>OU795038.1:12231765-12900046 GCA_917208275.1 Patella pellucida
TAAAGGGACTGCCCCAAATAGAACAGAACACAAAAATAAAAGTCCGAATACGTATGATAATTAAACGCCACAATATAGAAGACTGGTGTATAAACTCTGACTCAAAATTTCAGCTCCATTTTTTGAGTCGTTTGGACGTGAGCTTTAAAACAGCTTATCCGGACACGTAACCCTTTTACGATTTCGGGTCAATTCTTTCGTTGGATGACCCGATAATCGATTCCCGTTTCTGTAGAGGTATACACGGTGAATGGTCCATGTGTTGTACTTGATAACAAAAGGTAAATTTCACCGACACATTATTTTTATAAAATAAAACTTTGGTTTTATCAAATCACCGCATAATACAGTTTGGGACCCCGGACTCCATTTCAAGATGAAGACTGTGGGTTTAAGTTGTTTGAAAACGTATCACATATATTGAGTTAGTTGCTCGGCCCTATTCTCAAAAACATTATCGGGATTGACTCTTTAATTTAGGCTTCAGATGTTTTAGAAATTATAAATTAGATCTTTAATTAAACAACAAGCCGAAAATCAACTCTGTAGACCCCCGGATGGCTCGGCTACAGCTTGGGTATAAATAGGATTTCACTGATTAATTAAACCAAATATGGCGCACCGTGATGAGATTAATAACTGTTATGTTTACGTCATCAGTTAGTGTACTTTGCGAGGCCGCTGTTGAGCGATATATTACACGTCATTGATAATCTAGATTATGGAGTTAACGCCTGTCAATCAAACGATTGGCCCCCATTTCTAGTCAAATATTACAACGCTAATAACTTTGTATAGAATAAAGTAATTTGACTGAAATTTTCAATATATTCCTCTTGTAGCATCTACTTTTGAACTGTTATAGCAAGAATGACCAACCTTTCTATAAAAAATCTCCCATAATGTATCTTTAAGGTAATATAATCTATTTAATACATTTTGCTGGTTTTCTGACATAAAAAAAGAAAGGATTTCAAACCTATCAACCAATCAAAAAAGTCATTAAATACATAAAACACCTCTCCCATTAAAATGATGTTTAGGACATCTTTGTGTGCATTCCACCTCTCTTGTATTAAATTGCTTGCAAACTTTCTCATAATCAAACGAAGAATCCACCATTTTATTAAGAACGTAGACAATGACGCTAATACTGGTTTGAAAACTGTTTTTGAATTGGTTCGTAAAATAAAGCTACGACCAAGGGTAGATAATTTGTATACGCAAATAGCCCATAGATAAACCCAGGGTATAGTTGGGTTACCGAGGATGCCCTGATTCCCTATTTAAAACTTATTTAAATTCGATAATGCGTTTGACTACGATTTTGACAATTTAAGGGAATTAATTTGGTTTTAAAGTTAATCGGTAGGTCGAGAATGTTCGTCAGGATTCGACGACGTAGTTTCCAAGACGACCAGGACGGTCTCTGCAGTTGTTCGATGGGCGCGCACCTAAAATAACCCCTCGCAAGAGTAGACAACTGTCCGGACAAAATTTGCCTCATAGCACACTGTGTAGGAGGTAAACACGTCTTCACTATCCAAGTCGCTGCAGAAAAGTAGGACGTTGGCCCTAAATTTCATTTCATTCCATATACTCCTGCAGGTATGTAATATTATAGCAATGAGAAATATTGAGAATCTTCCGCCTTAAATCCTATTGTCATTAAATTTCTAATGTGAAATGTTAAACGAGAGACAAGAGGACCTAGACAACATTAATCAGATTACCTTTGTTTTTCCTTCCAGCCATTTCAAGGGTATAGTAACAAATCGACACGATCTAATCACGGTGCTAAGCTTGAAGAGCTTGTGATTTGATAAAGCAATATTGTCTAGACGACTAGACCTATCTTTAGCTTACTGAACTTAATATACGACACAAATGATATTACGTCTAATTGATCCGAGAACAAACGCTACGGATATAACAGGACAGGGTAAGTTTTTAATGGACAGGTTTTGTAATTCAATAACACGATGGGTGATTGGCGCAGATGTTAAATTTCGTTCGTATGGCCATCATATATACTTGGGTTTACAGTTGCGTCCAGTTCTGCATGGTTATAAGTTAATTATTGTAGGATATGGCGACAATTTTCTTGAAAGTGTTGCCATCCATATCAGCCAGACATTCAGAGCTGTAAACATTAGTCGTGATTCCTTGACCTTTACAATAGTCTGATAGTATCGTATTAGCATCGTGTTGCTGTTGCGTTCACACGTACTATTACTCGGCAAACCTCAGTAGATTCCGGTAGCCTACATCTAGTCTTGGCTGTATGACAGTAAGGGATATGTGCCTACGCCTATACAATTGCAATGCGGCACCTGTTTTTTTTAGATAAAAAGTTTATTTAGAAAAAGGTTCTCACAGTTGCGTCGTCCGAAGAGTGTAGAATTTTCAATGCAACTTGAAAGAAAAGCAGCTTCAAACTTTGAAACTTTTGTAAGATAAAACATTCTTCAAATGCGTCGCCATGGGAAACGCCGTTGATAACCAAAGAATTTGAAAGTCGTTCTAGTGGAGGACTTTGTCATACAGCCGAGGCTAGATGTAGGGTACTGGAATCTGCTGAGGTTTGCCGAGTGACTACTATAAGCCAAACCAGTTCAACTATTCTGACCTCTACGCAAGGGTAGCTTAATATTCTTTATTCGGTTCTCGCACGCTGTCTATAACATTGGTACTTCTGACCCCGATATTGTCACAGGGATGTAACTTACTGCGTACTGTGCATGCTCAAAGCAAGCTTGAGCCGGGGTTTTTAAGCCAACCTGTTCAGACGGGCTAAGATAAAACAGTTTAAAATGAAAAAAGCCTTCTCGAAGACAGGTTGCGAGCAGGGTTTTTTGAACTGGCTTATTTGCCCTACATTTGCGTTCAGTCGCTTAATTTAAACTGGTTTAACGATCCCCGAGTTTTATAAAACCACTTAACCAGCTCAACTCTAACGTCTGAACGGGTGTTCGATTCTTCCGAATCATGCCAGCCCGCCATGCCTCGGCTCTTCACCAACAACTTTAGTCTCACAGCTCAGTGGAGAAAGATACACTCCCAGAAGTTCAAGATGATGATAGGAGTTATGAAAGAGCTAAATCTGTCTATTGCAAGTCTTTCGTTAGGCCCAACTCTTGATGCCATGGTTATCCTGCGGTATTTAATGGATTTGTATACATTTTGTGGTGGATAATATAATGTAAAAATGGACATTAGTAATGGTGGTCGAGGGTAGTCTAAACTGAATCGCTAATATATCGGTTCAGAGTAAAGAAATTTGACAGAAATATTTAGCATATTCAGTTAGCATTATCTATTTTATAAGTAATATATCCAGAACTGTCAGCTCTTTATTTAATCTTAGCTAATGCCCCTTACATTTGGTTGACCCGAAACGTTATTGCGATTAATTGTGAGGAGGTCTATACGATTAAAATCTTCGGACGATTAAGCGAGCGGAAGTCGGCTTGTTGACTAATTCTAGTTTCATTATCAGCTTAAAGTGTGCCGACCGTGGAAGACGAAAACACTGGCGGTTTTTTTTTATAGACGAGGAAACCAAATCAACATTCAAAATATATACATTGTAATTCATTTGACATTTATTTCTTGTTGTCCAAATACAAAGTGGTCTTGTTATTTTATAGTACAAACTCTAAAGTCTAAATATCCGAGTAAATCATTTACAATATTTTTTTTTATAAAAGCTCTATGGTGGCTGATAGTGGCCATGTTAAATCTCCACAGAGTAAAGTGTCCTATGATCTTGCAATACCGTCGTGTTGTCGTGTGTTCGCGATATGAAAAGCGCGAAATTTAACTTGGCCACTATCAGCCACCATAAAACTCCCATGGCAACAAATAATACGAGATAAGTGCATGTCGCACTATTTACAAAAATAACTTTAAATGACTTTGTCCCTGTAGAAATAGTGATCGAACCCAAACCCTTGATTGTGTCGTTCGCTTCCTCGTGCTATGGCCACAACTATCATCAATATGATTGTTTACGTCCCGGGGCTATAGGCGGGCCATTACGAGGCAAGTAAATATTACCAAATCAATGATTCAAGTCGGTAAATAAAAGATATCAACGCTAGACAAACATTTAAATAGTTTAATCGGAGGTGTTCATTTGGCCAAACCCCGGGGAATTAATAAATATTATATATAATCTCCAACAGCAAATGGTTCATTGATAAACGTAAAGACTAAAAATTAAGTGTTTGAACTGACTTAATATGCATATAATTATGTATTTACGAAAGAATATCTTAGATATCTGATTTCATCAGCTGAATGGGGTTTCGATGTAGAACTACATGTAGTAATTACTTCCCCTTATTTCGGGAACCGTAAGAATACATTCGGCAAACCTCGACAGAGTCCGGTACCCTCCGTAACCCTACATCTAGACTCGGATGTATGACAGTAAGTGATATGTACCTACGACCATACATTTGCGATGCGGCTAGTCGACTACCGAATAACTTTAACAGGAAATCGTGCCGCTTATACAAAAAAAGTACCAAAATGGCAGCCATTATTTAGTTTGTTTAAATAATCTCCATGGGGGCAGCCGTTTTTTATCCGGGTCCTTTAATATAGTTCCAAAATGGCAGAATTCGTCATACATCCGAGCCTAGATGTAGGGTACCGGAATCTGTCGAGATTTGCAGATTGCGTATGAATGCACTCGGCAGATTCCGGTACCCCACATCTAGCTGTAGGATACTGGAATCTGCGCTGAGATTTGCCGGGTGTGTAAGAATGTAGTAGCAATTCTTTGTTTTTCCTATTAGTGTCGTTTGTATGGTGATTTTTGTTGATTTTGTGATTGGAAATCGAAGAAAATTGTACGATTGTACATTTTTGGCCTGGGTCGTGTCGGCGAATATTCATGGTTTTGAGGCAGAAGGATCAGGGGGTAAACCATATTTCCTGAAACAATGGCTGAGAAATCCCTGTCTGGTCATTGCTGGGTTGATTTCTGATACTTGAGCTTTTGGGGGAGTGTTTCTATTCTTTCCAAGTACAACAACATGACAGCCCTTCGTTTAATCTGGGGTCTTTCCTTAAGCTTTGGACAGTGATTTAAGGTATTTCGTAGCCTTATGATAGCCTCGTTTGTCACACAATTTGTTTTTTTGAAACATTCGGCTTTGTACTGGTTAATTGGGCATCATAAATTTCGTGAGACATGACGTAACGTTATCTAAATATATCTGGAGCCCTGTGTACCTGATATGATATTGTTACGCAGTCAGGTATTGGTTGTTAATTTGGAACCGAAATTTACTTTAGCTACATCAGTGTTTCGGTGGAATTAGGTCTAATCAAACAAAACACTGCTAGGACTATCTATGGGGGTAAACAAAGATAAATCATAGCGTGTAGATTCTTTTAACCAGGCGCAGATAAACATCGAGATTGTCAACCCCATGCAATATTATTATCAGATTATTGTGACGTGTTGATCTCTGTGGTTATAAAGATTAAGATCACCGTAATGTTATAGACCAAGAAATGTCATATGTTTAGCGTTGAAGTTTAAAGGGCGGGACTTACTTCATTCGGCGAACCTCAGCAGATTCCAGTACCCTACAGCTAGATGTAGGGTATCGGAATCTGTCAAGGTTTGCCGAGTGGGACTCACAGTTACTTGTCTTATTCAAAACCGGAAGTCATGTTCCGAATGGTTTTGTTTGTTTTCTAGCAATGGTGGGAATCTACTAAATTGAGCGTAGGGTCACATCTCGCTTCGAAAAAAATAGGGAGATGCTAATTGTAGGCCGGTTGGGGAGGATCGGGAATTTCCGGAGCCCAAAATGACCGCTTTATATACTAATGAGTATTTTGGGGATTACTAATCCGAACCCTAACCCTAAACCTTTTAACGACATTGCTCTTATGGATTCTTCACACGTCACAGGGGAGGGGGGGGGGTAGAGAAAATATATAAAAGACGGGTCTATCAGATTGAAAAAAAAGCATGTTATTGAATAAAAGATTATTCTAGATTAGAAATCCCCCTGTCCGTGATTTCTACAGTGTTCGCAGGGTTTCATCTTCCGCATGTAAAATAATTGAAACTGGAAGTAAAGAGACTCACTTTAGATTCAAAGTACACAAGTTAGCAGTATTGTTGAATTAACCGGTAGCTTGTTCAGTATGAAGTCAGCAATTTCTCTCCAAGGAAGCCCTGTCTAAAGTACAATGTAAATAAAGTTAGGAACTCTACTATCTGGGGTTATTACATCAAATGCGCTCTCGTGCACGTATAAATGTAATAGTGTAGGCTATCCAGTCCCTCATTGTCTTTTATTACCCAAGCCTGTATTTATATTCGGTGATGATCTATCGATCTCAAGCTCGTATTAAACAAGATTTAAACCCGCCATCTTTGTGTTTAGTCACGTAGCAATGGTCTATTTGGTGACGACAATTTTGAGGAAAAATAACGCCGATGCCTTATCGGAAATTAATGCAAAAGCGAAAATTGATTTGCAATTTGTAAATAAAGCCGACCGGAAGTTAATGCCAGACGAAACATGCAACATTGAAATGACTTGACGACAGCAAGATGTACAGTAATTTTAAATAGTCGTGCTTACATGGTAGCTACAGACAATTCATCGGTAAAGTTCATGTTGATACAAAATTTCAACCCGGAAATACCACTGGTGTTTCAGTCGTCATCATATCGCCAATGGCAACCCCGAATTGGGGATTGCGTTCTTGGCCATTTAAAAAGACTTGCGTTGTCTTGGAGACATAGGGGTAATCTTCCAAATATACCCACTGCAATGAACGGATATTATAAAAAAAAAAGCTTGTGTAAATCCGGAAACGAATGTGCGCTTTGTTTCGTTTCGTTCTAGTCAAGTACCCCCATAAGACCCTATTTCAGCCAAATATGACATTTCGTACTACTATATGAACAACTACGGCTCTCAAGTGGCGTGTTCACCTTGAGCTTTTTCTGGGAAGTAAAGGTGCTAAACCTCTTTGATTAAGGGCAAAATTGAGTTGATGTGTTTTCACGGGGCATACCACATAAGATTATTTGAGAAACCCCAGCTTGTTTTATTTTCGGCTTTCTGCGTCGACAGAAAAATCGTTTTTTTCACAACAGACGAACAATTGTCAACCAAGAACAATTGGCATCCCGTTAACAAAATCAACATATAGAGTACAATGGAATCTATGATATTAATTTCTACTCAAATCAAAGAGGTATGTTCACATTTAGGGTATTATTTTGCTAAATATTCATAATGTCTATAAAACATCAAGAGTCAGATTAAACAATAATCCAGTTATTACCATAGATTTTATTCATACAGTATGCAAGACCTTAATTTGTGGCGCCAGACAGAGTAAGCTTACTCTTCCGGACACCTGTTACCACTGTATGTCGTGTATTTTGTACACAGTGAACAGTCCATATTATGCTAATTACACTATTTTGTCGGATTACACTATTTTGCCTATGTCGTTATTTTAGGACTTTTGCACGTGGGAGGAAAATCGAAAAAACCAATGAAATTGGACAGGCGACTCTACTCCTTGTCACGTCACGTTGGATCAAAACCACATCTTGTTAAAATGCCAGCGAGTTTATATGATTATATAAACCATGATGCTTTTAGAATATACCCTATAAAATGTTCGCTTTCTAAAGAATGAAGTCATAGACTTAAATCTTTTCGATTCCGACCTTTTCCGTATATTGTGCCAATACTTTGAAATCCTTGATCATTAGCTTCACATTCTTAAAGCTTTACAAAGTTAATCGCTAAACTGTATTTTAAAAAGAATATGGAGAGCTGTTCAACCTGTGTCATACTCATACTATTTGGTTTTTGCGCAAACGAACCCAGTTTGATTGGTGCTTACATACCATTAAACACCTTTTTATTTCAAACTGTGTGGTTGTAGCGGAAAATAGGCCGACTGGGTTGGTGCTAATGTGTCATTAAACACCATTACATGCCATACTGTTTGATTTGTGCAATTTTACAACCTTATCTTTCGTACTGTTGGGTGGAATTATCGCAGTGTACGTATCCATTAATCTGATTAAAACACAGATCCTTTTACGTTTCGTTTTTAATAGTTAAGAATTTCGTTTTACTCGTCTCTATTGAAATCAAATTGAACCATATGTTAGTCCCGAAATGACCTAGTTCATGTTGAGTGGACTTCTTGGCGTGCCATGCACGGAGCTGAGGGTAAACCACTAGAAACGTCAACGCTGATTGATTTGGTTAGGGTTAGGGTAGCTTGATACCCTATAGCTTGATATTGTTACGTAGTCAGGTATTGGTTGTTAATTAGGAACAGAAATTTGCTTTCGCTACATCAGTGTTTCGGTGGAATTGGGTCTTATCAAACAAAACACTGCTAGGAGTATGGGGGTAAACAAAGATAAATCATAGCGTGTAGATTCTTTTAACCAGGCGCAGATAAACATCGAGATTGTCAACCCCATGCAATATTATTATCAGATTATCGTGACGTGTTGATCTCTGTGGTTATAAAGATTAAGATCACCGTAATGTTATAGACCAAGAAATGTCATATGTTTAGCGTTGAAGTTTAAAGGGCGGGACTTACTTCATTCGGCGAACCTCAGCAGATTCCAGTACCCTACAGCTAGATGTAGGATATCGGAATCTGTCAAGGTTTGCCGAGTGGGACTCACAGTTACTTGTCTTATTCCAAACCGGGAGTCATGTTCCGAATGGTTTTGTTTGTTTTCTAGCAATGGTGGGAATCTACTAAATTGAGCGTAGGGTCACATCTCGCGTCGAAAAAAATAGGGAGATGCTAATTGTAGGCCGGTTGGGGAGGTTCGGGAATTTCCGGAGTCCAAAATGACCGCTTTATATACTAATGAGTATTTTGGGGATTACTAATCCGAACCCTTTTAACAATATTGCTCTTCTTATAGATTCTTCACACGTCACAGGGGGGGGGGGGGGTAGAGAAAATATATAAAAGACGGGTCTATCAGATTGAAAAAAAAAGAATGTTATTGAATAAAAGATTATTCTAGATTAGAAATCCCCCTGTCCGTGATTTCTACAGTGTTCGTAGGGTTTCATCTTCCGCATGTAAAATAATTGAAACTGGAAGTAAAGAGACTCACTTTAGATTCAAAGTACACAAGTTAGCAGTATTGTTGAATTAACCGGTAGCTTGCTCAGTATGAAGTCAGCAATTCCTCTCCAAGGAAGCCCTGTCTAAAGTACAATGTAAATAAAGTTAGGAACTCTACTATCTGGGGTTATTACATCAAATGCGCTCTCGTGCACGTATAAATGTAATAGTGTAGGCTATCCAGTCCCTCATTGTCTTTTATTACCCAAGCCTGTATTTATATTCGGTGATGATCTATCGATCTCAAGCTCGTATTAAACAAGATTTAAACCCGCCATCTTTGTGTTTAGTCACGTAGCAATGGTCTATTTGGTGACGACAATTTTGAGGAAAAATAACGCCGGTGCCTTATCGGAAATTAATGCAAAAGCGAAAATTGATTTGCAATTTGTAAATAAAGCCGACCGGAAGTTAATGCCAGACGAAACATGCAACATTGAAATGACTTTACGACAGCAAGATGTACAGTAATTTTAAATAGTCGTGCTAACATGGTAGCTACAGACAATTCGTTGGTAAAGTTCATGTTGATACAAAATTTCAACCCGGAAATACCACTGGTGTTTCAGTCGTCATCATATCGCCAATGGCAACCCCGAATTGGGGATTGCGTTCTTGGCCATTTAAAAGACTTGCGTTGTCTTGGTGACATAGGGGTAATCTTCCAAATATACCCACTGCAATGAACGGATATTATAAAAAAAACTTGTGTAAATCTGGAAACGAATGTGCGCTTTGTTTCGTTTCGTTCTAGTCAAGTACCCCCATAAGACCCTATTTAAGCCAAGTATGACATTTCGTACTGCTATATGAACAACTATGGCTCTCAAGACAATTTCAAAGTGATCTAAAGTGGCGTGTTCACCTTGAGCTTTTTCTGGGAAGTAAAGGTGCTAAACCTCTTTGATTAATAGCAAAATTGAGTTGATATGTTTTCATGGGGCATACCACATAAGATTATTTGAGAAACCGCAGCTTGTTTTATTTTCGAATTACTGCGTCGACAGAAAAATCGTTTTTTTTCACAACAGACGAACAGTTGTCAACCAAGAACAATTGGCATCCCGTTAACAAAATCAACATATAGAGTACAATGGAATCTATGATATTAATTTCTACTCATATCAAAGAGGTCTGTTCACATTTAGGGTATTATTTTGCTAAATATTTATAATGTCTATAATAGTAAGTGCAGGGGGACTGCACCACATATGATTTACACAATAGACAAACATAGCGACAAGACACCATACTCAAAAAACAACAACAAACAAACAATTCAAAAAAAGCGAATGGATCCGGGGGCTAGCCGTAAAACATAATGAGTCAGATTAAAGAGTAATCCAGTTATTACCATAGATTTTATTCATACAGTATGCAAGACCTCAATTTGTGGCGCCAGACAGGGTAAGCTTACTCTTCCGGACACCTGTTACCACTGTATGTCGTGTATTTTGTACACGGTGAACAGTCCATGTGCTAATTACACTATTTTGTCGGATTACAATATTTTGCCTATGTCGTTATTTTAGGACTTTTGCACGTTGGAGGAAAATTGAAAAAACCCAATGAAATTGGACAGGCGACCCTACTCCTTGTCACGTCACGTTGGATCAAAACCACATCTTGTTAAAATGCCAGTGAGTTTATATGATTATATAAACCATGATGCTTTTAGAATATACCCTATAAAATGTTCGCCTTCTAAAGAATGAAGTCATAGGCTTAAATCTTTTCGATTCCGACCTTTTCGGTATATTGTGCCAATACTTTAAAATCCTTGATCATTAGCTTCACATTCTTAAAGCTTTACAAAGTTAATCGCTGAACTGTATTTTAAAAAGAATATGGAGAGCTGTTCAACCTGTGTCATACTCACACTATTTGGTTTTTGCGCAAACGAACCCAGTTTGATTGGTGCTTACATACCATTAAACACCTTTTTATTTCAAACTGTGTGGTTGTAGCGGAAAATAGGCCGACTGGGTTGGTGCTGGTGTGTCATTAAACACCATTTCATGCCAAACTGTTTGATTTATGCAATTTTACAACCTTATCTTTCGTACTGTTGGGTGGAATTATCGCAGTATACGTATCCATTAATCTGAATAAAACACAGATCCTATAACGTTTCGTTTTTAATAGTTAAGAATTTCGTTTTACTCGTCTTTATTGAAATCAAATTGAACCATATGTTAGTCCCGAAATGACCTAGTTCATGTTGAGTGGACTTCTTGGCGTGCCATGCACGGAGCTGAGGGTAAACCACTAGAAACGTCAAAGCTGATTGATTTGGTTAGGGTTAGGGTAGCTTGGCGTCGTAGGGTCAAAAGCCGCTCGCACGACCCCTGACACAAGCTTCCAGTATAACTGGAGGCTATCGAAAGTATAAAAAACGAAACGAAATAAATATCTGTATTTTAATTAGATTGTGTATCCATTAGACTAAATTCTTATAATAATTGTATGCATGAAGAATTGCTGCATTTGAAGTTACAATTTCATATTTTTTAGTTATATTTTTAGAAAGTACTAAAATAAAGCCTTAAAATAGATGGTATCTATAAACTGTCCTCCCTTGTTAACGAATAATCCTATCAATCCTATAATTCACTATTTCCAGTTGAGAAATTGGCAAATATTTCATTTTCAACTTCAAATTCGAACGTTTGAAGATATCTTTTCAATGGGGGAATATGAAAACAAGGGAGGTAATTGTGTTATTATTTTTTTTATTATAAACAATATTTTTATTCAGATTTGTAGCTGAATAGGGATTGGGGATCAGGCATAATGTGTTATTATTTCCGGTGTCAATGAATTTTAAATGTGGGAAATAATGCCTATGATCGTATAATAGTGAGTTGACAACCTATTGAGCAAAGGACATAGAAATAATTGTGTTTTGGCTTTCTTAGGAAATATGAAATTTTCACTTTAACAGTTTATTCTATACAATCGACGAAGGGGCATAAACACATGGTATGTATTCATTTTGAAAATTAATTTAAAATTACTAGAGATTTCACTTGAAACAACTCATAAAATAATGGACTACCATTACTCAACAAGGTGATCAAATAAATTATATTTAACCAATAATTGTCGCATTGTTGTGGCGCAAATTAACATGAACAATTTACAAATATTTATTGAGCAGTGCAATTAAATTGTTTTTGGTTTGGGGTTTTGTTTGTGTGTGGTCTTTTTTTTAAAAAAAAGAATAAAAAAGGGGAAATCACTCACAAACCTTTGTCAATTTTTTATGGACGAGTTCAAGCGCTGAGAGCGTGGCCACTAATAAAATCAATAAGGGATAAAATTGTTTTTGTTTTTTGGGGATTTTTTAATAATAAATAAAGGCGAATTCACTTACAAACCTTTGTCAACTTTCTATGGACGGGTTCAAACGGTATGCGCGTGGTCACAAGTAATAACAATAACGGATATTGAATATATATTGGTTGTCTATTTAAATGAAACAAACTTTAACCGTAATTGATGGCCACAAAAAAAGAAGATGTGTACGCAGTCTGACACGGGTCGACATAACCCAGGACACGGCGACATCTCGTAAATGAAGCGAGCCATCGACCTATCGCCGTACTACTTTCTTATCCTGAACACTCTTCTTCGTCTTTATTAGAATTACACGAAGCGATATTCACAGCCAGTAAATGGGTTCAGATCCAATTTAACCCCGAGGTAATTTTTTGTCGGCTGTTTTCGCTGATCGATGTAAAAATTCAAGGTGGCGTGAAATTCATGATGTGAATAGTATTTAAATCACTGAAGCAAGTTTAATGAGAAGCTAAAATAAGAAGGAGAATTTGTTTTTCTCTGGAGATATAAAATAAAGACTTTTTTATAATTTTATTTTCAGGTTCATTATTGACACGTCTGCACTGTTGATATAGAAAACATGTCATTTCAGGGAATCAGGGAGGGGGGGGGCGCTACAAAATTTATATCTGAAGGATAAATCGCGATTCTAAGGTAATGTTGTTTTTTTTTTGGGGGGGGGGGGGCAAAAACCTAGGGCAGAAATTAAACTTTAAAAAAAGTAGCTGGGTCGCGAGGTCTTGGACAAAAACCGAGGGCAGAAACTTAACTTTTAAAAAAAATAGCTTGGTCGCGAGGTCTTTGATTTAAAAGGCGCTGTTGCCGCTTCAAAGGGGTTTACTGTTTTCTAGCATAATAGATGTGGAGGATTATTTCTGTCTTTTATGCAATTTGTCACAAAAAGGAATGAATTTGATGCATTGTTTTCTACTATATTATATTGAACAATAATCCCATACCAGGGTTGCGATTTGATTCGGGGCGTGTTTTGGCTGTCGTATGTTTTTTGTACTAAAAAGTGACCATAGCCATGATATTTCTGCAAGTGAAATGGTAGGCACGCATACGAAAGAAAATTATGTAAATAAATATAGAAAAAAAATTAGATTTATACTAAAAAGAAATAGTCTCTTTAAGGACAATGATAACTTAAAACAGAAAAGGTAACATGATAAATATATTTGAATATAACATAAATTATACATGACCAAGCTTCGTAATTATCATAAACTTTGAGTCCAGTCAGCTATACCTCTCGGGGGGGGGGGGGGGGTGGCTATAGTGGTCTAGAGTGCCGCGCTTCGACCTCTAGCTGGTCGGCCACCTCTGGCTTGCGGTTGGGGTTTTGAGCCCTGGTTTGAGCGTATGTGGCATGGAGATAGGGGCGCCTTCTCAACCTCGTGGGTTTCCTCCGGGCATTCCGGTTTCCTCCCACTGCTAAAAACCCCTACGCGCAAGCGAATTATTGAAATAAAATTAAACCATTTGTTAGTCCCGAAATGACCTAGTTGTGTTGAGTGGACGTTAAACCCCATTTCTCTCTCTCTCTCTCTCTCTCTCTCGCTCTCTCGCTATATCTCTCCATTTATTTCAAAACCTTATTTTTCAGTATTTTTCTTTTGTAAAACCTCAAAACCGTTTATGATCCGTTATCATGTACATAATGCTTTTTTTAATTGAGTTGAATAAATAAATAAACTAATAAAAAGGGAATACAATACTTATTCAATAATAATATCCCCAATATTGTTTTTGAATTAATCACAACATTCATAACGTAAGACAGATTATTCATTTTGTTTTTGTAAAACCTCAAGTCCCTTTAATATTCGCTGTCATGTACATAATTTTTTTTATTGAATTAAAAAAATATATAAACAAAAAAAAAGGGAATATAATCCTAATTCAATTAAAATATACCAAATATTATTATTTAATTAATTTTCACAACATTCATAAAGTAAGACAGATTCTTTATAATCTGCAGATATTTTTAATAGTTACAAAAACTACTAGATAATGATACAATAAATCGGCATACATTTTCTAGTTTAACGCATTTCTTCTCATAATTATAATTGTAGACCGTAGCATTTTACTCCATATATAAAACAATGCCTACAAATAATGTGTGTCTTGTTGTTATAATTGTCATATTGTTATAATTTTATGTACTTGTTTATATTGTATGTTGTCCTTAATGGATGTTTCGATGTAATAAAATATTATCTTATCTTATAGACGAAAATGTTTTCCTATAAAATTAGGAATTTTGCCATGTAAATGACTACAAACAAAATAATATAAACAATATAAACGATATAAATTCACACTGCAGTGTCATATTATAATAGAAAATATGACTCAATGAACGCCAACATTCTGTGAATCTACCTGAACATATCAACAAATTAAATGATCCTAACAATGTTAAAAAAAACTGTGAAAGTTATTTAAAGTACTGAAGTTGCTATTAACAATTATCAAACAAACAAGTTAAACTACGAGTTATAATTTACTAGAGTCAGACATGGAAATCTAATAAGTGGACTATTATTATAACTTCATTTTAAAATCTATTTAACGATATTAGTTCTTTTTAACAACAAGTATATCAAAATAGACCAAAGTTTAGGGGTATACATTAATTTGGCATTGTTCCATGCTATATAACTCCAGCCATCTCGCGATCTAGCCATATTTATACATTTCAATTCCAATTTCGTGAGAAAAATTAAATGCAATTTTTCTGTTTAATGTCCAACTGTTCTGTTTATGAATAAAATATAATGTTGACTTTGTTGTCATCGGTTCCAAAATATTCTAATGTTTGATTAATTTGTTAAGTATATATTAAAATTGTATCTCAATAAACAAATCTTTATATGGGTAAAGTCGTATATTCTCATAAATTAGTATCACCCGCCTGAAACAATTCAACCATGATAAATAACTTAATATAAAAAAAGTAAATAATTATGTTCTATTTCAACCATGATAAATAACTAAATATAAAAAAACTAAATAATTATGTTCTATTTCAACCATGATAAATAACTAAATATAAAATAACTAAATAATTATGTTCTATTTCAACCATGATAAATAACTAAATATAAAAAAACTAAATAATGATGTTCTATCTCAATGCATATACATATATCCTAATCGTTATACAAAATTAAATATTTAGATCTATTTTGTCATTGTATTATAATATATTATTTTACAAAATATGCTATTGTTATACAAAATTGAATATTTAGACACACTTGTCATTGTATTATAATATATTAATAAAAGCTTTTACTTTACAAAATGTATTAATCATTATGCAAAATTGAAAATTAAATTCTATACGTCATTGTATTATAATGTTTCAAATCTTTTATTTTATAAAATGTATTACTCGTTATGCAAATTTGAATATTTGATATATTGTTATTGTATTCTAATGTACAAAAATTATATTTTACAAAATATTATTCGTTATGAAAAATTGAAAATTAAGATATGTTTTCCATTGTATTATAATGTATAAAATCTCTTTATTTTACAAAAATATATTACTCGTTATAAAAAATTGAATATTTCCCCGGCTGTATTAAAGTGACGGATTTGATCCGTAACTAAATGCCTCTGAAGGAGAAATATTTGACAGAAACCTTCTTTCAAAGTTTAAACATGTTTTTGTTGTTTTAAAGGGACAATCCCGAATTAAACAGAGACTTAAAAATAAAAGTCTGAGAATGTATGAAAATAAAACGCCAAAATATAGGGGAATGGTGTATTTACCTTGTCTCAAAATTTCAACTCAAAATATTGAGTCGTTTGGACGTGAACGCCAAAACTGCTTATCCGGACACGTAACCCTTTTAAGATTTCGGGTCAATTGTTTTGTTAGGGTGACCTTATAACCGATTACGGTTACTTGAAGGGTTATGCAGTGAATAACCCATGTGCCGTACTTGATAAAGAAGGGCAAATTTCAACTACACATTATTATTATAAAAAAAATGTTTGGTTTTATCCAGATACCACAAAATACACCTTGGGGCACCGGTCTCAAATTCCAGATGAAGACTAGCGGATTTAAGTCGTTTGAAAACGTATCATAAATACTGAAGTCGTTTCTCGGCCCTTGACTCGATTTCTTAACACAAAATTAAGCAGTTTTATTCCCAAAACAAATATCGGGATTAGCCCTTGAACTTGCATCCCTTATTCATAATTCTGGGGTAACCTGCCAGTTTGGATCTATTATTATACGATAATAACCAGCCTTTGACAACTTGACGATGCGCACCTCCAGGACGTAAAATCCTGATTATTTATTCTTGTGTTTCGAATATTTTTTAAAAGATATAACGTTTGGTTTTCATCTTTGATTGATGAGTCATAAAGATAATATCAATCATATTATATTTCCCGCAATCTTAAAATTCGTTTCGTTTATTTTTTAAAATAGCAACTACTAGTATGCAAATGCAATCTTTAGGCTAGTTTAGGCCAATTAAAGCTCACACTAGTCTGATTTGACACATCATTTCAATCCAAATTATTCTGAATAATGGCATGCGAACCATTTTAGACAATAATTTATCATTTAATGTTATTTTCTAAATTCCATTTCTCGGAGATTTTCAAGTTGCTGTCATTTATCTGGAAGAAACATCGTTTGCCAGTCAACACGTCGAGTTATTTTAGAAAACAACAAATTCCCAAAATCCCATTTGAAATTTGCACGGCCCCAAACAGTTAAAAAATACCCGAAGCATGTCGAAAAGTGAAATAAAATGGTTGAAATACATTATTTCTGAAATATCGTAATTTTATCAAGTCAAAACAAAAAGTATATTCATTTTGCAATAGGCCATTAAATTTGATAAATATAGTTTGAGTAACAATATACATTATTACAGACAAGCCATCAACATAGTAGAAAAAACATTTTAATAGCACGTTTTCTGTGTTTAAATTACGATCAATAGTTATTACGTGTATATCAATAGATGAGCGCGAGATAGACTTGTTATAAGAAAACACGAGGCGACGAGAAATAGTAGTCTCCGGTTACTTTACAAACGGTCCACCCGTCAAAATTTATATGAACTGTCTAGATTGAGTTCGGATAATACTGCCTCTACGCCTTTCTATTCAATTCGATACAATGTTACATGAATAAATTTGTTTAGATAAGAGTCTAAAATAAACACAAAGCATAACATCATGCATGACTGTACCTGAATAGTAATGGTGTCTTGTTTCATATTAAATGAACGGAGGATTCGAATGTAACTTAGAACATGAAGACCTGTCAATTATGCAACACAAACCATCCCCCCCTGAATTCAACACATTAAGATGACTTTGATACAACCAGTATGATTTTTTTTTTCGATTTTAACTCTTATTTACCGAATTCGTCTATTGAATTTGTATTTTAAAGGGACAGTCCCGAATAGAACATAGCCTCAAAAATAAAAGTCCAAGTACGTATGAAATTTTAACGCCAAAATATAGAAGACTGGTGTAAATACTCGGACTCAAAATTTCAGCTAAAATATTGAGTTGTTTGGACGTGAGCGTTAAAACAGCTTATCCGGACACGTAACCCTTTTAAGATTTCGGGTCAATTCTTTCGTTAGGTGACCCGATAATCGATTCGCGTGCCTTTAGAGGTCTACACAATGAATGGTCCATGTGCTCTACTTGATAACAAAAGGTAAATTTTACCGACACATTATTTTTATAAAATAAAACTCTGGTTTTATCAAATCAGCGCATAATACAGTTTGGGACACCATTTCAAGATAAAGACTGTGGGTTTAAGTTGTTTGAAAACATATCACATATATTGAGTTAGTTGCTCGGCCCTAAGGTATGGGATCTTAATGGATTTTAACACAAAATTAAGGAGTTTTATTCTCAAAAACATTATCGGGATTGACCCTTTAACTTATTTACCGAATTCGTCTATTGAATTTGTATTTTAACTTTTGATTAGTATTAATTATGCTTGACTTATATTTACTAAATTGATGATGACCAGGTTCATTGGAATTGTAGTGTTATTGTCTTCGCATTGCTATTTTTATTTGGTGACTATAATTTAAAGGAGCTGGGTCTCTATTCTTTGGTACCTAGACATTGACTCAAATGTGTCGCAACGCATATAATACTGTACTATGAATTTATATAAACGGATTTATATGTACATTGAATCGTTACTGTTTTTACTGTAATTTCTAATCAGTTATGTTCGGCGTAGGTTAGTCGCTTTCATTACAAATGGCGCTCGAAAGCATTCTTTAAAATGTTTATTTTGCCTTACATATTGAAAGCCCGTCTCTTCACGGTAAGATAACAACACCAGTGTTGATTTAAATGGCCGATAAGTAGTGTTTGCAATGGCGAAGACTGTGGATGATATTACGTTAGAGGTTTGCCTCCTTTAATTCAAATGTGGTTTAGAATTATCTCTTTTCGTTCGGTTGGGAAGAAAAAGCAAGGCCCCGTAAAAGATCCCCTGACAGTTGGAATTCGACTGTGGATGATATTACGTTAGATTTTTGCCTCCTTTAATTCAAATGTGGTTTAGAATTATCTCTTTTCGTTCGGATGGGAAGAAAAAAGCAAGGTCCCGTAAAAGATCCCCTGACAGTTGGAATTCGAAATAAGCGTAAAATTTCCCTAATTGCACACTGTATGGCGTATGTCCGTCTTCATTTGCCAAGTTAATGAAGACAAGTAGAACGTTAAACCCTATTTAATTTCAACCTCAAGTATTTTAGTATCAAGTAGGCCTAAGTTGAAGAGGGGGAAATTACCGGAATTCTGTCATTGTGAATGTGTTTTCACTAAACATGGTCGAGGCTGTGACTTGAAATGTAATAATTACGGAAAGTTGTCCCTAAATATTAAAAAGAATCATTTCCCCATTATAAATATTGTTATTATGTAATTAGTATATATTTTTGTCTCTCGGGAAAGGTTATTGGAGAAATTATATGATTTTGACAGAAGCATTATTTACACTTGTCTATGTCTGGGATAAAGACGTAAACTTTTTTCTGAATAGCTTCCTGTTTTGTTTTAGACAAAAAAGTAGTCATTACTGTATTGTGTTGTATTGTAATGTATATTTTGTTGTATTATATAGTTTTGTAATATATATTTTGTAATATAAATAAATTCTTTAAAAAAAAAAAAAATGATTCGGGTGTAACAAAGAGTATGGAAATATTAAAAAAAAAAGAAAAAAAAAGAAGTATTGTTGGTGTTGGTGGTGAAGTATTTATATATCTCGAACATCTGATATCATTTATCATTTCAAACTCCCCTTGACACTAATAATGAGTTGGCTGTCCACCATCGGCTACCAATTTACAAGATTAATGATTTCAGGAATAATCGGTGTTAAAATAAATATATTAAAATTTAAATAAGTTAAAACACATTGAATATTAAATGAATTAAAGAAATAATAAAGAAACGAATGAATAAATAAATGCCCAAAGTATATCCCTATAGCACTATGTATACAATGATATATGCCATAATTTATGTTTCTATTATCTGGGGTGGGGGTGGGGTGGCCGAGTGGTTAGCATGTGCGTGGTGTATCATAAAGTCTGAGAAGGGTCGACCGTCCAGCCTCATGGGTTTTCTCCGGGTCCTCCGGTGTCCTCCCACTGCTGAAGACCCCTACGCGCAAGCACATTATTGAAAAAAAAATTAAACCATGTTAGTCCCGAAATGACCTAGTTTGTGTCGAGTAGACGTTAAACCCCATATCTCTCTCTCTCTCTCACCCCCTCTCTCTTTCTCTCTCTCTCTCCTCTCATCTGTAATTGCTGCTTCTTTATAAACCACGCTTTATTGTCACTTGCTTGCATATTCTTTCACTTTTTTTCAAGAGACACTGAGTGATGTTTAGATGTTAATATGTAGATGACTCCCATCTCGTTTTCGAAGCACTTTTTTTTTCTTCCCTCCCTTAATTCCACTTCCTGGTTAGTTAGTTATAATAAAGGAGGTCGACCTGACATACCCGTGAGTCAGTTGGCCTATTTTGAATTTGATGTAATATGATTAATGGTTCCCAAGAAAATGTCAGCAGAAATCTAAACATTATTCCCGCCATTTAGAAAGCTACGGATATGGGTATGTGTTGCCGCTAATTACAGTCGCAATCGAATTATCTGAAAGTGTGCCGCCAATAAAAACAATTTTTTTTTTCGGGTGAAATTTATAGGCTATCCGAATAAACATCCCATGGAAGGTCAGGATTCACTAACGGCCTTGATTTGATGACGTAGCCTATTTGGAAATTGACAAATGAATTTAGTTTGTAATACCAGCATGAACGAGCAATGATACCGTCATCATGTTTTCTTCGAAGCATGTCTTCCAATCAAAAACAATACCTTTAAAAAAAACCAACATGGTTGTTATCTTTTACTGGATATGACACCTGCTTGTTAAACGGCCCGCGCGCGATTACGTCATAAGACGCCCGCCATGACAGTTAGATGGAATAAAGGACAATAATACAAAATTTAATTATTAGATTTAATGATTATAATTTTGTTGAAAAGGATGTCAATGATTATCGCTTTGAAGAATATAATATTCTGTTGCATAGGCTGCACAATGATGGGGGCAGCCCGTGCTGAGTTTCATTAAACAATTGTTCACGACCCATCTGTTCCAAGTTGAAGCCTGTTGTAAAAAAATCGGACGGGAGAAAAGATTAGAAATACATTCCGCTGAAATACACAGATAATATTTTGTAATTGAATGTCTTCATCTTTGAAGCTTGTTACGTAGTTATTACCAGGCCCGGATCCAGGATTTTTTCGGGGGGGGGGGGCATACATTGTAACAAAAGGTAATAATTAGAGTGTCGCATACATTAGTTGTTTGGTGTAATCCCCATAGCCTTGACGCATTGCCTGGGCATAGACAATGCGAAAATCATGTTTATATCATCAATTAAAAAGCAGATACACCAGTCTCGCTGGGGCTGAAGGGGGGGGGGGCACGGCCCTCCTGCCCCCCCCCCATGGATCAACGCCTGATTACCTTTCTTTTCACTGATAGGACACGCTACTGTTATCCCCTAATTCCTCCCCACAATCTTTCCTGCTATATCCTCACCTGATTAATCAAATTAGCAGATAATATGCAGAAAAAAATGGTTCGAATAAATTTTCATTCCCTTCCATCAATTGATGTATAATCAAGGGGGAATGCTCACCATTCCGCGGATCAGTTTAATTTGGGAAGAGTTTAATTTGATATGAGGGAAGTTATAGGCCATGGCGTAAAGTTTTTGTAGTCAAATGACTAAATAACTTGCCCAAAGGAAGTCCTTAGAACGCCCCACTGCTGTGGCTGGAGCAAGACATCAATAATGGAACCATTTCTACAAGTACACTAACAAACCTCTATTTTTCATCCCACCTAACAACTAGGCACTTTCCCTTATAATGACAATTGGTAACCAGCATAGAAATTATCTCGGCCAACACTGGGATCGAACCCATGGCTGCTTGGTTAGTATGAATATTCATTTAGCCACCATGGTACTGGATTATAGTCATGACGTTAAACCCTTTTTAAAACAGATAATTTATAATAATTTATTGTTTGATACTTCCTGCTTGTATAATTTCATTGAGTCAACTGGTGTGGTTTCGAATCCCCGATTGTGTGTCATTGACAAGGAGTAGGGTCGCGTGTCCAACCTCGTGGGTTTTCTCCGTGTCCTCCGGTTTCCTCCCACTTCAAAGGCGAATTATTAAAATAAAATTAAAAACCATATGTTAGTCCCGACATGACCTAGTTTGTGTCCAGTGGACGTTAAATCCCATTTTCTCTCTCTCTTCCGCTTGTATAAACCTTGGATGGCCTCTGGACTGCAGCCCCATTAGTCCATGCCCTAATTTTACATTAGCTGAAACAATATATATATAGTGTTATTCCAAAACTGTATGTTCGGAAAAATATATAATATCACAGATATGCAAGAAATTATTCCAGATAGCAAAGGAAATAATTTCATTTAAATGTAAAAACGTACTTTGGCCATTAATATGCACCGTACATGCGTTGCTGTTTCATACCCCAATTCTAAAAAACAAAACAAAATCTAATCAATATTCTTTAAAAGAAAACAATACTACCCCCTCTTAGAGATGCCAGTTGCCGTATAGTTGAGGCAAGTACATGCGCAGTGTCGCATGGAGTACTCCTTGAAAAATAATACTGTGTCTTGAAGGAGTTGTTATGACGATTTTTCTCCAACATAATGCCTTAAACTGCACATGTGAATGGGATTTTATTGGATTTGACAGACTGGATTGTAGCGACCAAATGTTCAAGTATGGAAAGCGATTAATTACATGTTGTTGTATGGAGACTGCCTCGGGGATAATGATGAGAACCAGCATGAATTATATCATATTAAAGATGTTGTCTTAGACTAGAGGAGACTAGGAGAGAGAGCAATTTGGTTCCTTTTCTCTATCAGGTTATATGGCTGGCTTCCAACATCATCCCACTGTGCGGTCACCAATTTGTGTCACGAGAGTGTTGTACTGCTTTCAGTTGATTTAAAGGCTGTGGTTTTAATTAAAGCACAACAGAATAGAGAAAATGACAGTGAACCCGTCATATCGTTTTATATATTACAGAATGAAGTTGATTGATGTTTATTTTTCGGACGGTTTGCCGAGACCGGGGGCCTGTTTCACGAAATTCTAACTAAAATAAAATCCAATTTTAGTAATTTGATTGGATAATATTAGATTGCTTTTAGTGCCTAGCCAATCAAAATTGAAGAATCTACTAAAATTGGTATTTTATCTTTAGTTAAGATTTTGAGAAAGAGTGCCCGGGTCGGTTTGGGTGCGGGGGTGGGGGGTGGTAGTGGTAATAACTTCAGATGTAATTCTTGCAATGGTGAACTTTAAAGGGTGCGACTATAAAAGAATATCCACAGAAACAATTGCAGCTCAAATAAGCCCAGAGTATCTGCGGGACGGTACAACTATATAAAATCGTGTCTGAAATAAATCTCCCACTGCTAAAGACCCCTACGCACAAGCGAATTATTGAAATAAAATTAAACCATATGTTAGTCCCGAAATGAACTAGTTTGTGTCGAGTGGACGTTAAACCCAATTCTTTTTTCTCTCTCTCTGAAATAAATCGAAACGAATCAAAAGGCCGATTTGGAAGATCAGGTCGGACATTTCCATACCTAAGATTCATCTATGCGGATTTCTGGATTAGCTTACTCTGACTGTCTAGTACGCAGAACAATTTCCATAAAATAATTTTCTATCGATAGTATAACACAATGATAGACCGTAGCAACAATTGGAAGTAGATTGTATTTATAAACAGATTTTTTTTTCCGGGGGGTTAACGGACCAAAAAACTTAGACCTTAAAGGACCCAAGTCCGTAACCCAAAGTCCTCCAAAATCTTTAACATCGAAAACACGAATTATTGGCCATTTTAAATCAACATTGATGATGTAAACTTATCGGGAAAAGATGAGCTTCTGATATCCGATATTTTAAATAAAATAATTTTTTAACATTGGTACACGAATCGTGTACCATAATGCGCTTCCGCCCAAGTTTTAATAAGAGACTTGAGGGGCGAGGCTAGACATATTGCACCATACCATACGGCGTATGTTGACTGGAATAACCAGACGCTATAGAAATTTGCAGTAGATTGAGACTGTATGGCTTATTTCGCCGAACGTAACTGATTTGAAATTGGGGAAAAACGGAAATCATTGAATGTAAATCAGTTTATATACATTCATATTACAGTATTATATGCGTTGCGACCCGCTTTTGACAATTTCTAGGTCCCAAATGTTAGCGATTTAGCTCCTTTAAATTGAGTGAAGTCGCCCGTGACTTAATTCTTACAGAAAACCTAAACTTATCTCCCCCTCTTTACGACGACCATTTGCAACACTTTAACGATACATTATGGGAGACGAGAAAACAAGTTGGCAGTTCTCACTATAATAGTTAAAAACTACATAATGTAATGGCAATTTGCTGAAAATTTCAGTCAAATTGATCCACTATGAACTGTGAACCATTCGAATGAAAGTTCCGCTTAGCCTTGATCATCATTACTGAAGACGGCAAGGCGAAACTAATAGTCTCGATTATCCATTTATTTGTTTAATCACGAAGGAAAGTTTTCTTGCTAATTGGACAACAATCCAACAAATATCGCAGTCTAGCCTTACCATCGGGAGCTGATTATGGTCTGAATAAGTTAGTTAATGTCTAATTTATAATTTCTATAACATCTGAAGCCTAAATTAAGACTTGTAGTAATCAGATTTAGCTCTTGAATAATGTAACTTTAAAATATAACACAACAAACATGTATATGGAATGCGATCACTAGTTCTATAAATAAAGCACGAGAAAGGGGTTCTCTTATATATGTAGATACTAGATACGGTCCTCGCTTTTACGGTAGTTGTTCGGGCCACACAGAACCCTTAAGATTAATGGGAAATGCTAATTGTAGGCCGGTTGGAGAGAGGTTCGGATATTTTCAGAGTCCAAACTGGCCGCTTTATATAAATGAGTATTTTGGGGAATACTAACCCCGTACCCTAACACATTTATTTCTTTGTATAAGTCGGGATTGCATTGCAACTGGAAGTTATCAGTGACAACTTAGATGTTAATGAAGTTAACGTATTATTTGGGAACGTTTTTATAAATCTAAACACGGTTGATTGGTTTAAATATGGTATTTGTTGAAATGAAAATAACTTCAGTTGAAGGTTCAATAAACATAAAAAGTACTCGAACACCCGTTTCTCGCATTAGAACTGAAGAAATATTTGTTAAGAACTGGAAAGTATTACGTTACCCCCCAAACATAAAACACAACATGTTGACCGTGACTTCTATCATCTCTATCAACCATCTTGGTTTCAAATGGCAACCATTTTTTTCTCACCCGTCTTCCGTGTATTTTTGTACTTTATAATTATATAACCATCGCTAGTCTAGACAGGAATCGATCGATGTAAAGCTCTATGTATACATACGAACAATAGATTTTCGAGCTTAGCTACACGGTTCCATCCTGGTCTATATTAAGACCTGAAAGCCCCTAGAGCATAAAGAATCCCACGTCTGGCTCGGAATGGCCCTAAACTTACAGAATTACAAGGAAATGCGCTTAAGAACGCGCCAAAAACCTTAACATGATTTCATACATAAAATATATATAATGGCAAAAAGCAATCAAAAACTTGACAGTAAGAAAGTAATGGGTCTAGCCTGAAGAAAAAAACAAACATATCTATCATTTATATCGTATTCATTTTTACATAGATTCTGTTTATTATATTACCATATATATATACTGATTTGTATATATATATATATATATATTAGAGTACAAGTTACCTTTAAAGATGCCAAAAACATGAATACGCCAGTGTTGAATATTTGGAAATGAAATGAAATGAAATAGAGTTTAATAAATGAATGAAATATGGTTTAATGGCACGTCAGCTCCAACCTGGCTATATTGCGCCAAAATAGGGTTTAACGTCCTACTGTTATGCACCTAACCTGCGCTAATGGAAGGCGGGCATACGCCATACAATGTGATATAAGGGAAATTTTGCCCGGGCAGCGGCTCTACGACCTACTCTTATATCGAATTTCAACTGCCAAGGGATCTTTTACGTACATGCCAGTGTGTACACGGGCCACGGTTTTTCGTCCCATTCGAACGACTAGAGGAAAGTCCTTGTCAAGCCCTCCGTTTTGCATCACTGACAAGGGGAAAACACGCCGGAAAATCGAGATAAACTTTCTCGGCCAATGTAGGTATTTGGAAAGAACTTTGTATATATTTAGAGTACAGATTACCTTAGAGTTGTCAAAAACAAGTATTTTGGTAGTTCTTCCATTGTGAGTGTTGAATATGTCGAAAGCACTTTGTATATCGTAACTGGCAATGAAATGTTTTACATAGTCCGAAAATCGAAGAATGCACCGTAACTAAGGAACAGAACATACTGTTTTATTTTTTGAAACAATATTTTTAATCAGGATAACTGAATGGGATTAGGGGAAAAGGCTTGGGTAAGTAAAACGTCCTTCCTGTTGACGCATAGTGTACTACCTTAGACCAAGGTAAGACTCATGCCCAGTGGCGGATTAAGCTGCACCAAGGCCAAATTAATGTCGGGTCAGGGCCTATGCTGGTCCCCGTTGGGCCTAAACCACACCCCCTAACATTCATTGTCTATGCGTTATTAATCGTATTAGACAAATTTAAATTTTTTTTTTTACAAAATCTTTGGGCCTGAGGCTGCAGCCTCATCAGCCTCAATGTTAATCCGCTACTGCTCCTGCCCCTTATTTTCATTTAGATCAACACCTCAACTAGTATAGTAAGATCACCCAAAGGTCCTGAAAAAAACATTCTTGCATAATTGCACTATCTTTGTGACGACGGTGGATTATCTTTGAATGGATTGTTTAAAAAGTTCTGCTGCTTTTTCTGTCCATTTAAACACTAGCCACATGGAGTGGATATCTAGAAAAAAATTGCAACATAATTTTTCGCGATGAAATCAAGTAGGGGGATACCTTGAGGTTTCCCAAACAAAAATCGTCCAAAATAAAAATATATTTTAGCCTCGTTCTCCCAGTGCCTTATTACAAGTGATGCTGATAGACGCACTATGGTACACGATTCGTGTATCAATGTTAAAAAAAAATATTTAATCTTAAATATCGGATATCAGAAGCTCATTTTTCCCGGTAAGTTAACATCACCAATGTTAATTTAAATTGATCAATAATTCGTGTTTACGATGTCGAAGATTTTGGAGTATTGTGATTTACGGACTTAGGTCCTTTAACTCATGCCTATAGTGATGTTAATAACTCTGTTAGATCCGTAACCCAGTAAGATAAGCGGATCGCAAATAATACTTGCTCCACGAATCTGATCCGAACAATCCAGATTGACGTTTATGAGTAATGAAGATCTATTTGGAATTCATCGACTGACCACAAACCAGAATAATGCCAATCTAGACGGGGTATCATCTTTGGTAAAAAGTCAATCTTTATTCAATGACACGAATTATCGTCTGTTTAGTTAGTGGTCGTGACGCCATCTTGAACTGTCTAGACAACTATTATTCCTGCTTTTGACAGAGATCGATATGACCAAAGACGATCTTCTCTTAAGGAACTAAATCTTCTGATTGATATTCATCAAAAAATATCCCCTTAACTGATCAAAAAACTCCATCGATATTAATCATTTCAGCCATTGCTAATGTTCACAAAATGAGAATTTTAACACAATCTACATAATGTATAAGTTTTAGACTGGATGGCAATCATGGCATAATAATCGATCAAAATCAGAATTGTAACACGATCTACATGTATAACTTTTAGACTGGATGGCATAATAATTGATCAAAATTACATTTTGACGAAAAAAGGTAAATGGTCATACTAGGATTCTTCTAGGGATATGTGTGGATGCCAGTACCGTATCTAGCGGGGTTCCAGGGGGTACATTGCGCCCCCAGAAAATAAGGCGCCCTGTGAAATGGGCGCCCCACCCCGTCCATAAAACATTTGACAGTCTTTCAATTATAAAATAATACCCTTGATTATGATCAATATCAGTAACTTAGGCATTTTATTTGTGCCCTACCACTCTGCTGCACCCCTGCTTTAAAAATCCTACATACGACCCTAGTGGATGATCTATAAGATATTCATTTGATGTACTTCTAATAAAATTATAGATGTTAATGTTGGAATAAGTCTGGGGTTAAAAGAAGAAATAATCACCATAGACTATTGTAATTGTGTATAATGGGATTTATATGAATAATAATTTAGTCCTTCATTTTTTTTTGGGAAGTGGTTTCGTCTATTCTCTGGATTATTCTGCTCGACAATAAGAAATATTGAAAGTGACTGAAAGTCCCGTTAATAGAATTAAAATGTCAATCTGGCCATCTATTTTGAAAGAAAAACAAAATCCAGTTTAAGTTGTTAGAAATGAAAGTGTCTAGAGACTGGGTAACGTCTTTTCCATTCTTAGCCGGTCCACGGCCAACGTCACTTACGGAAGGACATGTGAGATGGTATTGTTGAGTTCGGATAGGACGAAAATCCGAGGTCCCGTGTATACATTGGCGTGCACGTAAAAGATCCCTTGGCAGTTGAAGTTCGATATAAGAGAAGGCAGTAGGGCCACTGTCCGGGCAAAATTTCCCTCATAACAGTTCGGGGCAGAACAGTAAGACGTTAAACCTCATTTCACTTTATTTCTTTTCGGTATTGTTGAATGGAGCTCGGCCATTATTAACAGAAGATCCCTTCATTACCTAATAATGACTTCGCTGTGCGAAATTAAAGAAAGATGACGCAGATCTAGGTACACTGTTAAACACCCCTACGCGAAATGACCTAGTTTGTGTCGAGTGGACGTTAATATTTAGTGTTTTAAGCCCATTCCATCTACATGTGATCTCAACAGGCTGTACAATTATGATTATCCCGGTCCTAGGATACAGGTTAAGCCTGATTACCTCCCTTTACTCCCGAGCTCTCAGAAGAGCCCCAACATATGCAGCTTCAACTTGAAATTTCAAAGAGCGCAACATGTTTTTGTGTCAAATACACCACCCTACCGGTACCCACTTACAGCTGGGTAGACTGGAATACAGGGATAAAGTGTTTTATTCAAGGACACGAGAACTCGCCGCACAATTCGAGTCTCGAACCTGCAACCACTCGGTTACAAATCCTACTCTCTAACCATTGCGCCAAATCTCTCCCTAATAGATTAAAACCGACAAGCAGAGATCTGAAAGAAACCTTAAAAATAGAAACGAATGTCTGAAGTTTGTGTGAAAATAACTCGAATTCATTATACGTTAAACCCCAAAGATATAAAAAAAATCAATTAGACAGAAAATCAGAAATAAAATCTGAAAGAAACCTTAACAAATGTAATGTCTGAACTTTGTGGAAAACTAGGGAAGACCTAGTAAGACTCTAAATTCATTCAATTCTTAATTTTCCCGAAAGCAAGCTAGGTAAACAGATGTCTGCTTGCGATAATATTAATAATGCCACTCAAGATCTCCGACAGGACAATACGCGACCCTAATTAAAGAATAAAAAAAATATCATCGATGTTAATAATAATACCTTATATAGCCCAGGCTGGCAGTTTGACGTTAAGATAGCAGAAAATAGATGGAATAATAGTTCTGCTTTATCGTCTGGGTTAAGCTCATAAAGTACGATTTATTGCAGCTCATTCCCACAATAACGAGCAATTCTGGTCGAAGCACCGATAATAAACGTAACATACAGGTGCAGTGAGAAATTAGGCCTAAAGAATAAGACTGCCTAAATGGATGATAAACGATAATTAGCAATAACAACGATGCAGAGAGCACGTAAGAAAAAAACGTTTCCATGGTGACTATTGTTCATAATGATTAAAACGTACCTAATTATAGATATAAAAATAAATAGATACTAACTTCGTTTGTTAAAGTAGTGCATAAAACTGTTTCGAATTGTGCACCATCACGGCATATGATCGATACGATGATACGTGTGTTATGTCAATAATCAGCCATGTTTTTTTTTACAATTTTGATCATATTTATGGGGCATTATGTCTTATAAATCTTAAAAATATCATTATGTCGTATGGGACGAAACCGAGGTCCCCTGTGAAGCCGTAACTATTGAGATTCCAAAATAAGAGTAATTCGTAGGCAAAATTTGGCTCATAGCACACTGCAGGGCGTATCCAATCTTCATTAATTAGCGAAGGACGTTAAACCTCATTTCATTCACGGTATTGGCCTATGTCTTCGGGTAATCCGAGCTATCTTCATAGTTTTATTTAATGTTTAGAATAATTTTAACCTTCTCATAAAGTCATTAGAATGTAATTCACGATACTTGTCAAAGTTGAACTAATTTTAGGCCTTTAGGACGGAGATTCGTAAAAAAATCTAAAATATATATTTTATCTTCCAATATTTACATATGTAGCTCTAACATAATAATGTTGTTTGATGACCGCGTGGATTAGACAATAGTATGGGTTGGGTAATAATGGTTTTCATTTTATTTAATGATGCAATGCCGAGCGAACTGGAGCGCAAGAAAGGCACTTGTGCGTTAACATGGACGTCCTAGGCTGATTCCAATAGTAAATGCAGGAGGACTGCACTACACGCAAAACAAACCACAAAAATCTATAAGATAAACCTGCGGACAAGAAAGATAATAGACATTGCAAACACTAAACAATTATCAAATCAAGTGAATGGATCCGCTTGCCAGCCGTAAGCGTCCACTGCGCTGTACAGTCCCGGGCCTGTCGTGGTACAGGCTTCACTAAAATGATTTACAAAAAAGACGTAACAAAAAATGAGACCGATCTTGTCAGTGGTCGTCTCTTCAATGGCGATAGTCAGCCAGTTGACGTCAGGTGTTAGAACGTCAAATAATTTTAACAATAAGGGCGATAATCCGGACAGAAACTCGGAAAACGCTAAAAAAATGTTAGATTTTGGGAATTTGTGGGCGTGGTTTTCCCCTAGTCAATGATGCAGGGTAGTCGGCATGACAACTGTAGTATTACTGGATCGCCGCCTTTCTCCTGTGACCAGATTGCTATTTCGTTGTAATATGATGTTCCACCCAATAAAACTTATTATGAATTTAAAACCAATATTAGATCGAGGCCATAATATTGTTTCACAAGGAAAATTGACTAGTCGTTCGGATTGTACAAAAAAACGACGTCCCCTGTAACGGTGTTGTGTACGTAATTGAACCATTGGAATAAAAATATGCTGTAACGCCTCTGTCAGGGCAAAATATTATCTACCTCACGGCCTACTCCTGGGTGTCTGCCCGTCCTCATTAGACCGATGGAGCATACATGTATGTAGGACGTTTAACACCAATTCATTCCTCTTACCTACCCCCCCCCCCACAACACACACACTTTCACCCTCTTTACATGGCGGTGCTTTGTTGGTAGAACATTAGAGCCGATCAAAGAGACGAGAAAATTTATGGTGTTATAGTTATTAATGCCATTACAATTACAAATCGTCAACGCCATTTCTAAGTACAAGTACTTCACCTAATTGCACTGATATACTTTTATCTATAAGTGAAATACTGACATTCCCTTTAATATAATAATCGTAAAGTGGTATTGGGTGGTATTGGGTAGTATTGGGTGGTATTGGGTAGTATTGGGTAAATCGTTCCACCTGCACTGATACAAGTGAAAGACTGGCGTGCCCTATAATATAATAATCGTAAGATATAAAGGTATAGAAATGTGGGAGGGCGTCTGTTGCTCAGCTTTAATAAAATCGCCTGCTGAGTTAATGAGTTAATCAGTCATTGGTTAGTTAAGAAATTATTTATTAGTTAATTAACTCCCCTTCCACCTTTAACTTATAAACAACTAATAAAATATATAAATAATAAACTTTTAATATAATTACATACATGCAATAGGTGACTGATGCGTTATAAGTACTAACAATAATAACAGTTTTCATTGATAACTGCATTATTTATCGATAACTAAATGGTCTCTGGCATGTGGCATATGTTATGCATAAGTGATGGTTCCCCATGCGTAAAATTAACCCACACGGGAAACGGTTAAAGGTTGAATAGAATTTCTGTTGACTTTTTAGTTGTTACTTTATTTTGTTGGTTTCAGCTGTTGAAATAATTCAAACTTTAAAAATGTCGGTAGAAATTGTTATGTGGAAAGCATGCCGTTAAATGGAGAGAAACTTGGCTAAAAACTAGGTAGGTAGTTAGTTCAACAGGTGAAAGATCTGTGGAGGGTCTGCTTTGCTGGGGCGGACCCAGAGACGGGGTTGAAGGGTTCCAAACCCCACACTACTAAACTACACAAAAACAAATAATTGAATGCCTTGTATCGATGAGATTGAATCACAATATGATCTTATATCATTATTAAAATTGAACTCAAACGGGGTGTTTTATTTCTCTCTTTAAAAAGCTACGTAATTTAGGGACGATGATGGCATCAGATTTTCTTAACGAGAGCCTAGCGAACCCCCTACTGCAAAAAATCCTGGATCCGCCCCTGAGATGCTGGTTGTATATGATAACGGTTAATTAATGACCGGAGCGTTGGATTTATCAGTACAGTATACTATGTTTTTCTTGAATTCAGGGGATCCATCACCTCCATGTGCCCAGCCATACTTATCACAGACAAAATCAGACAAGAGCGCGATACTTACCTACAACCCAATCCAATCAGCCCCTCCAAAAAAAACCCGTAGCCCCACCAAATTTTATGAGCAGGCTACGGGAAAGTCGTCGACTCTAGTCGGTAATGCGCAGGACCTTATATGCTATATTTATCTGGATTCTATTCTACGTCATCAGGGTTCAATCTCCCCGAGTTTAGATTCTATGATCTAGTATAATCATATTGATCAAGGTATATTTATAGTCTCCAATATAAAACAGATGGATCATATTACTCTCTCAAAACAACCATAGGCCTATAATTCATCGATTCACGTCATTTGCAACCGGAAGAGTCAGAACGGAAATTGCGCCATATTAAATTGACCCGCCATTTTGTCCATTAGTTGTAAAGTGTTTTAAAAGAACGGAAGTGGGAAGCATTGTCTGATAAGAGAAAAAAAATGGTTGCACGACATGTGAGTAATTTACGATAGTGGTGACTTACATAGAGCCGTGGCGAATGACAAGTAACACTATTATGATCAATGGATTTGGTCAATTTGTCTAATTATTTGTAAAGCTACACTATGACACTGGTAGCATCAATATCCTTTCTCGTTGATTGATTCATTGATCGATATAGACATACTTATAAATAGGTGTCACTATTCTCTCCCGTCGCCTTCTTTGATATTGAAAAGGGCGACAAGACATTAAAGATTTTAAATTGATTGGAGCGAATAATATACGTTTTATTTATCGTAGAGGCTAATATATTAATTTTTTTAGAATCAAGAAAAATTCTTCACTGCATTGTAAAAAAAAAATGTTCTTCAAAAAAGAAAAAAAAATGACACAAAGATGTACCATTATGATTAGAAGAAATACAAACTGTAAAACTGGCGAAACGAAGATTTTCATATTTTCTTGCATCAATGAAGCCGGGTATTGTGCAGTGGGATTATTAGTCCAGCTAGTAGCGTTTCCGCCTGTTATTCCTCTAGCCAATTGCCAATGATTATTTTACGTGCACGCCAACGGGTTTTCGTTCTATACGAATGACTAGGCCGTCCACCCTGCTCCGCAAATGGCAACCAGATTGGAAGACACGTGGAACTTTCTTGACCAATACTGGGATCGAATCTGGGGCCTCCAATTTGGATTGACGAATGGTTGCGCGCTGCATCATAAGGTCTGTCATTGAATCAATTAGTGTGGTTTCAATTCCCCGGTTGTACGTGACAAGGAGTAGGGTCGCCCGACCAGCTTCGTGGATTTTCTCCGTATCCTCGGGTTTCCTCCCACTAGTCCAGAAATAATTACCTAGTTTGTTTCGAGTGGATGTTAAACCCCACCTCTCTCTTACAGGTACAATGAAATAGTCCGGATCCTGGAGGAGGGGGGCATACATTGGAGCAAAGGGTAATCATCGGAGTGTCACATGCATTAGTGGTTTGGTTTAGTCCCCAGTCTTCGTCGCAACCTCATTCCGAAAGCAATAATTGTATACGTTGCTGGCTGCAGGAACTGGTCTGAACAGCGATGACCAATCTCACTAGGGCTGTTGCCCCCCCCCCCCCCTGGATCCGCGCCTGATGAATATAGAAAAAATTACAGTTTATAAGCTCCAATATCAGCTTATGTTTTAGGTTGTGCTTCTAATTTTGAAAATAAAACCAACTGTTATTATTTGTGGTTTAAACGTTTTCCTATACCACAGTTCTTTTTCTGTATTCGGGCGCCTTCTTCATCCCATGCCCCCCTTAGTACCTTTAATTGATATTTAAGTGAGTCAACCTATCAGGAGCCCTTTTCATTAAGGAAAAACCGTGAGATAACTTAAACAATTAATTGCCATATGAATCGGTAAAAATAATAATATATCAACCTGACACTCTATACAATATTCGAATAACCATAAAACCCTAACTTCAATACATCGGAATTTACCGGAAATTATCGATGAGTCCCGATTGCCAACCTAACCTTTCCAATTGAAAATTAAAGGACAATATTGGTGTCAGTCATTATGACATGTGTGATAGAACTGGTTAAACACGTTCCAAATATAATTTTAATACACAGATCATTGCTACGATAGATGAGTAACACAGGTGTGATGAATCGGAAATGACGAACGTCAAAGGAAAACACGAGTTACCCCTCTATATAACTGACTGAGTTGACGAGTGATAACAGATACACGGCCGAATTTCTTCTCACTTATAATTCCTTCGAAGACCAAAAGTTGGGACTGTAAGAGGATATCTGACAATTCAATAAAGTAATTGAATGTCATTTGATAAGAGAACACCAGACAAATAGTAAAAGTCCGTACATTCCCTTCTTTATATTCATTCTATATCTTATAAAACATAGTAATGTACGGTCTTTTTCTGTTTTTCTTTATAATAATAATAATAATAATCACGTCATTTTACAAGGGTAGCAAATTAGGCCTGAGGCCTTTTTCCAATTTGGCCCTTGGCACAGATCGTGCGAATGATTTCGATCATTACTGCAGGAAGAAACCGAAGAACTCGGGGGAAACCTGCCTGATCGGACGGGAGACCGAAAATCCCTCTCACTTACAACGATAAAGTTTATGCCCAGAGCTGGGATTGAACCCTCGTTGCATTGGTGAGAAGCCTTTCGTGTTCTCTTATCTAATGGCAGTCAATTCTTTTTATGAATTGTCAGATATTCTCTCAGTCTAACACAACTACTTTTGGTCTTCGAAGTAATTATTAGTAAGCAGAAATTCGGCCGTTATATAGAGGGATAACTCGTGTTTTCCTTTGGCGTTCGGCACTTCCGATTCATGACACCTGTATTGCTCATCTATCGTGACAATGATCTCTGTGGTAAAATTATATAATGTGTTTAACCAGTTCTGTCACATATGTGCTAATGACTGACACCAATATTGTCCTTTAAGTAGTTAGACATCGTATCTTCGACAGCTTCATAATGGGACCTAATTGATATAACTTCTCTATTTAACAGAACCAGGTTGCATGACAAAATACGACGACCCTTCTAAGATGTGTCCTTTTAGAGAAATGTCATTTATTCCATATAACCTAAGTTCAATTTGATGTCTTGTCTAGCACTGAATGGCCAATTCTTCTCTTCTTTTTTTTCCTTTTTGGTGTTTCACTATCTAACATCACTCGGTCAAACCCTAGCAGATTCCGGTACCAGAAGTTTGCCCAGTGTATCTATCATGACGATTCATTCATCTATAAATTGGTCATGTCCACCTCCGTTTGTTAACCCAATTTCGTTTCGTTTCCACCTCTGCTATCTAATGAGGCATATTTCACAATGTAGGTTAATTGACATCATGTCCAATAAAGTATTCACGCATGGTCAACATAATCAGTGTCAGCAAATGAAGTTGAAAGTATTCAGTTAAATTAAAGGAGAAATCTAATCGTTGTCGTTTTTATATTTTTAACAAACATACTTTATTCGTTGTCTAGTTTTATTTTATTGTATAGTTTCAGTAGTTTTGCTTTTTTTTTTTCACAGACAAAGCACAATACAAGCTTAGGCCGGTTGGGAAGGTTCGGGAATTTCCGGAGTCCACAATGGCCGATTTATATAAATTAAAGAGACAATAACACTGTTGCTGGCTTGACAGGTCCAGAAAAAAATAGCCTTATTCTAACTACAAGATGTTCAAGTGCCCTACCTGTTGTGTAAATTATCCATTACAACCTATCTTACTTGTCCAGAGGGTTCGAAAATATGTTTAAATCCAAGTTGCATTTGAAATTTGTATCATTTTGTAATTAAAATATTGTAAAATAGTACAAATTGTTGACCAGAATAAAGATTGCAACATATTATTCAGTTACAACAAGAGTGGTATTAGGACTTTAAATAAGTATTCGGGGGAATACTAATCCTAATCCTTTTTAGAAGATAGAACTTGGATCATATTTACCCTTTATCCCTCTTAAATAGTTAGGGTTAGTATTCCCCAAAATACTCATTTATATAAATCGGCCAATGTGGACTCCGGAAAATCTTGAACTTCCCCAACCGGCCTACAGTTAACATCCCCCAGTACAATTATGCCACTGGCGTGATGCCCGAGAAGGTGTTACACAGAGGGAAAATGTTTGCCCGCAACCGTGCTGCCGATAACTAGTGGGAGACGCAGTAATAAATTTCGGATGTTGGTCATTGCTGCTAAAGTTTCGATTAAAGGGGCTAAATCGCTAACATTTGGGATACAGAAATTGACAAAAGTGTGTCGCAACGCATATAATACTGTAATATGAATGTATATAAACTGATTTACATTAAATGGTTTCCGTTTTTACTCTAATTTCAAATCAGTTATGTTCGGTGAAATAAGCCATTCAGTCTCAATCCAGTCCACAGTTTTAGCGTCTGGTTTATTCCCGTCTACATATGCCGTGTTATACAGTGCAATGTGTCTAACCTCGTCTCCCGAGTCTCCCAATACAACTAGGGCTGAAGCGCATTATGGTATACGACTCGTATACCAATGTTAGAAAAATTATTTTATCTTAAATATCGGATACCAGAAGCTCATCTTTTTCCGTTAAGTTTACATCATCAATGTTGATTTAAATTGACCAATAATTCGTGTTTTCGATGTCGAAGATTTTTGAGGATTTTGGGTTACGAACTTAGGTCCTTTAAATTAATCGTAGAAAACTGTATCTAAGCGCCTGACATCATACCCAAGACAGTAATTGTCTACGAAGGCGAAAATAATTGTATTTCCCTGTTCTTTATAGCTGAATCGAATTTAAAATTAGATGAGGAAAATAATATTATATGTTTAAAGGGCCAATCCCGATAACTTTTTGGGGAATAAAACTGCTTAATTTTGTGTTAAAATCACTTAAAACCCATTATCTAAGGCCAATCAACTAACCCGATTTTTGTGATACGCCTGTAAATAACTTAAACCTGACAATCTGCATCTGGAAATGGAGACCTTTGTATCATACAGTATCTGGATAAAACCAGACTTTTTTCTATAAAAATAATATATGTAGGTAAAATTTACCTTTTGTTATCAAGTACAGTACATGGGTCATTTACTGTATAGACCTCTCAAGAAACGTAAATCGATTATCAGGTCACCAAATGAAAAAAATGACCAGAAATCTTAAAAGGGTTACGTGTCCGGATAAGCAATTTTGGCGTTCACGTCCAAATGACTCAATATTTTGAGTTGAAATTTTGAGACAAGGTATATACACCATTCCCCTATATTTTGGCGTTTTATTTTCATACATTCTCAGACTTTTATTTTTGAGCCTCTGTATAATACGGGATTGTCCCTTTAAAAACCCCATAAGGGATGTTGTTGTCCTTTAATTGAAAGTTTTCATTTAAATCAGTGATACTTAGGAAGTGAGATATTGGTAAAGTTTCAGCTCTGTTTGAAGGGAAGGGAAGACCTCTGTTTGAAGGGAAGTAACTAGCTAATAGTTTGGAAACTAGCCATTTCATTCGAGCATTACTCACGATCGCCGAGTAATTTTATATCAACAACTCATTGCTGTCTCAAAAATAGATTGTTTCTGTATAAATATTCTAAATACCGGCAGGAAGCCAAATCTATTTTAACAATGAGCTTCACTGGAAATAGAATTGTGATTTCCGACATTTGATTTTTTGGCACAAGGAATTTACGTAAAGCGTAGGATGTTAGCCTATTTTTAAAATATTTAGTGGCAGACACTATATTAGTACAATACATGATGAATAATAGTATTTGCAAAGTTGTGGGATGACATTTCAGAAAGCGAAAGGAATCGAAAACCTCTATGGCTCTATTAATCGATTACCCCTTCCCCCTTAAACCAAAACCGATTGAGTTTTCAGGAATGTGTGTGCTAGTGTTGGTGCCATGAAGGGGCGGGGCGGGGAGACCTTGACACGAGATTATTTAGGAGAAATATTTCCCTATCCTCGAATTGTCATAAAATCCTCCAGAACAAAGACGCAATTTTCCCAATTCTGTCTCCGCCACTGGCGTGTACTACAATTTTGTAAACCAACCCAAACCAGGACACCGGACATTATCACTCATCACCCCCCCCCCCTCCGCGATTCCCCACAAAAACAAAACACAACACAATACACATCAACCATAGATAAATTGTCAAACGCAGTAGATCAAAAGTGCACAACGCCATTAAGTTCTAATCCAGCCTCCTCCCTTTTAAAGGAGGAGGTCTTGTTTATTAGTATTAAAATACTTTGACTACACTAGCCTACACCAAAGGGTTATCTTTTCAATATATTGAAAGGTTAATTCAGTTTTTTATGTTAAATAAATGAATAATATGATATTTATTCTGTTGAAAGAGAATATTATAATTACAAAATACTTGTTTTTCTATACTTGACCTGTCAAAGCATAACAGTAGGCCTAGTAGCGGATTATCATTGAGGCTGATGAGGCTGCATCCTCAGGCCCAAAGATTTTGTAAAAAATAAAAAAATTGGACTTGTTTGATACGATTAAAAACGCATAGACAATGAATGTTAGGGGGCGGGATTTAGGCCCAACGGGAATCAACATAGGCCCTGACCCGAAATTAATTAGACCCACGCCTGAGCTTAATCCGCTACTGAGTAGGCCGTCGTTAAATCACATTTCATGTCTATACTATATACGTCATATTCACATGGCTGTCCATTATATAATTTAAAAAAAATACATTAAAGGATGTATAGCTCCATTTTTCGGAACCCCGAAATAGACAATAATTGATCAAAAAGCACATGTATGTAAAGTGATTTATATTCATTTTTGTAAAAAAAAATTTTTTTATTCCTAATCAATTATGTACGGTGAAATACGTGAACAGTTTAAATTGAACGGCTTGGGGCGTTCTATTTTTTTGTGAATAAGCCTTTACTAATTACTTCCACATTGTGTTGTAGGATATGATTTTATTTGTTCATTAGAAAATGGCAGCAGAAGCCAGTACACGACTTGTGTACAGATTATAATATGTTAACTGTGTCTTAGATATTGGATATTAGGATCTTATAGTTTCACGGCATAATGACAACATCAATATTGATTGAAATTGATCAATATTGAATTCTAATTCGTGTTTAATAATAATAATAATCGCGTCATTTTACAACGGTAGCAAATGAGGCCTGGGGCCTTTTTCCAATTTGACCCTTGGCACAGATCGTGCGAATTTAATTTCGAATATTAGTCTTAGCTCCTTTAAAAGACCTGCTCATGGAATCGGCGTTTTTCTATCCTATACTTCTCAGTTGTTAATGTATCCCACGCCTGTCGATCCGCAGCTCCTTAACTGACAAAAGCAGAATTAAATTTATCCTGCTCTTAAAGGTACCTCTTTGTCGCCATCTACATATCATCGTCACAGTTGGCACCACAACCAGCTTAGTTTCCACGACGCCAGTATTATCAACGTCATCATTATAAAGGCCATTAGTAATTAAAATCACCATTATTATCAGCATTCATAACAATATCTCGAATCACAGACAATTTAATTGCTGAAAGATGCACCAAGAATAGAAACCATTGATAAATAAATCTACACATTAATATTTAAAGTCCAACGTTCGCTGTCGTATGAAAAAAACATATGAAAAATTTCCATACCCGGACGATACAGAGTAAACATTTCCGGCCTGTCATATTTTTATTTTTAAAGTGACATCCGTGTTTCACTCGCCCACAAATCTGGGTATGTATTAAATATCTGATTATTCTTAGGGAGCTTCATTAGCTACCTGCGAAGAAACATGTAGAATTTTAGGTTTTACTGTTGACATACAAGTGTCTTCAAGCCACAGCTCCTAGCTATCTCCAGTAACTAATTCAAATAAAATCCCACCAAAGAACAACCAGATCGTACAATGACTTCATATTCAGAGAACAAGTCTCGTATCGCATGGTGATAGGGCTTTTTCTGTAGCAGCACCAGTCCTTTGGAACAACTCCCTCAATATGTGAAAGAAGGAGGAACTATTGCAGAATTCAAATAGAGACTCAAGACTCATCTCTTCACTTCAATATAATATCATTTTCTGTGACAGACAACTCAGCGCCATTGGGCAGTTTACTTGATAATAGGCGCTATTATATAAATACCATAGTTTGCATTTATATTCATATCTGTTTTATCTAAGTTGCTCCAACAAAGGCAAAAATATTCATGTCATGGGCGTGGCCAAAGTTGAGCATGACGCAGTGTCGTGGGCGTGGCCCAAGTTGAGCATGACGCAGGGTATGCTTATTCTTAGTAGATAACTGCTTACCATCTCATTTGTTAGAGCAATTTTGAATAAAACAAATACTATAAACAATGATGTATGGCAATTGAAATATTTTGAATAAGTTATTAGTATGGTTCACACGGGTGAAATCTGATTAGAACTCAGATCTATATATTTCGTTTCGTTTTATTATACTTTCGATGGCACACACTACATGGAGATCTGACTAGTTATAGTGGGAGTTCACGCAAGGTGTCAAATTATGGGCGACTTTTGACCATATGACGTCAGACATCGATTAATCAATCAGCGTTGACCTTTCTAGTGGTTTACCCACAGTTCCTTGCATCAGAAGGGCCCAGGAACTCGCCGTAACAGACCGTTTCGTTGGCTAATCCCACACATCATCCAGAACACGTCAGTGATAACAAATGCTCCAGATCCTATTGTGGTAAAGACAAGTAAAGCAAAATTTTGAACTAGAAAAAATTAAACGAAATAAGATCTGTGTTTTAATCAGATTGACAAGGATCTGACAAAAAGTTAAAAACACAATCATATCAACAGGCACCAATTTCTTACCATAAGAATATACGACTTGTGTTTGTTAGAAGTAGGAAGACAAAAAAGACAAAGCATAAGTTAATTCAGTTGATGTGAGATCACAATATCTAAGCTAATTTATTTTATAAAGACATGGCCAAATTCTTGAGTAAAAACTTTGATATAGCTTAAGCCAGGCTGACACTTGCACGATTACGTGGCACGCATTGGCACGACTCCGCCCGATATGCGCCAACTCGTCGTGCCAATGCGGGAAGGGCGTAAAAAATGTGCAAACTATGCGTAAACTCGTCGTGCCAGGTCGTGTCAATGTGGACACTGATGGGCATGACAAAATCGTGGCCAAAAGTCGTGCAAGTGTCAGCCTGGCTTTAATGGCGATAAAGCAAAATACTTGCTGTTTGGATCAAATGTTAACAACATAAACAAATTAAACGATGTGTCTGTTCAAGTTGCTAATTCTATCATTAATCCATCTAAATCTGCTAGAAATATAGTTGTCCTTATTTGACCGTCATTGAATCTCAAATTAATAATATCTGTAAAATTAGTTTGCATGGTTTATCATTGGGTCAAGTGGCGGGATTTCGATTCCAAGTTTGTCCGCAACAAATAGGGTGGCCTGTCCAGCCTCTTGGAATTTCTCCCGGTCCTTCTGCCACTCTCCACCCCCACCCCGACGATGTTTGCTCTTGTTAAATAGCACAAAGATATGTGTTTTATGCATGTCTGATTGTGCTGCAAGGTAATTGGTCGTATGTCAAAATATAGTTTTATGGCATGGCGACGTCTTTAGAGATGAGTTTAATCCAACTAAAAATATATTATGTCTGGGTATAATGGTTCTCAGTATTATCCATTATCTATTTCTAATCGATTAATAGTTTTACTTATTCCCGATTTCAACAGAATATAGGCTTCAAATTCGGCTCTTTAACATTTATAACATTGATTGTTTTGGGATTGAAGACTTTATCTATGAGAATTTGACGATATCAGATTGACAAGGGCACCTGTTTATTGGACTTGGGATTAATAACGAGCATTAAGATGGCGCCAAGTATAATCTCATGTCTCGTGTTGTACTGATATTTGTATCAGGATATTTCTCTCCAATGACAACAGGTTGATTGGTTGATGTTGTTCGTGCACATGCCATCATGGTATTGATGATACAGACATGTTCATCGTAATTTGTACGGTGAATTAGGAGTGACATAATATTTCTTAAACGCCTGTCTTTGTTAGATAGGCGGGTTTCCGTCTTTATTGGTCGCGAAAAAGTTCCAAGTCTTTGGAGTTTTCCGATGAAGAATATCAGTCAGATAATGTAGATTCTGAAGAAGACTTCAAAAGACAAAATCAATAGTTGAAACAGATCTGGTTGTGTCATCCCCACCTGTATGTCGTGCGCTCGTCTTCATTAGCCCATTAAGGGGTTAAATGGGCGACTTTTGACCATATGACGTCAGACATCGATTAATCAATCAGCGTTGACATTTCTAGTGGTTTACCCACAGTTCCGTACATCATAAGGCCAAGAACTCGCCGTAACAGACCGTTTCATTGGCTAATCCCACACATCATCCAGAACACGTCAGTGATAACAACTGCTCCAGGTCCGGCTATTGTAGTAAAGACAAGTAAAGCAAAATTTTGAACTAGAAAAATTAAACGAAATAAGATCTGTGTTTTAATCAGGATCTAGCAAAAAGTTAAAAATACAATCATATCAGCAGGCACCAATTTCTTACCATAAAGGGTATACGACTTGTGTTTGTTAGAAGTAGGAAGACAAAAAAGACAAAGCATAAGTTAGTTCCATTGATGTGAGATCAAAGACATTACCAGATTCTTGAGTAAAAACTTTGTTATAGCTTAATGGCGATAAAGAAGAATACTTGCTGTTTGGATCAAATGTTTACATAAACAAATTAAACCATGTATCTGTTCAAGTTGGTCATTCTAACATTAATTTAAAGGAGGGGGTCTGGTTTATTAGTATTAAAATACTTTGACTACACTAGCCTACAGCAAAGGGTTATCTTTTCAATATATTGAAAGGTATGAATAATATGACAGGCCCGTAGCCAGGAAGTTGTTTTTTTTGGGGGGGGGGGGGCAAAGATGTTTTTGGGAGGGCCAACTAGCATTGGCATCTGCATGAATTTTGCGGTAAAGGCCAATTTTCTTGTGATATTGGGGGGGGGGGGGCAAGACTCAGTATTGGGAGGGCAGTTGCCCCCCCCCCCCCTGTGCTACCTCCTGGCTACGGGCCTGTAATATGATATTTATTCTGTTGAAAGAGAATATTATAATTACAAAATACTTGTTTTTCTATACTTGACCTGTCTTCATTAGACCAGTCGGAGAATAACAGTAGGCCATCGTTAAATCACATTTCATGTCTATACTATATACGTCATATTCACATGGCTGTCCATTATATATTTTTTTTAAAAAATACATTAAAGGATGTATAGTTCCATTTTTTGGAGAGAGAGAGAGAGAGAAATGGGGATTAACGTCCACTCGACACAAACTAGGTCATTTTGGGACTAACGTATGCTTGCGCGTAGGGGTCTTTAGCAGTGGGAGGAAACCTGAGTGCCCGGAGGAAACCAACGAGGTTGAGAAGGCGTCCCTATCTCCATGTCACATACGCTCACACTAGGGCTCGAAACCACAGCCGCAAGCCAGAGGTGACCAGCCAGCTAGAGGTCGAAGCGCGGCACTCTCGACCACTAGGCCATCCCAACCCCCCCATTTTTTGGAACCTCGAAATAGACAAAAATGAATCTAAAAGCACATGTATGTAAAGTGATTTATTTTCATTTTTGTAAAAAAAATATTTTTATTTCTAATCAATTATGTACGTCGAAATACGTGAACAGTTTAAATGGAACGGCTTGGGGCATTCTATTATTTTGTCGTGTGTGAATCAGCCTTTACTAATTACTTCCACATTGTGCTGTAGGATATGATTTTATTTGTTCATTAGAAAATGGCACCAGAAGCCAGTACACGACTTGTGTACATATTATAAAATGTTAATTGTGTCTTAGATATTGGATATTAGGATCTTATAGTTTCACGGCATAATGACAACATCAATATTGATTGAAATTGTTCAATATTGAATTCTAATTCGTGTTTAATAATAATAATAATCGCGTCATTTTACAACGGTAGCAAATTAGGCCTGAGGCCTTTTTCCAATTTGGCCCTTGGCACAGATCGTGCGAATTTAATTTCGAATATTAGTCTTAGCTCCTTTAAAAGACCTGCTCATGGAATCGGCGCTTTTCTATCCTATACTTCTTAGTGGTTTATGTATCCCACGCCTGTCGACCGCAGCTCATTAACTGACAAAAAGCAGAATTAAATTTATTCCTGGTACCTCTTTGTCGCCATCTACATATCATCGTCACAGTTGGCACCACAACCAGCTTGTTTTCCACGACGCCATTCTTGTCAACGTCATCATTATAAAGGCCATTAGTAATTAAAATCACCATTATTATCAGCATTCATAACAATATCTAGAATCACAGACAATTTAATTGCTGAAAGATGCACCAAGAATAGAAACCATTGATAAATAAGTCTCGTATCGCATGGTGATAGGGCTTTTTCTGTAGCAGCACCAGTCCTTTGGAACAACTCCCTCAATATGTGAAAGAAGGAGGAACTATTGCAGAATTCAAATAGAGACTCAAGACTCATCTCTTCACTTCAATATAATATCATTTTCTGTGACAGACAACTCAGCGCCATTGGGCAGTTTACTTGATAATGGGCGCTATTATATAAATACCATAGTTTGCATTTTATATTCGTATCTGTTTTATCTAAGTTGCTCCAACAAAGGCAACAATATACATGTCGTGGGCGTGGCCTAAGTTGAGCATGACGCAGTGTCGTGGGCGTGGCCCAAGTTGAGCATGACGCAGGGTATGCTTATTCTTAGTAGATAACTGCTTACCATCTCATTTGTTAGAGCAATTTTGAATAAAACAAATACTATAAACAATGATGTATGGCAATTGAAATATTTTGAATAAGTTATTAGTATGGTTCACAAGGGTGAAATCTGATTAGAATTCAGATCTATATTTCGTTTCGTTTTATTATACTTTCGATGGCACACACTACATGAAGGTCTGGCAAGTTATAGCGGGAGTTCACGCAAGGGGTCAAATTATGGGCGACTTTTGACCATATGACGTCAGACATCGATTAATCAATCAGCGTTGACCTTTCTAGTGGTTTACCCACAGTTCCTTGCATCAGAAGGCCACAGGAACTCGCCGTAACAGACCGTTTCATTGGCTAATCCCACACATCATCCAGAACACGTCAGTGATAACACTGCTCCAGATCCTTCTGTAGTAAAGACAAGTAAAGCAAAATTTGGAAACTAAAAAAAATAAACGAAATAAGATCTGTGTTTTAATCAAGATCTAGCAAAAAGTTTAAAATACAATCATATCAGCAGGCACCAATTTCTTACCATAAAGGATATACGACTTGTGTTTGTTAGAAGTAAGAAATAAAGACAAAGCCCAAGTTATTTCAGTTGATGTGAGATCACAATATCTAAGCTAATATATTTTATAAAGACATGGCCAAATTCTTGAGTAAAAACTTTGTTATAGCTTAAGCCAGGCTGACACTTGCACGATTCCGTGGCACGCATTGGCACGACTCCGCCCGATTTGCGCAAACTCGTCGTGCCAATGCGGGGAGGGCGTAAAAAAATGCGCAAACTATGCGTAAACTCGTCGTGCCAGGTCGTGTCAATGTGGACACTGATGGGCATGACAAAATCGTGGCTAAAAGTCGTGCAAGTGTCAGCCTGGCTTTAATGGCGATAAAGCAAAATACTTGCTGTTTGGATCAAATGTTAACATAAACGACTTAAACGGTGTATCTGTTCAAGTTGGTAATTCTAACTAACATTAATCCATCTAAATCTGCTAGAAATATAGTTGTTCTTCTTTGACCGTCATGCAATCTCAAATTAATAATATCTGTAAAATTAGATTGCATGGTTTATCATTGGGTCAAGTGGCGGGATTTCGATTCCAAGTTTGTACGCAACAAGGAGGGTCGCCTGTCCAACCTCTTGGATTTTCTCCCGGTCATCCTGCCATCCCCCCCCCCCCATCCCGCCCCGACGCTGTTTTTTTGTTGTTATATTGCACAAAGATAGGTGTTTTATGCATGTCTGATTGTGCTGCAAGGTCATTGGTCGTATGTCAAAATATAGTTTTAACGCATGGCAACGTCCTTAGAGATGAGTTTAATCCAACTAAAAATATATTATGTCTGGGTATAATGGTTCTCAGTATTATCCATTATCTATTTCTAATCGATTAATAGTTTTACTTATTCCCGATTTCAACAGAATATAGGCTTCAAATTCGGCTCTTTAACATTTATAACATTGATTGTTTTGGGATTGAAGACTTTATCTATGAGAATTTGACGATATCAGATTGACAAGGGCACCTGTTTATTGGACTTGGGATTAATAACGAGCATTAAGATGGCGCCAAGTATAATCTCATGTCTCGTGTTGTACTGATATTTGTATCAGGATATTTCTCTCCAATGACAACAGGTTGATTGGTTGATGTTGTTCGTGCACATGCCATCATGGTATTGATGATACAGACATGTTCATCGTAATTTGTACGGTGAATTAGGAGTGACATAATATTTCTTAAACGCCTGTCTTTGTTAGATAGGCGGGTTTCCGTCTTTATTGGTCGCGAAAAAGTTCCAAGTCTTTGGAGTTTTCCGATGAAGAATATCAGTCAGATAATGTAGATTCTGAAGAAGACTTCAAAAGACAAAATCAATAGTTGAAACAGATCTGGTTGTGTCATCCCCACCTGTATGTCGTGCGCTCGTCTTCATTAGCCCAGTCGATGCAGACAAGTAGGAAGTTAAACCTCATTTTTGTTTATTTCATTTCATTGCGGGCAAGATATCATTTCATTTTAAACGTGTCATTTCAGGGCCGCCGTAGTTCAGTTTAACTTCTAGAAAGATAGTGTGCGTCATAAAGGTCAAAATGAACTTATTGGTAGGAATTGCGTCTCCAGTAAATTTTCTTTTGTCTGAGTAGATTTTTGTTTAATGCTAAGTATATTTCAATAGGTTGATTGTATCGATATTGTAATGGTGAATCATCTACACTGAATCACCCAGCTAGGCGATGTGTCACCCAATGAGAAAATGCGCTTTTAGATAACAACGAGTTGCCATTTACGGGATGACAGAACTTTATCTACGCTTAAGGAGTGGCGGGGTTTTAGTATGGGTGCTTTACAATATGTTTCATAACGGTATTGCGAAAGCCTTCTTTTGACTCTGAACACAATGATTGACCTTCCATGCTCCATGCCACGTGTGACGTCAAATCCTACGGAGTCGATAATTCGTTCATTGTTACCTCGGAGTAAGTCACACAAATTCGTCGGGCAGAATACTCATTTTACTCCGTCTCTTAGTTTTTTATGTACAATTTACACTAAATCGGATCTTTTTATTTCATCCAGATATAATTCCATCATCTTTTTTTTAAATGATATTTTAAAAAAATGTTTTAGAATTCAATTTGCAGATGAAAAAAGGTAAATATTGAGAGCTAATTAATTCGCCTCGATGTCATCCCTCTCAGTGATAGCAACGGACAAGCGAATATTTACTGCTGGTCAGTATGTAGAAATGGTTCCATTACTGATGTCTTCCCCCTTGCTAAAGCCACAGTAGCAAAACAAAGTCACCCTAAGGCATTCAATTTTGACGACAAAAAAGTTACTGGCCTATAACGTTGTTAATTTCTAATTACACTGACCCCAAACTGTCTGTGGTGTACACTACATAGCATATGATAAACCAATTCCCATAAGTCATTAAAACCTGATAAATGGCAAAAAACTGGAATATTTTGTGAAAAAAACAAAAAAACTTCCGGGTTTCGATTTCACTTCGATTTTGATGACTGGAGACCAGGCAAATTGAATGAATATTCAACTTTTTTCGTAAGAAATCCCTGAGGTGATTGGAAAATGGGTTTGCGGCTGTCTATTTTTCAAAATTTTCGGCTATGCTGACAGTTTTGCTAAAATGATAAAGGTAGTGGCTATTTTTGTAAGCAAGAATTTCAAAATAGCCTTACGGCTACAGACCGCAATTGTTAACCGATTTTAATGAAATTTACAGATAATATCTCTGATTTGCCAAACTTTCAAGCAATGGGGGCCATCCAACACCGCCCAGTGATCTGAAGATCTGGTGTTCGACCGAGAACATTCATCTGCAGTGGTGTACAACGGAAGGCTGACAAGGGAAATGTATTGATACTCGTAAGGATGGTACGAAAAACTGAGGTCTTGTGTACAATTTGACGGTCATTTATTGCAATACCTTCTGGTAGGAAAATTGTTCACCTGATGAAACGGACTGACGATCAAAGGGCAACAACTACAGAAATCATCGCATTAATTTTCATTTATTATGCTACTTCCAAGTTTGTGTTTCTCAAAATTTCAGTTATTTACCTCATACAGATTTTGAAGCAAGGCCATGGCCATTTGCTGTACTCTTCCACGTGAATAGCGGTAAGCCAAACTAAATGCTGGGGGAAAAGAAACCAAAATGTGCATTGAAATCAATGAGGAATTGAATGGCGGTCTGCATCAATTTAACAAAAATAGAGTTACCTCCCATGCATTGTTAACCATGTAAGAAACTAAACTGGGTTATTTCGGGACTAGCAATTGGGGTTTTTTTTTCATTTCAGGGAGAGAATATGGTGTTTGACGTCCTCTCGACACAACTATATATAGCAGTCTGTAGGAGATAACCAGAGGACCCGGAGAAAATCCATGAGGTTGAACATGTGACCCTACTGCTTGTAACGTACAAGTGGAGTATCGAAACCACACCCATGTTTATATCTGCGATCACTGTTGCTAGTACGCCCACAAACATCATTTAGTCTTTCTTTAGTACAATGACAATCGGCAGTGTTTGTACCTAGTCACGCAACTTGCCGATTGGAAAAAACCCATTGGCATCATTCCCGAGTAGGTATAGACATGAAATCAAATTTAACGTCCTACTGTTTTGCTCTGACTTTGCTTTTGAAGACAATTAAGTATAATTGTGGCTTTCTAGCTTAATCTGAGACCATGATTTGCTGTAAGCATTCCTGTCTATGGATGCAAAAAATGTAAAAACAAAAAATGACTTGTTTAAATTTTATTTATAACGGTCATAAAATTAACTAATAATCTTAGCATCACCTTCAACTTTCAGTAAGTAAGACAACTTTATAAATGTATGTTAAACATTTTGAAGACTCCATTGAAGCACTTAACATTGTAATCTTGTTTTTCTATCATAGTGTGGTCAGGGGCCTGTTTCACAAAATTTTCCCAAAGATAAAATCCAAATTTTAGTTATTTGATTGGATATTATTAGATTGATTTTAGTGCTTAGCTAATCATAATTGAAGTAGGCCTATCTACTAAAATTTGGATTTTATCTTTAGTTAAGATTTCGAGAAGCGGGGCCAAGAGCAACAAAATGATGTGGGTAGTTGCATACAGAAATTTTGCACAAGGGAGACATTCCCCACAATAGTCACAACACCAGCCATTGTGGATTGGCGAAATCTTGCGTTCATAAACTTGATGATGGTTTATTTTTAGCGAGCCGTACAGGCAAAGCGTGCTGGGGAAGGTGTTAGGGTTAGGGTTGGTTTTGGTCCCAAAATTCTAACGTCATGTGCAATTCAAAATTATTGAACCGGTCAGGAATGTCTTCCCGACGACCAAGTATTTAATACAGTATTTAATTACAGATAGGAAGTACAGTACTACATTCCGCTGACACAATGTTTAATTTCCATACTCAAGTGATACAACAGTATACTTGTACTGAGGTGATTTACCTTGATATAAGTATAATGCTACATTTGAAGTGGTCCAATAATATATAGTAATATTCTACTGTGCAATAAAATATTCAATACACAAATAAACCACATTAGTCTATGGTGCAAAATAAGTATATTCTCTAATAACTCACAGTAAATATAATACATATTAACTCACACATTATAATAATACACTATTTTGCCTATAACGTTTTTTAGCCTTCGAATTATGTCTTATGGTTTGGATTGTTCGTACTTGGTTTATATTTTATTATACTTATACATGCACATGATTGATATATACAAAATGGTTTAATTTCAAGTATCTCCTGGATTTTACGCCCGTAATGCTTATTCCTCATCAAAAATTTCAGGTTTCTTCTCCATATAGCTTTGACCATTGACACTGGTTTATTTTCCTTGATCATTAATGATAATAGCAGGTGGTTAGATAATTTTAATGGTCAGTTTATATATCATAAATATCATCACAAGTTTGGTCATTACAATACATGTACTGTACCTAAAGAAATTATTTTTGTTTACTTGATTAATAAAATCATATAACAATCTTTCTTATACCATCAAATTATATGAAAAAATGAAATGGGGTTAACAAGCTAATGTTCTGCTCCAACTGGGATAATGAAGACAGAATACAGGGGAATTATGACAGGACAGCTGCGCTATGGCCTACTCGTATATCAATGTGTACATGGGACCTCGGTTTTTGTCCATCTGAATGTCAGGCCTTCCAGCCTGCACCACTGACAAGAAAGAAACCATGCCAGAAAACAAGTTATATGAGAGAGTGAAAGAGAGAGAGAAGTGGGGTTTAAGGTCCACTCAACACATCCAGGTCATAACACCCACCAATAAATAAAGTATTAACATTTCCACTTGTGCTGATACATGTTCATCCTACATGAAGGCTTAAAAAAGAAAACATTTCATAAAATAAAATATCAGGACAGATTAATGCCTTTGTAACCTTGGTTCATCTGTTATAAAATCATGAATTAATCCAATACAATAACAAACATAATATTAAAGTAATTACATTGCAAACAAATGCTGAATCACAAATTAAATAAAACCAATAAAAAGTTTTGTTAATTAAGCATGTTTTGTAGGGGAAGATGTGGAGGGCTTTTGTCGGAATAAATATTCAGACTCAGAGCCCTTGGACCGATCAACTTGTCTAGCAAGTTTGTCTTCTAAATCAAACTGATGTTGCAATGCTAATGCTAATTTCAGGTCTTCGTCAATTTCACTGTCAGACATTGTTTTATTCATTGAATGCTTAATGGATTTTCTGGATTTGAGACTTTTCTTAGAATCTCTTTTTTCTTTCATATTTATATCACTATTTTCATCACTTTCTGTTGAATGATCAAATTTGCTTTTGACAGAAATTGATCTTTTGCTTTTAACTGTTTTTGTTGGAGTTACAACTGACTCATCATATTTTTTATTTTTCTTCTTCGATTCCTTTAATGGAGTTGTCCCCCCTTCTATATCACTGACATCCATTGCTTTATCAACTCTGTTCAAAAATACAAATGCTTCAGCATCTTTTTTGTCTATTGATAAATTGTTGTGTTGCTTTTTTTGTCTTTTAGGTGGGGATGGCACCACAAGGTCTGTTACAACTATTGATTTTGTCTTCTGAAGTCTTTTCTCAGAATCTACATTATCTGACTGATATTCTTCATCCGAAAACTCCAAAGACTTGGAACTTTTTCGCGATCTCTTTTGCGGACTTGATATCAGTTTTTTTCTTGTTGACCGGGAAACAGTTGTTGATCTAGTCCTATTTTTCTTGACAACTTTCTTGGCAGTTGTTCTTGCACGCTCTTTCACACTGACAGATCTTTTCTTTGGGGTAAGTTCAGATTTTTTAACTTTTGATGGTTTTGTAACATTGTCTTTTTTGGTCTTAGCGCTCGGAGAAAACCAGTCTTTTATAGATCTCTGGGGACTTAAAATTGGAGATGGCACTTTTACCGATTTCTTACGCAATTTTTTAGTTTTTGTCGAGGGGGCTGATGAATTATTATTGTTTTCATTAATATTATCAGAAATTCGTCCATCAACTTCATCACTGCCTTCATCATCATCATCATCAGAAAGAATATTTCTGTTATAAATACCCTTATTATTAGTTTTAACTATATCGTCAACTGATAGAGCCGTGTTTTCTTCTGGTGGAAACAGACCTACAACCCTTTTGGGTACACTATTAACAGCTTTTCTTGAATTATCCGACACAAGAGAAGTCGCAAATTCTGAGTCAATAAGCGAAGTTTCTGTGGGATCACAGGATAAAGAATCATCGTTGTCTGTTGTTGAATCACAATCACTCCGAACGACCGCATTATTGACGACGTTCGAATTTGATGTCACTGTTGCCGATTTCTGTTTATTATTGCTATCACTATATCGGGACATAACGGTGAATTGATTTCTGACAAATTCTCTGTGTTGATCCAAGAAATTTGACGGGTCTGTGATCGAACTATTCGACAGGGATGACTGTTTGTGATGTGATTCAACCCATGACATGTCACCATGTTTTGTTCGGGGACTTTCTCCATTAGATATAAAACCATTGACAGTACGAACTGAACGATCATTGTTATTTTTCTCCTTGTCCTCTTTATATCGCGTTCCATGGTTGTGTTCTAGAAATGATGAACCAGCCGTGTCACGCACACCAGAAGGTGGACTTAGGAAGGAATCTAGAGTGTTAATACCATTACTGGTACCACTTGTAGTGGAAGAAGCTCTGGATGATCTTGACTCAGGTTGTAATGGGAGATTATTTTCACTACCTTCATTTAAACTCGTCTGTAAATGAAAACATAAATGACATTTTAACGTGAATAGATTTACTAAGGTACATTTATACTTTCAAGGAGATAAATCAGTCCATCCTTAAAAGGTTTTGAATCCCCGGTTGTATGTGACAAAGAGTAGGGTCGCCTGTCCAGCCTCATATGATTTCTCTGTGTCCTCCGACTGCTAAAGACCCCGACGCGCAAGCGAATTATTGAAATAAAATTAAACCATATGTTAGTCCCGAAAATGACCTAATTTGTGTCGAGTGGACGTTAAACCCCATTTCTCTCTCTCTTTAAAAGGGTCAGCATAAATGAATATAAATATTATAGTTGATTCTGTTGATTTAAAATATAAAGTCAAAATCTGTATATTTGACAATGACATTAAATGCCTGTTTTACTGAATGTGCTTGTTAGATGTTTATACAAAGCCTAATACCATACAATTCTCAGCTAAACCCATTCAAATATCTGAATGCCAATGTACGCTACAATGCTCAGCTGAATATGTTATATACTAATTGTGGCAATGGTACAACTAGCCCAAGTTAGGTGCAGAAGCGTGGACGTTAAACCCAATTTCATTCATTCATTCTGTGGCAATGGACACACACACATGTATACATGTACCTCAATTAATATCAGTATGTTAATATAGAAGACTCCAAACTTCAAACACCTAGTATATAAAAATGGATAGGGTTTTAATGTCCTACTTTTTTGGCACAGACAATTATGCGGGGCCTACTCTTATTTCAAATTTCAATTGACAAGGATTCTTATACAGTATACACATTTCTTTAAAAACAATTTATATTTGTGAAATATTCATAATTCGCAGATGTGTAGCATACACTTTACCTCAGCAGCAGCCTGACTAAGTTGTTTAGCTAGTTCCTCATCTTTAAGTCGTTGTTCCTCTGCTTGTCTTTCTAATTCTCTTTGTCTGTCTTCTTCTTCTAGTTGTAATTTCTCTATCAGTGCAGCACTTTCTGCAAACTCTTTACTTTGTTCAACTTCCCTCTGTTTTTGTAACTGAAAAAATATGTAAACAACAGATAGAAATAAACCTCTCAATTAATGTAATTCAACATTAAATCTTAATGTTTATCATGGCTTAATTCATGTACAGTAGAACTTGCTCGGGCAGGCACTCCTAATCAGCGAACACTTGCTTCAAGGAGCACCCAAAAAATGTTTGTGGTAGGGGTTGGGGCAATATTGGATACCTCTAGTCAAAGAGCACCTCCATTAAGCAACCATTTTTAAATTTCCCTTGGGTGCTTGCTTAATACAAGTTCTACTGTACATGTACAATTACCTCAAATTGATTATTTAACATTTAATAATTGGATTAAAAAGAGTTCCATCAAAAATTGCAAAGATCATAGTTGGGCAGGGGCTTTTGATCATATCTCAGTGGATGCTTTTGGCACATTTGAACCATCTTTGGACTATTTTAGAGAGAAAACTTTCATACTATCGTAGTCTTCTAGTGATTCAAGACCTCTCAAATGATAAGAAGAGACTTTAAAGTTCACCAACAAAATTTGAGCAGAAGGACTAAAATGACGTCACAGTTTGATTATTGACAGAAAGTTTCGACTACTAGCACTCACGGAGAAAAGAAGAAAATACTCACATCCAAATTTACCTGTTGCAGGTAATATAGACATTCCATAAGTTTGTGTCATACTTACTTATAGAAAGGAAATGACATAGTGATTTGTATTATTTTTTTAAAAATTTGAAGTTTTCCCAGTGTCTTTTAATATGAAGGATCTACATGGATTCTTTAAATAGACTTCATCAATGACCTAGCCTATTGATCTATCAGTTGAAAGGACGTTTCTAATGAAGGGGAGAGAGAGAGAAATGGGGTCTGCTCAACACAAACTAGGTCATCATGGGGCTAACATGGTTTAATTTTATTTCAATAATTCGCTAGTACAGATTGGTCTTCACCAGTGGGAGGAAACCAGAGTTTTGAAACCATGCCAGTTGACTCAATGACAGGCTTTATGATAAAGCGTGCACATGCTATTATATCCACCAAAACCACTATTTAAAGAAGAAAATCTGTTTTTATTTAATAAACTTTCAATTACATGAGTTTGTAAGACTTTATGTTAAATTGGTTCTTCTTTAGAATGTCATGAAAAGACATTTGAACACAGCCAGGTGTTACTGAACTGAATTATAAAGGAAGATGAATCAATAAAATATTACAGGAAAAAAGCTTGAATTAATCAGCAGCTGCGATGGCCGAGTGGTTAAGGCGTTGGACTTGAAATCCAATGGGTTCTACCCGCGTAGGTTCGAATCCTGCTCGCAGCGAAATATTTTTTTTTTAATTATTTCAGGAAAGCAGTATTTTAAGAGAAATGTGTAAATTGTGTAACACATTAAATATAATATACATGTGACATATATAGTATTTACATGTACATGTATGGCCAAATGGTTAGCATGTGCACGCTGTATCTAAGGGTCTGTCATTTAGTCAACTAGCGTGGTTTCGATTCTCCGGTGGTTGTACGGGACATAGAGTAGGGTTGCCTGTACAATCTCGTCGGTTTTCTCCAGTTTACTCCCACTGCTAAAGACCTCTAAATGCCAGCGAAGTATTGAAAACAAATTAAACCATGAGTTAGTCTCAAAATTAACTAGTTTGTGTAGAAGGATGTTAAAATCCATTTCTCTCTTTACACATTGTACTACAGAACACAGCTAAAAACGTTAAGATATACATGCATGGATGTCATTCGTTTACTGTTTTATCTGTCAAAAGTCATATTTTATTTTAAAAATGTCGGGCAAAGTCAGCTTTTAATGCGTCGATTTAAAAGAGATGGTATGTACCAGCAGGATTATATGTTTAATTGTACTTGGGTGTGACACAAATGTAATAAATACCGGGTAACAATAATCAATCTTTGTTTTGATGAAAAAAATTGACAGTTTTGTTTATTGAAGTACTATGTGATTCACATCTCTGCTTCTGCCAGAATGAACTATAGTACCATCTCTTCTCTCGAGACACAGGGGTTGAGTTTTTTGTATGGAACCCCCATCCGCCAACAAACTCATACAGAGCTCAATAGAGACGGACAAATTGCACATGTGGTTAAATAGATCTCTAAATATAGCCATGTATACTTTTGGGAGTCTGCCAAAAATTTCATCATATACCGGTACAATAGAGCCTACATTTATCATTGCCTGTAGTATGTGATCAATCAAAAATAAATATTATGCAACCAACTTCCTCAACAATACTAGGTAAATTAAAATGAAATTTAATAAAAGTCTAACCTTTTGCAGCTGCTCTTCATACTCTCTTCTGATTTCTCCTGGTTGGGCTATATTAACTATTGGATGGTGAACTGGAGCAGCAGGATTAAAAGAAAGATAAAACAGCATATAATTAACGAATACAAGGAAAATTACGATACTTATAATACTAAAAACTCCTTCATAATTAATAGCATCACTCAGCATGAAGGCCATTTTGATAGAAAAACTGTCTATGAGTAAGATAAATGGTAGGAAAGCTAGTTTCAGTAAGGACACGCCCAACTCAATATTGAGTAAATAGTGGCTTCGAGTTCACACAGATGTGGGTCTCTATAACATTATCTGGACCTAGTTAATAACAGCTCAACTATTCTAATTCTTCTTAATTGTATTCATCTCACTACATTGTCTGTTGGTATATGCATTTAATTAGAATAAAGAATTGAAATAACTAAGCTCACAGTATTTTCTGTTCTAACTAGGTTAATAAAGACAGACACATGCCATGCAGTATGCTACTTGTTTGAGGGAATTTTAACTGGAGAACAACAATTGCCAAGGATTTTTTTAAACACAAAGTGCACCATTTGATCATGGTTACCCTCCCAGTCCAGGGAACGACTACATGCCAGGCGCTTACATGTACAGAACAGCCTATAGATTCCTACATGTACATTGTAGTCTAAACTAATTTACACAATTTTTTTTACAATTATCATTCTGTATGCAATAAAAAAATCTCTATTATAACTCAACATTTTATAAAACATTCATGTACAATGGCGATACATGTACAATGAAATTCAAGTTTATCGATAAGGTACATTCTTGTTTGCCAATTTGGTAAGTCTGGGTTGAAATCAATTAGTTAAATAAGGCAATATGTGACTACACAATCACCCAACATATTCGATATTCAAAGGAGCTGCTACCTGGTCAATAAAAGATAGAAACTAGATGGGTAGAAGCCTTTCATGAATCATGTACACCATCGTTATGTAAATAAAGACTCCGGAAATATGAAACTGGGTGGAGATTGCAGCAGTTTTTAGCTAATAATAACTCAGACGTAACAAAGAGAAGAGAAAAATGTGCCACATATGTGCACTTAATGGTAGCATCAGAAATCAAAAAAGTGATTTACAACGTTTCTACTGTATGAATATATTGGGAATAATATATTATTATTATTTAGTGTGTTTATCCAGCAGTTAAACACACAATACGACCTTTAGACGTACATGTAGCTTTCAATTCACTCACAAAAAAATTATCTGATAAGAGGGGTGGGGTGGGGGTGAGGCCACTGAATTAAGAAGAAATTTAAAGTAGGGTTGTATGGCGAAAAGCTCACCGAAAATTAGGAAAAATAAATTACTTTTGGTGGATTTGGAGGTATATTCTCTGGATGACAGGTTTCAAACTTCAAACTGTTGGTCGCCAAAGTCGCATTAAAAATGTGATTTTGATGATTATTTTGACCATGACAACGTTTTGGGGTATTAACTGGCAGAAAAAAATCTTTAATTGCATATATTTTAGCCTCAAAGTCATATTTTACTCCTAAAAATTAATCCACATCGTCTTTTAAAAAAAAAAATGGAAATAACCAAAATGGCCGACAATACCTTTCGAATGTCAAGAGAAATTAAATATCTTGATAGTTGAATTTCACTTACTGTGGCTTCATCCGACATGCAGAATATACAAGAATTGATCGGGTGAAAAAACGGTCAACCATTTGTCTTGGTACAAAATTGACCGTATCAAATGCAACAGCCAGAAGTTAAAATGAGGCCCCCGATTGTTACTGAACCTAGTCCAAAAGAATGACCTTCAAATTTTTAAATCTAAATCAGAAGCCCTTGATCATCGAACGAAATTTTGATCTTGTAGTCATGTACCGGTACCAAACCCAAAATGTTCAGTGCAAAAAATTCCAAAAGCAAGGACGAAAAAGGACAAGGGTGAATCAGGCGGTTTGACAGGTAGACTAGATATTAGATAGTTTCAGTAACTAACCCGTTATTCATAATTTTCCATGCAACTCAAAAGATTTGCGCAATTAAAGGCCAAGACCAAGTACATGTAAATCTGACATCCGAAATCATGCTTTTAATTTTATATAAATGCCAATTTTATATAAATGCCGTGTAGAATGGAGATTCTAATGAATTCGTAAAAAATTAAATATCAAACATGACATTGCACCAGCATTCATGACCTATTCTATTATTAACCATGTGCAGAGAGGACAGCTGATTGTGCACCCTGGAATTCCTTTCTCACACACTGACTAGCTTGCACTAAAAATTATACATGTATTTGTAATATAATTTTATCACTGCAGCTCTAGTGTTTGTTTATTTTTCAGATAGGCCATAAGTCAAACTATTTTTTGACGGGACTCCACTGTCACTGAGGGGATCATGGTGGCTAAGAGGGTAAGATGCTGGCTTAATGGCCTGGAGGTCGAGTGTTCGATCTCTGCATTGGCCAAAAAGTTCAGCCAGTGATACAGGATGGAGGGCCTGATAAGGGTAGCTGTCTAGGTGTTTGGTGGGGATGTTGTACTGCTGGTCATGCAAAACTTTCCTCATAGTACACTGTATGGAGTATGCCCGTGTTCATCATCCCAGTTCGGAGCAAAACAGTACTAGGACGTTAAACCCCAATTCATTTCATTTCCCTCTGTGACTGTCAAGAGTATTATAACGCTTGTTGCTTTAGGAACTGTCTATGAGCTGCAATATGAAAATACTGCTTTTCCCCCAACCTCTGTTGTAAGGCTATTTTGTAATCTTTATCTACTGGTACTATTTTTCACCTTGATTCTACTTAATTTGCCAAAGGAATCATTTCTTGCCATATTTATAATGATCATAAATCTGTGTCGAATATAGTATAAGTATGTGAGAGTTGATTACTTTTCATTTGGCAGAAAAAAAATAATAGCTTTGAAAATTAGAAGGTTGGCATGGGGCTCTAAAACAGGTTGAGAACAGAGGTATTTTACCATATTTTCATATTGCAGGTATATGGCGGACATTGTAGTAGGCCGCACAAAAACAGGAACTATAGCGCAAAAATTACATGTCATTTCGGTTCCCAAAAATATGGCTTCATTGTTTCAGACCCACTCCCAGTCCCACTGAGAGGTAGTTGACATTTCGAACGTGGGTAGGTGACACTTCGATTCAGGGATTAAGTTGAATGAAAAGGTTTAACACAACGTCAAATCAATTTATAAAAATAAGTAAAATTATATTCAGAGCCTGAACTGTCATACTGACACGGGGCAGAAAGGCGAAATGTCATGCTTCCTGACATGTCACATGGTCATGGTGGAAATTAAATCTCAGACGTGACGTTCACAGACTTTGTTTACTTACATGTTTCAAGCACGTCATCTTCATCTTCTTCACTTTCTATTCCTTCTAACCGTCGTTTAACTTTTTCCGGAAATAGTTTCTGTATTTCTTGCCATCTTTTTTCATTCACCAATTTGTTTTGTTTTGTTGACAACCTTGCCCATGTGCCGATACGAGTCCGACACATGGGGCAAAGCAGCGACGACTCTTCTACATTTTGTTTGAAACACGGCATACAAAGTTCGTGCTGACACGGCATGGTAACCGGATGAATAAGTATATTCATACATATTGGACAAATACAGTCCTGTAGAGTGGAAGAAGAACTTGTTGAAGCTATGGAACAAGCCATTTATTCTGGAGACAGTCTGTCATTCTCAAACTGGCGCGCAACAAGAATACGGAAGTTGATGTAAACTTCCGGTACAACTAAAACCGGTTTCAAGCAAACCGATTATCGATAACATGATGACCCACTGAAAGATAACGGGGTATTGGTCGTGATTATTGAGAAGCGTTGAAACGATAGGAATCGATAATAATTATCAAACATTAGACCTATATTTGATAAGACCTTTCAATGATTGAATAGAGATAGTAAAACAAATCAAAATACACTGTAATGTTTTTAAAATCGATATCTGATCTAATGATTTCACCGATTTAGCAAATTTATGAAAAACACAAGAATTTAAAATTTGGATTAATCTGAATTTTAATGGAATAATTTTGGTCTTAATCAGTAAGTCAAGTGAAGTAAATTATATATATAAAAAAATATTACTACGTCTATTATTATTTTGTTTTTTAATTAATCTTCCAAAAATAAAATAATGGACTATATTGTTATGTTTAGTTATATTTTAAAATAAACCAAATACTTAATCAAATTGAACGTTTCCCGTGATTGAGTAGATGGCTATAACATCCACATCTGTTCATCGCTCGAATCATCTCGACAAAAATAGAAATATTCAAGTATTATATTGACCTCTCTAGTTTACGTCAATGAACACATGGATTATATATTAGGGCGCCGTTAAAATAAATACTGAATGAGTGAAATGTAGGTATATGTATTTATAGACCCTTTGTTACATACTATACTATCCATACTATATACTATCTGGTGGTCTTAATTGGTTGCGGCCAGACAAAACTGTCCAAATACAAGTGTGTCAACAGCGGAGTTATTTACTGTAGAATTTAAACATGGTCAATTAAAATTGGAGAGAGAGAGGGAGAGAGATCGAGAGAGAGAGGGGTGGGGTTTTAAGTACACTCGACACAAACTAGGTCATTTCGGGACTAACATGGTTCAATTTTATTGGCTTTAACAGTGTGGGGAACTAGGGGATCCGAAGAAAGCCAACGAGGTTGGACAGGCATAAAATTGGACAACTTATAATAATAGCAACGCATGGCACAATTAAATCATATGTTAGTCCCGAAATGACCTAGGTTGTGTCGAGTAGACGTTAAGCCCTCTCTCTCTCTCTCTCTCTCTCTCTCTCTCTCTCTCTCGGGTTCGGGTTATTAGTGTTAGGAGGTACCAACGTAAGAAACGTGTTACGCACGTGTTATATATCTTCAATAATGACCCTAGTGATACTATAAGTTCCCAATTGTTGTATTTTCATATCCAGGTGGTACTAACACATTTCTAGAAAGTAAAGTTCACGGGATGTTCGCGTCTGATCTTTGCTTCATAACAGAAACCCGAACTGGAAGAGAAATTCGTCAACGCCCAACATAGACATCTGCAAATTGTGGCACTCTATTTCCGATTCCGTGTAGATTACTTTGATGTGAAACTTACCCAATGGGTGATAGAACTCCCTAAATAAACTTTACAATTATGTAGATCAAGCTATATAGCAAATAAATATACACGAAGCCATGGAGAGAGAGAGAGAGAGAGAGAGAGAGAGAAAGGTTTAACGTACACTCTCCTACACAAACTACATGTAGGTCATTTCGGACTTACATATGGTTTATTTTTATTTCAATAATTCGCTTGCGCGCAGGGGTCTTTAGCAGTTGGAGGAAACCGAAGGACCCGGAGAAAACCCACGAAGTTGGAAGGCGACCCTATATACTCCTTGTCACGTACAACCGGGGTTTCGAAACCATGCAAGTTGATTCAATGACAGGCTTCATTCGGCCGCCCAACCCCCCTCGAAACCATGGATACAAATTGAAAACCTTTTCATATTAGTAACCCGAGCATTATATTCGACTACCACAAAGATTGGTCTCGTTTTATCACGGTATAAGCCTAAAATAAATATCTGAAGAGCTTTGAAAAGTAAAAAATTGAAGATATGTTATATTTTTGACAAATTATTGTTAAAAAGCTAGAAGATAGCACAGGACGTTACCAAGCCCTATCCTTTGTGTTTAAATAAGCCAGGTTGACACTTGTTCGGGACCCTCGACATACATTTGAATTACATTACAAATTAACAGTTAAGAGTAATTGAATGAGAAACATTTCATTATTCTATTCATATTTCTCATAGTGTAAATAATTTTCACATTTATCAAACAGCACATCTAATATATTTACATGTATTATCATTATGTAAAACATTTGTTTTGGATTTTATGCACGCTTTATGGTATTAAAGGAGCAAAAATGTAAGAAAAGCGCCAGATCTAGCATCCTCCTCGCAGGGTTCCGTTTGATTAGAGCTAATCCTACTACTCCCTGCTGGACTGAGTGGGTATTATTGTCACTAATTATGACTGGTCAGTGGTCCTACTACTGACTAATCACTGACTTCGTTACAAAGGTATTACCTTTAAAGCAGAACGTTTAATTAGGGCAACTGTGTTTACATAACGTTACGCCATGGCTGCACTTTTTTATGCTATATTAACCAGCGCATAGCAGGATATTGCAGCAAAACTAATTGCGTGACAAACGAGGCTATCGGTATTGACGTATAGTAAACAATACTGTATGGTAACGAACAGACTTTCAACGTTTTCAATAGCTTAAATCTTTGTCCAAAATATTAAGGAAGACCTAAGATTAAACGACGGACTGTCATGTTACTGTACGTAAGTGGTAGATTTGATTGAACGAGAAGAATAGACACACTTACTTAAAGGTTCAAGAATCCGAACCGAATCCAGCAATGGCCAGAGAGGGATTTCCCGGGCCGTTGCTTTAGGAATATGCAGATCTAGAAGCCTTACGATTTTCAAAACATGATTTTCGTTATTTCTGTCAGTGTTATGACCATTGATTAACTAAAAAAATGTTGCGGCTGCTCTACGGAACAAGTAATCATTCAGTTGTGATGAGATTGATACACAGCTGTTAAAGCCCCAATTTAGCTGGTCGGATAGCCGTGGCGATAGAAAGGCGGCTTCTCACAAATCAACGAGGGTTCAATCCCAGCTCAGGGCAAGAACTGTATCGTTGTAAGTGAGAGGGATATTCGGTCTCCCGCCCGATCAGGCAGGTTTCCCCCGAGTTCTTCGGTTTCTTGTTGTAACTGAATAATATATCCCAATCTTTATTCTGGTCGACAAATTGTACTTTTTTTTTTTTTTTACAATATTCCAATTAATAAATGATACAAATTTCATCTTAAAACACCTAATTTTAAAAATTGGAAAAATTCAACTATATGCCGTAACATGGTTTGAAAAGCTTTACGTAAACACTTTCAAATGCAACTTGGATTTAAATATATTTTCGAACCCTCTGGACAAGTAAGATAGGTTGTAATGAATAATTTACAAAACAGGTATGACACTTAAACACAACGCCGGATTAACCATGGTGGGGGCCCTGGGGCCTGGAACATGTGGGGGGCCCCTGATCACCGACCGCGAGCGCCGAAGGCGCGAAGCCCCGCAACGGCGTCTGGGGCAAGTCCGTATTTAGGATTGTAAAAGTAGGGGTGCAGCAGAGTGTTGGGGACGCCAATATAATGCCCGAGTTACTGAGTGCGGAACGGTGCGTGTATGTACGTGGGGATGGGGGTCTGGAAGCCCCCCCCCCCCGAAAATTTTGAAAACTAGACTGTCACAAACGCGTTTTCCACCAAAATGGAGCTGCAATCAACGTCGCTCCCGTGAGTCAATTTCGGCAGTGCTATTTCTCACCAAAATGAGAAACCCCTTATCCTCTAAACTAGAACTATAGTCCGAAACACCATAAGGCGACGTGGATAGGGCGACGTGGATAGGGCGACCAGAACGAAAATCTCCAATCATGTCATTTCGTGGCGGCGCTCCCAAAGACCAACAAAGTCATGTCAAATGTGAATAAGGACGACCAAAACGAACCCTTAAATGTCATGTAGTGGGTCAGACGCCGACCCAGAAAGAGGTGATAGGAGGGCCCTTCGCTTATGGGGGCGGCACCCTTATCTGGGGTCCTCCCTCAGAAAATTTTGAAAAATAACGATGCAGGAAACACGTTTTTCTGCCATTGGTGAGATATCTGAGTGGCGGTAGATTTTTTAGGAGAGGCATTTGCTCCTGGTGTCCACAACTTGGGTCTGCGCCTATGGTGGCGCCCGATAGCTTCGACTAAAGAGATATAAGAAAGTTTGGATCAGGTGTAGGCGCCATTAAAACCGACCGACTCATCAGTGCCTTAAGAGCATCACTTTGTGATCATAATTAAGTTTATTATTCTAAAATTGAAAGGTTGTCAATTTTTGGAAAGGGAGCGCCTAATTTTTCTGGAAAATTTTCAGAAATTGGAGACCGGAAACATGATTTCCTGGCATTTCAGGCACTTGTGTGGAGCCATTTAGAAGTACCTCCCCCAGAAAAAAATAAAAATCTGCCACAAAATTAGCGCATTCTAGCGTCATTTCAGTGGACCAATCCATGCGAGTGCTATGAAATGATGGCATTTCTACAGGAGGGGGTTGGACGCAACTGAGATTTTTTATGGGGGGCCCTAATGTGTGGGGCCCTGGGTCCTGTGCCCCATGGTTAATCCGGCCCTGGTGATAAATGCGAGTGCTATGAAATGATGGCATTAACAGAGGGGGGTGGACGCAACTGAGATGTTTTGTGGGGGCCCCCTAATGTGGGGGGCCCTGGGGCCTGTGCCCCATGGTGCCCCATGGTGCCCCATGGTTAATCCGGCCCTGCTTAAACATCTAGTACATGTAGTTAAAATAAGGCTATTTGTTTCTGGACCTTTCAATCCAGCAAGAGTGTTATTGTCCCTTAAAGGTCTTGAGACAAACAAGTTATAATTTTTGACAACTTGAAGAGGTAAATCCATGATATTGAGTGTTTTGGCTTTGTAAGCTAAAGCGGTGGACACACTAGCCGAATCAATCGGCGTCGAAATTCGCCAAGTGTGTCCACTGTCATTCGGCCGAATGATTCGCCCGAATCAACCATGTTTGATATATTCGGCCAAATACTGATTCGCCCGAACTATATTCGCCTGGTGTGTCCACTTCGCCGAAGCATTCGGCCGAATGTAGAATTCTTAGCCAATGAGCACTCCTATCGAGAAATCACGTGATTGTTTGAAGACATAGACGCCGCCGTTTTTGATTATGTGACGTGAAAAGTGATGCAATCGACTGGTGAATCGACCGAAACATTCGGCTGGTGTGTCCACCCATTCGACCGAATAAAATTCGGCGCCGATTGATTCGCCCGAACGATTCGGCCGAATGATTCGGCTAATGTGTCTAGTGCTGAAGCTAAACATTACCGTGGGGCAGAACTAGGAGCCAAACAATTCTAATGATTATCCATTTGTTACTGATAAATTGTTGCTCTTATCAGATTTAAGTGTATTGTAAATGTTCCAAAAACAGACATAATGTTGACTGCATAGCTGCTGTGGGGATATGTTTCGTTGCCTTCAGTATATCTTTATAATATGTAAACATTTGCGTGCTATGTTGTTTTTTGTTTTTTATTTTTATTTTAATTATTAGCCTTTGTCATAAATAAGGTTCATGCTTTTTTTCTTTCTTTTTAAAATGTTTTGTGAATATTTGTAATGTTGATTGCATAGCTGCTGTGGGGATATGTTTCGTTGCCTGGCAGTATATCTTATAATATTGTTATAGTATACAGATATGACGTTTAGAACTTTAGTCATACATGTCTTATCACATCTCCTCGAAAAGCCATTTTCCTGCACAGTGCATGTTCATTATTATTATCTAAAACTATAATGGTTTTCAAGATCTATTATTTAACTTTTATATAGTTAGGGTCGAAACATTAATTGTGGTTTCCTACAATTAAAGGTTCAGACCAAGTTTAGAAACTAAGAGGATTAAATGATACTTAACACTGACGATAAGGGTTATCGCCGTTAGGGTATATATGGGAGTGAGTCCCGTCTATCTTTACTTACTCACTCACACTGTATATACCAGCACCCGTAATAAACGTCAGCTTAAAGTATTATTTTTCTCTAGGTAAGTCTAAACTACATTATGTTCATTTTAGTTTGTTATTGTCTTATTGTAATATTTTAATTGTTTTATATATTATGTATGCTATTTTAAATAGAATGGTCTCTAATAGTGAGCATACAATGTCGGTACATTTTAAAGACCGCATAGTTAGTATATTATATATTATATGTATAATATGTAATATACGTTAGTAATGAAATCGTAGTTTCATTAATAATATTCACGAGCTTATTGGGTGACATATTTAAATGATGTACAATGTTCCAAGTAGAACTCTACATCTCACCCAGCTCTATTGAATTATATAGATTACATCTATAATTAATATTATTATAAATATTATTCATATATTACGCGCACGCATGCATGATCCATATAAAGGACATTGCATGCACATGCGCTGATTATCGTATATCAGTTAACGTTCAATATAATACATAAAGTAATTTAGCTTTATTACATAAAGCATATGTATATATTATATCTGTCGACAATTTATATTTCTTAATGTTATATTAATATGTATTTCTTCATTTATTATTGTGCATGTAATATTATTATATATGACTTACTCACTCACACTGTATATACCAGCACCCGTAATAAACGTCAGCTTAAAGTATTATTTTTCTCTAGTTTGTAGACGCTCCAGTACCACGGTCACCCCCTAAACGATAACGAATCATCCTATATTTAGTATTACTGTAGGACAAGGGTTTCCAGTTGCGCATTATCGGAAGACGCCCCTAGGCTATATAATCTTCCAGAGGCGCATTGTCTCCGACGAATTATCAAGGTATCCTCGAGTAAGGACGATTAGATAAGCGGAGATAAAAAAAAACCCGTTCCCAGTATGTAAACATTTGCAGGCTATGTTGTTTTTTTAATTTTTTTTTTCTTTTTAAAATGTTTTGTGGCTATTTGTATGCTATCTGTTATGGGGTGTTTAGATACAATAAAATCTGTCTTTCTATCTATCATACACACAGACATATGTACATACATACATAGACTTTGATTTGTTGAGAAACTATAAACTGAAAGGAGTTAGTTTTTGTTGTATGTTAAAAAAAAATTATAACATCCCTTGTTCGAGACATAAAGTAACCCATTCAAAAAGCTTTAATTGTTTGCAAATCTATGATTGGACTTACACGCTAGCTATTTGTCTAATTTTGATAGTTATTTTATAATAATTCAGATAACTTTTCAGGCTTAAAGAAAGACCTGCAATAGGCAGCAGGCCCGTAGCCAGGAAGTTGTATTTGGGGGGGCAAAGATGTTTTCGGGAGGGCCAACTAGCATGGGCATCTGCATGAATTTTGACCCACAAATCAACATAAATGAACATGCAAAGGAGGGGGGGGGGGGGCAGAGAGAGAATTGCTATTAATAAACGCACTACAATGGTGGTCTGCATCCTTATGTTTCGTATAGTAACACACGAGTTACCTCCCATAATATTGACCGATAATACTTGAGTGGCATTTAGCGATTGGGCACAATAAAAACACAACACATATAGGCCAGGCATTATAACATAAGTGCGGGCAGTTGCTGCAATAGAAATGCCAACCACGGTTTATGGTAGGTCTAGACGTATATTATCACCAAAAAAAAGTCCCAGTCCGAAATCCGTGCCCAAATGGGTCAAATTGGCCAAAATCCAAAATGGCCGCCAGTTTTGGTGGAAAAAATCTAATTTTCACCAATTATCATAATGTGATAGAGTTTGGTATCAAAATATATGTTTTCGGGGTTGCTGAACCCATTTCCATAACAAATTTCGTGATAAGTGATACCCATTAGTCTATATGACAAAAAATTCAAGATGGCGGCCAGTTTGAGTGGGAAAATTCGATTTTTATAAAAGGATCAAGTTTGGTGTCGATATATACGTTTTCGGGGAAGCTGAATCCACTACATCACATATTCATGGATTGGGACGACCCACACTGTTATACGAACAAAATAAACTATATAACATTCATCAAAAGGGTCACAAATACAGCACCACTTTAAGTCCGGTAGCCAAACCCAATTTTTCGAGTGAACCTGGAAATTATATACAAAGATTTTTTTGTGATTGATTTTAGTAGCCTAGGGTGTCCTCTTTCAGAGTCTGTTGGGTGAACCTCGGTCACCCTTGAGCGTTTTGAGAAATTCAAGATGGCGTCCAATGTGGCCACTATATCCAATAATCCCATATAGCTTCCATAGTATTTATTCTAGGATGATAATATGGCCCTTTCACTTATTAGTGGCTGTTGGGGGCATCTATTTCACCATACCAAACTATATCTAGAGACAAATTATATATTTCTGGATAAAGAAGCGTATGAGTGATAGGATAACACCACATACATCCCTATCAGGGGCTTCAGGTCCACATGGGTCGGTCCTTAAAAAGGAGGCACAAACTGATTGTTGATAACTTAAAAGAGCAAATTCTACCCGCAAAACAGGAACATAACCTTAACAAAACTAGGTAATATCCATGTTTAATCCTTTAGTCATGTTTCTTGCCGCAACATGTGACAGCACAAGCGCAAAATACCGTATATTCTAATAGTTAATGCAGGGGGGCTGCCCAACATATGATTTACATAAAGGACAAATAAAAGAAAACATCATTCTCCGAAACAACATACAAACAAATAAACAATTCAAAAAAGAGAACAAAGAGAAAAGAGAGTTCACCTAGTGCAGCTAAAAGCTGTCACTATTGGATCCACGTCTGATGAGCCACATGACAGACCCCGGAGAAAGTTGGCCGGTTGTAATGTTCTCAATTTGATATCCTTCTCCCAGCAATACTATTCAAGTTCAAGTTCCGGTGGATTCTGTTCTCCCAATGAACGCAAATCGATGATTGAAACATGCTGGAAGGTATAGGCATCCAAAACTGGAAATGTATCGACATCATCCCCACATATATAATTTGTCTCTAGATTTAGTTTGGTTTGGTGAAACAGTAAAATTAAACATGCCAGACAATGTGGCCCTTTACTCGTTAGCGGCGGTTGGAGAATTATTTCACCTAACCAAACTAAATCTAGAGACAACTCATATATTTCTGGACAAATAAGCGTATGAGTAATAGGATAACACCACATACATCGCTATCAGTGGCTTCGGAGCCACATGGGTCGGTCCTGAAAAGGGAGGCACAAACCGATTGTTGATAATTTAAAAGAACAAATTCTACCCGCAAAACAGGAACATAGCCTTCACAAAACTAGGTAATATCCAGTTTAATCCTTTATTCGTGTTTCTGGCCACAACCTCTGCCACCACAAGCGCAAAATACCGTATATTCTAAGTCATCCCTAGTGCTGCTACAAGCACAAGTACCACATGAGCTGTCACTATTGCATCCACGTCTGATGAGCCACATGACAGACTCCGGAGCAAGTTGGCCGGTTGTAATATTCTCAATTTGGTATCCTTATCCCAGCATTATTATTCCAGTTTCAAGTTCCGAGTGAAAGGACCATATTGTCTGGCATGATTAATTTTACTATTTCACAGAATCAAACTAAATCTAGAGACAAACTATATAGGTGGGGATGATGTCAATATATTTCCAGTTTTGGATGCCTATACCTTCCAGGCGGTTGGGGCGATTATTTCACCGAACCAAACTAAATCTAGAGATGAAGTCGATACATTTCCAGTTTTGGATGCCTTTACCTTCCAGTGTGTTTCAGTCATCGATTTGCAAGAGCTCTTTCCAAAACAAGCTTACAATCAAACACAGATCACTGTATTTGTGGTAGCTTGTTATGGACAGTGTTTTAAAAATCTATGTCTTAAACACGCTGGAGGGCGTGGACATCTATAACTGGAAATGTATCGCCATTATTCCCCACCCGAACCATGTAATCTTGCTCAACCAATGATACATTTGCAAAGAATATAAAAAGAGCTCACCACCAAGCTATTGTGTGGCGTTCACTGGAAGATTGGAATCTATCTGAACTTGAACTGGAATAGTATTGCTGAGAGAAGGATACCCAATTGAAAATATTACAACCGGCAAAATTGTTCCGGAGTTTGTCATGTGGCTCATCAGGCGTGGATGCAATTGTGGCAGCTCAAATGTGGTAACTGTGCTTATAGCAGCACTAGACCGGACTTAGAATATACGATACTTTGCGCTTGTGATGTCACAGGTTGCGGCAAGAAACACGACTAAAGGATTAAACTGGATATTACCTAGTTTTGTGGAGGTTATGTTCCTGTTTTGCGGGTAGAATTTATTTTTGTAAATTATCAACAATCAGTTTGTGCCTCCTTTTTCAGGACCGATCCATGTGGCCCTGAAGCACCTGATAGGGATGTATGTGGTGCTATCCCATCACTCATACGCTCTCTCGTCCAGAAATATATAGTTTGTCTCTAGATATAGTTTAGTTCGGTGAAATAGATGCCCCCAACAGTCACTTATTAGTTAAATGGCCATATTGTCTGGCATGTTTGATTTTACTATCATGTAATCATCTCACAATCATCTACCATACGATAAATGAGTTCAGTGTATTCCTTGTCCCCTCAAACATACGGTTAGACATCCAAATTATCATCCTAGAATAAATACTATAGAAGCTATATGAGATTTTTTGATGTGGCAACCATCTTGTACGCCATCTTGAATTTCTCAAAACGCTTAAGAGTGACCAAGGCTCACCCGGCAGATTCTGAACAAGGAGACATCCTAGGCTACTAAAATCAATCACAAAAAAAACTTTGTATATTATGTTTTCCAGGTTCACTCGAAAAATTGGGTTTGGCTACCGCACTTAAAGTGGTGCTGTATTTGTGACCCTTTTGATGAATGTTAAATAGTTTATTTTGTTCGTATAACAGTGTGGGTCGTCCCAATCCATGAATATGTGATGTAGTGGATTCAGCTTCCCCGAAAACGTATATATCGACACCAAACTTGATCCTTTTATAAAATTTAAATTTTCCAACTCAAACTGACCGCCATCTTGGATTATTTTGTCATATAAACTCATGGGTATCACCAATCACCAAATTAGTTATGGAAATGGATTCAGCAACCCCGAAAACATATATTTTGATACCAAACTCGATCATATTATGATAATTGGGGAAAATTAGACTTTTACCTCCAAAACTGGCGGCCATTTTGGATTTTGGCCAATTTGACCCATTTGGGCACGGATTTCGGACTGGGACTTTTTTTTGGTGGTAATATACTTCTTGACGAGCAATAAACCGTGGTCGACATTTCTATTGCAGCAACTGCCCGATATGGTGCAAAATTGAGCTAAAATGCCTGGCCTAATATAATATAGAAAATAATCGTTGGGCTGTACACATAAAGCAGCACGTTTCGACAAGTGTTCTCTTATCGTTTGGGCATGATGAAAGTTGAAAGTAGTTCAGAGCAGGTAATTTGGCGTGGGCGCGGAGTTGATTTTACTGAACAAACACCCCCCCCCCCCGCCCTTTATTTGTTATGGTAATTTCTACTCTCCACCCCCTCAAAACACAAAGGGGCCCAAAGTAGAAATTACGAATGGTAGTTATAGACTTCCATAATTTGTGGTTCAACGAGCACAACATGTTTTATTTTTTGTTATGTTATCTGGAATTGAGTGCGGTATTGTTCAAGGCATTACCCAAATGACTGCATGAGTGACCGTTGATGACATTCTGCCTTAATAACAATCAGGGGCAATATACTCTATTTTATTTAAAAGGATTTGACCAAGGAATAAGAACACCATTATCTATATAACATATTATATTGTTCTATATTCCTGTGTAAATAAAAACATAAATTTATAAAGAAGAAATAAATCTGAGCAGAAATATTCACCGGTATACAGAATACAAAATACTCGTGTAACAAGAATAAGATATGAACAAAAAAATATTTTTTACATTGAGTATATAATTTGCACCATTGAGCCTTGTTATTGTTATAGCCAACGTCCATTGCCTCAAAGAAATAGAACACACAGCACCAATAGCATTTAAAATTGTTTACAAAGCACCACCCGATATGCTCGCTGAAGCGAATAAATATCGATTTCGGGTTGGTTTTTAATTTCTGTATAAAATATGTTTAATAATTTTCTCAACGCCCCGCCCCGTCCTTAAGTTTGGCCTGAGCGTCAATGAGACCCTGCTATTTACGGACAAGTGACGACGACCAAAGAGCATCTTTAAAGATCAGTGCTGTCTCAAATAATGTCAATTTACTAAATCAAACAGCGATCAACCACCGTCGACGCTAGTTTCAAAAACTTTTTGTTGTTTAAATTTGGTATCATGACGTGTATCATTGTTTTGAGAACAAATGCAACATTCATGGAACATTTGCAGCCGTCGTAGGCAAATATTTCGCCACGAAAAATGACTTCTTAGGAGTGTGCTCATCTGGCCACATCATCAGTCTCTCTAAAAAAAAAATCCGTAGCCCCCCCCCCCCCCCAATTTCATAAGCTGGCTACGGGCCAAGCAGCCACCGTGATTCACGAAGCACTTCCTAGGTCCTTTTAATAGCCACATAAACCACCATTTCTGTGCTAATGGTATCATTTCTAAACGGGAATTTCCCCCTATTGACGTTGGAATAAACCAAAATTGCGATACTAAGTTTTGTATTGTATACTAAAAATTATAAACCGCCAAATGCACAAATTTAATCAAACATCAACTATTTGCTTTTTCTCATGTTAACCGTGATAAAAGCTTTTCGTTCTTGTATTCGATTAGGGATGATAGTTGTAGTCGGACCAGTCAAGCTGCTGCCATCAGTCTCGCTTAAAAAGTCTTCTCGGATTGATGGAGATGTTATTCGTGAGTGTCCCTTATATCGTAAAGGTAACACCATACACGCACTGCTAGCTAGTAAAGTTAATCCCCCGGTCCAAAACGACGCGGAGTAGGTTCCAGTTAAATCGAAGAGTAGACCTGAAATAGAGACAAAGAAATGATATTTTTAGAATGGGAAATTTAAATGAGAAAGGATGTTCTTAAGGCCCAAAGGTATGGCAATTTTAAGAGATGTTTGTTTTTGTTTTTTTTCTCTAAACAATATTTATTCAAAGAAACTGGATTGGAGAACAGGCAGAAGCCTATAGACCCCCTCTCCAGATGTTTGTTGGAGCACAATGTTTGGAAAACTATATTGTTGACTATAGTTTACTCTGTTTAAACGAATGTTTCTCTTGTTTCCTTTCATTATTTCTATTATTGGATAGAATCGAGAAATTTATGCTGGAACTTTCTGATATACTGTGACTTTCTGATACGCGACTACGCCCACTTGCGTTACGATGGTGTTATATAGTATACACAACAGTTCAACGACAGTCTGTGTTATATGGGGGGGGGGGGGCGAATGGTGAAAGAACGAGCGCGCTGTATTATTAAGCCTGTCATTAAGTCAACTGAGTGGTTTCGAGACCCCGGTTGTACCTGACAAGGAGTATGGTCACATGACCAACCTCGTGGGTTTTCTCCGGGTCATCCGGATTACTCCCACTGCTAACTAAAGACCCCTACGCGCAAGCGAATTATTGCAGTAAAATTAAACTATAGTTCGTCCCGAAATGACCTAGCTTGTGTTGTGTCTAGAGGACGTTAATCTCATTTCTCTCTCTCACGTCCACTTGCATTAACTTGCGTTATGATGGTGTTATATACATGTAGTAAACACAACAGTTATTATGTTATATAGTCATGGTTGATTGTTTTCAAATATTGTTTAAAGGTATATTAATTATTCAGTATGTTTCAGACTATGTATTAACGTTTATGGTAAATCAATAACACCTATACTTTTATGTAAAATCAATAAGTCATTATACATCCTGTTTATCATTCTATTATCATGTAAACGATCTTAAAAACAGCAAGGGGTGTGTTAAATGATAGGTAAGGTTGGTTCATTATTAGAACTTATCCTCCCTGGAATTCAACCTGTTTTTGGAGGATGGGGTTGGAACCACCCTTTAAGGGTTAGTGATCTTATAAAACACCATCCCAAGGACTCCCACCTGAAACCAATATATTGACATGACAGTTATGTAAAGCGTTTTCCGGTCTTCATTACCCCAGCTGTAGCAATGTCTTGTCCCGTCTGTAGTATGTGCCTCCTATTTTAACAGAGTATGAATGAATGAAATGGGGTTTAACGTCCTACGCTTAAGCACCGTACCTGGGCTAACTGAAGACGGGCATATGCCATACAGTGTGCTATGAGGGGAAATTTTGCCCGGGCAGCGGCACTACGGCCTACTCTTATATCGAATTCCAACTGCCAAGTGATCTTTTACGTGCACTCCAATGTGTACACGGGACCTCAGTTTTTCGTCCTATCCGAACGACTAAGCAGCTGTCCTTGTCAGGGGGGAAATCACGCCAGAAAATCGAGATGAACTTTCTCGGCCATTGCAGGGATCGAACACCCGACCTCCAGGCTAGCGAACCAGCGCCTTATCCACTTAGCCACCGTGATCCCCTAATTTAACAGAGACATCAGCTCCCAGAATGCCCTAAACCAAGTGTATAGTTATGGGTGGTTAGAATATGAACTAAATTCTTTGTACCCTTTTTATTTCAGAAATCCTCTAACCGTTAGCCTACTCACCTGCAATTGGTCCACCTAATACTTGTCCAACAGCACTAAACAAGGACACGCATCCATATCCACCAGCAAATCTTCTCAATCCTAATAGCTTGGCTAATATTGGCGCAAACAAGGTTCCTATTCCAGCAGTAAAGAAGCCGAATAGAAGAGCTAATATTAGTAAACCAACAAATGTCTTCCAGAATGGACTGATAAAAACAGATATACCAGCGATGACAAACGACGACATATACAATAAAACTAAATTCACACCGGGGTGTTGACCGAGTACTCCTAATATTAAACGACCAATCAAATTAGATACTCCAATGCTGGATATGAGTAAAGTGCTTTCTTCCAGATTAATGCCGGAATCTTGCGCAAAAGCCGTTAAATGAATATAAGTGACGGACATTCCAAAACATATTAAAAAGCTGTTGGCACAAACCGACCAATAAGTAGCTTTCTTAAAAATACTGACGTCAAAACTGTTTCTGCTTTTGAGCTTACGCAACGATCTGATTGGTCGAATCAAGGCACCACAGACACACATATTTAAACACAACCCACCAAAAATGAGGAATGAGCCCCTCCATGTATAATGTTCCACTAGATACGCGATGAACGGTGGGAAGGTTAGAGTTCCTAGCCCGACGCCTGTGACAGCTATCCCCGTAGCAATATTACGGCGTCTATCAAAACAAAACGTTACGGCAGAAATTGCTGACAAATGACTGAGACCACAACCAAATCCTGAAATTAAAATAAAACTCTTTGTTCATCTTTAAACAAGCCATTTAAATTAAGGGTATCATAACTGATACCTGTCAAGGGCGTGGATTTGTCATAACTTGGGGAGGGGGGGGGGCGAACACTGGAACCTTTCATTACCAAACCAAAATAATAATTACGTACAGGTTACCAGTGTTATTTCGATGAAAGGTTTAACTAGGGGTAATATGATGGCGATATGATAAATTTGACTACCTACAATTAAGGAGGAAGAATGAATGAATGAAATGGGGTTTAACGTCCTACTGTTATGCACTTAACCTGAGCTAATTGAAGACGGGCATACGCCATACAGTGTGCTATGAGGGAAATTTTGCCCGGGCAGCGGCGCTACGGCCTACTCTTATATCGAATTCCAACTGCCAAGTGATCTTTTACGTGCACTCCAATGTGTACACGGGACCTCGGTTTTTCGTCCCATCCGAACGACTAGGCAGCTGTCCTTGTCAGGCCCTCCTTCTGCATCACTGACAAGTGGAAATCACGTCGGAAAATCGAGATGAACTTTCTCGGCCAATGCAGGGATCGAACACTCGACCTCCAGGCTAGCGAACCAGCGCCTTATCCACTTAGCCACCGTGATCCCCTTAAGGAGGAAGATATCGTGATGATGAATTACTGTGGCGAAACCCAAGGCAGTGGTAAGATAGCTTTCAGAACGGGACATTCACGTGGATATAAACCTGATAACATGTACTGGCGATCAAAATCATGGGGGGGGGGACAGATACCGATTCTAAGAGGGCAAGACCAGTCCCCCCTAAAGCCACGCCAATGAACCTGTCCCTACATAAAATTACCTCGGCAACTAAAGACAATTGAAAGCCATTGTCTCTTAGCAACGTGGTCTCGTTTTTAGACTAGAGAGCGAAGCGTGGTAGTCGAACAAAACAGGAAGGTAAGCCGAGAAGAGCCTACAAGATTTGCGGGTCACAAAAATAATTGTTTTTGCAACTGATGCAGCTAATTATCAGAATATGATATTAAAGTTTTGGTAAAATTTAAAGGACAAACTAAAAAGCTGATTTTAGGGAGGCGGGGGGGGGGGGGGGTACCGTTCCAACCCAAACGATTTAGCAACACTCTACCCATGCACGCGCGGGTTTAAACTGTACAAGGTTCCCCAACGCCGATATTCGAATTAATGATATTCTATCCGAGAGACCTGGCCCCGAGTTCACAAAGAATTCTCAGACTTAAGTTGAGAATTTACTCAAAATTGTTCGCCTTAATTTAACTAAAATAAAGCCCTTTATAAAATGTTTGTTGTTTAAGTCTATTAAATACACCAATAAGAAACTATGTGCAGAGTTTTGTGTTCCTGAATCAAAGATATTTCTTTTAAACAGTGATTGAAAGTTGAGTAAATTCTCAACTTAAGTCTGAGAATGCTTTGTGAACTTGGGACCAGTTCTCTCTAACCCCTCGGCTACCACATCCCAATTAACCCACAACCCTTGGTGAAATTGCTTGAATGTTGTGTTTACCTGCGATAAGGCCAAATGATACATACAGATACTGGATACTGTGTGCAAAATAGCTGGATATTAATCCAAGTGAACACGTTAATCCTCCAATTATCATTGTAACACGACATCCCAGACGGTTAATGAGTATACTGGCAAATGGCCCTGAAATAAATAACAACAACATATGGCTTAAAGATACCATCCGCTTTTTTCTCACCATTCTAGAAAAAAAAAAACGTTTCGATTAATAGACTCTAACCCCGAAAGCAACTTAAATGAATGAATGAATGAAATGGGGTTTAACGTCCTACTGTTATGCACTTACAGTGTGCTATGAGGGAAATTTTGCCCGGGCAGCGGCGCTACGGCCTACTCTTATATCGAATTCCAACTGCCAGGGGATCTTTTACGTACACTCCAATATGTACACGGGACCTCGGTTTTTCGTCCCATCCGAACGACTAGGCAGCTGTCCTTGTCAGGCCCTCCTTCTGTATCACTGACAAGGGGAAATCACGTCGGAAAATCGAGATGAACTTTCTCGGCAAATGCAGGGATCGAACACTCGACCTCCAGGCTTGCGAACCAGCGCCTTATCCACTTATCCACCGTGATCCCGAAAGCAACTTAAAACAAGTACATGTGTATACTATTTTTCCTTGACGTGAACTATCAAATTGACGCAACTGACCATACCTAAGCTGGTGTGGGGGTTACACTTTCTTAGGGAGGAGACACTACGTGGTGGAGGAAACACTTTTGATGGGAATGAGGAGTCGGGGGAGGGGAGGGGATGAGGCGGTAAGCGCTGGTGGTGTCGTTACGTTTGGTCTACTGCATTGGAAAATGTTTTTTTCTGCTACGTTTTACGGCTTTTAAGTATGTTTAATGTGCACATGGAACAGAAAGCTCAAAGACGGCCTCGTGCGTCACAAAGGTTTGCTAATGCAACATTTAGTGTTGTCTACAAAGGTTCGACATAAAATATTTAAACTACCCGAATACACTATATGTACAGAAAAAGGGGTGATAGTCTTAATATATTATAACATTTACAAGAAAATGATAGTTGCTGTCGGATAAGAAACATCTGTCGAGATTATTCGAGAGGATATTAAGATTCTCGTTATATTTAAGGCTTTGAAAAGAATGTCTCGAAGATGTTACGTTGATATGCAGAGCGTAACAAACTGACCCATAATTTCTATAGGGGTCTATCTCGGTGAATGCTCTTAGAAATTTTAGAAAAGAATATGTTATGAAACGGGTAAACATCCCGTGGGCGTTATTGGTTTAGACGATAGGAGCTATAATTAACCCTTTAAAGGAGGTAAATCGCTAATATTTGGGACCTAGAAATAGACACAAATGGCAATAGGTCGTAACGCATATAATAATGAAACATGACTCTATATAAACTGAATTACATTCAATCATTTCCGTATTTACTCCAATTTCAAATCAGTCCTGTTCGGAAAAATACGCTAGAAGCCTCAATCGAATGGCAATCTCTAGCGTCTGAATATTTCAGTCTACATAATATTTACTGCGCATGCTCTCCATATATGAATATGAGGTTCTTGTCTGACATGGCATGTGGGATATGCCTATCCTCGTCCTTTGAGTCCCTTGTTACAAATGGGCCTGGAACGCATTATGGTACACGATGAAACGACGAGAAATTGCAGGATCGTTCTACTATAATTTGAATTTGATGTGGTGTGGCCCTTAAGTCTATATTACCAGGGTTATTGATTAGTAAGCGATAATTTTAAAGCCCCAATAACACTCTTGTTGTAACTGAATAATATGTTCCAATCTTTATTCTGGTCAACAATTTGTACTATTTTACAATATTTCAATTAAAAAATGATACAAATTTCATCTTAACACACCGAATTTTAAAAATTGGAAAAATTCAACTACATGCCGTAACATGGTTTAAAAAGCCTTACGTAAGCACTTTCAAATGCAACTTGGATTTAAACATATTTTCGAACACTCTGGATTAGTAAGATAGGTTGTAATGGATAATTTACACAACAGGTAGGACACTTAAACATCTTGTAGTTAGAATAAGGCGTATTTTTCTGGACCTGTCAAGCCAGCAAGAGTGTTATTGTCCCTTTAATAGATTTATCGATTACTCTTCATAGTTCATATCTTTAGTTGGCGATGGCCATAAGATAAATATCGATAAAGAGATAATCGTTATATGATGATACCACAATTAACAACTGCTCGATTATATAATAATAATAATAATATGTCCATTTATAAAGCGCTATATCCACAAACGTGCTCATAGCGCATAACACACAAGTCTCAATAGTGTAGTTTAAACAGATATGTTTTCAAGTCAGATTTGAATTTATTCAGTGTAGGGCTTCTGTGAAGGTCTGAGGGTAGTTTGTTCCATTTTGTTGATGCAGCGACTTGGAAAGAGCGACCACCGAATGACTTTAACTTCCACTCAGGAACACAGAGTTTTTTCTGATTAAGTGACCGCAACTGTCTAGATGGGATGTAAAATTTTAAGAGATCGCGTTATTATCAATGTATCATTTTAGATATCATACCTATTACTGTGCATATGTATCTTAATGCATTTTCAACATTGCGAAAGCGCATTTAGATCCCCCGAAGACAAAATCTGGTAAAGCATGGCAGATGGCACCATCCGGTAAAGCGACCCGGAATAGTAGTCAGCATGGATAACGTGTTCTGGATTCATAGAGCTGAATAGCATCTGGTCACGCGTTCTAGATTCGTACAGCTGCACAGAGCATATAATTAATAAAGCGTCGTAAATTCACAGAGATGTGTTAAAGTGTTCTCGATTCGTTGAACTGAGCACCATCGGATAAAGCGTTCAGCATTCGTAGAGCTATAGAGAGCGTTCGGTAAAACCTTTTAAATTCCAATAGCTGAACAGCTTTTGGAATTTGGTAGCATCTGGTAAATCATTCTGGATTAGAAGAGCTGTGCATCAAATTCTTATCTACCCAGAGGGTTCGTATAGCTGAACAGAGAAGAAGAAATGGGGTTTAACGTCAACTCAGCACAGCTAGGTCATTTTGGGACTACGAAACAACATCTGATATAACGTCAGGGGTTTCTCTATAGGACAACATCAGAGAAAACCTTGATTTTTAAATCTATATGTAACTAAACACAAGTTGCCCCCTGCCCCCACTAGTGAATTATAATCAGTGTGCCAAACCTTTAAAGTAAGTGCATATCCTGGTTTAAAGTAATGGGCTTTGTTTTGAAATAGCTGTGCATAGCCCATCCCAAAATGCATACATTTTACGTATGACACCGACACAGGTATATTTTATTACCTATCTTTAAAAGATACGCTATCACTATGTCATGCGATATATCCATGAATATATCAGTCATGTTTTTATATTGAATATGTATGTAAACGCCATGTAGACAATTTAAGGCTCTGTCAGGAATTGTTTTGTGTCCCTTGTCGTCTTCACACAGGCCCGGCGGAGTAGGGGGCTTTACCCCCCCCCCCATAATTTGACCGCAAGTACTCTTTTCTTCAGGTTATTGCGGCCCCTGGACCCTCGCCTATGGGGACTTAGGATGGACCCCCCCCCCAATCAAGAATTGCTTCCGTCGGCCCTGTTACACGAAATGGAATGTGGGTCTGGTTCTATGGACATACGGGCCAAGAGGGTGAGACGCTGGATCGCTAGCCCGGATGTCGCAGGTTCGCTATCGATGTTGGCCGAGAAAGTTCATAGAGATTTTCCGACGTGGTTTCCCCTTGTCAGTGGTGCAGGACGGAGGGCACATTGTATGGCGTAGGCCCTTACGCATCAGCTCAGCCAGATAAGAACAGCAGGACTTTAAACCCATTTCATTTGCAAACACCTCGCAGTGCTATGCCGCGATAGAGGCGCTACGGATTACTGTCAAGGGTTCTTTTACGTACATGTCAATGTGTACACAGAACCTCGGTTTTTCGTACCAACTGAACGACTTGACACTTCCTTGTCTAACCCTCTACCCTCCATCACTGACAAGGGGAAACCCTGCTGGGAATAATTTTTATATATCTTTTAAAAGAAAGACAAGACAAAATTAATCTTTTAAGTCGGAGCACATGAATCTAACCTTATATGCATTATTAATATCTGAAGACGCCTATAGAGGGCAGACAGCTAGCTTATATGACTTAATGTATGTCGGAATGAATGAATGAAATGGGGTTTAACGTCCTACGCTTAAGCACCTAACCTGGGCTAATTGAAGACGGGCATACGCCATACAGTGTGCTATGAGGGAAATTTTGCCCGGGCAGCGGCGCTACGGCCTACTCTTATATCGAATTCCAACTGCCAAGGGATCTTTTACGTGCACTCCAATTTCTACACGGGACCTCGGTTTTTCGTCCCATCCGAACGACTAGGCAGCTGTCCTTGTCAGGCCCTCCTTCTGCATCACTGACAAGGGAAAATCACGCCGGAAAATCGAGATGAACTTTCTCGGCCAATGCAGGGATCGAACACTCAACCTCCAGGCTAGCGAACCAGCGCCTTATCCACTTAGCCACCGTGATCCCCTAATGTATGTCGGAGTGAAGTAGGAGTGGAGAATTTTTTACCTGGACGTATTTTTTAAATTTTTATATGCATTTATCTACCGTCAACAAAGAAGTACTTGTACTTTATCTACTTTAATTATATACGGATAGAAGGTCAGATTCTTGTGGTCGGAGACGGGTGAGGTCCATAAGTGACTCATAATAGACCCCCGTCACAAATGCATCATACAAATAAACTACTTATAAAATTCAAAGGGGATCACTTAATGTGTTGGGTCAGATGCATTAACCCCATAATTACTTCGACCTTGGAAACGATAAATCAAATTTCATTTATCACCAGTCGATTGTAAAATAACTCCTTGCACGCGTGATTATGGGTGATGGAATCCTTTCCTCTAATCCCGTATTTATTAAAAGAAAATAAGAAGGCAAATGGAAATCGCTGTCAGCATACCTGTTATTTCCTTGTTATATAGCAAAATGATATTAATCACCATGAAATGTATCTACTTACCAGCCAAAAACATACACGCCGGTGTCAGGGAACTAGCCCATGCTGTGGCTAATCTAGACTTTCCAAATTCTTCCAGGAATATAAGGTTATACACCCCAGTTGTCCAGGCAATACCAAACGAGAAAAAATGAGCAAAGAACGAAGCCACAACAACCATCCAGGCCCATCCTTTATCCACCGATGAAGCCATAGTGCTGCTGCCCCAGTCAGACTGCTAACCTAAATAAAATACTAACTATAATATAATTCTGCTTTGAAAAACACCGCGCCACGTACGTATTTCTACTTCAATAATTTTCCATGTCATCGTACGGTTTATCACCATAATGCTTAGTAATTGAATAAATAAATGTACTTTTCAAATGTATCACGCCATATCGATACAATAATAACCAGACGCTCGTTTTATAAGCCGATAAAGTCAGTGCAAACGTTCGTTTCGTGTCAATTGACACACATTAGGCCTATATAGCTGACATCGTTAGCTGTAAAATTAGCGAATTACTCAAACACTTCACCGTACTTACGTTTCTAAAAAAGCTGACCCATGCTTTAATAATTTAAACCTTTTTCTACGATAAGGCCCCTCGTGCCGCCACAATCGCACGTACCTGCACGCGGTTGAATCATGCAGACAACATGATCAGTCACTAAATATGAAGCGAGGTATGTCCAAGTCTACGATTTGCACAGCACAGAGTTATTGATTGATCTGATCCTAATAGTCCATAACAATGTAGTTTTGGACTTGCTCCAACACAGTTATATGGACTATTCGGTGCAATACAGCGCTAGCACTCGGCAAACCTCGGCAGATTCCGGTACCCTACATATACTGGAATCTGCCTGTGATTGTGCCAACTTACACCTCATTAAATTCCACACCTTATTATATCATGTTTTGTTTGTACATATATATATATATAAAAATTATCCTTATTACTCCACTAAACACACTGTAAATATTATCACCATACATGTATAAAATGTAATTATCTGCGATATCACTTCGGTGTAAGCGGAAGTAAAATAAAGCTATTTCACACACGAGGTTTGCCAAATGATATTAATTAAGCGCTAATCCTGATACAAACTAGGCTATTTCAGGACTAACATGTGGTTCAATTTTATTTCAATAACCCACTTTGCACGTAGAGGTTTGTAGCGGTCATGTGAGGAAACTGGGGGGCTCGGAGAAAACCAAACCAGGTTGGAAAGACATCCCTTGTCACGTTCAAGTGTGAAGAATCAAAATTAAACCAGTTTACGTGATTTCATGCACACACGTTAACCCCATACACTCCACTGTAATCCTATACATGTATGCACCTAAATAAGCAAAAATATTGTCTCCCAGATTCTGATTTGAACAAATTTGCGGGTAGATCCCCCTACACGACCTATTCCACTTTGCACCTGTTGACCAATAATATACACGCTTGACATAACAGTGTTTTAATAAAAGGTAATCAAAACGAAAGAACGAGAGATAGATAGAGAGAGATACTTTAATGCCAACTGGACACAAACTATGTCATTTTGGGACCAAAAAACGGTTAAATGTTATTTCAATAATTCGCTTGCGCGCAGGGGTCATTATTAAATCTTGATTATCGCCCTTTTTGTTAAGAAATTCTATTGACGTCATTGATAACATTACGACGTATTTACGTCACACCATTCAGTTAGCAGACGACTGCCTCCCGAGGCGGTCTACATTTTCTTTGCTTCTTTGCGTTGGGTTGTTTGTGCGTTTTCTTGTACGAATAAATATGTTCAATCTTGAGTGAAGTCTGTGTTGCTTCAGACCCGGGACTGTACAGCGCAGTGGACGCTTACGGCTAGCCCCCGGATCCATTCACTCTTTTTTGAATTGTTGGTTTTTTGTTTGTTTTGTTTGCTGTTTCGGAGTATGATGTCTTGTTGTTGTATTTGTCCTTTTTGTAAATCATATTTGGCACAGTCCCCCTGCACTAACTAATAGAAGAATGTCCCAACATAAATGTTTATCAAAAATGACGCCATTATAATACACAGTAAATGTTAATTATTAAGCGTGTATAGGGTCTCTATTAACAACCTACAATGGTGGGTGGGGCTGTACGTTAGAACTTATTGAATGCCCCTTGAACCACAACACACCCTATCTTAATACGCCACCAGCGCATTTATTCCACATAATGCACAGAGTGGTCATAATGGAACACCGTACTTTTGCGCATCTTTATTAATTAATATGATAAATTAAGCAGTCGTATACGGAATCTTGTTAAGGCCAACCATAATACTGTCCAACCGCCTCATACCGGATAGGTTGAATGAGACATGGTGTACTTTAGAGAGGACGAATGGTGGAGTATACCGTCGTTTTCTAAACCTACAATTTGACGTCATTTATACAAAAACAGATAATAAAAAAAAAACATTAAACCAAACAAAGTAGATATAAAGTAAAGTACATTTGTCGCATAAAAACGCCCACGAGGAGCAGCATACAATTTACAAAAATAACATGAATACGATACAACAAACATACATGTAACAAATAACCGAATATATACACACCCAGACGTGATTTACTACTGATATCTAATACTACTTCTCTTGTTGCTTCATGCCTCGATAAGTGTAATTTCCTGTTTACTGGTCTGCCACAGTGCTTAACATTTAAATTAAATAAGGTACATAAACGTAGTACCCATACAAAACAAAATGAAGACCTCTCTGCCCATACTATACATGTTCGTATTTGTGAATGAAATGAATTAAAATTAAAGCCAAACTTATCTGCACTAACCGGGTTCTTTGAGACGAGTATATGCTATGCAGTGGCGCAGTGGGCTGTTAAAGAAAGGCAAAGTCTAAAAATTAAGGCCCATAGCATATTTCTTTAAGGTGGCGTAAAGAGGTTTAGAGCACCTGATTGTTGACTGAATTATGGGGGTGTTAAGGCTAGGGTAAGTGCCAGGGATAGGTCTAATCGTAGGTTTAGCGCTATGCCGTTGGCCAAATCTGCGAAGAGCCTTAGCATTTAGATCCAACCTTGAATGAAACTTTGCACGACGTTTCCACCTACTCAAACTCTGCTTAGTTTTTTATTTACATGGACTATTTTCATAAAAACATAGATATTAAAGTTGTCTAAATAAATGTTTGAATACCACTAGAAAGCATATAAACGCCACCACGCATTATAAGTTTTAAAAAATACCATTTGTTTTGTCTATCTCTATATACAAGGGGGGTCTTTTCCATTATCATTATTTATAACGAAACATACTTAGACTGTCTGCACTCATTCACATTGCATATAGACACGTATGATATTAGCAGAGTGGTTTGACAACCTTATTCCCTTAGTAAAAACCTCTCTATCAGTCAGTGTTTTATGTCTTTGAACAGCTGTTTTCAACAGGCCCGTAGCCAGGGGGTGGCACGGGGGGGGGGGGGGGCAACTGCCCTCCCAATACTGAGTCTTGCCCCCCCCAATATCACAAGAAAATTGGCCTTTACTGCAAAATTCATGCAGATGCCTATGCTAGTTGGCCCTCCCGAAAACATCTTTGCCCCCCCCCCCCAAAAAAAACCAACTTCCTGGCAACGGGCCTGGCTTTCAATAAACTGTTTCTTTCTATTATGTGGGATTTTCTTGCCCGACCATAACCCTTTCTTTGATTTAACAGTGACACCTAGTGACAAAATTGATAATGTGGCATATGCCACATATGGCTAACTGAAATGAAATGGGGTTTAGCGTTCTGGTCCGCAGTGGGCTAAAGAAGAAGGGCATACGCCATACAGTGTGCTATATATGAGGCCTGGACAGCGGCGCTAAGGCCTACTCTTATATCGAATGCAAACTGTCAAGGGATTTTTTACGTGCACGCCAATGTATATACGGTACCTCGGTCTCCGCATCATCCGAACGACTTGACAGCTGTCCTTGTCAGGCCCCCGTCCTGTATCAATGACAAGGACCAAGAGGGAACCACGCCGGAAAATCTGGAAAAACTTTCACGGCCAATGAATGGCGATTTTCAAGTTTAATGTTGGGAAGAATCAGTTTTACCATATATAACAGAATAGACATTTTGGCTACATAATATAAACTACCGGGTACTGATTTTATTTTGAATAATAACATGGAGAGATAAAGGGTGTGATGGGAAGATAAAGGGTTTGATGGAGCGATAAAGGGACGCGATGGAGAGATAAAGGGACGCGATGGAGAGATAAAAGGTGTGATGAAGAGACAATGGGGTGTGGTAGGGTGATAAAGGGAAAGTGATGGAGAAATAAGGGATCGCGATGGAGAGATAAAGCGTGTGATGGAGAGATAAAGAGGTGTGATGGAGAGATAATGGGCGTGGTAGGGAAATGAAGGGATATGGATGGAGAAATAAAAGTACGCGGTGAAGAGATAGGGTGTGATGAAGAAATAAAGGATGTGAAAGAGAGATAATGGGTGTGGTGGAGAGATGATGGTTGTGATAGAGAATGAAAGGGTGTGATAGGGAGATAACGGATGTGATGGAGAGATAAGGGGTGCGATGGAGAGATAATGGGTGTGATGGAGAGATAAAGGGGTGTGATGGGGAGATAATGGGTGTGATGGAGAGATAAAGGGGTGTGATGGAGAAATAAAGGGTGTGATGAGGAGATAAAGGGTGTGATGAGGAGATAAAGGGTTTGATGGAGAGATAAAGGGTGTGATGAGGAGATAAAGGGTTTGATGGAGAGATAAAGGGAGAGATAAAAGGGTTTGATGGAGAGATAAATGGGTGTGCTGGAGAGATAAAGCGGGGTGATGGAGAGATAAAAGGGTTTGATGGAGAGATAAATGGACGTGGTGGGGAGATAAAGGGGTGTGATAGGGAGATAAAGGGTGTGATGAAGAGACAATGGGGTGTGGTAGGGTGATAAAGGGAAAGTGGTGGAGAAACAAGGGATCGCGATGGAGAGATAAAGCGTGTGATGGAGAGATAAAGAGGTGTGATGGAGAGATAAAGAGGTGTGATGGAGAGATAATGGATGTGGTAGGGAAATGAAGGGATATTGATGGAGAAATAAAAGTACGCGGTGAAGAGATAGGGTGTGATGAAGAAATAAAGGATGTGATGGAGAGATAATGGGTGTGGTGGAGAGATAAAGGATGTGATAGAGAGATAATGGGTGTGATGGAGAGATAATGGGTGTGATGGAGAGATAATGGGTGTGGTGGAGAGATAATGGGTGTGATAGAGAAATAAAAGGGTTTGATGGAGAGATAAATGGACGTGATGGGGGGATACAGGGATGTGATGGAGAGATAAAGAAGTTTGATGGAGAGATAAAGGGTGTGACGAGGAGATAAAGGGATGTAATGGAGAGATAAAAGGGTTGGATGAAGAAATCAAGGGGTGCAATGGAGAGATAAAGGGTTGAGAGATAAAAGGGTGTGATGGAGAGATACAAGGGTGTGATAGAGAGATAAAGGGTGTGATGAGGAGATAAAGGGATGTGATGGGGAGATACAGGGGTGTGATGGAGAGATAAAGGAGTTTGATGACGACATAAAAGGGTTTGATGGAGAGATAAAAGGATGTGATGGAGAGATAAAGGGGTGTGATGTGCGGGGTACACGGGTTTGGTGGAGAGATAAAAGGGTGTGCTGGAGAGATAAAGGGTGTGATGGAGAGGTAATGGGTGTGATGGAGAGATAATGGGTGTGATAGAGAAATAAAAGGGTTTGATGGAGAGATAAATGGACGTGATGGGGAGATACAGGGGTGTGATGGAGAGATAAAGGAGTTTGATGACGACATAAAAGGGTTTGATGGATAGATAAAAGGATGTGATGAAGAGATAAAGGGGTGTGATGTGCGGGGTACACGGGTTTGGTGGAGAGATAAAGGGATGTGATGTGCGGGGTACACGGGTTTGGTGGAGAGATAAAGGGATGTGATGTGCGGGGTACACGGGTTTGGTGGAGAGATAAAAGGGTGTGCTGGAGAGATAAAGCGGGGTGATGAGGAGATAAAAGGGTGTGATGATGAGATAAAAGGGTGTGATGGAGAGATAATGGTTGTGATAGAGAGATACAGGGGTGTGATAGAGAGATACAGGGTGTGATGATGAGATAAAAGGGTGTGATGGAGAGATAAATGGACGTGATGGGGAGATAATGGGTGTGATAGGGAGATAAAGGATGTGATAGAGAGATAATAGGTGTGATGGAGAGATAATGGATGTGATGCAGAGGTAATGGGTGTGATGGAGAGATAAAGCTATGCGATACGTATTCATTCTAACGCACCCTTTTTATCGCTTTGCCTTGACTGAACCTCGTAAACTCTATTCGCTTCAGCTGTTTATCTCGTATTTCTATCAAAATTAACATTGTTTGAAACGCTTTGCCAATTTATCTTAACATTATTTTGTAAAACGATCGGTAATTCATCCATTGTGTTATTTTGCCTATACTTTACATAATAAACATGCTTGAAAGATTTACTATTCATATGCATTTTGTTTTAAGAGCTAACTTTGTATTATTATCCATATTATGGTGTGTTTGTATGGTGTACTCTTTGTCCCACGCGTTGGTCTTTAGTCTTTGCATTGGTGCATTAGTTCAAGGGAGCCAATGTGTACACGGGGTCTCATATTTCCGTACCACCCGAACGACTAGGCCGTATCACAGCTGTTGGTGCAATATTCCACAGCACACTTCTTTATGATTGTTTGTATGTACATGCTTTTTTATTTAGATGATCAGTGGAGCAGCCCGACTCCCGGCCTATTTCGTCGGCTGGTCATGAAAAATCCGAAAATTAATGTATGCACTTTTTATTCGAAGTTAGCCATCCATGTTCAATGGGATTGTGAAATTGATCATGAGGTCGGCCATTGAGTTACGTGCCGGGGTTTCGCATTCGGCAAACCTCGTCAGTTTCCGGTGCCCTACATCTAGACTCGGCTGTATGATGAAGTCCGCCATTTTGGAACTATTTTAAAGGACCCGGATAAACAATGGCTGCCCCCATGCCCATGGAGATTATATCAACAAACTAAAAAATGGCTGCCCCCATAGAGATTATAATCTAGAACAGACGCCATTTTGGGACTATTTTGTGAAAGTGGCACGTTTTCCTGTGGAAGTAAATCGGTAGTTGACTAGCCGCATCGCAAATGTATGGTCGTAGGTTTGCCGAATGGGGGTTTCGAACACAGCTTGTATCAGTCTGCTTTACAGAGTTAATGCGACATCCGTCTTTTATTTCAGTCCAAGATGACTGACCTTTAAAAGTTCAGACCGTTTTAGTACTACGGGTTACGTCACATCATAATGTTTATCAATAAATCAAGATGGTTGAAAACCCGGTCGATTGAGTTTTAAAACACAATATTATTATGAAGAATTCTTATTCAATATTAAACGGTGTTCAGTAGACGGGAAAATAATTCAAATGTTTCAAAATCAATCAAACTGGAAACAACGTCAAATTGATAATTGATCGGCACACGTGCGTTGTTACACCCAACCTAGTAATATGAACTGGTACGGGCAGAATTATACCTTTTTACCCATTTTACGCCTCCGCGTACTATTTTCCGTACCTATTTACGCTAAATATGTAATATTTTTTTATCCAGATATACTTTAAACACATTTATTTATTTTTCTTATACTTCATAAAAATGTTTTAGAATTTAATTTGTCGGACGAAAAAAGTTAATATTTCTGGGTCATTAAGTCTCGTCGATGTCATCCTTGATCAGTGATACTAGCGGCCACGCGAAGATTCACTGCGGATCAGCTTGAGCTTGTATGTCAAGTAGAAGTAGGGTTTTCTTCGGGTCCTCCGCTTTCACTGCTAAAGACAACTACGCGCAAGCGCATTATTGAAATAAAATTGAACCATGTTAGTCCCCAAATGCCATAGTCTGTGTCGAGTGGACGTTAAAACCCAAATTATTTATAGCCATGTCCAATCACTATGATCGATGATGAGGTGCGAATATTTTTGTTGAATTACGTAACTTCAGGTCGCTTATTAGGCTCATAATTTCATAATTGTAAAATGTACTGTGGGAGTGTCATTGCCCCCCTCCCCTGACCAGCACTGCCACTAAAAGGCAGGGTTGTTACAATGTCAGTACAACCGATCCTTAAAATCAGTACCCGTAATTTAAACAAAATATAATAGATTATTAGCGACCTGTTTCCAACCCCTTCCACATAAAATACCCTCCCTCTAAGCCTTTGATTTTTTCCTCGACCCAATATCAAAAGCTACCATTGCTACTATTGTAAATTACAAATGACACTTGTTACAATAATTTTAACAAAGACGGTTGTGGCGAAGGTTTCGGGCGATGCATTTCCTGAAGCAAGGCTGCGAGTTTTACAAAACATCTGACCGTTGCTGGTCTTCACAATTCCCGAAATTATAGCTACGTTATCTGCGGACACGTGAACAGTAGCATCCAATCAGAGATCGTGAATAGCGAACCCCACGGCAAACTTGACATTGGACGAACCCTGAACTTTGCAACTCGACTATCACAGATAGGCATTTTAGCTTGAAAGTGTGATACTTGGTATTCGCGACGACCAAGGAATGTGATAGTCTCACAAGGGTTCAATAATGACACAAATCCTGAAATAATATCTAGTTTATTTTACAATATTTAGATCTTACAGTACAACACATGAATGTACAGATAATGACCAATTTCATCAATGTGATAATAATGTATTGAATCATTCGGCAAACCTCAGCAGATTCCAGTACCTAGTTAGATGTAGGGTACCGGAATCTGCCGTGGTTTGCCGAGTGTGTAGGCCTATTGAATGTGTTATTTCGATTAGTACTGAGCAAATTACACAATGTAATTATTATTCTATTTTATGTATTTGTGTACATGCTTGATAATGACTTGTGCAATCTGGTTGAAACGTCAGTGTAATAAACCTAGTATATAGTAATTATTATGCCATAAAATGTGTGTTATTTATATCATTGCAGTCAGGGGCCGCGGAGCGGGCCCGATTTCGGGGGGGCTACTGACCATCCCCCCCCCCCCCCAATAACCTTTCTTCGCTTTTTTCCGCTTTTGGCGACATTTTATTTTCACTATTAAATATTATTGCCGGGGCTAAAGCCCCCCTAGCCCACCCGGCTCCGCGGCCCCTGATTGCAGTTGTATAAGCTGTATAGTCGCCATTTTTACTAATTTGAATATCGTCTGCTAAAAAAATAATTATCAGCTTTATCTCAACATTAGATTATTTTAAAATTAAAAACATATGTTGTAAAATATTCAATCGATGCTTTCATTTTACGCTTAAATCAAAATTTTAATATTTTGAAACAAATAAAACAAGAAGAAGCTGTTATCGATACCCACTTGCGGTCGGTACAGCCGTACAGGGGAAGACAATCTGCGTGTTCTCGACAAGGACATCCGAATACTAGTAGTGTACAGTTCAGGAAACAGAAGATGTATTATAGGAAACAAGCATGCCAAGTATCCAAAGAGATTCTAGTCTTAAATTATCTTCTAGGGCATTTATCTTTCAACATATATACCGTCCAATGATTAGTTAATAAATAAAGATGTCACAAATATACAAATTTGCTATACAACACTAGCACAAGGACTGTGTCAATGATAGAAATGGTGATGGTGATGATGATGATGATGCTGATGATGATATAAATTGAGATAATTTGCCTCAAGCATGCTCACTCAGTAGTGAGGCCACCCCACAATTAAGACCACATCTAGACAGTCACACAGGTGGTCTTAATAGAGGGATTTCACTGTAAATGATTTAGATTCATTTTTAGCCTATGATTAATAGTATGTTTAATTATCATGAACATTGCCACTATATAATCGTGAGTTCAGGGTCTAGCACTTTACAAATTACATCTCTAAAACATCCACATACTCTGGCACCACTGTCTACATGGAGTTTACAGAGAGGGGGATACACACGTCTGCCATAAACCAAGATGTCCAATTTCTGTGGTCATGATATACACCGAGTATTTGCAGTAAAATCTCCCAAACATGGCTGTACACATGTTGGGTTATAACGTATAAGTCATAACCGACGTTAGTTTATTTTTTATGTTATCGAGAACCGCTGTTAGTTCCAATTTTACTATTCAGAACGAATATTATAGTTCATTTGGTATTTAGAATAAATATAGTCTGTATTATCCAGAACCCACACACGAAAGTTCATATATTCAGAACCACGAAATTTCAGATATTTATAACCGAGGGTCACTCTAGTTCATTTTCTCATTCAAAACCAACCAGTTTTCATCCATCAGAACCGTTGTCAACGCAACTTTAATTATTGAGAGGCAATTTAACATGTATCCTATATGTTCAGTTTGTATTGTTCAGGACCGATGTTTCATTTGTATCATCTTTTTCAAATATAATTCTTAATCTCAGCCGATTAGATCTGTAAGATACAAAATACAAAAAACAACATTCAGAATTATAAATATATATCACATCAAACATACATGTACACAAATTAAAAAAACCAATATAACTTATCTCCTTTAAATTATTAGAGTTCAAGGCGGTTCAAGTTGAACTATAAAGTAGTTTATCTATAAGATTTGACAATACTTTGATAAAGATTTTTGATTTTGAGAGATATCCCATATTTCTGCATCTTCCTGAAGCTACGGCCGCGAGTTTAAAAACATCTAACTCTTGCTTCAACACTGGGCTTTTCCTAAACTTTTACGCTGATAAGCTGTATGTTGTTAAGGCGAGATCAAGCCTTCTATTGAAGATGATATTTCTGTAGCGTGTATGCAGAAAAGAGAAAACATATTTGTGTAATGCAAGTCAGCGGTTCTCGTATGACGTCGTATATATGACTTGCAATAATCTTGCTAATAATTCTGATCTGGGGCCTTATATACAAAATTTTAACTGCGATAAAATCCAAATTTTAGTCATTTTATTGGATAATATTAGATTTATTTAAGTGCTTAGCCAATCAAAATTTAAGTATCTACTAAAATTTAGATTTTATCTCTAGTTAAGATTTCGTGAAATAGGACCCTGACCTATATCCCATTCACTGATTGTAAAGGTCAGTCGCGGAGGTTCGGTGAGTCAGACACTGACTCGCTAACCCGGATGTTCTGAGTTCAATCTTGGTATTGGGTGAGACAGGGTCTAATCCTTCTGATGGGGCGTAAAACTAGGGGCGTAAAACCACGTTCGCTTGCACGTAAAGTGCCCATGGCAGTTGGAATTTTATGCCGAACAAATGGAATCGCCGCTGCTTGGGCTAGACCCGACTCATTTCGCTCATACCACACTGTATGCTTGGGAAGGTGCATGTCAATTATCAACGATAACAGAAATTCATGATAATTCCGACTTGTCACAGGAATGGGTTAAAGGAGCTAAATCGCTAACATTTGGGATCCAGAAATTGACAAAAGTGGGTCGAAACTCATATAATACTGTAATATGAATGTATATAAACTGATTTACATTAAATGCTTTCCGTTTTACTCCAATTTCCAATCAGTTATGTTCGGCGAATCAAGCCATTCAGTCTCAACCCAGTGCATTTTTTTTTAGCGCCTGGTTATTCCAGTCCACATATGCAGTGTAATACAGTGCAATGTGTCTAGCCTCGTCCCTCGAGTCTCTCAATAAAACTAGGACCGGAGCGCAATATGGTACACGATTCGTGTACCAATGTTAGAAAAATTTATTTTATCTTAAATATCGGATATCAGAAGCTCATCTTTTCCTGGTAAGTTTACATCATCAATGTTGATTTAAATTGACCAATAATTCGTGTTTTCGATGTCGAAGATTTTGGAGGATTTTGAGTTACGGACTTAGGTCCTTTAACGTCATCAATAAAAAAAGCAAATATTTTTACCTTTTAAGATATAACCAGAGAACAGTACCAAGTAATTCTTTAAGAACGACGATAGATAGAAAGACAACAATAACTTGACATGTATTCGCTATAACTTGTCTCATGTTAAATAATAATGATTCTAATTGTACACTAGCAGCATGGTGATAAGCCGATTTCTTCCTGAAATTACAAACATAAAAACATTCTTATAAAATCTCTCCAAACAACAATTAACATATTCTTCTCCATTTAATAGGACTTAGTGTTTTATTTTAAGAAGCCATTAAAGAATCAATTCCTTTTGGAATATTAATAAAAATGTTCTCTGTAGACTGGAGGCTAGTTTAAAATTTTCTTCGTATCTTAACACTGGACTTTTATTCTTCCTGTCGTTAGTGCGATGCTAAATTGAGACTTTGTTAAATTATATAGAAAGGCTTTGGAGTAGGCGTGGACCCTTATAGGCGCCGCTGGTCGGGTCGTCAGGGAAGCAGCGGCGACGGAGGTCGTTGGGTGTGATGTATTTTTAACTTTACTTTAAATGAGTATCAATTGTTTTTTTACGCCCATACATAAGCAGACGACTTGCAAATTACTTTATACCGACCAAGGCACCCTCAAAATGTAGTATACAGTTACAGACATTTCATAACAAATCATTTTCAGTTAGTCTACGTGGGATCAAGGATGGAATTTGTGTTGATTTTACCTTGAATAAAGTGCAGGACGAACAGGTGAAAATTTACATCCGGGACTAGAAACACTCAACATGGTTTCCTCTTCATCTTCAGCCACACAATCTATACCTAGATCTAGATAGTGTACATACTGACAATACGTACGATTGTGCACGATACCCATCACCCTTTGTTGTTCCTGGTGAAGACGTAAAGCAAACTTATGACGTTCAATATACGCGGACATCCAGTTTAAATAACTAGGATATTCCACTGTATTAATCTGATGAGCGTGAGCCACTAGTCTCGTATTTATCATCTGTGTTTGTAAATCTTGGTAGGTATTCTGTAATAAAAATTAATCGTATACAATTTAATGGGATTTTTAAACTGAAAGTCCTTCCAAACTCGGTCAACTTCGTTAAAAAAGGCCTATACTATACTAATGCTCCGCCAATTTGAATATTATGATCAAAATGGAGCTTCGAGTTTTTATATGATGCCACAAATCCAAGATGACTGGTTCATGCTTTTCATGAATCATAGTAGGGTCAAAATTTGCACAACAAAATAGTTTATAATTCAAAACAAAAGTCTCCTTGTTGCTGTGGGTTGGCGGGGTATAAGATTTATTTGAGGAAACCTGGTTAAATTTTTCAAAATGGAGCTTCGAGTTTTGCAATGACGTCACAATTTCACGAATGCTGGTTCCTGGACCGTAGGCTACTTATATAAAATGCACATCCAAATGTGGGTTGGTGGGGAGAAGGGTCGCATGTCTGTACGATAAGGCTCAAGATGTATTTGAATATTTGAGGAACCTTGATTAAATGTGAATCGTGTAATGGGTCAAGGTTCCAAGAGTAACCTCCCACCATGTGTTGTCCTCCATAAAGCAGCGCTCATGTGGGAACGCCTCGCCTAAAAATTATCTCCCTTTATCCCTTTATCTCTAGCGAGGACGCCCATTATACCTCACTTTCCGCATTGGAATACTAAATTTCCAACTTCTGAATTCTGTCTACAATATACATTTACCAAATGAAAAAATAGATTATGGAACACACAACTCTCCTAAAGTTTTTTTTAAAGGACATTATTTTTTTAATAAAACTTGACATTAAATCTGAATTTTGTGGAACATCCAACTCTCTTATTTAATGATAATTAGCTTTCATCAAACAAGATATTACAAATTAATTGGCATTTAGTAATTGGATTATTAACACGAGGTACAATTTTATGGGTGAGCTGGTCGGATAGCCGTGGCGATAGAGAGGCGGCTTCTCACCAATGCAACAAGGGGTTCAATCCCAGCTCAGGGCATGGACTTTATCGTTGTAAGTGAGAGGGATATTCGGTCTCCCGTCCGATCAGGCAGGTTTCCCCCGAGTTCTTCGGTTTCTTCCTGCAGTAATGATCGAAATCATTCGCACGATCTGTGCCAAGGGCCAAATTTGAAAAAGGCATCAGGCCTAATTTGCTACCCTTGTAAAATGACGTGATTATTATTATTATTATACACAATTACTGAGTTTGTTACTAAGCGACGTTTCGACGGGGATACTTTGCTTGATAAAGACTCGAGTGTCCTCGTCGTAACGTCGCTTAGTATCAAACTCAGTAATTGTGTATCCATATATATGAACCTTGTGTTAAAGTGGAGTAATTGTGAAATATATATTATCTTACCATGTCATAGTTGAGTCCTAGTTTCTGTAGTGATTTAGTTGTTAACATATCGCCCGATAACATCATTGATAAATATACAACTATACATACTAATATAGTTAATATACATTTAGGTACAAATAACGAGGCGAACACCTGTTGAAATAAACAATAAATTTAATAAAACAGTCATAATATTACATATCATATTAGTCATACTTTTATTGATTAATAAAACAGTCATAATATGACATATCATATTACTCATACTTTTATTGATTAATAAAACAGTCATCATATTACATTATATTACTCGTACTTTTATTGATTAATAAAATAGTCATCATATTACATCATATTACTCATACTTTTATTGTTTAATTGGTCACGGTAGTAACTGATAGGAATATTTACGTTAACCGCATTAATCTCGTTACAGTCAATGGATGTAACGTGAAAAATAGCCTATTCCACGGATGGACGTTATACACAGGTTTTATTGTATTTTGAGGAGCCACGGCGAATCAGCGAGTAAAGCACTGGCTCATTAACTAGGGTATTTTCAGCGTGGGTTTCCCTTGTCAGTGGTTTCGGATGGACGGCATGGCAAGAAAGAATGACTATGAACAAGTTGGCTTGACGGTTCGATTTTTTTTTCTGACACTATTTCTTCAATAAATATTTAAATCACGATGATTTTGCCATAGCGCCACTTTCCAAGCAAATTCCACTTAGAGCACAATGCATGACGCATGCCCGTCTTGATTATCCTGGTTGGAACAGAAGTATAGGAAGTTAAATCCCATTTTAATAACTGTATTGTGATAAACAACTGTAACATTGTGATAAATACCTGTGAGAAGAACCGTTGACAAGTTGAACCACTTGAACAATTTATTATACTCTTCTTTTTCTTAGGTTTATCTTCATCAAATACATCGTTATCTAACGGTTTCTCTGAAATATCAAATCACAATTCATTTGTTTTTTGATCATCATATATAGTAGAACCAAGGGAATGACGCGCTCTTATCTGTATTTCTGATAGTCTCGAAATGACCTAGTTTGTGTCGAGTGGACGTTAAACTCCATTTCTCTCCCTCTCTCTGTATTTCTGAGCATAATGATAGAAACAACCGTTTTCATAAAATTGTTGTAAATGGTGACATGTTTATTGCAATAGTTCTATAGGAACCGGGAACAAAACCATCGCCACCATCTTGGAATTGTGACGTCAGGCAATGGATGCGCAATAGTCCAAGGAACAAACATGTCAATCGTACTTGAATGGATATAAGCTTGGACTTTTTTCAAACGTCGCCAACAACAAGAATAAGAAGAATAGCGAGAAGGGTAGGCCTAGAAGTATGGTCCCTCTGAGTAGGCCTAGCAGTAGGGTCCCTGTGCCTAGTCCAAAATAAAAACAATCATTTTATTGCCACTTGGGGTATTGGGTGACTGAATGGTTAGCTTGCGCGCGCTGTATCATAAAGCCTGTCATGGTTTCGAATTCCCGGTTGTACGTGGCAAGGAGTAGGGTCGCATGTCCAACCTCATGGGTTTCCTCCGGGTTCCCCGGTTTCCTCCCACTGCTAAAGATCCCTACACGCAAGCGAATAATTGAAATAAAATTAAAACCATGTGTTAGTCCCGAAATGACCTAGTTTATTTCTCTCTATCTCTCTTTATTTCCACTCATCTACTAAAATATAAAAGCTTACCACTTGAAGATCTGCAATCAATGAATTCTGGGTAACCAAAAACCAGCAGACGGCTCATAGAAACAGACTGACAGAAACGATGGAGAAACAACACAACATCCACCAAAATCATACACGCCAAAAAGGCATAGAACGTCACCGGAAGAGATTCTCCTTCTTTCGTTTTACTGTTTAAATGACCCGTGTGGTTCAAACTGGTTTTTTGGTAGGGATAAGACCACTGATTATATAGTTTAACGTTCCTCATTCTATCTGTAGAATCGTCTCGGATGGGCGACTGTTTGATTCTGTTTATTTCAGATACCTTGGTGGTCATCATTTCATGAACGTCGGGAACATTTGGCATCGATGTTGTTAAATCTAAAAGTATAATCAAACAAGGAATAACTTTAGGGATAAACTTAAAGGGACAGTCCCGAATTGAACAGAGTCTTAAAAATAAAAGTCCGAGTACGTATGAAATTTAAACGCCAAAATATAGAAGAATGGTGTATATACCCTGACTCAAAATTTCAGCTCAAAATATTGAGTCGTTTAGACGTGAGCGTTAAAACAGCTTATCCGGACACGTAACCCTTTTAAGATTTCGGGACAATTCTTTCATTGGGTGATCCCGATAATCGATTCCCGTTCCTTGAGAGGTCTACACGGTGAATGCTCCATGTGCTGTACTTAATAACAAAAAGTAAATTTCACCGACACGTTATTATTATAAAAAAAAAGTCTGGATTTATCCAATCACCGCATAATACAGCTTGGGACACCGGACTCTATTTCCAGATAAAGGCTGGCGGGTTAAAATTGTTTGAAAACGTATCACATATATTGTGTTAGTTGCTCGGCCCTAAGGTGGGGGATTTTAACACAAATTGAGCAGTTTTATTCTCAAAAACATTATCGGGATTGACCCTTTAATGCCAACAGTTTGTTAAATCTTTAATATAATAAAATCTTATTGTTGTAAATTGATAGCCTAAACAACAACAAAATGGCGCTGGGTTTATTACTACATAGATCAATGAAGTTTCAATTCAACATATCGTTGTAAATAATGAACGGAGTTGAACCAGTTTAGGACAAATATTACTGTAATATATCCAGTAATTCTTTTTACATTATTGCAGCTTTCTATTGTTTTAACGATCTTTTAAAATGAATATCAGAGCAAAATAGCCATCCCCATCTATAAATTTTTTAGGTATTTTTTAATCGATGGTACGTAAAAAAAGAGGTCGTCTGCCTTTGTTATTTTATTTTTATTTTCTGTATCAATTTGAATATATTTAAGCATAGATAAAGTCACGAAAATATCGTATACTGTTCGAAAAATGACACGATCAATGGCCATTCGGAAAGCCTCAGCTTATTCCTGTACCCTACATCTAGCCTCGGCTGCGTGGCGAAGTCAGCCAATGGTACTAGTTTAAAGTTCCCGGATTATCAACGGACAAGTTTGCACTGAAAATTCTACACAGTCTACGAGTGAAGCAATTGTGAGAACTTCTTTGTAAAAGCGCCAAGTTTTCCTAATAATTAAATCAGTCCCTTATCGTGATTGTATAGGCCCGAGCCCGAGGCTCTATGTAGGGTACCGGAATCTGCCGAGAAAACAAAGGTACAGATAAACTTACTTATTGAAAGTTTTGAAAGATCATAAAAGAGACCAGCCCACTCCATGAAGGGTTTAGTTTGAACTTTGGCAGTAAAACTTCTGATGTTCTCAATACTAGCCCGTAAAAATCTCGCACCAGCTAACCAGGAATTCTGTCTGATACTATTATAAGATCTTCTGACGTCATCGTTAATCTGGTCTATCAAACTCCGGGTATAAATCTGGAACTTGGATCTGAATAAAGAATAATTCTTGGATTAATTTTCTCTGAAAACCGGATTCAATTACACGGTATTTACTTGTTTAATTGAAGCGAACAGAAGTGGGTTTAAATGTCGGTAGCCAATGGCGCTGTAGATAGATTTATAAGACTATCTTTGACCCAGACAGCCACACAATGAAATGACAATTGACACTAATTGGGCTAAACAAGGCGGTTATAGGCCATGTATTTATATTAGTAATATTTGTCCATACATCGGTGTTTCGGCCTGCTCTTAATAATAATAATCGCGTCATTTTACAAGGGTAGCAAATTAGGCCTGAGGCCTTTTTCCAATTTGGCCCTTGGCACAGATCGTGCGAATGATTTCGATCATTACTGCAGGAAGAAACCGAAGAACTCGGGGGAAACCTGCCTGATCGGACGGGAGACCGAAGATCCCTCTCACTTACAACGATAAAGTTCTTGCCCTGAGCTTGGATTGAACTCTAAATGCATTGGTGAGAATTTCTACTGTCAACGTTTCTTTTACGTGCATACCAAGGTGCCGCCACCACTCATTGATAACAAAAATTCACAATTTTTTTAACAATATTTTTAGCCCAGTGATGAATGACTTTGGGGAAACTTATTGTAGGCCTGTTGGGAGGTTCGGGAATTGCCGGAGTCCAAAATATACGCTTTATATATTTGAGTATTTTGGGGAATACTAACCCGAACCCTAACCCTTTTAGGAGGGTAAAGGGTAAATAATTTCAGTCTTCTAAAAAGGGTTAGAATTAGGGTTAGTATTTACCAAAATTCTTAATTATATAAATCGGCCATTTTGAACTCCGGAAACACCCGAACCTCCCCAAACCGGCCTACAATTAGCATCTCCCGAATGACTTACTTGAATGAATGTAGATCTTGTGATAACATGTCTATAACTCTATCACTATGTTGTTCTATTAAATCTGGTATTCTTCTCTTATTAAATACCTCTTCTGTTTTAGACAATAACACATTGTGAAGCTGTAATAAAACATTCAATTACAGTTACTAAAACACGTTTTAAAATTTGCGAGAATCTGCTGTGCAGCGAAGTCGCATGGAATTAACCATATTTTTCGTAATTTTGGTTTTGACCCCTCTGAATTTGTACCATTGATTACAGATTAAACATCCACAAGTGTACAAATGTGTTGTTATTAATGTGTTCCCATTTGAATAATGTTCACAATAAAAAGCAAAATAAAAAAGATATGTTTACAGGATCATTTTGTTATACGAAAAACTAAGTGATGCGTTTTCTATGGCGCTCAGTATACTAGTATTATTTTGTACCCCAATTGACTCTGGTCACATTTAGCTGCTTGCAGAAAGTCTTCGTCAAGTGAGTTATGCAGGTAAAGGTGCAAGTCGTTTGCAGCCTCGACTAACTCTGACTGATAAACCGGACGAGTACGTTAGCAAGTATCCATGCACCACAGGCTATCAAAGTCTCTATATTTTTCAAAGTTTTAGTTAGGTTAAAAAAGATGGAACAACTAACGAAGCTTGTACGAGGTTCACCTTGGAAATCTTGAGATACAAATTCTACAAGTAGCATACATTTCTGTTATCTTTTCGCCGAAGAATCAACAATATTCCCCAATGAATAACAGATAATGCAATCCAATCTCCTATATAAGCATAAAATGAGAAAAGGGAAAGAGAAAAAGATCCTGGGGTTAAATAGAGGTCTGTATCCATCGTCAGGTGGATGGGTCCCCTCTCGGCAAACCTCGACAGAGCAACGACGTTGGTAATCCGGGAATTTGAAAGTAGTTCTAATGGCGGACTTTGTCATACACCCGAGGCTAGATCTAGGGTACTGGAATCTGCTGAGGTTTGTCGAGTGGATGGGTTCCGTCTGTCATGTCTTACCCTATCAATATCAGCGACTATTCCAGTCATATCACCAAGACAAACAGCTTTACTTTTACTTGATTGTGTATTCTGTCTAAATAATTCCTGTGATAGATGCATCTCCATCTCGGCATGTTGTAAATGTTGTATAGCTGATCTAGCAACAGCCTGTTGTTTATAGTCCATTATTAACGATACAGGTTCCCTGAAATAAAAAAAACAATACAAAATGTGGGATGGGAGAATCATTAGCCGACCCTTAAAGGCTCAATACCACTCTTGTTGTAACTGAATAATATGTCCCAATCTTTATTCTGGTCAACTAATTGTACTATCTTAACAATATTTCAATTAATTGATGATATAAATGCCATCTTAACACACCTAATTTTAAAATTTTAACTAAATGACTGGAAAAGCCTAATGTAAACCTTTTCAAATGTGACTTGGATTTCAAAATATTTTCAAACCCTCTGGACAAGTAAAATAGTATGTAATGGATAATTTACATAACAGGTAGGATACTTAAGCATCTAGTACTTAGAATAAAGCTATAATTTAGTTGTAGCTGTCAGGCCAGCAAGAATGTTCTTGTCCCTTTAAAGTAGGTCAAGCTTCATACTCCCATCATCTGCAAAACGTATCGAAATGAACTGGACTTATGAAGACGGGCATACGCCATACAGTGTGCTATGAGCGAAATTTTAACCGGAAGCGACACTGTGGCCTACTCTTATATCGAATTGCAACTGTCAAGGGATATTTTACGTGCACGCAAATGTGTACGTGGGATCTTGGTTTTTCGTCCCATCCTACCACTAGACATCTGTCCCTATACGTATCGTATAGGTTTCACGGTAACATGCATAGTTAGTAGAACCTATCTCTAAGTGGTGAATAACTGGCCTATGTGTTAGTATATCAAGCAAGTAGAAAAGCTTAATTTGATTACTATTCATATAATAATATGTTTATTTCAGTAATAAGGTCATAGACCTAAAGTACAATTTAACAAACACTTTGGAAACTCGTGAGATTAAAGTCTAACTTTCTAAATGTATTTACGGAAAATATCAAATGTTTTATGAAGTAATCTGAAATTGATTTACATTTAATTTAGAAAACAATATTGACGGTAGATGATCTCCAGGCTTGGGTTCTATGGAAGTAAAAAAGGCCTACTAAAAGATTTTATAGAACATTTATAGGTGGCGCTACTTATGTATATCGTCAGCAGATGACGATGAAAGCCTTTAAAAAATTTTACTGAACGAATTCAATCTGATTAAAACCCAGATCCAATTTCGTTTCGTTTTTTTAATAGTTCAAAATTTCGTTTTTACTTGTCTTTACTTCATGTATTGTAGTCCACCGAAACGAAAATAGATCTATATTTCTCTACTGCCATTTCTTTACTGCCATTCTGAACTTTCAAAATACTTTAGTGAGCAATGGCTCTAAAATCTTCCAAAAACTCGTGTCATGTCTTTATTTTTTATTAGTATGTGTTAAATTTTTATATAAAATTTTACCTATTAACTATGACCAACATTAATGAGAAAACTGTAAATGTCGCTATCAGACTGTAGAGAAATTGAAACGTGATGTATATAACCGCCATTATCACGTGATACCATCTTAATACAGGAGCATCTGGTAAAGATCCTGTAAAATATACATATGTCCTATTATTTTCTTTTGGAATATATGAAAAAAGGTATGGGATAACTAGACATACGCGTAATGTGAAAACTTTACAGGAGAGCCTGTTCTCAGTCCGGATGTGGACAGTGTTGTTGACAAGGTATACATGTACATTGGATATGAGCGTGTCCTATCTCTGTATTTGTACGCCGTGCAACCGCCATGCTTGTTCTATAAATTGAAAACATGTATGGCGGTTATTTTTTTATTTAATTAGTTCTGTAGTTTTGTAATCTGAGTTCAGCTTGAAGACACGGGAGTGGTTAGGGGTAGATAACTCTAATCCTAATCCATAATTCCCGTTAATGAAAAGGAAATGACAGCCCCAGTCGGTTTCAAAATAGACAAGTCTCAATGCTTTCACGTGCTTCAAATATAATATAAAACTTTTCATGACAACGGCATTTCCTCCGACAATAGGCCTTTTAAAAGTCAATTGTGGGGGGTTGTCATGGCTCTACAAGCAACATATCTTTAGAGTAACACTAAACCAATTTTAATTAATTCCGATGCTACCTAACACACATGTCAATGTAAACACTTAAGATAAAATCATATAACCGGTAAGTTACCTAATCCAAGACCAAAACCAAAAGCTGCCAGAAAGAGCAGAAGTACAACGGCACCACAGATAGAAGCAATAAAAGGAATAGAGAAGATGACGCCATTAGGAAATCGTGGTTTACCGCCATCTATAACTGGTTGAACAGAACTAGATTCTATATCATCTTCTGAAAATATATATGAAAAAATAATTGTTACAATATACGAATTCAGGGCAATGGGCGTCCTCGCTAGATATATATAAAGGGACATAATTTCATAGAGCCGGTCTATACCGAATTTAGGGCAATTTTGAGACAACACACTATTTAATACTAGTTTTATCGACAAGTACATGTATATTTATTCACACACTGTTATAAACTACAGTTCATCGTATTCTGCCTTAGACCGTCAGTCAGTTTCATAAGAATAATTCATTTATGTAGATGAACATCAAGGTCAAAATGGCATCCTACCTAGATTTTGTTATTTAATTGTCTGGGTTACTATTTAAGAAAACACTTTCGTCCTTGTTTTTGTCTGGACAGTGACTTTTAGTCTTCACGTAAAAAATATTATAATAAACAATAATGGCCTTAAACCATCAAAATCAAAATATGCCTAGAGTTCTCTATCGGTGTCTCTTTCTTACCAGCCATAGACAATGCGAGTTGGGGGTTGGGATGGCCTAGTGGTCTAGAGTGCCGCGCTTCGACCTCTAGTTTGCCGGCCACCTCTGGCTTGCGGCTGTGGTCTCGAGCCTTGGTGTGAGCGTATGTGGCATGGAGATAGGGGCGCCTTCTCAACCTCGTGGGTTTCCTCCGGGCACTCCGGTTTCCTCCCACTGCTAAAGACCCCTACGCGCAAGCGATTAATTGAAATAAAATCTAAAAACCATGTTAGTCCCGAGGTGACCTAGTTGTGTTGGGTGGACGGTAAACCCCATTTCTCTCTCTCACACAAAGCGAGCTATAGTCCTCAATATATACTCAGGATTCTTTATCGGTGTGTGTTGGGGGGAGGGGGTGTCAAAGATTCGGTTGTTTATCATGAAAATGTTTAATGTAAGGGAATGTTCCATGTGCCCCTGTCTTACCAACGATATCGGAATCTTCCAGTGAATCTGCTTGTGTATGTCCCGGTCATAGCAGACGTATATAATAGGAGGTTGTATTAGGATAATTAATCTGGTTAAAGATTCGGTTATTTATCATGAAAATGTTTAATTTAAGGAAACTCCCCATGTGCTTCTGTCTTACCAACGATATCGGTATCTTCCAGTGAATCTGCTTGTGTCTGTCCAGGTTTTAGCAGACGTATATGATAGGATGTCGTATTGTCCGTTATAGACACAGTCATCTCTTTCTCAACATTAGCATCATCACCAGATGGAACAGCAAACTGTATAGTGAAGGTTTTAGGACACTGGACAGCAACATCACATTGGTATAATGATTCCGATGGATAGTCCGGATTAATCAGTTCAATTTGTAATAAACCTGAAATAATAATTGATTGGTGATTGTTTGTTAATCTTAAGAGCCGGATTATCCCGGATTATCCCGGTGTCGATTCAATGGAAATCGTATGACGGGACGGCTGATTGATGTCGAAATCCGGAATGTACAGAGGTCGAATATGACACAGATGTTTTGTCTGAAGTAATAAGGAAATAAATTGGAACATGAAAATGGTATCGGATGTAACAGAGATCTGGAGTGATTAGAGATCGGATGTTACAGAGTGCACTGTATAGAGATTTATTGTATTTCACGAAATATTGAAAAATATAAATATAAGCGGAACGAATTGTCATTTTGTCTTAATTATATTGGCCTTTCATTCACTCAGAATATGTGTGGTTCTTTTTAAATACAAGTTACGCGTAGGTGCTTGATATGGTGCCACAGCAAGTACCGAACCACCACATAACACAAACACCAATAAAACAGAAAACTAGAAAATTTCTAAGGGAAAGACGCGTACAGCCAAGAAAACATACAATGAACATTGTCAAGCCAATAGCGACAAATCTAATCAAGCGATTTGATCTTGGTCGACTGTATACTTTTAAAACTGGTTAATGAAGCATATAATCAATGGCCATACTAATTCTGCTAAAAATAAAAAAATTATTTACCTGGGCAATCGTGCAGTCGTCCCTTCATATCAACTAGCCAATGAGTGCCGTTATATTTAATATCACCATCCAGACTTTTTCTTTTTAATGAACCCATGGCGTAAATACTCTTCAGAAGGGACACGGTCTTCGATACACCGAGTTTCAGTAGAGGTGCGCCATTTTTATGGGTGACGATGTATGGATATGAAGCATTTTCTACGGTCACCACCATGAGATCTGGGTTAGATTCATACGGTACTTCTCTCTCGGTAGCCACGGTTGAATTAAGTAATGCATTGAAAGCTTCTGATCCTGAAATAGAAGTAGGCTACAATCGAATCACGTTATCTCGACCTCGGTAAATAACGTACCTATCATTCGTATTGGTCATAGTCGACAGTCTTCAAAACAGCAAATTAATCAAAACGTCCAATCCTTTGCTGAGATAGTCGGCGACGACAAAACCGGGGTCAGTGGTGCAAGAGGAATGATTTGGAAAATATCGGCCTGATGGGACCCGTTGATACTCCTACAAGATCAAATTAAATAAAACCAAGTACGAACAATCCAAACCATTAGACAAAATTCGAAGTCCTTAAAAACGGTATAAGCAAAATAGTGTAATCTGGCAAAATAGTGTAATCTGGAAAAATAGTGTAATCAGTTATGGACTGTTCACCGTGTATAAAAACAGTGGAAGCAGGTGTCCGGAAGAGTAAGCTTACCCTGCCTGGCGCCACACCCGCCATAACTGCATCCAAACTGTTAGACGAAATTTTGGTAAAATAGCTTGATTGACCAATGAACTGTATGCGAAATGCACGCGATGAACTGTGTTAACGATGTAGTAGACATAATCAGGGAGATAGTAATAGTATACAACGTTTAAAATAAAATTAATACCTGTCGATATTCCTACAAGACCAAATGGTTTTGTTGGTCGAACTAATATAGACTGTCCATTTATAACCGTAGATTGGACAGTAGATCCACTGTTCTTATAAACTCCAACACGAAATAATTCTTTATTACCAGCAAACTCCCCCTCCAAGAAATTTGGCATGTTGTTGATTTTAGCATCAACCAGTATGGATAAAATCCCATCTCTGTAAAATAAAACTTGAGAATAAGCAGGATACAGAACATAGGCATATTCGCATATTGGCTCCTTTCAAGCCGTCTAAACATACGAGATAGTCTTTAAAAATCGCCATTATAACTAGAAATGTTGTCGTTTATTGTTACCATATTCTTTCGACCAATAGGGATCACGGTGGCTAAGTGGATAAGGCGCTGGTTCGCTAGCCTGGAGGTCGGGTGTTCGATCCCTGCATTGGCCGAGAAAGTTCATCTCGATTTTCCGACGTGATTTCCCCTTGTCAGTGATGCAGAAGGAGGGCCTGACAAGGACAGCTGTCTAGTCGTTCGGATTGGACGAAAAACCGAGGTCCCGTGTACACATTAAAGTGCACGTAAAAGACCCCTTGACAGTTGGAATTCGAAATAAGAGTAGGCCGTAGCGCCGCTGACCGGGCAAAATTTCCCTCATAGCACACTGTATGGCGTATGCCCGTCTTCAATTAGCCCAAGTTAGGTGCATAATAGTTGGACGTTAAACCCCATTTCATTCATTCATTCTTTCGACTAATCTGTTGTCTACAATTTTTTATGCGCACCCATCGGATCATCCGATTTATATATATCATTTATATTACGGAGACGAATAATTTATGACCATGAACTCTCTTACTTTTATTTCATATCAGTCTCAGTAGCGTCCTTTTCAATTTCAAAGTTTTAAAGAGATACGTTTATATTTTATTATTGCAAATCTCATAGTGTAATCGTGTATTCATAAAAAAGGCAATATGTGTGGTTTCCAGGCAATCGGCAATATCTGTGTACAGAGTATAATATATAGTAATACCCCAGCACGTTACACAAAAGCCGATTCATTTTGTGCACAACCTCACAATGTTACATACAGGACACAATTCTATGGAATACAATTACTGCTTATAAGTGAACGACGTTTCGACTGGGCCTCTCTAGTCATTATCAGGCCCGTAGCCAGCTTGCTGGCGGAGGGGGGGGGGCAGTCCGGCTGATAGGGGGGGGGGTCTCTTCCCCCGGCCATATGGTCGACAACGTTTTGTCAGGGGGGGGGGGGGCAAGATTATTTGAAGGGGGCGCCTGGTCATTATCACTTATAAGCAGTAATTGTATTGCATAGAATTGTGACCCGTATACTCTAGTTCAATCACTAAATGACACTGAAACAATCTAATATGTTACAAACTTACTTATGAATCATTTTCCCTTCTGTTTCCCATTTGAGATCGCCATTTAACTCTATTTCTTTGTAATGTAGAGCCTTGCCTTTATACAGTACGACGTAGTTTAATTTGAGAAGTTTTTGTTGTTTCTTAGGTTGTACGTGACAGAAGAAATAATTAGCTTGGGATGTATTCCATTGTGGCTGTATTCGGAACTCGACCACTGTTCCTCGACGGCATTCAACACTGAAATAAATATAGTTAGCTCCCTTTTAATGAAATTATAACTACAATGAACGTGGCTGTAGTATATTCGGGTGACATGAAATGAAATGGGGTTTAACGTCCCACTGTTATGCATCCTGGTGAAATGAAATGGGGCTTAACATCCTACTTCCCAGCACCGACTGGGCTGATGAAGGCGGGAATACGTCATGCAGTGTGTTTTGAGCGAAGTTTTGCCCGGGTGTAGACACAAAAACGACGACCATTTTTGTTTTTCCGTATTTTGTAACATAGTTAATAATAAGTTATCAATTATCACCCTTTCCTCACTAGAATGCATGGCCCATTGAGTCTTTTTGGTTAAATTAATAATTTTCTAATGTATTTCTGGAGCGATTTAAAACTGCCATGCACCAACAAAAAGACCCCCCCCCCCCTCCCCTCGCGCATCCATCCCGCACCCATTATTTATTATATCTATGGGTATTTTAGTTTTCAGCATACATATTTAGTCGGATAAGACAATTGGTTTCCCCGATAAAAGTCAATAGTAAATGCAGGGGGTCGCACCCCACATAAAAACATTTACACAAGACAAATTCAAGGACAGACACAATATACAGACTCCACATATCAAATCAGGTCAGTGCCAGATTAACCTTGTGGGGGCCCGGGACATACCAACTATGCGGGGCCCAATTGTTTTTCGTACTGACCGCGGACCGTACTAGTATGTACATGTACTTCGTTCCCATGAGTGTTTTCCTCCAGGATTTTTTTAAAATTAGGATTAATTTCAGTGCATCTGAGACAATTTAAACAGCGATTTCATTGACCAATCCTCGCCCCCTTAGCCTAGGTACTGGTTAACTTCGTCTGGGATAAAATATTAGTATGACCCAGAATTGTGGGGGCCCCTAGATGTGGGGGGGGGGGGGGGTCGGGACATTTATCACACTTTACCTACCCTATATCCGGCACTGGATCTGGTGAATGGATCATAACACTAATGTGATTATGAAATGTTTTACTTACTTCTTCGATTGACAATGTTTCTTGTGATATTCTTTACAATTATCTGTACAGTTTGTACGTGCACAACAATTATAACACACCCTTAATCTAGGGGACCAACCATTATCATTATCATCACCCTTAACTTTACAATCTTCTGTGTTCTTCATCTGAACTACGCACTGGATGGTACAATTATCACACCCATCACTGTACCTCATACATCTATAATTATACAATAACATTATACAATACATTACACAGCATAATACTTATACAACATCATTATACAATACATTATACAGCATAATAATTATACAACAACATTATACAATACATTACACAGCATAATAATTATACAACATCATTATACAATACATTACACAGCATAATAATTATACAACAACATTATACAATACATTACACAGCATAATAATTATACAACATCATTATACAATACATTACACAGCATAATAATTATACAACAACATTATACAATACATTACACAGCATAATAATTATACAACATCATTTTGTTAAGTTTTCTATAGGTATCGGCTCTGCAGAAAAGTGTTTGAAATGTTATGTGGAAAGAGTACGGAGTACAATGCCGGCAAATTAAAATGGTGACCTGGGGCCTGTTTCACGAAATTTTAACTTAAGATAAAATCCAAAATTTAGTACATACTTAAATCTGATTGGCTAAGCGCTAAAATCAATCTTATACTATCCAATCGAATTACTAAAATCGGATTTTATCTTAGTTAAAATTTCGTGAAACAGGCCCCAGATTATAATGGATTCTATGTCTTTATAAAATAAAGCAGTTAAATAATTAAATACTAATATAGTAAGCCGTGATTTTGCCTTTCGTGGTTACCCAGTGGTCAGGAATAGAATGTCCAGGGTTCGTCCGAATTCCGGAATTCTTTAGTTAAGATTTCGAGAAACAGGGTCCGGGTCTTCACTTGCTAAGGGTCGCGTCCTTGAGGGTAACAAGCACAGTATGTCTAGAAGGAGATTACGAGGCGGAGAGAGAGTAATGGGGTTTAACGTCCACTCGACACAAACCTAGTCATTAAGGGACTAACATAATGGTTTAATTTTATTTAAATAATTCGCTTACGCGTAGGGGTCTTTAGCAGTAGGAGGAAACCGGAGGACTCGGAGAAAACCCACGAGGTTGGACAGGCGATCCCACTCCTTGTCACGTACAACCCTGGATTCGAAACCACGCCAGTTGACTCAATGATAGGCTTCCCGATACGGCGCGCGAATGCTAACCATTTAGCCATCCAACCCCACAGGGGAGTAGGAGGAAATGTTGCCGAATTCTCCTTCATAGAAATTATAGGAAAGTTAGCACACCATGCCCCCAGGACAAAGCGAAATGAAGTTTAATGTCCACTCAACACAAGATGGGACATTTCGGGACTAACATAGACATTTTAATAATATTTTAATTCTGTAGGGGTCTTTAGCAGTGGGGGTGGACGGAGGACCCACGGGGTTGAAAGTCGACACTACTCATTGTCAAGCACAAGCGGGGAATCGAAACCATGTCGCGTGATTCAACGACAGACCTGATGATATAAATCTCACCCCGTAGACCACGTAGCTCAAACCTGTACCGATGTAGCCAATACTGTAATTCTCACCTTTTAGATTTGTGAACCCATATAGTAGAATATTTAAAATATGTGGGTTTAATCTCGAATATGTTAGTTATAGGCCCAGGTTCCACTGCTAGGAAGGACTGTTCTTTTAGATTCCTGGCAGTTGGAAATTTACCAAACATCTTATAAGTTTCACATGGTTGGACCTGGTTATTCTCGTCTATTCTGTATGTTATATTCTGTAAAGATTTACAATTAAACAAATTTAGAAATAATACCACTCAGATTATAGACAACGGAATTTCTGAAACTATTTTTTTTTCTTCCAAGTACTTTTTACAAGTGCAATTAGTCAGCTTAATATTTATTTCGTAAAAGAAATTTCAAAACATTTATCAATAATAACTGAACAATTTTATTACATATTTTCATTTTCAACATCTTCCAAGTACTTTTTACAAGTGCAATCACTCAGCTTAATATTTATTTCGTAAAAGAAATTTCAAAAAATTTATCAATAATAACTGAACAATTTTATTACATAATTTTATTTTCAACATCATCTCACGAAAGCAACCAAATTAAAATGCCCGAAAACCAACACCGTACATTCGAAAGGTAAGGGGATCAAGGGGTCTAACTCTTTCTGTAGAATGTTTCGCCTAACCATTCAATATAATTAATACCATGTTCAACGACAATAAGAATTTTTTACTAAATGTTTTCGTCTCATTACCCCGGAAACATACAAAAAATACTTTCGGTCTTGAGCGAATGTTTCCAATAAATGAAACGGGGTTTAGCCTCTTACTATTCTGCACCTACTGGGTGAATGAAGACGGGCATACGCAATGCAGTGTACATTTTGCCCGGGCAGTGGCTCTACGGTCTACTCCTTTTTCGAATTCCAACTGTCAAGGGTTCTTTTACGTGCACGCTAATGTGTAAACGAGACATCGGTTTTCCGTCCCTAGCCAGGCACTCCATCCTGCGCCACACAGGAAAATGCTGCTGAACATTCCCGGCCAGCATGAGCCATCACGGCTCCATGTTTCAAAATGCCGCCTGTCGTTAGGTCGCACTGATTATGTTGTCTATCTTAAAGTAAATTATGAAAGAGCCTTACACGATGTTTTTCATAGAAGAGTTTATAGTAGCTAGGCACAGGATGTGGACAATATCGTCTGAAGTCTTCAAGTTTAGCTCCTGGTGGCAGGCCATCACTCTGGTGACTACTGTAATTTACCGGTACAAAAAGCTGCGACGCCTGTAGTGACGTAAGTCGAACTTCAACCTTTAACCCCAATCCTGTAAACAAGAACAAAATAATTCTGAGTTGGGTAAAACATTTTTTATATTAATGCATGATTAATAACCGACGACATTGTTTCTCCAAAGTAACGAAAGTGTGTTTCTAAAATTATAGTCCAATGTTGAAATAGGAACAAGGCGTTTTTTACAGCTAACGTCCAGTCTTGTTCTCGTTGTATCTGAGCAAAACTTCCATGAAAAGGCACTAACACTAAAGTCTACATTAATTACGTATTTCTCACCTCTATCAAAAGTATAAGTTCTCAAACCAATGAAGTCGGATGGTCGTAAATATTCAATTTTCTTTGTGTCATCTTCGATGCCCCGTAAACGTTCTATAATGGTGTTCTTAGATCCTACCGGTGGTTGTAAAATGGTCCTATCTGAGAACAGAAAAAACATCCAGAAAATAGCAATGGCACACAGTGAGATTTTCAGGGGGGAAATGTTGTTTAAAGCCCCAATAACACTCTTGTTGTGACTGAATAATATGTTTCAATCTTTATTCTGGTCAACAATTTGTACTATTCTACAATATTTCAATTAAAAAATGATACAAATTTCACCTTAACACACCTAATTTTAAAAAAGGGAAAAATTCAACTACATGCCGTAACATGGTTTGAAAAGCCTTACGTAAGCACTTTCAAGTGCAACTTGGATTTAAACATATTTTCGAACCCTCTAGACAAGTAAGATAGGTTGTAATAGATAATTTACACAACAGGTAGGACACTTAAACATCTTGTAGTTAGAATAAGGCTAAAAAAAAATTCTGGACCTGTCAAGCCAGCAAGAGTGTTATTGTCCCTTTAACTTTGTTCTAAATACCAATATTCCAGGAACTACGATATCTAGATAATTAACAACCGAAGATTCATGCCTTATAAAATCATTAAATTAACGCTTAAAATATAATTTCAAATGAATTGTTCTTGCAATTAACAATATTGGCCAAAATATATAAAATTTACCAGAAGCTGACTTAAAAATGAAATATTGAATTCTATATTACCGAGGCAAAACCGACATGCAGCTCTGTTTAATTCAGAAAATCAGCTAATGATTCAAGGCCCTAAATTTCGAAAATTGTAAAATTCTTCAATAAAAACATTCTGATTAATCAATTTCACTAAATTAGCATACATATCATAGCCTAAGGCCACATTTAAATCAGCAGCATTTCCATCATAACTATATGAGAAGACATTACACGTATCAAATGCTTGGAACATGCACCGGTAACTAATAAGGGAGCCTACCTCGACATTCCCTGTCTTGTCTATTGGTACACATTCTGTATTCGAAATCAGATTCAGAACATTTACTAGGTTTACAAACTGAAAATAAACGTGGACAAAATAACCTTGACACGTCTATAAACATAGAGACTACTATCAACAACCAGGCAGTCATAACAATGCAATTATCAAAATATTTGATATAAAAAAACAAAACATTGATTTCTGAAATAGCCTAAACAACATCTGCTTATATAATAACAGTCTAAACAAAATATTTTTCAGTTTGGCCTGTCATAAATTAATTATACATACATGCATTTAATTAATAAAAATAAAACAAGTAGGTTGCCAGACAATGAAACATACGACCACAGAAGCCAAGTAGTCCGACAGCCCACAAAGGTTGTCGCATATTTAGTCCTTTGTGGGTAATGTGAGCAGTTACGAGACAGAATAAACTGATCACCAGTAACAGCCCATAAAGTTATTATCAGCAGCGATTATATTTGTTGACCTTAAGTTCTTGCTAGTGCTAACATTTGTTTTACAGGTAATCGGATGATAACTTTAGATGTTCGAGTTTTTATAGACATATTCGTCAGTGGCAAGATAAATTTGGCCTCCAGAGCGCCAAGGAGCCATTGCGGATGACAGATCAACGGACAAACGAGTGTGACAACATTATACAGCCACGTTTTAAATTTTAAGTGCATGCCATTAATTCTGGGATATTTCATTGCTGATAAAAAATGATCTGAAAGTCGTCGGCGATGTATTTTCGGCTACATGTAATGTCTAGGTCCAAATGGGGAAAAATATCCGCGATGCGGAAATAAACCAATTATCCCTCGATGGTTCCACATGGCTCGCGATGCTCCCGGGGCACCTGACGCCTCCCAAGGCTCACCATTTTTCATCGGTAGTATATTATAGCCAAGGCAAAACATGCCCAGTGGGACCCAGTCATAAGGCGCTAGTCATCAAGTCGACAGTGCTTTTGCTGGTTACTCAGGGAGCCCATCATGTTTAGTTTTACAAAGATGACAATTTGGGCGAAATATTAAATAACTTTCGCTGTACATGTAAATACCAATTATATGTGCCACCCGCATACTGCCTTTATTGCCGACAAACCAAACCATGGACTTTGACCGAAAATCGGGAGAGTGTACGCCCGTTCGACGGGAAATAGAACTGTTGGTCATAAATAATAATTCTTTGTGTGCACTGCACCTCATATTTTGAACATTATATTTAGGCGGATGGCATTTGAAGTGTGCTGGGGATAATGTGACATAAGTGGGGTGGTGGTCAAAAATTGAGGAATAAAAAACAAACAAATTCCAGCTTTTGTAGCCAAAACAAATAAATTAATGATGTTAAAAAGCATGTAGATGGGAAGACTAACATCTTTATCCTTTTTCATAACATAAATCTTTTAATACAAATTGAAACTTAACGTCAGGCAATAAGGCACCAAAGCGCTTACAGTTTCCTAGTACCGCCCGGGCTAAGCAAAATAGATGCTATGCGCACATTGGCGAACACTTACTAAACCCTTCTCAGTTCAAGTTGTCCGGTCAACTTATTCGCCTCAGAATACAGTAAATAACAACCATATCTTAGTCTCAAAATGAACGAGATGATTAAATGTAAATGGTTAAAGATATGACCTTGGTCTAACCCAACTGACCTTTGCACTCTGCGTTATGCTTCATATCGCATCTTTTATTCATAAAAAATCCCTTTGGACAAGATGCTTTACAAGCTGAAAAATTCAAATTAAAAACAAAAATGGTGCGTGAATATTTTAAAGCTGTGGGTTCAAAAATCACAATCTAAGTGAAGTGATAAAACAGCTATATAGAAACAAAAATATGTAAGCATCTCTTTTAAGGGCACATTATTGTTGTTCATTTCATGACAGTTGCACCCGGGGATTGGTGACCGCTGATTTTACTTGACGATATCGATGTTGTGAGGACACAAATAACCAATAGGGCGCCGAGGTAGGGGTGGGAGTGTATGCTGGAGTCTTTGTGTAGCATATGTGAGCCACGGTGACTGTGATCCGACCGAAATGCTTTCACAGCTGCAGTAATTGTTAGAACCTAAAATAAGTGGGGGGGGTCGATAATAACTCATTTCTCTGAATCAATTACTCTAAACGCATGACTCACAGCGCGCATACCGTCTGATTCAGGCTCCGCAGAGTATGGGGGGCTAAGGAGGCTTTAGCCCCCCCCCCAATAATTTGGCCGCAAGTACTCTTTTCTCCGGGTTATTGCGGCCCCTGGAACTTCGCCTATAAGGACCTATACTGGAAGCCCCCCCCCCCCCCCTAATCAAGAATTGCTTCCGCCGGCCCTGGACTTTGATTAACCTTCAGTAAGCTCTTTGGGGGCAAATGTGTCTAGACTATAACATATATTATACAGAACGTCATATCTTTCAGACATTTGACCACGTATATGCGTATAGGTACCGAACACCTGTACTTGATTATACGCCCAGTGATTCGTGTACAGGTTTAGATTGATTAGAATTTATGTGACTGGATATACTTGTATTTTAATCAAGTGTCACAGATAGTCCAGTAACTAAGTAATTAGACTATACAACCACTTCACAGTGTATTGACTTCTATATCCATAACATCTATTACTATAGCAAATAACCCAACCTTTTAAATAATCTTATTTAAAAACACATTTCATTGACGTTTGACAATTTCGTTAACATGCATATCTCAATTGTCACAGATTAAAAGTGAATCAATTTTGTTTTTTGTCCTCTTCAAATATTACATAGGGCCTGACCTTATCTTAAGTAGACTCACGCTGTCTACTGCAATTAGCTCAGACATTTTAGTTCCTAAATGGACGATTTTCGTCAAAAAAAACTCCAAGTGTCTTCAGGAAGTTGGAAAAATATTTATTCTGTTTCAATTTAATAAAATTGAAAGATATATAGATACAAAAAAGTATACAAATTTTGAAAAATAGTGGTCATTAAGAGCAGAGATCTGTTCTGAAAGTTGTTAGTTTTTTGTCCTGCAGATTGATCAAATGTATGTAGAATGTTGTATTAATAAAGTTATACGTAAACTCCTATTTAAATCAGTGGTGGAAGACTACAAGATTGGTGGGGTGGAGGATATCGAATGTGCATAGTGAGTCAAAGTCAAATACTATTGTAAAAAAACACATTATAATTTAAAAAGTATATACCCAAATTTGCTGTCAAACGACCAGTTAATTCCTATTTATTTTTATGAGAGAGGTTCGCAATCGTTCGGCAAGATCATGTAGCTTTTTGGCATCCTACAACATCTAGATAACATGTTGTCCATGCTGACGCAGTGAATTGTGCAAACTAGACAGTTTATATTGAAGAATTTGATTTTGGGATATCCGTTTCTATCATTGGTTTCGGTTTCTATTGTCCGTTTTGGTCACGCTGTTTCAAAAATAATCTATAACGATTCTGTAATAAGCCGAAACGTTGCGGTGTAGTTTTAATCCATATGACGTCTTCTAGTGTACGAGTGAAATATGTTCAATTTGAGTGAAGTCTGTGTTGCTTCAGACCCGGGACTGTACAGCGCAGTGGACGCTTACGGCTAGCCCCCGGATCCATTCACTCTCTTTTGAATTGTTTTTTTGTTTGTTTTGTTTGCTGTTTCGGAGTATGATGTCTTGTCGTTATATTTGTCCTTTATGTAAATCATATGTGGCGCAGTCCCCCTGCACTTACTATTAGTGGCTTACCACAATTCAAAGACTACTAATACATAGTATAATTTAAAACAAAAAGAAGAGATAAATAATCTATATATAAATAACGAATATATAATATAAACAATACCTCGACATATCTTTTGTTTGATGTGATCACATGATTGATATTCATAGGTACCTCGCACACAAGGAGCCTTACATTCTGTAAAATATATATATAAAACTCAACTCAGTATCAACTTAGGGGCCTGTTTTAAAAAATCTCAACTAAGATAAAATCCAAATTTTAGTAATTTGATTGGATAATATTCGATTGATTTTAGTGCTTAGCCAATCAAAATTGAAGTATCTTCTAAAATTCGGATTCTATCTTTAGTTAAAAATTCGTGAAACAGGGTCCAGTGCCTTTAAATAAATATACATGCAGTAATGTGAAATAGCAGGTCGTGCGGTATCAGCTACAGTAAAAAACCCAAAGACGTTGATCCCGTTGAAACATTGAGCTAAACAAAAACACTGGGCACTGAAGCAACGTGTTACAACGTTGAAACCCTTGAAACATTAAGCTTCTAAATAGCCCACTGTAAAGAATAGTCAGGGGGGGGGGAGACGTAGCTCCCCCCAAAAAATCGAATTAGTCCCCCAAAATATTTCGCCAACAATAATGATTTTTTAGGAGCGTTCTAAGCTGGCCACATCCTCAGCCCCCGACAAAATATTCTCCCCATTAAATTTTATGATGTGGCCACAGGTCCGATTCGACAGACAATGGATTAATAATAGCTGTGAAATATTAAATGCCACTGCAAAACGTCTTCAAGAACATAATATCGAAATTTGTGAAGGAAACCCTAGTGAAATTTAGTGAATTGATTAAAAGGAATTGGACATTGATGAACTTGATGAGTTTGAACGTACCTCGACAGTTTTTACCATCACCATAAAATTCTCCACTACAGATACAATTATACGATCCTTTATTATTTAAACAACCAGCATCTTTGTGACATCTTGCTCCTCCCTCCATGCATTCATTGATATCTACAAGTCAAATATATTATTACATAGAGAATCTCCTACGAGTCATTTTTATATCAAAAACTATAAACACAAGTTGATAATGTCAAAAAAAAGAGAGTTTTATTACAATATTCAATGGTTAGGCTCTAAATTTGTTACAAAAATAGTTCCGAGTAAGATTATAGTCATGGGCTGTGCCTGTTACTTAATCCCTTTCAATATCTGAATAAAATATTGTTTATAAAAAAAAATATAGTCGGAATACATTATTGTTATGGGCGAAGTATTTCATACCGTTAGTCATGAGAAAATTGTATGTACATTTGTAACATCACCATAATATGTCTTGGGTCCTAATGATCTCAGGACATGTCTATTGGACAATAACACCCCTCTAAATGCAAAACATGAAGTGTTTATCTCCTAAGTATATTGTAGTTTTATCAAATTCATACGTATACATTGGCTTCTTGAACACATAGTTAAACGCTGGGGGCCATTTTAGTAGGGATTATGGGACAGGTGGGCTCTATGACAAGTTAGCGCATTCGGCAAACCTCGACAGATTCCGGTACTCTCCGTAACCTACATCTAGATATAGGGCACCGGAATCTGTCGAGGTTTGCCGAATGAAGTTAGCGTTGGCTTTGTACTTATGCGCACTCTCTCAAATGAAAATTTAACAGACAAATATATGGTGCTCCCCCGTCCCTGCATTTTGGAGTTATGTCTAGGACATGACCCCCAGTTTCACCGCCTTCTTATTGATAATTCAACGCAAATCAATTCAATATTTGCACCCCCCCCCATCTATGTTTTTATAATTTAAATCTCTGAATATCTATGAAATTATTCATTTTAATATCACGTGATCGCCATGCTAACGAACATAAGCAGTGGCCTGGAATGTTTCATTATAAATCTATGTTTGTTCTAAAATGACAAACTTACCAATACATTGCCCGGCTGCATCCAGTTTATAGCCGTTTTTACATATACATAGACCAGTTTGTATATCACAGCCTTGTTCACAATCGTGTTCCATACATAAATCAGAATACATATCCTTTAAAATTGGGTTTTTAATATCTGCAAACAAACATATATATAACAAAAAAGAATAGTATAAATTTTTGAAACAAAGCGACAACGATTCCCCTTTATTTGCCATAAATATGTACGAATCTTGACTTTGCACTAGATCTTGTTTTCATCGCATTGACGTTGTGTCCGAACATACTATAATACTATAGGAGATATTGCTGGAACTGTTAGACTTAAACATCTCGATCATGCCATGTCTGTCTTATCAAGAAGCGATTTTCATCAGGCGCCCCCCCTTTCATCAGCTCCAGTGAGACTGGTCATAACTGTTCAGACCAGCATCTGCAGCGCCAGTCAGCACATATACAATTGTTTTCGGAATGAGGCCGCGACTTAGCCTCTGCGAACAACACAAAACCACTAATGCATGCTACACTCTGTTGATTACCCTTTGCTCCAATGTATACCCCCCCCCCCCCCCCAGGCTTCGACAAAGTTCTGGATCCGGGCCTGATCATGCATAAAATACAACACCAAATATGAGATGACACACGCTGGTCCAGAAATGGTTACTTTTAAACCCAATATGACAACAACTACTTACTGTATTGTTGTAATGGAATATTTAAATGATTTCTAACTTCTCCATCTTTATCTACATGAAGGTATATAGTAGATGTATTAGCGAGGTAATCCCTGGGTGTATATATTGTTATATCTACTCTAGTATCTGACGTAAACCTCACACAATAAACACCAGTCATCAAACTTAATACACACGTTATGGACAGGAACGTCATATGAGCTCTGAAACACAACCAGAAAAATAAAAGTTAAGTCACAGAATGATGCGAATTTTTTTTAAAAAAAAACATATTTTTATTCGGGCTTCTGAATGGGATTGGGGAACAGGTTTAGCCTATGTAAAACCCCTCTCCCTCTCACTGTTCCTGATAAAGGTTGAATGGTCTGTTATGCGAGCTCTGGTCTCAATGTATTTTGGATTCGTACTCGGAAACAAATTAAAGACATATGTTTATATAACTTACAGCTTGCTTCCTTTTCCTCCACCTCTTTGACCATTCCCCCTTTTCTCTCTTGCAGGGGTGTTCTGGTATCTTACTTCTTCTTGGTCCATACCACCAGGAGAATACATCTGTGGCGGCGACGGGAAATCAAACTGCATACCACTTTCCTCCTCATACCCATCTGGAGGAGGCGGTAAAGGTGGTGACGAGTTACCAGCATCTGAGGATGCTGAATACTGACCTATGGTACCATTAGATGATGTGATGCCAGAGTCCAAAGAGGGTCTCTGCGAATCATGAGTTCTGAGTGGCGGCCATGGCTTTGATGATCCAAACGTGTTGAGCCTTGGTTGATTATTTCGTCCTAGTTGTGGTGGAAGAGAAGACGCCGATCCACTGTTTAAAGAACTACCAGATGAATCCATCGGCCGTCTGGCTCCAGCCACCAATGAAGGTGGTAGGACAGGTCTTGTGTTTCTAAAACCACCTTTAGAATCTGGGTTTGAATCTGACTCCCCAATATTCATATATAGTCTGTGTGGATTGTCTACAAGATCACTTCCGCTATATACCGATTGGTAAGTGGGACTGTCCGCGTCTTGATTTTCCTCAGGTATCTGACTCATATTTCCGCCTGGCCCCAACAAAAATTTGTCAAAAACATCTTGAAAGTTGATGCTTGATTTTGAGTCATCTTGGTTCCCTGATTTTGAATCGGGGTCGGCAAATGCTACCTTTCTACCAGGATTCCTAAAGGTTGACATGGGGGAGGATGTCGCCACAGGAGTTGAAGATCTATTCAATGATGTTTTAGGGGACTGAAGGTGCACATCTGCCTGGACAAGAAAAGGATAAGCTCCATCATCTGTTGTCTGAGAATTTGTACTTCCCAGATTCTCTTTAGGGGTGGTTCGTGCCAAACCAGGAGTTGCTTCCATTAATTTCTTTTGTTCCATACTGGCACTAACAGGAAATGGGGAATATTTATTGTATTGATCCTGTCTGCTGATTTCACTCTCAGAGAAAGTAGTGGTCATGTCTTTTCTGGGGTGCATAACGACACCTTCGATTCTCTGCCTCTCTAACTTCTTGTCCAGTATTTTGCTGTTCCTGGATTCCTTGTCAGAACATTCTGAACCGTCGGATGAATACTCAAGGTAGTCCTTCAAATCTGCGGTTTCCTCGGTTTTGGAATGGCTTTTGGATTTCTTTTCTTTCGGAAACATTTCTTTGTGGATCTTTTTAGATGAAGATTGATATCTACGTTTAATTAAATTTTTACTCTCTGTATCACTTTCACCATCACTATCATCTGATCTCAGCTGCTGTCTTCTTAGTTCCTCCTGAAATTAAACAGCAATATATGCTACAACATCCCAGGCACAGTCGCGAGTGGTATTATAGGTAGGCTATTCTGAAACGAATAAGTATACCATGTCCTGGAAATGATACCCGCTAAAAAAAACACAACAGCAAGAGTTAATGTCAGGAGAAATAACACAAAGGGAATGTAATTCAAAAAAAAATGGCGAAGACATACAGTAAGGGGGAGAAGCAAGAATAATTCAGACAACTCCTTAGACTTTAGTGTATAATGTACCACACACGATGTCTTCATGTGGGAGATATAAACGTCTCAGACAGTCTTGGTGCAACCTGATTAAAATACAGATCTATATTTCGTTTCGTTTTGTTTTTTTATACTTTCGATGGCCTACACTTCATGAAGATCTGACAAGTAAGGGGTCAAACGAGCGGCTTTTGACCCGACGATGTCACACATTGATTCATCAATCGGCGTTGACGTTTACCCCAAGAAGCTTTGTTATCCACAGTTCCGCGCTGAAAACGCCAAGATGTCGCCGTAACAGACCGTTTTATTGGTTAATTCCTCACATCAATAAGAACGCCTATTATATAACAACTCTTCCTGATCCAAACGTAGGGAAGACAAGCAAAACGAAATTTTGAACTATAAAAAACAAAACGAAATTGGATCTGTGTTTTTATTAGATTGGTCTTGGCGCATACATGTTTAAGGTTACGGTGGTAGGAGGTGGGGTATCACGTATAACAGTAAATCAGTGAAGAAACAAATAAATCTAGTTGTTGCTAATAATTTTTTTGTATCAATTATGATTAATAATGCGGAATTAAAATAAGTGGGATTACGCATTAGAAAAAAAGGGCTTGATCCTAAGATTAATTATTTCCATTATAATAATTTGTCCGATTACCAACCATTTCAATAGCCTCAGCAGCGGCTTCTTCATCTGGTAATTCGGGTACTCTCTTTAACGTATCGTCGTTCTGATAGTTGTCCCCATCATCATTTAATATATGTTCACCCTGGGTACTACTGTGCATGCTGCTTCTAGACCTATACATTAACATTAATAACATTATTCTTTCATCTCCAGAGAGGATCAAACAGATATTCAATAGACGTTTTTAATTATCTAATTGAAAAGACAAAAGGTCTAATATATTTTCATTCTTTAATGCATGCAATTAACATTTGTAGACCTGCGGTTTTATTGTTTTAAGTTTAAGTGATAGGTCCTCGATAGTTATTGTTTCAACGTATTGACCTACAGATAAAACACATTAGAAAGGCACTACGGTCTACTCTCGTGTATCAAATTTCAACTATCAAGGGATCTTTTACGGGGTGCCAATGTGTACACGGGACCTCTGTTTTTCGTGTCATCCAAACGACTAGACAACTGTCCCTGTCAGGCCATCCGTCCTGCATCACGGACAAGGAGAACCACGTCGGAAAATCGGGGTGAACTTTGTCGGCAAATGCAGGGATAGAACACCCGACGTCCAGGCTAGCGAGCCAGCGTCTTACCCACTCAGCCACCGTGACTCCTAAAACACATTAGAACTATGGATGAAGTGGAATGAAGTGCAAGGCTCTTTTTTTTCAAATTACCTATCTTAACTTTTTAAAGGCATACTAAGCAATACAATAATTATCTATCAGATAGATTCATTTATTCATTTCTTACTAAAATATGAAATAATGTTTCTAATAAATGGATGCGATGTATCATTTGTTGGAAGATTTACAAGCAGTTGGACAAATTGAGTCTATGACATTATCAGTCAGTTAATTGGTCTGAGTGGTTATTAGAACTTGGGGAGTTTAACCCATTCGTGCCGAAATATAAAATTACCACAAAGTGATTTAGGACTTCCATTTAATGATTTGTAATAGGGGTTAAAAGGGATATTATCACTTTCGCCACGATATAAATATACGTAATTTTGAATAATGCCATGTAAAAAATAAGCATTGGTTCTTATTATACCCAAATACATAAGTCACAGCTCACTTAAAATCAGATATTTGGAGGCAAATTTAGTCAAACTTCTTTAAAAAAAACAATAAAATTTACAAATTCGTAAAATGGCAGGGAAAACGTTATAAGGCATGTTATTTCAGGAATAAGGTATGGCACAATTTTAATTCAATAATTTGCTTGTGCATTGGAGTCTTCAGAAGTGAGAGAAACCGCAGGACTAACCAAAATCAACATTTTCCTTTCAACTGGCCCTAACCAAAGACTGCAATATCTGATGGTTTTTATTTTTGAGTCTTTACCTGAAGTTAATACATTGGCTTTTTCTAGGTCCTCCGGTTTCCTCCAACTGCTAAAGACCCCTACGCGCAAGCGAATTATTAAATAAAATTAGAACCATAGTTAGTCCCGAAATGACCTAGTTTGTATCGAGTGACCGTTACCCCCCCCCCCCCCTCTCTCTCTCTCTCTCTTTACCTGAAGACAATACGTTGGCTATCACTAGTATAACTCTTTCTATCGATGGAATCATAACGAGAGTGTTCCGAATGATAAGAGCATAATGCCGTCACACAAGACACGGCAAATACGAGTGCTGTTAATCCACCAATCACTATTATAATCCATTCTAATTGAATCCATACAACCGATTCCGGTTTCTCATACTGTAGAAAAACATAAAGCATTTTTAATTTTTTTAATTTAAACCAGCGTTTCTCAAGCTGGGGTGAATTCACCCCCAAGGGGGGAATGGCTTGCGTCCAGGGGGTGAATGACTCCCAGTGTAACTTCAAAAATGGTCATATGTGACAATCACCAGGAGCAAATTTCGCACTGAACTGGAAACAACTATTTTCATTAAAATATAAATTTGGTGTTTATTGAATCTTAACTTCGATCTGTATTCATTCCATATTCAATATTGTTTTGTTAATATGGTCAGGGGGTGCAGGCCCGTGCAAGGATCCGTGGTTCATGTCGGATGGCTTCTATAGAAAAGCGCCATTTTTAAGTTCCTCTGAAACGCCTGGAAGAGGACCTGAAATGGCTGGAAAACACGTTTGCAGACTCCAATTTCTAAAACTTTCCTGGGGGAGACCCGCCCCAAACCCCCCTCGGTGGACGACGGTCAGTAACCTCCTCAAAACTCGGGGGGTAAATGGGTCGGTTGGGAATTAATTTAGGGGTGAACGGTGAGAAAAGGTTGAGAAACGCTGATTTAAACGATATTTTATTCAGGATGTCTTAATGGGATTGGGGAACAGGCTTAGCCTATGTAAAAAACCCTCTCCCTCTCTATAATCATTGAGTGGCAATTATCCATTAAGCACAATAGAAACAACTGTTTTCTTATCATATCTTTTTATCTAAAATAAAAGGTGTTTCAGATCGATAAGAAAACATTTGTCGAAACGCCGTCCTACATGTGTAACAAACCAGTCATTGTATTCCATATAAATTGTTTTCATACGAAAGTTACTCTCTCTCTCTCTGTCCGCTTGAGAACAGACACGAAGCTGGTTGGCAGAGATTTGTCCTACATCGACGATTTTAGTAGAAAATAAGAGTACAACTTTGAGATTTTTTGGGAAGTTTATACTGGTTCGATTTTATGCAATTGACATTTTCTTAATTTAGTCTGTATGTGTAAGAAAGGCGTAAAACGAATTAGAAATACATTACAATATATTATACTACTTTTTGAAAATGGTAAGCACTCAGGACAGAGACCTATTTTTGAAAATTGTGGCCATTAAGGGCAAAGACCTTTCTCAAAGTATAAAATAAATTGTTTTGTGTGTTTATGGTTATGGCAACTGAACAATCAGTTAAATCAATCGTGTGATTTACATATAAAAAACATAGTCAAATAAGTATTTTGGTGTCTTTCTTTAAATTAGTTTTATTATATATATATATTAAAAAAATGTAGCAACACCATCCTTAGTTTTATTTCATCTTTAGGATGGTTTGCCGAAAATAAAGAAGTATGAATAAAATAAAAAAAAAATCATTCTTACAACTTGTAATAAAAGTCCACCATTATGTTCATCTAAATCAGCTTTAACCCTATAAACCTCCTCCAGATCATTGGCTGTTGTATTAATTAATACTCTAAACTCATTAGATTCAACGAAGTTAATGGTTCCCTGAAAGAGTTAAATATCAATAAAAAAAACTCAAAAAAACTCAGGGGGCCGATATTACTTCAAATCATTAAGGCTTTAAGGCTTCACATAGCCAGAGTAACCAGTATTTAAGTTCCTCTTTTAAAGTCTCAATGCAATAAACAGTTTTTCAATTTAAACAAAAATAAGGACCGATAACTGTTCTTTAGATAATAATCTAGGCGAAGGTTAGATACCCTTTTCAGCTCGATGTTCATTGAAAAAATGTATTGTCCTTCAATTAGCGTTCAATAACAATACAAAGATGGAAGCGTGACGCCATTGGAGAGTAACTTGAACTTAATTTTGAGAATAATAATTAGAATGTATCGGTTTTGATCAATTTCCGGCCGATATTCTTCCCATGTTCCGGTAGAATCGATCGATTTTGGTTATTTTTGGACCAATATTGTGTTCTAAAAGGGCAGCCCCCTCAAAGTTTAATTGAACAGTTTGCACGTGCGCGCTGTATCAAAAGGCCGGTTGTACGTAACAAGGAGTATGGTCGCCAGTCCAACCTCGTAGGTTTTCTCCAGGTGCTCCGGTTTATTGTCGCTGCTTAAGACCCTTACTCGCGAATTATTGAAATTAAATTGAACCATGTATTAGTCCCGAAATGACCAAAGTTTGTGCCGAGTTGACGTTAAATCCCATTTAACTCCCTCCTTTGATGGTTTCGCCTAGTCTTTCCCTATGTAATGAAAATATCATAGTTTTGTGGCTTAACAATATAATACTAGAGTATCAACACAGGAAACTTGATGCACACATTGCACAACGTGTGTGACCTACACAAATAGGTGTGCATCTAATTTCTTAACCAAACAAAATATTTTTATTTCACGTATTGAATAAGACTAACCTATGCTATTTCTTAAAGCTACAATATCAAATTTTTAAGTTATATTTTTTTTATTTTTTAAAATAAAGCCTTAAAATAGAAAGTTTCCATAAACAGTCCTACCTTGTTATCAGTACTATAATTAACTATTGCCAGGTGAGAAATTGGCAAAAATATCATTTTCAACTTCAAATTCCAACGTTTGAAGGAAGCTTATACACGGAGGCAAAGGGAGGTAATTGATTTTTTTTTCCTGTATCAATGATTTTTAAGGGTGGGAAATAATGCCCATGATCCGAGTTCATAACCTATTGAGCATAAGACATAGAAATAATTATCTTTTGACTTTCTTAAAAAAATATGAAATTCTCGCTTTAAGGTGACTATTATTTGCATGTCAAGCGGAACTTGATACCACCAGATAAACGTCTTAGATCTTGGTGGGCTTTATTTAGGCTAAATGGGTCAGTATCAACACACTTATCTATAGGGTTAAATTTATTACATGATTAAGAGTCATTATCAGTTAATATTTGGTCTACTCCAAATGACTTTTTGTTTATTCGTCAAATATCTTAATAGAAATTATTTTGGGTTGTTATTTAGATAGATATATGACTATATCGTGATATATGTACTAAACGAATTGAGTTGTTTGTATATATATATATATATACGTACATACTTATCATTATGTCTATATAGTATCATAGTACCACTGGTCCTAATCTAAGATTTCAATCAAATTTCTTGGGTCACACATAGCAATATTATGTTTTCTATTATTAAATTTTTAAATATCTCTGAAGGGGGTAGCCCGGTAGATGTTGGTGGTGGTGGCAGATATAGCGCCCCTAAGAATTAGATCTTAAAGCACCATTTATTGGGTCACACTATAGCAGTATTATGTTTTCTATTATTTATTTTTTTAAATATGTTTGTAGGGGGTAGAGACTGGTGGTTATGGCAGATATAGCGCCCTGGGAATTAGAACCTAAAGCACCATATACACTCAAGCTCAATGTTGGTTCAGGGAAATTCTGATGAAATCAGTTGTTCAAATTGCAATGAAAATCAAGGTTGAAAACAACATAAATTGAAATAAATAAATTATTGGAAAAGATTTAAAGCAACTAACTACGATTTAATTATCTTTGTGAAATAAAATTTATACATATAATCAGTGACGAAGTTTGGGTTTGTTAATCATCCCCCCCCCCCCCCCCTCCGACCGTTAACAGAGTTGTGTCCTTCTAATATCCCGACAGAAAAGCCCTTTCCCCCCCTTCCATTTAGTTGACCAAAAGTACTGCCCACTCATAAAATGTAAAGGTACCCCCTCCCCGTTATACCTAGCTATACATATTATGCTTTTTAAAATCCAGAAACAACTTAGTGCTACAACAACCGTAATAGATGAAGTGGATAAAAAGTACATGTATGTAACTCAGTACATATTCCCAGGCCCGTAGCCAGGAAGTTGTTTTTGGGGGGCAAAGATGTTTTCGGGAGGGCCAACTAGCATGGGCATCTGCATAAATTTTGCGGTAAAGACCAATTTTCTTGTGATATTGGGGGGCGGGAGCAAGACTCAGTATTGGGAGGGCAATTGCCCCCCCCCCCCCGTGCCACCCCCTGGCTACGGGCCTGCATATTCCCCACCCTTTCAATTAATATTTAACACAGCATTGAATGATTCCTGATACCCGGTGCCTTAATAAATAAAAGAGTTACATAATAAAACCAAACGCTCGACTGATTCTTCCAAACTGCAAGTTAAATCAACCTTCCGCCGATTATACGGATCAAGCTCAAGCTACGGTGGAAAATATTGTAGCTATGAAATACTTAGAAAACAATCGCAGTCGATACTTAGAAAATGAACAGTATATTGATACCGGTTACAGGTATTTTAATTTCCTGTTACCAATAATATCAATCATATCATAAGGTACGCCATAGCATTTTATATAATACGGTAAACTTGTTCAAATGGAAAGATTCCAAGGCACGATTCTTGATTAGAACTGCCGAACAATAGACCTAGAACTGCCGAACAATAGACCTAGAACTGCCGAACAATAGACCTCAAAATTTCTCAATGAGAAGTTCAACGATTTTCCAATATTTAATACGAGAAAGACATCCTATAATCTATACCAATCTGGTAATCTATCTAATCCGTGTCGATTTCTAATGTCAATTAGTTTACACTTATATTGGACTTTTATCTGGGATAAAATCATAGGAAAGTTTATTCAGACCACGGGGGGTTGTTTTCTCCTGGGTCTAAAGCATGCAAAATCCATACGGTGGATTAAATTCGAGTTGGCCCCTCTAATCCTTCTAAATGAAATTAGTTTTTAGGTTCGAGATCTTATTACCCCAATAACTTTACTATAATCATAATCCCCAAGCAACTATGCGACACAATTTTATTGCAAATATTTTGAATGAATGTGTTTTAGTCTTTTTTGGCATTCCCATATGTTCAAATGTCATCATATTACACTTTTAAGGCATTACGCCTGCAAAGTTTTAAAGATCAATATATTCAGCCTTGGCACTTTGGTATTCATAGGTCTGTCAAATAAATAACTTTTATATAATCTATACACCTGCGGCCTGTTTCACGGAATTTTAACGAAGATAAAATCCAAATTTTAGCAATTTGACTGGATAATAATAGATTGATTTTAGTGCTTAGTGAATCAAAATTGAAGTATCTACTAAAATTTAGATTTCATGTTTAGTTAAGATTTCGAGAAACTGGGTCCAGATTTAAATAACGAATCGTGGTCAGATTTATTATTGTATATACTTATAGAGTAGGAAGGAACTTATTCACATTGGTCTGGGAATTTATGACAGTACTCTAATTAAGTCTAATATAACAATGATCCTGTTTTAACCATATTATACGGAATATTCATAGTAATCGCCCATGTGTAACACCCCCCCCCCCCCAACTGCAATAAATTGTAATGTTATTTGAAGTGTACGATGGGTCACGACCTGTTGTTATGGCTGGCCTTGATATGGAATAAATGTCTGAACGGTCATGTGTTTCCAGAATATTACGAAGCCCTATAGCAGCCTTAAACATAATAACAATTAAACTAAATACATACTAAAAGTCAAAGATACCTTTAAGGACTGGCATGCGCTGTACGTCACTAATCAATATCGGTTTATGCGGCTGAACCTCCCTGTCCTTTTTTTGCAATAGAAAAATAATGGTGTCGGTACCATGTTTAAAGGGACAAAAACACTCTTGCTGGCTTGACAGGTCCAGAAAAAAAAATTAGCCTTATTCTAACTACAAGATGTTTGTGTAAATTATCCATAACAACCTAGCTTACTTGTCCAGAGGGTTCGAAAATTTGTTTAAATCCAAGTTGCATTTGAAAGTGCTTACGTAAGGCTTTTCAAACCATGTTACGACATGTAGTTGAATTTTTCCAATTTTCAAAAATAGGTGTGTTAAGATAAAATTTGTATCATTTTTTAATTGAAATATTGTAAAATAGTACAAATTGTTGACCAGATTAAAGATATTACTCAGTTACAACAAAACTTTCGTTAGTTCTTTAAATTGATGATACTCACCGAATAATTGGAGCGTATTTCCAGTTTGGTTTTACCAGCATGATGATACGACGAAGGTTGTTCCAACATCAACAAATGGGAGGCCTTGTCTCTGCACGTAACTTTGTCAACCCACAGTAGGCCTACAAATATCACGCAAACTAGAACTGCCGTTTTCATTATGGAATTTAGGTAGGTTCAATAATCACTACAATTTGTACATTATGTATCTGAAACAAATAAAAAGATTGTCCACGTTAGTTAATTGAAAAGACTGCATTGGCCGAGAAAGTTCATCCAGATTTTTCGGCGTGGTTTCCCCTTGTCAGCTGTCTAGTCCTTCGGATGGGACAAAAACCGAGGAACCGTGTACACATTCAATTTTATTTAAATAATAAGCACTTGCACGTAGGGGTCTTTAGTAGTGAAAGGAAACCGGGGGACCCGAAGGAAACCCACAAGAGTGGACAGGAGACCCTCCTCCTTACGTCACGTACAACCGGGAAAACGGAACAACGTTTAGTCTTTCGCATGGGATCGGGTTCTCGTGTACGCGTTCATGTGCACGTAAAATGACCCTTGGTCACTCTCCCATCAAAAGGCAAAACCTAGTAACTCACTTTTTTTTTATCAAAATTAAGTTAGGATCAAATTTGTAGTTACTAAGGTATGTGCTTCCTGTTGTTGTACTAGATATTCCAATCGTTTGATTTTGTAAGCAGTAACACCCATGACACAACCTAGCAACTTCCTTCGTTTGCCTAGTATATCACAGCAAAACCTAGTAACTTAATAGTAAAATCATTGGATGAGCTGGGGTTTAATATTCATTCATAACGTTTTCCTTTGTTTTCTCAAAATAAGAAAAAAAGTGAGTTACTAGGTTTTGTCTTTTGATAGAAGCGCTATCCAAGCACAAAATTTCCCCCATAGCACACAACATGGCGTATGCCCGTTTCATTTCATTCCATTGCAAATTAATAATTATTATCCAGAACCATATCTTGTGTAATTTCAGTGGTACCTGTGCAAGCTTACATATGCCAAACATACAGGAAACCAAGTGTGCAACATTCTTGGATATGAGTACAAAAAAAAATCTATTTTTTATACCACCAACCCAGATATGATAAATATCTTGACATATATTTGAGCGGGTTTGTGATTTTAGTTGTCAAATCGACAGGAACTGTAAATATTTTCTCAGTTGGGGATCACTTATCACTCTGGGCTCCTCGGCTAATTGTGAGAAAGAATTGAAGACACCCCAGTCATATAATGAATAAAATAAGTATAATAGATTCACATTAATATATCTAAAACATTATGCTGTCATTTTATGAATGGGAAAATAGCGGTTCTGGTGACCGTAACTATAATTTTTATTCAACGATATGTCGGTCACGACTGAAGTGCAAACAAGAAAGGGATAATCTTAATAGTGGAAATATTAAAACTGTTTGAAAAATGTGTTTTAAAATCTTGCTCAGCTAGAGACATTGTGACATCTAACACCGCCGTATTAAAAAATTCATTGAAGATGGATGACATTGGGAGCCGAATAAAACAGCATGTGGGGATTGGGGTTTGTTAAAAACCATTGGTGCATACCTCCCGTCTATCATGTATCTAATTCAATATCTTTAATATTTTATTATTTTATTATTATTTCAGTAAGTTTGTTTGATTATTTTTACGGTATTAGACACTTTAGAGAGAGCAGTAATGTTAATAACCTTTTCAGATTCAGACAACCGCTTTTCGTGTTCAGAAACCGGTTTGAGTTTGAATCGAAATGTAGAATGATCCTGACCCTTCACTAGATTACAGATATCTCGTCTTGTAGTTTCTCGCACAAATGTCTCATTTTCATGACATCAAGTTTTGCTGTGTTTTGGGTAATCTGTGTTGCTTATGCGTTCTCGTTGATCACAAATGACGTCTGATGAGGGGAAGCAATTCATCCCTTTACAAACCCAAAAACCAATTTGTGGTACAGCCCTCCATGCAAATTGCACGGTCAAATTGTACGTGTACTTAAATACACTTCATTTCAAAATGACGCCTTCGTCTATATGCAATTACCCCAACAATAAAAAATCATCAGACGTTTTAATTTGATATTTACCAAAGATAAAATTATGTTTACACTTTTTATGATTGTCCCAATACCAAAAACTTATATCAATGCATAATAATTATTCCTACGGCTATTCAGAAAGTAAACTGCATTTGGGGTTTTAATATAAAATCATTGCGCATAGGAAACAATCAGGGTAATATAGCTTTATATTCAACAATATAACAATACAAATATTATTTTCCGTTGACTTTCAATACAAACAGTGATGGGTCTATTAATAAGCGACTTTGTCATTTTAGATCGTAAAATACAGGTCGGGTACGGTTCTATGGTGAATAATCGAGCTATCTTATTTTATGTAGTGAGAACCAAAAGAAACGCAAGGGGACTTAACTTCATACGTAGTTTATAGAAATAACCGTGTTCTTATTCAAAGGGCTGTTTAGTTTTGTTGGGGTTTTTTGGTTGCTTTTTAGGGGGTATTCTACACTAGTTGTGGTGTGTGTGTGTGTGGGGGGGGGGGGCGTCCCGTAAAATGCTCGCATCTATATGAATTTGTCACGGAGGTTTATGAATACTGGCAAAGAAAAGTAAATATCTAATGCGCTTGGACTACGAATGAAATTAATCCCATATAAATAAAATTCGTGGAACAGAAGGGTTTAACATCATTGTTAACCCATGGGAGGGGGTTGGGATGGCCTAGTGGTCTAGAGTGCCGCGCTTCGACCTCTAGCTGGCCGACCACCTCTGGCTTGCGACTGTGGTTTCGAGCCCTGGTGTGAGCGTATGTGGCATGGAGATAGGGGCGCCTTCTCAACCTCGTGGGTTTCCCCCGGGCACTCCGGTTTCCTCCCACTGCTAAACACCCCTACGCGCAAGCGAATTATTGAAATAAAATAAATTATTTTACTCCCGAAATGACCTAGTTGTGTTGAGTGGACGTTAAACCCCATTTCTCTCTCTCTCTCTTTAACCCACGGGAAATGAAAATCAAAGTTTAATGGTAGTCAACCGAAATCCGGGCGTTTCTTTTGTCGTTCGGTTTATTTATATAAGAATATTTATAAGACCTATGTTTTGACACCTACATCTTTTATGTGATGCTTTGTATTGACAGGTAGACAGTTTTTGATGTCTGGGAAGAGGTCGGATGCCTCTAGCAGTGTCGTCGTCGTCAACTGAATAATTCTTTTAAGCATGTGTATATATGTGTATGAAAGCCGCTGTGAAATCTCCTTTTTATTAAAGAAAAGGTGTGCCCGGCTTTGTCAATAACTTACTATTATAATAAATAACACGGACCTACATAAACATATACATATGTAAAACTTGTAGACAAATATCAAACATTTAAACATAACACAATGTATCTATTGTTTTCCTTTAAATCACGACAGGTTGTATTTCTTACACGAAAATTCCAATGACAAAAACGGCCTTGTTATATACATATTTGTCAACGATAAGAAATATACATTTAATCTACAAAGATTTCTAGATTGATCTTTGCATGTTTTCTGATATTTTTTTTTAATGAAATATTTTATACTGTAGGTTTGTTGATGTGATACCAATATAAAAAATATATAATATTGTTGTTGAACTGACGAGTAACTTATTGCAAAATTCTAAATTGCCAGACTGTGTTCATATATCATAGCAGGAAATAATTATTTTACTGTAAAAACTGGCATGGTTTTTATGGAAACGATTTCAACATTTGAATAATTGCTGAAAATCTGATTGTTTAGTTCCATTTTTTTCTTAATTTGCAGACGGCATTTTCTCAAAGTCAGCATCCCACCCCCGCACAAAACGAAACATTTCTCATTTGTCAGCATGTTATATAAATCCTTTGTTTAAAAATAATTTCTTGATGTCACGTTTAAAATGGCGCTGTGGGAGTTATTATCTATGTGTATTAGTTTTATTGCAAGCTTTGATTGATTGCGTGTACAAAGTTTCTGTATAAACAGATTATTGAATGAATGAAATGGGGTTTAACGTCCTACGCTTAAGCACCTAACCTGGGCTAATTGAAGACGGGCATACGCCATACAGTGTGCTATGAGGGCAATTTTGCCCGGGCAGCAACGGAATTCCAACTGCCAAGTGTTCTTTTAGGTGCACGCCAATGTGTAAACGGGACCTCGGTTTTTCGTCCCATCCGAACAACTAGGCAGCTGTCCTTGTCAGGCCCTCCTTCTGCATCACTGGTATAAACAGATTAAACAGGTGGAATACTGGTATTTTGCTTGTTGTCTCTATCAGATTAATATCCCATTTAGGACTAAATATTTATATAAAACTCTTATTTATTACATTTATAACTGTTTGACCTGCACCGTAGAAGCATCACTGTAACTTGAAAATTGCGAGTGATTTGAATATTGGGCTAAGTTCGATCAACTCACATTTTAAAGATGTGTATATTAAGTCCAAAAAGCGCCACAAATTATACCCCATCCCATCCCACAATAGTGCATTATACTCTTGATTCAAATATACGACTAGGGGAATAACCGTTAAACTTTGTGGGTGACAAAGAAAATTTTCCCGTAAATAGCCCCCCCCCACACACACACATACATAACTCAGATTGGCTCCCTACGTGTCTAGTAGAAGTTATTACGAGAACTTGCTAAGACGCTTGTCTATCGGATGTGCATCAAGGTAGTGTTATCATTTCCAAAGAAAGGAATGTTTTCCTACCCTATAGGATCATATATATATATAGTTATAACAATATATTCCTATATAGATAGGTGTAATATAAACCCTGTATATCAAATAATAGGTAAACCATACAATAAGAAAACAGACTATACATAGAGATAATATTATATTGCCCCCATTAGACGGTATATTTTTGTCAATGATCATTTTATCTCTGTAAATGATATTTTGATATCCACCCATCATTCAGATAAACGATGTACAACAAACAAAACACATGTAAAACCTTACTTCCAAGTGTTGATTGACATTATTTTAAAGAGATTTCTTTTTTTAAGTAAAAAAACACACTTTTATAATATTTTCAGATGTGAATTCATAGCAGTGATTTCAGCGTCATGTTACACTGGTCAACTTCATGTTACGCTATTCGACTTCATGTTATATTGATACTGCAGTCGAGAAAGTTCATCCAAATTTTCCGGCGTGGTTCTCCCTTATCAGTGATGCAGGACGAAGGGCATGGCAGGGGCAGCTGTCCAGTCGTTCGGGTGGTACGAAAAAACCGAGGTTCCGTGTACACATTGGCGTACACGTAAAATATCCCTTGATATTAGAAATTCGATATAAGAGTAGTCCATAGTGCCACTGAACAGTAGTATGTTAGACCCTGTATCCACAGGCTGTTCCCTTAAACAGAAAAATGAAGGGATATCAGGAACTACTCTTATGATCAACAGAATCAGAAATCTGATTAGAATGTCCCTTTAATGTGTAATCGTTGGTATAATATTGACATTTATATTAAAACCTCCTAAATTTGAACAGGTGTCAAAAAAACTTCTATTGTCGTTTCCAAACCAGATTATTTTACTGTCTTTATAATTTGATAGTTGATATAGCGTACTTATTTCGTGACATATTCAATTATATTATATAACATTTATTGAAAGGTTAATGAATTGAATATTATTCATCTTTTATTCATAAGCCATCACTTGACAACTGTGTTTTGTTTCAATAAAAAACACATTATATTTATTAACATTCAATAATCAGCTTAAAGCGTGAAACTAAAAATGACGAAAAAGGCGACATTTATCCTTCAGTAAAATCATGCATTCATTGTATAACTTTTGTTCAAAGTGTTCTTTTTTTTATAAACTTTTTAAAAACCCAGTAAATATTGTGTCCAGGATAGTGGCTTTCGGTTCATCGATTTTAAGGACGTTGATGAATAGATAGCGGGGTGCAGGGGGTACATTGCAAACCCAGAAAATAAGGCGCCCCTAGAAATGCCCCCCCTCTCACCCCTCAACAACAAAAAATTGTCAGTTTTCAATTATAAAATAATACACTTGATTATGATCAGTATTAGTATAACTTGGACATTGTATTGACGTCCCACCACTCTGCTGTGCCCCAACTTTTAAAATCCTACATACGGCCCTGATATACAGTTGTTTCGGATTTTATAAATCGTTCAGACCCAGATTAACCTTCACTGTGGACCGGAGGGAAAATCACAAGGGGGTGGGGAAAAAATGAAACGGTCAAAATAGAAAGAATGCGTGTTGATCATCTCGCCATGTTTTCTATACAAATCTTGACAAATACTTTCCGAAATAAATTGATTTTTTTAAAAATACAAATTAGGAAATGTTATGTTTCCTATACAAATCTTTGACAAATTAAAACTATCGGAATATAAATTGATTTTTTTTAAAATCTAAATGAGGAAATGCTTTGTTGATGATAGATATAAGTTGTTCATATACCTACATTACCGACATTACACGGGGGAAATGAAACGGCAAAATACAAAGGCGATTACGTGTAAACCGTCACATCATATTTTCGGTGCATATGTTAATAATTACTTCTGGAATATAGTTTGATTCATTTTTGCAAATATTCAGCTGTCATGCTGGCATTTTGTTTTTGTTAAGGGGTTGTTTTCTTTTAGAATTAATTTGGAAATGTTATGTCTTTTTAAATTTTGAAACAATATCTATTACTCTAAATAGCAAGAAAGTATCGCCTTTCGTCATAAAGTTATTTTCAGTCGAAGACAAAACAGCCGTGATGAATCTTCGTGTCATTTTAGGTGATTGACATAAGACAAGATAAGACGTATATTTCACTCATTTCTACGGGATAGAGTTATGATTAGATAATGTAACTGGGTCATTCACAACCATAATATATCCGCATATTCTTATCTATATAACGTAAATTATATTAAAATAACTTCTATAATCTTCGCTGAATATATCCATTAACCGATGGGTTAAAGGACCGAAATCGCTAATATTTAGGAGCTAGAAATTGACACAGATGGGTCGCAACGCATATAATAATGTAATATGAATGTATATAAACTGATTTACATTCAATCGCTTCCGTTTTTACACTAGTTTCAAATCAGTTGTGTTCGATAAGAATATATCGTCACCGTTTGGCACATTTCTAGCCTCGTTCTGCGAGTCCCTTGTTACAAATGGCGCTGAAACGCATTATGGTGAACGTTTTGCGTACCAATGGTAAAATTTTCATTTTGTCTTAAATATTGTATTTCAGAAGCCCCCTTTTGACGGTAAGATCACAACATCAATATTGATTTAAATTGATAAATAATTCGGGATTTCAATGTCGAAGACTCTGGATGATATTGAATTAAAGACTAAGTTACTTTAAATTACTACATTATTATGCACCACCGACTATACAGGTTTTACTTGCGTGGTAATTATTTGGGGATTTACGGTAGCTCTGTGAGTATGGCATTGGCCCGCTAATAGGGGGTCCGGGGTCGATCCCTGTGTTTCCCAACGAATTGTTTTGACTGTTTCCCCTTAACAGATGGGGCCAAAAATCGGGACTCCGTCTACCGAATGGCATACCCTAACAGAACCCTGGAGAGTTTGAATTCGATCAAATTACCCATCGTCGCAGACTGCCTGACGTATATACGCCTTTTCATTTCCCGGGTGGTACCGAAAAGTAGGACGTTAAACCCAATTTCATTCGATGCACAGACATCCCAACTAAATGGCGATGCTTACTCTCTAAAGCAGTAAAATAGTGCAGTACACAGAAATGGCAATACATATAATATTGAAAAAAAACTTTTTTTGAAAAGATCAATTATCATCTAGTTTACATCCACATCTTATTTATTTTTGTGATATTACTAAAAGCGGACGTTAAATAAACCTTCACACACACACATTTTCAAATTCAATATAATAAAATGTCATCAAAAGACACTATTATGCCATATAGGCTAGTACAGTGAATGCATAATCCACACAATCTATACAAACATTAAACACAACCTATAATCAGTATTCTAAATACTATAGTATAAATAAATCTTAAACTATTATAATATGTAATATAATAAATATACTAGAATATGTTCCTGAATGTAAACATACCTTTTATAACACTACATTATGTCGTATGGGTGTCTTTTACACAACAAGCCACGCTCTGTCAAATCTGCTTACGTCGCACCTGACAGACATCCTATATCTTTACATAAATTTGTAGATGACTTTATTATTCATTTTCACATAATTCCTACAAAAGTCTGACTTTAAAACAGATTTACTGTGATTCCATTTTTGAAAACTGTGAACGGTATATAAACCGTATACGTCTGTCATAGAGTATTATCTGCCGTTACTTTATATGAGTTTACCCCCTCTTCGACATCATGGACAATTTTTTAAAAAAATATGATGGAAAAATATAAAACGACAATATAAGAACATCTGAGTTTTAAGGAACTAATAGAAAACATTATATAAATATTTATGATTCAGTAGTATCATCGTTTTAGCATAAGATAATTATTTTATCACTAGACCCATTCGTCGATTATTATTTTTACGAAGGCGTAAGATAATAGAAATCAACAGCATAATTTCCCGGTCGAGTGTAAAAGGGGCTGCGACAGGTGAGGAATATTAGCACTGTCCGACTGTCAAATCGAAGTGATGGTTCTATTAAACGTTTGCAAATTCTAGGATTATTAGGAAAATATGTATATTCGTACTAAAAGCATGTTTTTGTCAATAATTTTACTAAGTGTTATATGTGAATTGCAATGCGTATACAGTTTGAAAGAACACGCGACTCAAGTAGACACAGGGACTGATTATCGTGTGTTAAAATCACTGACAGGCGACGGATATTCAACGATGTTTTCGGAAATGGATAATAGTTTTGTGCTACAGAAATTACATATACCTATGAAGACAGTGGGAGTAACTTTGGATTTAATTAACAACCATCAGGTAAAAACATGTTTTTAATTTTAAATTTACAACTTTATAATCAAACCCATTCAATGTATACTTTAACCCACTCCCGAATTCTAAAATAAACACTTGAAAAGATTTAAACAAACATAGCAAGGCAGTTAATCCCAATATACATGTTATGATACCGTGCTTAATCGGCCGCAAAAAAAATATCAGTGACGTATCATCGTTTATTTTTTTTTTAAAAAAATGAAATCCAATCCGATTTCCTAAAAGTTGCATACGCTGCATTCTTTTGAAAATACTGCTAGCCCATTCAAAACTTTGTGGAAGAGAATTGAACTGAAATTTCGAAGCGCCAATTCGGAACGAAGTTAACAAATCGTACAACTGCCATTCATACACCAATTGCCATTCGTGGTGTCGTGACCTTGATGTTTGGCGGGAAACCCCTGGAAGTAGGTCATGTCAGGTGTCCTAAGATCGTTGTATCTACAAGATGCAAGAAAATGGAGATTCCGGCCAAGAATTTGTATGTTTTATGTGGAAGTACATGCATATACCTATAAACATCCATATTTTTCGGGGTTTTCTAGTTACGAATTCAGGTTTGTAAATTGAGGAATTTTAATTTCAAAATCTGCTTATATAAGGGTTTCGCATGATTGTAACGGTGTCCAGCACAGGCACTAATAAATAGAGCTGTAACTCGTTTGTACTTTGAAGAGAGTGTTGCATGATGGAATCTATTCCAACTACCTCCTCAGACGGTCTTTAGTGCTATGTTTCCAGAATTCTATGAAACAACCATAAATTCCAATAACCCCAGTAGTCACAGACATTTGTTATATCCCAAATGTTTATAGACATTTTTTTAAAGACAGACTCAATTATGAAATCGGCTCATTCTACACTAAATCGTGACACATAAGACTACACTAGTTTCTCTAACCTTCTCTTATTGACAAATACATGTTGGAATGTTTTTGGCAAAAAAGCAGATGTCGTGCACACCAAACGATACAATACACATGTCATGTATATACCCATCTTCGATAGAAGGCCTGGTTCGCTAGCCTGGAGGTAGAGTGTTCGATCCCTGCATTGGCCGAGAAAGTTCATCTCGATTATCCGGCGTGATTTCCCCTTGTCAGTGATGCAGAAGGAGGGCCTAACAACGACAGCTGCCTAGTCGTTCGGATGGGACGAAAAACCGAGGTCCTGTGTACAAATTGGAGTGCACGTAAAAGATCTCTTGGCAGTTGGAATTCGATATAAGAGTAGGCTGTAGCGCCGCTGCCCGGGCAAAAATTTCCCTCATAGCACACTGTATGGCGTATGCCCGTCTTCAATTGGCCCAGGTTAGGTGCTTAAGCGTAGTACGTTAAACCCCATTTCATTCATTCATTCAATAGAAGGCTTGATCTCGCTTTAACTACACACATCTTTTATCAAGCCCTTCACGCAATACCCTGCATATTTCCGCACTAAGTTTGATTGGGTACAAGCCCAGCGTGTGAGCCTATCAGATTGCTTGGTCGTCGCGAATGCCAAGTCTCACGCTTTCAAGCTTAAATGTATACCTGTGATAATTGAGTTGCAAAGTTCAAGCTTCGCCCAATGTCAAGGTTTCTGTGGGGTTCGCTATGTCACAATCTCTGATTGGATGCTACTGTTCACATGTCTGCCCAAAACGTAGCTATAAGTTCGGGAATTGTGAAGTAAACCAGCAACGGCCAGATGTTGTTAAACTGGCAGTAGTTGTTTCAGGAACATAGTACATGTATATACCATTCAGAATCAATGATGTCAAGGATTGACATGTTTTCTATCTTTACCCGGGGGTGAATGGCCGAATGGTTAGCACGCGTGCGGTGTATCACAAAGCCTTATTTAATTGAAACAACTAGTGTGGTTTCGAATCCACTGTTGTACCTGACAAGGAGTAGGGTCGCCTGTCCAAGCTCGTGGGTTTTCACTGGGTCTTCCGGTTTTCTCCCACTGCTAAAGATAAAATTAAACCATATGTTAGTCCCGAAAATAACCTAGTTTGTGTCGAGTGGACATTAAACCCAATTTCTCTCTCTCTCTCTCTCTTTACCAAAAGCTTTTAGCATGTGACTACCTCCGCTCACCTTCACACTTCATCATTATGTGACTGCTGTGATGATAATTTTACTGTCAACACCTTAAAAACAAAGATCCTCTCTTATCTCAACCTCGTTGATTGTTATTAAAAGGGATTCCAAAAATAATAATGGTTATAGCCCATTCTCTCTCTGTTTACACCCACTCGTATTATTAAAAAAACCCAAGTAAGCATAACCCTTTTTCAATATTTACATTTCTTGGTTGATTAATCTGTAGGTATATATACTATTATCTAGAAGGTATATACTCTATACACCACAGTAAGTACTAATTATTTATCAACTACCTATACTAGATATACATACTGAACATAGAACACTATATATACATCTCTTTCATATAACACGATGCATGAACTGTAAAATATAATGAGAGAAGATGGGAGGAGGTCTGTCAGTCATGTGATCTCTATTTAAGAATAACTCAAGGATATCTCCCCTCTATTGTAAGATATAGATTTGTTCAAAATTTGGATCAGATTAAAATATGTCATATAAGCACAAATCAAAAGGAGGGAGACAGAGAAATGGGGTTTAACGTCCACTCGACACAAACTAGGTCATTTTGGGACTAATATATGGTTTAATTTTATTTCAATAATTCGCTTGCGCGTAGGGGTCATTAGCAGTGTGAGGAAACCGGAGAAAAAACGAGGTTTGACATGCGACCTTTCTTCTTGCTATGTCATATAAGCACAAATCAGAGAGAGAGAAATGTGGTTTAACGTCCACACGACACAAACTAGGTCATTTTGGGACTATCATATGGTTTGATTTATTTCAATAATTCGCTTGTGCGTAGGGGTCTTTAGCAGTGGGAGGAAACCAGAGGACCCGGCCCTACTCCTTGCTACGTACAACCAAGGATCCCAAACCGCGCCAGTTGACACAACGACAACCACGCCAGTTGACTTAGTGGCAGATTAGTTGCATGTAAGTTGGTTCCCTCTATAAAAAAAGTCTATAGTCTGCATGAATACAACCATTTACATGTAGCATTTATATAGCTGCCTATATGTAGTATTCCTTTAAAAACATTTAGCAATAAAATAAAACCAAGTACGAACAATCCAAACACACATGTATGTACATAGAACAACTAAACACCAGTGTGTTTTCTTTTTCATTAGGACATTGTTAAGTTCAGTAAATGCACTTTGTGACTTATTACATTCAAAATATGAGATGTTAATATGATATATAATATACAAGTGTTAAAATAAACATAATGACTGTATTTGATAAGTGAAGAGGTTGCAGTACTGAAGCAGTTAAATTCAATGTTACATCACCTGCTGAAGCACAGATACATGTACAGGGCATTACATTATACACGTACTTACAGATACAGCACATTATATGTGTACTTACAGATACAGCACATTATACATGTACTTACAGATACAGCACATTATATGTGTACTTACAGATACAGCACATTATACATGTACTTATAGATACAGGGCGATTATACATGTACTCACAGGTACAGCACATTATACATGTACTCACAGATACAGCACATTATACATAGAGGTACAATGTCATTATATTTCACATTATTAACAGGGTTTTGTAAAAGTCCAAGAAATTCCCCCAGGGGAGTATGCCCCAGCACCCCCCAAGAAAGCTTGTACTTGTGGTGCTAAGCTTGTGTACAAAAATGATATGCATGACCCTGGTTACAAGGCATTATACAATCATTGGAAAGTGAGAACTGTAGGTTAGGTTTGATTGTTTTAATAGTGTTTTGACAAATAAACTTGTGGATAATATATTTTTTGTATGGAATAAAGTGTGTTAGGGGGATGGTTGAATGGTTAGCGTGCGCGCACTGTATCATTAAGCCTGTCATTTAGTCAGCAGGCATGGTTTCGAATCCCCTGTTGTACATGGCAAGGAGTAGGGAAGCCTGTCCAACCTCATGGGTTTTCTCCAGGCCCTCCAGTTTCTTTCCACTGCTAAAGACCCCTACGAGCAAGCAAATTATTGAAATAAAATTAAACCATATGTTAGTGCCGAAATGGCCTAGTGTGTGTCGAGTGGACGTTAAATCCCATTACTCTCTCTCTCTCTGTCCCCTCTCTCTCTCTCTCTCTCTGGAATTAAGTGCCTTAAATCTAATGTGTGACATTAAAGTTAAGTAATATTATTTTTTTTTTATAAATTACTTCTCTTTATAAAGACAGATGTTTGGAAATACTATGAAAATTTAATAATTCTTTTGGCATATACAGCCAAGAAACCTGATCAGATTTTAATAGAATAATATTTGAAGAGGTTTCACCCTGATTATTAAAATGACCGTATTTTCCTAATAAGCCACCTGTAGTATTGTACAAAGTTTAATGTATTCTATTGGAATTCGCTGAATTATTATTTTATTAAAATTTATTCCCTTTGTCTGGTACATGTATGTCAATCCTTCAGTGTAGAGAATGCAAGATATTTGGTATGAGGGATCGGGGGGGGGGGGGGGGGATGTCCCCGCTCCTATCAGACAATTATTAAAAATCAGGGTTAAGATGGTGATTTCTGGTGCATATTTGGACTCGGAAGTAGCATTTAATTTCATCAGCCCAACTAACATATCACCGAAATTTACAGAATAGTACATGTAATTGTATCTTTTATACTGTTATTTAGAGGGTAGAGGCAGGTTGGATTCATCACTGCAATCCTCGAGGAATATATTGAAATAAAGTTGAAGAGGGGAAGTGACCCTCCCCTCCCCTCCCCCACAAATAAAGTCAAACATAAATTTATGCACATTTTTATACATCCACATGGGAATGGATTGCTTAGATTATTGGAACACAGAAGTATATTTAATTTTCCTAGTTTATACTTGATAAAATCTTGTGAACTCTCTGGCCATAGCAGTTATCTTGTGTCTTGTTTGGAATTTATTTGCCTTGTTTCAGTAAGTGAAGCCAGAGAAACCTATTGAAAAGTCCTATTGAATAGCCCTGTCAATTTGTGAATGCCTTTTGTAAATCAAACTTAAATAGTTCTTGAATTTTGGCCCTTGCTCACAATTTAGTATCTTGTGAATGGTTCAACAGCAAAAGTCATGATTCCAACTTTGCTCTTTGTTTTTGATTATTGTTTTGAATAGCAATTACTAACATATCTGATAATTACTTGTATCCTTTGGTTACATGTATGTCAGTGCCCCATAAAAATTAATGCACCAACCTTTATGGACTGCGCAGATGACTTACATGTAGGATGTAGCTGCCATTGGCCTTAAATGTTATATAAATTATTAATTAGACGTTTATTAACATGACAAGATCATAATCAACTACAGATGCCATCAGATGGCTCCAATATTAAGTAGATTAGAATGGTTCGGCTATTTAATGATTTAATTTAAAAATGAGGCTAAGACTCGTAATGACCAGTAAGGGTTACGACCAAAGCACACATCTTCTTAAAACTACAACCATTGATAACTTCGCTCAAATTATAGTAATTTGAATGAAATTTTAAATATACTAATTTGCATTATCTTTTTTTAAATAGTATTTTGAGAATGGCCTGCTCTTAATCGTTGTTTGATATAGTGCCCTTTTAACTGTTACTTTTATTTTATTTATGAATTGAGTGCTGCTAATTTTTAATCCTCTTGAGAAAATAAGGCAGTTTATATCATTTAAATTTGTTATATGAAGAAATCTCATTGAAAGCATGTGATGCATGTTACAAGAGTGTTCACGTCTCTGGTTCGCTAGCCTGGAGGTCGGGTGTTCGAGCCCTGCATTGGCCGAGAAAGTTCATCCAGATTTTCCGACGTGATTTCCCCTTGTCAGTGATGCAGAAGGAGGGCCTGACAAGGACAGTTGCCTAGTCGTTCGGATGGGACAAAAAACCGAGGTACCGTGTACACATTGGAGTGCATGTAAAAGATCCCTTGGCAGTTGGAATTTGATATAAGAGTAGGCCGTAGCGCCGCTGCCCGTACAAAATTTCCCTCATAGCACACTGTATGGCGTATGCCCGTCTTCAATTAGCTCAGGTTAAGTGCATAACAGTAGGACGTTAAACCCCATTTCAATCATTCATTCATTCCTGTTCACGTCTGATTCAAAGCGATTTGTTTTCTTGTCCGTTAGCCACTTTTAAAACTGTAAAATCACTTATAACACCTATGCCCACCATTTTGACAACCCTACAATTACCACGAATCATTAGCTCTAAGAAGACATTATTGATTTGGTTTTATTCTGCGATGGAAGTGATTAATTTTATTGAATATCAATTTAAATAATAAGCGTAAAAAGGAGGCCTGCATAATGTCAATTTCGTCAGGAAGGATATTTCTGCTCATGGATCATTTGATTAGGGTTTGACAGTCGCATAGAATTTTATTCAGGTGTTTTTTTACAAGGTTTATGGAATATAATGCATAATTTTATTCTGAGCTAAATTTACTTTCAGTTTAATCAATCATCCTTTCATTTCATTTTTCTTTTGTTGAGAAACTGCCATATTTTTTTTTTTTTTTTTTTTAAATTTGCCTAATTAGATTTTGATATTTTTTTAGATATTTTACCGTAAATGATAGTTGTATTTTTTTAATGTGCCAGTTTCTGGGCTTATAAAGAAATGCTATATGTACATCATAATTGTTTTTGAAAGAATTTTGTGTGTGCTGGAAAGGATATTAGAATACCATTCTTTGTTACGGTACAATAAAACCCTGTTTTATACTCATATTTTAGTTGACTATCGTCTTATCGATGTCTACTATGGACGATTTTGAGGGCACCCAACATACTTGTACCTTACACAGAAAAAAAACACAACAAATTTTGACAAGTTACCATAAAAATCTCTACCGACAGTAGTGTGATGGCCGATGGGGTCTTTTCGGTAGTACTGTACTGTTTTGTTCACAAACAAGAAAGTTAATAGTAAATGCAGGAGGACTGCACTACACGCAAAACAAACAAACAAACAAAATCTACAAGATAAACCTGCGGACAAGACAGAAAATAGACATTGCAAATACAAAACAATTATCAAATCAAGTGAATGGAACTGGGGGCCAGCCGTAAGCTTCCACTGCCGCACCATCTTTATTAGACGGCTTTATCTCACGTTAATTCCATACATCTTATCAAGGCTTTTCTGTAACACACTACGCCCTACATATTTCGGCACTATTGGATTCCTGGATCATCCCAACGGACAGTATGATGGAGTCTGTTGGGACTACCGTACTGTTTTGTTCATAAACAAGAAAGTTGAGAAGGTTCCATAAATCTTATCAATCAACCCAACATATTTCGGCACTATTAGACTCCTCGGTCATCACGATTACCAAGTCCCACACTTTTCAGCACAAATGTCGACCTGTGATAATCAAGTTGCAAGGTTTCTGTGGAGGTTGCTATATTTGATTTAAGTGTGTTTGTGTCACAACATCTGATTGGATGCCCTATTCATGTGTCTGCAGTAAAGGGAGAAATCGTAGCTATAAGTTTGGGAATTGTTAAGTAATCTGGCAACATCCAGATTCTGTAAAACTCAAAGTCATTGCTTCAGTAACATGGTGACCAGCATAGTGCATGTAAATGATCCCTTTGAAGTTCGATTTGGAAGAAGAATAGACCGGAATGCTGATACCTGGGCAAAATTCCCCATTTCACATTGGAAATATAACCATAGACAGAAACGACTAAAATGACCAAAATATTGTTTCAACCAGACGTTAAAAGCCATTGCATTCCAGACATTATATAAACAGAAACACTAACTCTTGATTTTTGTCTGGTCACTTGAGACCCATTGTCTTATTATCATGTAATATAACTCATCTTAAGAACGACTGACACGAGTGAAGTATTTTGTCTCGAGTACAAATAACACATAAATTATCATTTATAAGCACACCTATTATATCTATTATGCACATCATATGCATCATTAGTTCTCAATGGGTAACATACAAAGAAGGGAAAAACCGTCCGATTGTCCCTGAAGAACAAGCACTGATTGTGTTCTATCAATAGAAACGTTTGTGTATTAGAAATGTCCTTTTCATTAATACTTTACTTATAATAAGTATATTGATATCACTTGGTGCAATGTTTGTAATTTGTTAAAGCACTCGTCCACGAAGGTTTATATATAGGCCTATACATGGCCAAATAGTTTTAAAGGTGCGCAAGTTCAAATTTTTAAACCACTCCTCTACAAAGGTTTATATATAGGCCTATACATGGCCAAATAGTTTTAAAGGTGCGCAAGTTCAAATTTTTAAACCACTCCTCTACAAAGGTTTATAAAATGTATACATGGCCAGATAGCTTTAAAGGTGCACAAGTTCAAATTTGTATTATTCTGAAACATATATTTAAACTTTTCTTTCTATTTGAAGATACAATATGGAAGATAAGCTAAAGAACTGGCAGTTCTCACTATTATAATTTAAAACTAGATAATGTAAAGGGAATATGCTGAAAATTTCACTCTTAACTGGAAAATATTTTTTTTAAAATCACTGTAGCCTCGATTGTCATTGTTTCCACCATCGTGATAATTCAAGTCTCAATTATCAATTTTTGAGTTTGGGGGGCTGGATGGCTGAATGGTTAGCACATGCGTGCTGTATCATAAAGCCTGTCATTGAGTCAACTGGTGTGGTTTCGAAATCCCCGGTTGTACATGGCAAGGAGTAGGGTTGCTTGTCCAACCCCCTGGATTTTCTCCGGGTCCTCTGGTTTCTCCCCACTGCTGAAGACCCCTCCGCGCAAGCGAATTATCGAAATAGAATTAAACCATATTAGTCCCAAATGACCTAGCTTGTGTTGAGTGGACGTTAAACCCCATTTTTATCTCTCTCTGTCCATTTTTGAGTTTGAGCATCAATTTGCTTACAAACCACATGACTTTTCACACCGAACAGCAGATCAGATTCAAATCCAATGAAAATCAGACATATGTGTAGTGGTAAATAAGCTCTAAGATGATCATGCAGTGTTTGATATGAAAAGTCATTTGGTTTGTAAGCAAAGGATATGGTATTATATACGTGATAAAAGTATGTTCATATGTTGTGATTATGTATGTATTCCTGTCTTGTCATGTTCAAGTAGCCTAATCCTCATCAAATAACAATACTTATGTATGATATATAAAAGGTAACATCATATAATCTGTGTATAGCCTTTCCGAAACAATAAAGCTGTCAAATTGTCAACCAAAAGTCAGATCATAAAAACAGATGTGCGGCCATTTTATGTGCTTTTTGGATAGATTTTACATGATTTCTCTTACTTTATGCAAAAACAGTGTGTCTGCCTATGATTTAAGAATGTCAAACTCGATTTTTCATTTTATTGCTTTTATCACAAAAGGTGTGTGTACCTAGCTTATTCATGTCCGCTTTTCAACAATATTGACCTTTCTTTAAAAGACATATTTAAGATAAGCTTATAATATTCTCGTTTAATGGCAATTGGGTTATGAGTAGTTTTAAAGTAGATATCGAGAAGCTTAAGAGATACAAGTTGTCAATCTTGTTTTAACTTGTAAAGAAGTTCAGCGAGTAAAATGGAGGTCACTATCTGTAGTCAGGACATGTAAGAAAATGGAGTTTAAAGAAACAGAATCTCTTTTATAATTTACAACATGTAATTAACAAATTCTCAATCTGTTTTAAGTCTTGAGTGTCGATGTTTAAAATGTTAGATTTGTAGATTTTATGTGCTAAATAGTTGTGTTGGAAGACAGTCTGTTGTCTTTTAAAGCTCTAAAGACAAGGGGGGGATGGCAGAATGGTTAGCACGTGCACGCTGTATCATAAAGCCTGTCATTGAGTCAACTGGCATGGTTTCGGAACGCCGGTTGTACGTTAAAAGGGGTGGGATTGCCTGTCTAACTTTGTAGCTTTTCTCTTGGTCCTTAAGACCCCTACGAGCAAGCAAATTATTGAAATAAATTAAACCATATGTTAGGTTCCAAACGACCTAGTTTGTGTCGAGTGAACGTTAAGCCCCATTTCTGTCTCTCTCTAAAGACAGTGTTGCAATATAACCGATTTTCTGTTCTATACCTTGTCTAAAAATAAGAAATCTGACAGCCCTTAAGCTTCTGTAACAGAACTTTAACCATGTGCATGGGTGTGGTTATAGGGAGGGGGAACGAAATAGGGTTTAACCTCCACTTGACACAAACTGGGTCATTTCAGGACTAACATATGGTTTAATTTTATTTCAATAATTCGCTTGCGTGTAGGGATCTTTAGCAGTAGGGGGGAACCAGCGATCCAGAGAAAACACACAAGGTTGGACAGGCGACCCTACTTCTTGCCACGTACAACCGGAGATTAGAAACCACGCCAGTTGACTCAATGACAGGCTTTATGATACCAAGAGAACACGCTAACCATTCAGCCATCCAACCCAAATATACATACATATTTATAGCCTTTTGATGTTTAAATCAGGTTTTATTCCTTTAAAAAAAAAAACAAACAATAAATCAAAACAAGAATAATATTTATATAGAGCCGGTTTTCATATTTGAACATCTAACTGTGACACGAAAAAAATATGACTGGATAATTTTAACATTAAAGAATGCTGGTCAGGACATCAGGTGCGGTTTGAAGAAAAAACGTATAGCTTCTTTAGATACGTCGAATTCTCCAGAATGTTAAAACATAAGTAGATCTGGTTTGAATAACAAGTTGTTGTTAGGTAAAAGCTTATATCATGATGTCTATATACATGTACATGTAGAAGTGTTGAGGTGTTTTTATTGTAGAGAGTTAGGACTTTATACTACAGCAGGTCCAGAGGCGGATCCAGGGGGCCTTAGGTGCCTAGGCCCCCCCTAAATCTCTAAAAAAAAACAGTATAAAAAAATAGATATGCGCCACAAATCACCACTGACACCCCGATTTTTTCAAAAAATTTCTCAGGATTTCCTGGATCCGCCTCTGAGCAATTCGCTTCTTTCTCACATTTACTTGTAAATCCCTAGTGAAATAGCAACTAATCTATATGACTATTAGGTAATGTCAGCTACACTAAGTTACAGGTGTTCCAAATGATTTACGTCATCTGCATAGAAATATACAAGAGGTGGTCATTTGAGATGTTTTTTATGTCCACATAAATAAATAAATCTTAAGAAGAAAAACAAGCCTTGGAATATTTTTTTACATACATGTCTATTATTTAAATCTTCATTTCTCCAGGGTTGTTGACAGCTAAAGTAGATTGAGAGGTGAAATGATTTTGGAATGAGATTGCCAGGGTAGGTCATGCTTTGAGAGGGGGTGTGAGGGGCAGTGTGTCTTATGTGCCCATTTCTCACCAATTCTATATTTATAACTGAGATCCAGTCGACTTTACAATATTTAATTTGTCAGACATTCAGCTCAAGATTTAACTCATCCAGGGGCGGATCTAGGAATTTAGAAAAAGGGGGGCGCTGCAAAATGAGGGCACAACGCTGAGCTGAGTGGTGGAAACAATCTGTTGCCAGTTGTAGCGAGCCAAAAAATTTTTGGGGAGGGGGGCTCGGTCTTTTATGAAAATTCATCCCTTATCTGTCATCATTCATTCACCTTTACAATATTTAACTCATCAGACATTCAGCTCTTCAAGATTTAACTTATCATTCATTCAACTTCCCTCTATTTAACTCATCATTTATTCATATCTCTAAGAATTACCTCATCATTCATTCAACTCCCCTCTATTTAACTCATCATTTATTCATATCTCTAAGAATTACCTCATCATTCATTCAACTCCCCTCTATTTAACTCATCATTTATTCACATCTCTAAGAATTACCTCATCATTCATTCAACTCCCCTCTATTTAACTCATCATTTATTCATATCTCTAAGAATTACCTCATCATTCATTCAACTCCCCTCTATTTAACTCATCATTTATTCACATCTCTAAGAATTACCTCATCATTCATTCAACTCCCCTCTATTTAACTCATCATTTATTCACATCTCTAAGATTTAAGTCGTCATTTATTCACATCTCTAAGAATTAACTTGTTATACATTCAAGTCTCCCAAGTCATCATTTATCCAAGTCTCCCAAGTTTTAAGTCGTCATTCATTTAAATCTCCCAAGATTTAACTCATTATTGATTCAAGTCTGTAACATTTAAGTCATCATTCAAGTCATTTGAAAATTTAACTCATCATTCAAGTCATTCAAAGATTTAAGTCATCATTCATTCAACTCATAGAGATTTAAGTCATTAACTAAAATATCTTTGATTTAACACATTATCTCAAAAATCTAAGATTTAACTCATTAACTCAAATCTCCAAGATTTAACTCTTCATTTAATCAACTCTCCAAGATTTAACCCATTCATTCAACTCTCCAATATTTAACTCATCATTCATTCAACTCACCAATATCGAATTCATCATCCATTCAAATCTCCAACATTTAACTCGTCATTCATTCAAATCTCCAATATCTAACTTATTATTTATTCAAATCTCCAATACTTAATTCATTATTCTTTCAAAACTCCAAGGTTCAATTCCATTATTCATTCAAAACTCCAAAATCAAATATAATCGTAAATGAATTTCTTTGAAATTGACGTACATGTACCACTGAAAGCAACAGTATAAAAATTCTTGTTCATTTGAGCTACAAACTAACATTTTAATAAATCTGCTGGGATTTTTTTTATCTGCTGGGAAGTTTCTAATTTCTTTAAACAGACATGATCTACGATAACAAGGATGGTGTCCACCCAGTCATTAAGTTCAAAATTGGTTGAATAATGCATCTTGGTTTCAGTTCTCCATGCTGTAAGCATACTATTTTTAGCATAACAAAATATTATTTCAATAATTACAATATTATATTACGTAATAGTTCCCACTTAAATAGATGTCCTTTAATTATATCATTTATCATGGTTTATTAAAGTATCAATATCACCAATTTAATTATCAACTTTCATTGTAATTTCAACCAGTATTTTATTTGTGGCGCAACACACCCACCATAACTATTTGTCATACGTCTGTTTTTATAAATAGAACTGAATTGTTCGTTATTGTTACAACTTTTATTATAAAACCTAAATATACCTGGCACCCTAGCGGCTATGCTATTGACTACTGCCAGTTTTAATGTTCCAATTTCATTTTATTATGAAGTGATGAATGGAAGTATTACAATATGGCTGATGAATTTTATGTTTATCTTAACAGAAGTCAACCAGAGCCAACAGCAATAGAGACATTGTAATAAACGTTTTAATGGTATTGGACATAAATTTATGATACAATCTATTGACAGTCTGATTCAATCGCTTGGTTCACGTGGGGACATAATTCACAATAAGATTAAATACAACATTTATTGTCAAAATTTTATTTCAGCTGTTCCCTGTGTGGAATGAAAAGTCCCTTGAGATTTTACAAATCTGACACAAGTGTGATTATTAATCAAAACATCTTTTAATTTCCTCATAAATCATGCAGAGTCATGTCACATAGGATCGGTTTGTATGAAAACAAAGCCTTAAGTGACATTGTTTATTAAGAATCATGTATGAGTGAGGTTTATCAAATAATATGTTACTACAACATTTGTTCATGCTAGAACATAATAATATGTATAACTTAATCCCTAAAAAAAATGGAATTATTAATAAGCTTTGAAGAATATCCCCGAATTACAAGGTATTAATACCATATATATTAACAAACATACCTGATTTGCCTTGAACTATTTTTCAAAAGGAATTCAATTTTTACACCTGGATATTAGAAAATCTTTTATTCTTCTAAAAATCTGCAATGAAAAGATAAATATATCAATAATTGAAAGTGTATAATTTCATCTTTTATTAGACATTTTAATATTAGAAAATCTTTTAGTCTTCTAAAAATCTGCAATGTAAAGATAAATCTATCAATAATTGAATATGTATTATGAATCTGTATAAATTGCATTGTTTATTAGACATTTTTTAAATATATTATTTCTCATTTCTTCCTATTCAAGTTTTCTGCCATTGCGTTGAATAAATGGGTTTATTGGTACACCTGTCAGTTTATTTGAATGGCATAAAATTTAAGTATTTTACACAGTTGCACTTAGAACTCCTTTAGCATCACTGGATGTTGAGATCAAAGAAATGTAAGAACTACCAGTGACCTAGTGAGAATTTATTTGTGTCACCAGGAGCAGCACTTGTGTCTGAACCTCGTACCTTCTTTATATTTAAAGTGCAACTGTTTATGTTCAAATTGCCCGGCTGTGGATATGCGGCCCACATTAAAGGGTCAATCCTGATAATATTTTTGAAAATAAAACTCTTTAATTCTGTGTTAAAATCCATTAAGATCCCCTACCTTAGGGCCGAGCAACTAACTCAATATATGTGATACGTTTTCAAACAACTTAAACCCACAGTCTTCATCTTGAAATGGAGTCCGGTGTCCCAAACTGTATTATGTGGTGATTTGATAAAACCAGACTTTTATTTTATAAAAATAATGTGTCAGTGAAATTTACCCTTTGTTATCAAGTACAGCACATCGACAATTCACCGTGTAGACCTCTAAAGGAACGGAAATCGATTATCGGGTCACCCAACGAAATAATTGACCCGAAATCTTAAAAGGGTTACGTGTCCGGATAAGCTGTTTTAACGCTCACGTCAAAACGACTCAATATTTTGAGCTGAAATTTTGAGCCAGGGTATATACACCATTCTTCTATATTTTGGCGTTTAAATTTCATACAGACTCGGACTTTTATTTTTGAGGCTCTGTTTTATTCGGGACAGTCCCATTAAGAATCATTTGAATAACAGCTAAATTGAATTTTCTCCTAAGTGATAAAATATATTCTGATCAGAAATTTGAACTCAGAATTGCAATATATAAAATGGATTTTGACAAGTGGCTGGTTCGCTAGCCTGGAGGTCGAGTGTTCGATCCCTGCATTGGCCGAGAAAGTTCATCTCGATTTTCCACCGTGATTCCCCCTTGTCAGTGATGCAGAAGGAGGGCCTGACAAGGACAGCTGCCTAGTCATTCGGATGGGACAAAAAACTGAGGTCACGTGTACAAATTGAAGCGCACGTAAAAGATCCCTTGGCATTTGGAATTCGATATAAGAGTAGGCCGTAGCGCCACTGTCCGGGCAAAATTTCCCTCATAGCACACTGTATGGCGTATGCCCGTCTTCAATTGGCCCAGGTTAGGTGCTTAAGCGTAGGACGTTAAACCCCATTTCATTCATTCATTCATTTTGACAAGGGATGTAACTCATCTCATTCAAATGGTGTGATAAATAAGACTGATTTTGACAGCACATGCAACTATGATATTATTCCGGATATACAAATTACGATACAGCACGTAAATGATACCTCTCGGGTTATTTTTACATCATCTGATGTACAGACAATTTTTAAGGAAATTGACACATTTGAGATAAACGCTGACATTCAATTGCTTATAATGTTTTGTAATATTATTCATTTATGTATGTATCATTGCGTGGGAATTCTTCTGTGTATATTTAGTTATGGCCGATGTTAAATATGATGACATTATGCACAGTTTATAATAGCCCAAATGTTCTGAAAAACTGCATATATATTTTTTTAATAACCAAGAACAGGGGTTTCACTTCAAATTTTGTCAGTTTTTTTTTTTTTTTGATGTATTTTGTACAGCAAGATAGTTTTGTAAATAATATGACAATATTTACCATTATCTTTTTACACATGTTTTAAAACTGTATTTTGAATTGCATTTATGGTCAAATGTTTCGAAATTCTAATTTTATGGTTTGTAATTTGGAGAAGATGTAAGTTCTGCTGAAAGAGTTTGTGGCCGGCGAACGCTCCTAAGAAATCATTATTACTGGCGAAACTTTGGGGAGGGCCTGTCTGGAATAGTTCCGTAGAGTATGGCTCAGACAAAGTTTTCACAAATTTAATCATGTGCATATATTTTTCAAGGTGATCTTATTACTACCTTAAAAGATTTCAAAAAGCGACAGATGTGACCATATCTTTTATCCACAAAGGATTGCTGGAAGGGAAACAGACAACTATATACATGTATATACTTTGATAAACAGTGGTACTGGTAAACTGAAAAGCGTCTTTTATACTGGGAAATATGGTTAAATAAAACATATATATAGAATATTTATATAAATGAATAAACCATTCTTTAATCAAGTATCCAATGTGTGTAGCTGCTGTTATTATGCCCACAGCCTTTGGGTGCAGATTACATTATTGTGCAGGAACAGATTTGTACCAAATAATGTATTTCTTAAATTGGCATTTAACCCTTTAGACACCGACACCCTGAATGACATCAGGCCTGTACTACATGTACCCTCCCCAGGGTAAAAATGAACCCAAATTTTTTTTGGTCATTTTTGAATCTTTAGGGACAGAGTGACCAAAAAAACGAATAGAATACAGAGCAGCTAGTATTGCGACCACCACAGGCACCTGTTCGTTACTACTGATTGGCCAAACAGGTACCCTTGGTACTCCAGCTGAGAGACATCTGTGCCGGTCTTTCGGTTGCTAAGGTCCAATGGTTCAATCCAAACTCGTATGTTTTCTCCGGGTCCTCCAGTGTTCCCCCACTGCTAAAGACTCCTCTGCACAAGCAATTTATTGAAATAAATTTGAACTAAATGTTAGTCCAGAAATTACCTAGTTTGTGTCGAGTGGACGTTAAACCCCATTTCTCTCTCTTTCTCTTTTAATAGTTCAATCTAGCCTACAGGCCAGGCTATGTTTAAATTTGACCCACAGTTTCTAAATTTTCGCGGCACAACATATGGCATATGCCCGTCTTCATTAGCCCAGGTTAGGTGCAGAACAGTAGGACGTTAAACCCCATTTAATTTCATTTCATTTCTTCAGATCTGCTACCAAAATAGCAGATCATACTATTGTAGTTCTGGTCTATTATTGTTAAACAACTCAGCAGCTTCTTCAGGGGTTTTACATACATAAAGGCTAAGCCTGTTCGCCAATCCCATTCAGTTAACCTGAATAAAAAATATGGTTACAAAAAAATGATCTGGGGCAAAATAGCATTCATGTAGACAGATGATAAAAATTTGTTGATTGTTGGTTGTCACAAAATGGTCGCTAATGTTTCAAATAATCATCTTACTTAACCATTTTTTTTATATCTGTAATTAAAAATACATTTGAGTTTGGCCGCTATTGTTTTCTCTCGCTCAGCTTCTTTGCATCCATGGCGCTTTTATTTTTTAATTAAACATGCATTTATGGAGTTAATTGCATCATTAGAATAAAAAGTTTTTGGCACTGATGCATGAAGCGTGCAGTGTCTTCAATAGAACTGTCATGTTTTACCATATTATAAACAATAATTGATGTATTGTGAAACAATTGATTTGTTTTCCTATTTCTAAAGTATTTCAGGGTATCAACTTATCTTAAAATAATAGTTTATGTCGGAATCAATATTGAGAACATTGTTTTTATTTTATGACAATTATGTGTGATGTTATTGATTACGAGTGTATTAGTACTTGCAATTAATGTGTCCGATTTATTTTTTTTGACTTCGATGAAATTGGCGACGACGGAAATAGCTTGTTGGTATTGTGATTGATAGTTGAGTAAGTGTATGTCTACAAAAATCTGGTCTAGACTGCTGGAACTGGGAACACCGTGTATTGGTGAAGCGTGACTTCACGTGCGTGACAACTTGTACTGAGATATTGTTTATGATCAATGTACCAAGTACATCAAGTACATCCTATTCACTTATATAAACTTAAAAGAACTAATTAATCAACTCTGTATTAACCCTTTTACGGGAATAACGACATTACATGTAATGTCGTTTTCCGACACACGCGTTTTACGGGGATAGCGACATAAATGTCGTTTTATCATAAAAGGGTTAAGTGTTATGACGTCAAAATGAATATGACGTCAAACTTTCAGCCAATTAATTCCCCCACAGTGGTTGAGCAGTTGGAAAAAATATCCCCCTAAAAGGGTTAATTAAGTACTTGTATAATTTCATATGTATTTATATTTTCATATTTATTGTACTTAGTGTACGAAAACGAACCTATTATTATTATTATATTTTGAACTGAATGAAATGAAATGGGGGTTTAATGTCCTACTTTTCTGCACCAACCAGGCAGATGGGCACAATCCTATCTTATTTCTATTTCCATCTCCAAGGGGGATCTTTAATATACAGTGAATGATATACATGTACATGTACATATACAAGACCTAGATATAAATAGACACTTTCTCCTGGTCAGGCCCTCCATCTTGCACCACTGACAACCGGAAACCAGACGGGTAAATCTCAAACTTTTTCTTCGTTGGTGTGTCCGATGCTTATCGAGCTACAGTGTCCCTCAGTTAGTCCACCAGATGTTTGGAGCTGACCTGAAATAAAATCTCTGTTTCATTCATTCATTCATTCATCCATCCATTCATTCATTTATTCATTCACTCATTCATTCATTCATTTATTATACCAGGATTAGAAAGCTTTGTTAAAGAATATTTACATTTTAACTACATACAGATATAACTCCAATCCTGGTTTAAAACACCAAGGACATGGTGTGGATATCCCCCCCCCTCTCTCTCTCTCTCTCTCTCGTTTTAGTAGTACCATCCCCCTCTCTTGTTTTAGTAGTACCATTCCCCGCTCTCGTTTAAGTAGTCCCACCCCCTCCTCTCGTTTTAGTAGTCCCATCCCGACCCCCTCTCATTTTGGAAGTTCTACATCCCCCCATCTCGTTTTAGTAGTACCATCCCCCCCCCCTCTCTTTTAGTAGTACCATTTCGCCTCTCATTTTATTAGCCCCATCCCCCCCCTCTCGTTTTGTTTGGAAGTCCTACATCCTCCCCTCTTGTTTTAGTAGTCCCATCCCCCCCCCTCTCGTTTTGTTTTGAAGTCCTACATCCCCCCTCTCGTTTTAGTAAAAGGTGTCATATATAATATATGTTTTACTGTTAGTTACACACTAGGTTATTAAGGACAACTGTTTTATTTACTATAAGGGGGGTTGGATGGGCGAATGGTTAGCACGTGCGTGCTGTATCCTAAGGTCTGTCATTGAGTTAACTGGCAGGGTTTCGATTCTACAGTTGTATGTGACAAGGAGTAGGGTCACCAGCCAAACCTCATGGGTTTTCTCTGGTTTCCTCCCTCTGTTAAAGACCCCTACGTGCAGGCAAACTATTGAAGTAAAATTGAACCATATGTTAGTCCCGAAATGACCAGTTTGTATCGAGTGGTGTTAAACCCCATCCCTCTCTCTCTCTTTACTATAGATAATGAACATTATCTTTAAAATGTATTAAGACAGAGGGAAAATATATTCACAAGTAAAAGTCAGCTGTAAAAGCTCCAGCTTGTCAGAATAAATCTTAAATAAGAGAAATAGGGTTTAAAGTCCACTAAGCACTAACCAGGTAAATTAAGGACTAATTGTTCACTTGCGATCGGGGATATTTAGTAGTGAAAGAAAACGGGGGAGAACCTGTTGAAGAACCCACAAAGTTAGACAGACGACCCTATAATCCTGGTCACATAGTAGCTTCTCTGTTATTAGGAGCCCTAAAAGATAAGCTTCATCAGTGTCATATGAGATCCATCACCAGTAACATGAGACAAATAAATGACAACACAACTACCTATATCCCCCCTAAAAATACAATATAATCGAAATAAAGATTACAATAGTAAATTCCATGTAGATAAAATATGTAAAATGTCCATTCTAATAAGTAATAATGAGTTGGAAGTATTGTTAAGGCTATCTGTTCTGCATGATACACCTTCAATGTCAGGCATTCATTCATGCGGCCAACGGCTCAACCTCTAGACCATATTTTGCTAGAATATTATGTTCTTTATCTATAACACACATACCGATCTGTTCACATGTTCATGTTAAGAGCTTTCTTAATCAACTTTTTATAGATTCATGTTTGATGTAAAATATCCATCACCAGTCGTGAAAGGATGTGGATATTCCCCTTAAACAGGTGGCACATGCTTCCCATCCACATTTCCACTCAAATTTACTGTCCATTCAATAACTTTATTTTGCCTGGACATGGGTTGCTTTTAAGTATTAGTTTGATTTAGTTAATGACTGAGGCTGTGTACGGAACAACAGACGCGATTCCAGGGGGGCCCCCCTCAGTCCCAGCGAGACAGGTGTATCCGCTTTTTAATTGATGATATAAACTGATTTTTGCTTTGTCTCTGCCCTGGCAATGCGACGAAGGCTCTGGGGACTACACCAAACCACTAATACATGCGGCACTCTAATGATTACCATTTATTACAATGTATGGGCCCCCCCCTTGAAAAAATCCTGGATCCGGGCCTGAACAAGGTAGGCTTACTTTCCAGAAAACCTGATACCACTTCTGATACATGTAAGAGAGAGAAATGGGATTTAACATCCACTCAACACAAACTAGGTCATTTCGGGACTAACAGATGGTTTAATTTTATTTAAATAATTTGCAAGCGTAGGGGTCTTTAGCAGTGAGAGAAAACCAGAGAACCCAGAGAAAACCCACGAGGTTGGACAGACGACCTTACTCCTTGTCACGTACAACCGAGGAATCAAAACTATGCCAGTTGACTCAATGACAAGCTTTATGCTACAGCGCCCGCACGCTAACCATTCAGCAATCCAAACCCCCTCTCATAGGAGAAGTTCACATAGTATATGCATGTAACAAAAGTCTGTGGGAGACCAATATATTATTTGAAATATTTTAAAACATGTTAATTTTAAATCCCCAGGGCTTTGAAAATCAAAACACAACTATGCATCAATTTAAATTTTCTGTTCAAATTTAAATTGTGACATATGCAGGTTTTTTTTTCAAAAATCTCTAAGGTTTTTTCATACACAAGATAATATTAAGTTGAAGATAAAAGCAATTCAAAGTTAATTAAAGACACAAAGCATGTGTCCATAGGAAGTTGAAACAGCAAATTTGATACATTTCTGTTAAGATTTTTGTTTTTAGAAATTTCAGGGAGTTACAAATAAGGTCATTTTTGAAGATAATTATTCTGGAAACACAAAATTGATAATATTATTTATAGAGGTATTATGCAAGATCTAAATCCTCACATGTTATATATATTATTATTTATATATTTATTCACACGACAAGCCTACAATCAACTGTCAAGACCATCAGATGGCTTGGATATTGATTGGATGAGACAATACCCACAAGATCTACATGCATGTTAAATATAAATGTGGTTGCACTCGCATATGGGACTGAAAATCAAGACTAAGTAATAGAGGCAATTTATCAATTTATCAATTTCTTATCAAAACCTCAAACATTCATAACTTAGCTCAGAATAAAGTCATTTGACTGAAAATTTAAAAATGTTCATTTTGTATTATCTATTTTTGAACTATTATAGCAAGAACAGCCAGCTCTTTATCTAAATCTTAATTAACGCATCTTTAATGTAGGGGGATTGTACCACACATCAACAATTACAAAAGATAAACCTACGGATAGGATACAATATACAGACACCACTAACGCACATATCGAAATAGCTACTGTGGGGGTATGTTTCGTTGCCTGAACATCTATCTTTATAGGCCTAATCTATCTATCTATTTATCTATCTATCTATCTATCTATCTATCTATCTATCTATCTATCTATCTATCTATTTATCTATCTATCTATCTATCTATCTATCTATCTATCTATCTATCTATCAGATCAAGTAAGAGGCTTGTGAAATGTGTCTCATTTGGTCCAATCTGGTTTATATATAAGATACCTGTTGTGTTATATATTATAATGGTGACAGATTTGGTTACACAATGTCGGGTGTATATAAAATGTGGAGGGTTATTGTTAGGGTTTTGTCAAATCATGTCTTTAACATGTTGACTGCTACAGCAATGTATTAGTTTAACGTTTTAACGACAACGCGTAAGGCTGGAAAAAGACAGCTCCACTGTCTGAGAAAAGGTTCAGGGCTGACAACCTTTGTTATTAAAATTCAAGGAAATTTGAGAGATCCTTACTTCAGAGTTTTTTTCAGGTTGACAAAGCCCCTTTGAAAAGAAATACCTGATTTTAAAGAAGATACATGAAGCAATTTAAACAAAGATATTATTTTCGTTGGTATCAATGTCATTATTATGCGAAATAGAAATGTGAGGATTAAATCATGTCAAATAAAAAAACATTTACATGTAATTCTATTCTTTGCTATCAATCAGAAAACTTGCATATCTCAAGGACAGCGTAAAAAATAAAGTTAAAATACAGTGCTATAATCATTCACCAAATCTAATAAATGTATCTTTGGAAGGGAGAGGGGAGGGGGGTCAACTGGGTTTTCTCCTGTTGCTCCCACAACTAAAGACCCCTCCACACAAGCAAACTATTGAACCATATGTTGGTCCCAAATTGACCTAGTTTGTTGTGGAGTGGACTTGAACCCTCTCTCTCACTCATCCAGGAGATACCCCAAAAAGGACTTACTGCTCCTACTGTAAAATCTGAGCTCCATCAATGTTTACAGTGCGCATACACCATACGGTGACTTTCAGTTTAAATAACAGTGGTGACTCAGTGAGTAAGATGTTGTCTCGTTAACCTAGAGGTCCTGTGTATGGTCCCGATGTTGGCCGAGGAAGTTAATCAGAATTTTCTGCTTTTTTTGTTTCCCCATTGTCAGGACATTCAGGACAGAGGGAATGAATGAAATGGGGTTTAACGTCCTACGCTTAAGCACCTAACCTGGGCTAATTGAAGACGGGCATACGCCATACAGTGTGCTATGAGGGTAATTTTTGCCCGGGCAGCGGCGCTATGGCCTACTCTTATATCGAATTCCAACTGCCAAGGGATCTTTTACGCGCACTCCAATGTGTACACGGGACCTCGGTTTTTCGTCCCATCCGAACGACTAAGGACAGAGGGAAAGAACGGTGTATAGTCGTTTGGATGGAACATAAACCTTAGAGATCTTGTGTACACATTGGCATGCCCATAAATAAATCCCTGGGTAGTTGAAATTAGATATAAGAGTAGGCCGTAGCAATGCTATCTGGGCTAATTTCACTTGTAGCAAATTTTATGGCGTACCCGATATACCCGTCTTCATTATTGCAGTCGAAGCTGTCAATTTATTTTAATTTACTCCCATGACAATTGAACATTGGCCTACTTACATGATTTTGATGTAGAAGACCTTTTTTGTGCAATCATAAATTGTTACAAACTTTGACAGCTATCGGTTTTATTGTTCTTTGTAGTAGTAGGCCTACATACAATCTCTTTCAACAATGTTGAATTATATTTTAGATTTATATCACACAAAAAATCAATCTTTGTAAAATATTGGATTGTTCAAAAAGTCAGCAATGCATGACGACCATTGTTGATATGGGAATAAAATTTTAATAATCACTTTGAAAGTAAAAATACATTTTTCCCTAACATGATTGTTCGCGTAAACAGCTCCATCAATGTTTTTTTTCTATTTTCAGCGTTTTATTGACTTAGATTTTTGTCTATTAATATTTTTGATATCTCATTTCAGTGTTATATTAACTTAAATGTAAATCTATTAATATTTTTATATTTATTTCCAGATTCCAGTGTATTTTTATCCTAATCACAAATCAAACAGTATTATTGTCGAAGCACATTCCCAGTATCATCAACCACAAGTGGAATTACTGAAATATGAAGTTATCTCCCTTTCATCATATCAGACTGTTCGAATACACATTGTAAGTCTAGCTCTTTTATATCGCAAGTTTAACCCTTTAGATACATGTAAATATTGACTACCCCAGCTCCTTGAAGAAAATTAGAGAAAAGTGATACGTTTAATACTGGTACATCCCTGGACAGTCCGAAACTTAGACTGCCCCAGACCGTCCAATGTAGCCTATAAGTAAATAGCTTTCTGTGATATAGGACCTTTTACTAGTTCTTGCAGTAGCCACATACATCTGTGCATGGCCGCTTATCTTATTAAATTTTAGGAGGTGTGATGGAGGTGGTGGGCGAGAATAATCAATAACTACACAAATAAGGGATGAGGTCATGAAGAGATCATTCTCAGAGCTGGGTTATATCAAAGAATGGGCATTTTTAAACCAAGGGGAAATATCCGCAGCCTGAAAATGGGACTCAAGTTTTGGGAGACCCTGACAGAGTACAGCAGGCAAAGGCATACGCCACGTGCGCTACAAACGCGCATTTAGCAGGGGTCTCAGTGCCTCCCCCGGAAGATTCTTTAAAATTAGGATGCTTCAAAATGCTATCTGAGACCATGTCTGGGCATTGTACATTGACATGTTCGAAAATCTAGGCTAAATTTCCCAGGCTGAAATTTTATCGCTGCATTTTTCGGGGGGGGGGAAAATCCAAGGGGGTGGGGTTCGTATCTGCGGCCATATATCTGGGACAAAAAAAACGAGGTCCGGTGTACACATTGGCATGCACGTAAAAGATCCCTTGGCAGTTGGAATTTTATATAAGCGTAGGCTGTAGTGCCGCTGCCTGGGCAAAATTTTCTTGATAGCACACTGTATGGCGTATGCTGTCTTCATTTGCCCAGTTTAGGAGCAGAACAGTAGGACGTTAAACCCCTTTTCATGTTATTTCATTTCTAACCTAATCCCTTTTAATGCTCTACTTTCTTGGCATAAAAAGGCAGCAGTTTTAAAAAAGCTTATAGGTAGCCTTCTGAACGGCATACATGTACCGTTAAAAATCCATTTGTTTTAAACTTTTTGTTTGTAATTCCAGGGACATGTAAATTTGGTCACCTCGACATCAGAAAGTGTGGTATTCATAGGTTTACTTCTTTTAGCTGTATGTTTATTAATATTCCTACGCCACGTTTACTGCGAGAAAGGTATGTTTGAGTTTTTGTATTGTTAAAGCTGGTATGATTTAGATGTAATTACAAATATTGTTTACTTCTGTGCAAACAAGTAAAACTGTGCCAAAATAAATGGCAATGCATCAAATGTGGATTATATGAAAGCGTTATTGTAAACCATTTTATTTTTTTTGATCTGATATTAAAACTCATTGCTGCAGAAGGTATTAATTTAAATTCACTTCTGCCAAATTATATCCCGGATAGAAGCCTCAATTACTAATCTCGGATCAAATGAGTTGTAAAAAGTTTGCACCCAATGCATCCATTACTGACAAATTGTCATTTATTCACTTTAGCATCAAACATACTGAAAGGGGATCTTTTCTAGATGATTATAAGATAAAATTCCTTGATCTAAAGCGAAAAAAATATCCGAAAGCAGATTCATATAAATTGAAATGATGAGCTTTATCTATTTTGCAACAAAAAAACCCCATAGAAGTTTGTTGTCTTGTGTGAAATAAAATTCAGAAATTGGTTTTACTTGTAAAAGAAAAAAACAACAAATGTTTGTTTTACTGTAAGACAAAAGTTGGTTTTTACTTAAACACAAAAGTTGTATTTTACGTGGACAAAATATAACCCAGAAGTTGGTTTTATTTTATAGGATAAAACCCAGTGGTTGGTTTTACTTGTACAAATAAAACAAGGTTGTTGATACATGTATACATGTATATTACTTGAATAGGATAAAACAGTAGTTGGCTTTGCTTGTGTTAGGTAAAACACAGTAGCTGGTTTTACTTGTGTTGGGTAAAACACAGTAGCTGGTTTTACTTGTGTTAGGTAAAACACAGTAGCTGGTTTTACTTGTGTTGGGTAAAACACAGTAGCTGGTTTTACTTGTGTTAGGTAAAACACAGTAGCTGGTTTTACTTGTGTTAGGTAAAACACAGTAGCTGGTTTTACTTGTGTTGGATAAAACACAGTAGCTGGTAAAACACAGTAGCTGGTTTTACTTGTGTTGGGTAAAACACAGTAGCTGGTTTTACTTGTGTTAGGTAAAACACAGTAGCTGGTTTTACTTGTGTTAGGTAAAACACAGTAGCTGGTTTTACTTGTGTTGGGTAAAACACAGTAGCTGGTTTTACTTGTGTTGGGTAAAACACTGTAGCTGGTTTTACTTGTGTTGGGTAAAACACAGTAGCTGGTTTTACTTGTGTTGGGTAAAACACAGTAGCTGGTTTTACTTGTGTTGGGTAAAACACAGAAGTTTGATTTGCTTGTGTTCGGTAAAACACAGTAGCTGGTTTTACTTGTGTTAGGTAAAACACAGTAGCTGGTTTTACTTGTGTTAGGTAAAACACAGAAGTTTGATTTGCTTGTGTTCGGTAAAACACAGTAGCTGGTTTTACTTGTGTTGGGTAAAACACAGTAGCTGGTTTTACTTGTGTTGGGTAAAACACAGTAGCTGGTTTTACTTTTATAGGATAAAACACAATACTGGGTAATTCGTTTTGCTTGTAATCATTAAACAAATATATTCAGGCGCGGATCCAGGGGGTCCCAGGGCGACGTTGCCCCCCCCCCCCCTCAGCCCCAGCGAGACTGGTGTATCTGCTTTTTAATTGATGATATAAACATGATTTTCGCATTGTCTATGCCCACGCAAGGCTCTGGGGATTACACCAAACCACTAATGTATGCGGCACTCTAATGATTACCATTTGTTACAATGTATGGCCCCCCCCCTAGAAAAAATCCTGGATCTGGGCCTGTATATTAAGGATGTAAACACTTCAGGATAAAAAAAGATATAGTTCGTTTGATTTAGAAAAAAAAAAGTTTGGAGGAATATGTGCACAGATTTAATTTTTAATGATACATATACTTGACCTTAATAATCAAATGTAGTTTTGGATTGATATAAGTGTAAGAATATTGACAATTTTGATTAGGGTCGGTAAAGTGAGTGAGAGAGAGAGAGAGAAATAGGGGTTAACATCCATTCGACACAAACTAGGTCATTTCGGGACTAACATAAGGTTTAATTTTATTTTAATAATTAACTTGCACGTAGGGGTCTTTAGCAGTGGTAGGAAATCTGAGGTCTCGGAGAAAACCCACGAGGTTGGACAGACGACCCTACTCCTTCCCATGTACAACCGGGGATTCGAAACCATGCCTGTTGACTTGATGACCGGCTTTATGATACAGTGTGCGCACGCTAACCATTCAGCCATCCATAACCCCCAATTTCTTTATGTAAACTATTGACTGTTAAACAGAAAGCCGGTTATCTCGACCTTTCTTTAATCTTGGGACAACAAATTTTTAATGTACAGATATATCAAAATAATTTAATACACGAGTTGTATATAAAAAATATCTATCTATCTATCCCCTTTTTGATATCACGGTTAAACCGAATTTAATCCATTTAGATTCTACCCAACATATAAAATTATTTTTTGATGTTGGAGATGAATACCTCCGATATATCTCGTAAACTTTCATATATTGTGTAATAAACAAATTCTCACACTGAGGAGCCTGATTACATTTGTAGTGGCTAAAAACTAGTTTCGATCTCACTCACAAAGTATTTTTGAGTGTGTCTGTGACGATAATACAGTTAGTTTAATGCCGCTCTCCAAATATATCCCCGTTATCGAATTTCCTGTAAAAAGATATCCGACAGAGCTGATATTAGATGATTGCAAATTTGAAAAAATTGACATTTTGGAAACACGAATAAAAGAAGAGCAACTCTTAAATCATATTCTACTGATTTGGCAGCATGTAAACCCACTTAACCAAACATCAGATCAATAGAGGAACGCGCGGAAATATTGTTATTACCTCCCCAAAACTTGCTGATTTACTATAAAATTTTGAGATCCATTATCCCTTGCATTCAACATCATAACCCGACTATTCCTTTGCGTGTTTGTCATTAACAGGCCCGAATAACGACTTGCTATCCACTCAAGCAAATATTATGGTTTTATAATAAAATGGGGTATGAAAAGGTGCCTGGTTCCAAACTTAATTGATTCAATGGACAATGGGTATTTCCGTCATTCCTGACTACGAACTAAATTCAACCAATCAATATTGATTTCTACGCCACTGATACAGCAATTGAGCAGTTCAGAAATTTAAGTTAAGCAGTCAATTCATGTCGCTTGAGAAATCAAATTTATTTGCATGATTACTCTGCCTGATTTCGAGGATTTTTTATGCGGTTTTGTAATCTCTGTAGATTTCCAGATTTCAAGTGCCAACAAACGTAATTACATCAGTTATTCACCCTTTCTGATGTTAAATGAGAATTGGCGTTCATTTGTTCCAAGTTATACACATCGTTAGTTAAAGTTAAAGGATTTTTATAAGACAATGCAGGAATGCTGCTGAGCAAATAACAGACACAACAGACAATAAAAGAATGGAATATTTCAGTCATTTTTAGACAAATATGGTAATTTTTGTTTCTATGATTATGTGAGCAATGATGCAAGGTAGAATTTTTCCCAGGCAGCAAAGCTCAAAAAACTAATGACTTTCTAATGTATTATGTGAACAAAAGATATTTTTATAAACCCATAATTTAGTCTTTATTTTTTTCCTATAAAAGCCAAAATCTATGACCAATTGGGTACCAATAATCGTAATTTACTGCAGTTCCTGACATCCTTTGTAATCTTGGACTGGAACAATGCATATACTCTGGTAATACCATGAATTCCACAGTTGATGACACTCTGGAACAATTATGTTGTCTATTCTAGAAAGGTTTATATGAATAATCTCCAGGAATTAGGCACATAGAACCTGTTTCGTTATGCCTATGCAGTAGTCAGAAAAGCTGTGAGTCTATTTGAGGCTTGGACAGCAGAATAAAACTAGGGGTGGGCAAATGGAGGTCGAATTTTGAAAACGAGTGTTTTCTAAGGCTATTTTGGCTGCTGAATCCGAATCTGGTGAAATTTTTGTTCCGTGACGTCATTTTGAGCTGGTTCCGTGGCCATTTTAAAATGACTTTTTTTCAGTTAAATGGGAGTGCAATTTTAGAATCCACGGTCATGAAAACATATATTCTAACATATTGGACAACTAGTTCCAATATTGTCTCGCTTTTATGAGAAAAAAAGTAATTTTTGGGCCGCCATTTTGAAGGCCACGGAACCAGCTCAAAATGACGTCACAGAACAAAAATTTCTCCAGATTCGGATTCAGCAGCCAAAATCACCTTAGAAAACACACGTTCCCAAAATTCGACCTCCATTTGCCCACCCCTAAATAACACAAGTCAGATAGAAGCCATGACACTACTTTAATAACCATGTGACTTGTCGGCTGCGTACAAAGTTAGATAGGCCTACAGGAAATAATAACGTAACAGTTCCAAATGAATCCTTTGAATAAAAGGACAAAAAAATCATCAGGTTACTCAGAAACCTTAGAAAATTAAATACATTATCACAAATCATTGTTAAATTAAATTTGTGTACGTTTTCCATCAAAAACAACCCAGTTAACACTTATCTGAAACCTAATACAAAACTTATCTAAAAGGTTTTTAAATAATTAAAGGTTGTCACTTTTTTCCTCCTGTAAAATGTCAATATCAGTTAATGAAAACCTGTTTTATTTTACCCAGTTATGTTTACTATTAGTTGTAACTACATTAGTTTACAAAATAAATTGAGTCCGATTTGCAGTCAAATTCAATAAAATACAATTTGGTTGTATTCCTTTTTTATGTTATAAAAAACTTTTATCAATTCCGCACGTAAAATATTGAAAGTCTTTTTGTAATAGCTTATTAAGTAATTGCAATTTAAATACGCTCTTTCAAGACTGGATAAGTGAGTCTAATATTATTTAAAGGAACATCACAGCTATATATCCGGTTATAGCTGTGATGTAATTACCAGTTTTCCAGAGACCCAGAGGAAACTGGGACTATACCTTTAAGTAAAATGCCCACAACTGAGATAATGATATTGAAGAAGAAAAGAAAGAGAAATTACTGTAACGCCATTCAACACTGACTAGGTCATTTTGGGACTAACATATGGTCCAATTTTATTTCAATAATTCTCTTGCACAGAGGAAACTGGGGGACCCAGAGAAACCCACAACATTAGATAGGTGGTAATACTCTTTGTCACGCTCAAGTGTCAGATTAAAACCATGCCACTTGACTCAATGACAAGCACAGGTCTTAGACAATACTGCCACCCAACTACACTATTTTGAAGACGACTGAATTTTCCTTTTTAAAACAGTAGTCGTGTACAGGAACAGTAGATACAAAAAAGGAAGTGTTAGGAGAGAGAGAAATGGGGTTTACTGTCCACTCTACACAAACTAGGGCATTTCGGGACTAACATAGGGTTTAATTTTATTTCAATAATTCGCTTGCGGTCTTTAACAGTGGGAGGAAACTGGAGGACCCAGAGAAAACCCACGAGGTTGGACATGCTACCTTACTCCTTGTCACGTACAACCGGGGATTCGAAACCAAGCCAGTTGACTCAATGACAGGCTTTATGATACAGCCCGCACGTGCTAACCATTCGGCTATACAACCCCCCAAGTGTTAGTAGAATTTGAAAGAACATTGTATATCCAGCTCTGTGCATTTAACTAGTTAGTTTTAATGAAAATATTCTTGCATTCAGTACAAAAATGCAGGCAATAATGAAATTTTGTTAATATATTCTGATAATATATTTAAAGAATGATAATAAAAATGACATGGTCTATTGTGATATTGTATGTATAGAATATACTTATAACAGAATATTTAGGTAAGATGAGTGTTGTATTATGTAACATAAAACATATTTTGAAATGTTTACGGAGGGTCTTGTATACACAATGTAATTAAACCATTTAGACCTTCACAAAATTAACGAGTCCTTGAGACTTTGGGGTTTTTATTTTGATACATGTATCAGGACATGTACATGTATCAAATACAACCTTTAATCTTTAAAAAAAAAATTGGGGGGGGGGGGTCAAATGGTTAGCACTTGCATTTTGTATCATAAAGCCTGTCATTGAGTCAACTGGCGTGGTTTTTGAATCAGTGGTTGTACGTTACAAGGAATGGGGTTGCCTGTCCAACCCCATGGATTTTCTCCGGGTCCTCTGCTAAAGACCCCTACGCACAAGCAAATTATTGAAATAAAATTATACCATTATGTTAGTCCTGAAATGACCTAGTTTGTGTTGAGTGGACGCTAAACCTCAATTCTCGCGTTGTGTATCAGGACATGTATCAGATACAACCTCTAATCTTTGTTTTTATTTTTAGTGATTAACAAAAATTCTCGCTCTATGTTGTAGATCTTTAACAGGGACTTCACTTAAAAATTTTGTCAGCTTGTCAATTTTGATGTATATTGGTTAATCTTAGATTAACAAGGAATTTCGTAAAAAAATAACTTAATTTTTAGTATTATCCTAATTTATATATCGTTTAAGGAGGCAAGTCTTCATTTCTATTCATTTATTCAAAGCATGACTGCTACAGTATCAAGAATTGACATAGTTGTTCTATCCAGGAAATCATAGGATGACCATCTTTATTTAAGGAGACAAGTCTTTAACTCAGTATCTCACAGTCTTTGACATTGCAAACACAACTTATTGGTAAATTGAAATCAACATTGATGGGCCTCTAATATCCAATATTTAAGACACAATGAAAATTTCAAATTTGGCTTATGAATTGTGTGTCAAAATGCTTTTGAGCGTCCTTTGTAATGAAGCGACTCGATGTCTGATGCTAAACATACGCCACATGACAATACTACCGGTGTATTAAAATTGAATAACCAGATGCCAAAGGCTGCAATTCAATTTGGACCCTTTGTTTATTTTGCCTAACATAACTGATTAGAAATTACATTAAAAACAGAAATATAATGAAACGATAGTCGCCCAGAGCCAAATGAATTTTTTACTTTGCTGTATATGTATAACAATTCAGCACTGAATATACCAGCTTCATTAAGGTTTAGAAACCAGAAAAGAAAATATTAGTCTATTTGTTGGATTATCCATTCTTTAGATTTTATTCTAAATTTGGATGACTAAAATACTACCAGAAAATCAGGTTTTTTTCCCATTTCTTTTAAATGATGCCATAAGACGTGTTAAGCAGGCTATTGTACGAAATGTTCCTCGGAACCATTATCATTTCAGGAATTAAAACTCCAATATAGAATATTATTTTTCTTTGTGTATTTTCCAATCTATCTCTATCTTTAATGTATATTAAAAGAAGACCTTGCTTGTAGCTGATAGATGAAATTCAATATTTTTGGAAGGAAATATTAGTCTAGAAAAAATGTCAGATGACAAATGATAAGTAGTCCTATCATGACAGAAGTTCAATATAAGAAGCTGTATGATAAAATATTGTATTATTTGATATACAGACGTTGTGTTAAGGGTGCTGACCCCGAAGATCTGACCGTATTACAAAGGCCTGGTTCAAGTGGAAAGGCAATTATACAAATGTATTATAAAAGTCTTAAGTATATTAGTTTAGGTTTGCTGTTATTCAAAATGGAGGTCCACACTACCATCAAAACTATTTCTATAAAATGCACCATAATGCAATAATTATAGCATTTATTGTACTATGATATATAATAATCATAGCATAAATTGTACTACATTACAATTATTATAGCATTTTTGTACTATAATATGATAATTATAGCATCAACAGTTATACAATACAATAAATATAGCATTGCTGTAATACAATTAATTTCACTACAATGCAATATTGATAGCATTAATTATACAGTAATGCAATAATCATAGCATTAATTGTGCTATAAAACAATAAATACAGCATTATTTGAATGGAGATGCCTTCCTGGCATTTTTGAATTCCGTTTAAGATGAAGTTTTGTACTGTGATCAATAAAATGAAGTGATTTTGATTGATTTTTCAGGTAAATTTTCTTAATGTTTGTGTGCCTCCATATTTTGAAACTTGTACTGGACATGATGAAGCCTTGTTGACAGTTCATGACAAACTAGAAAAAAAAACTGAGTACCAAAAATACCATGCAGACACAAGAAACATCCTCATTTTCTTCCTACAATAGATCACCACAAATACTTTTATTTTAAAACAGATGGGTTGTTTCTTTAGTGTTCGGAGGTAACACAAAGTTTTTGGAAAGTGTAACCTTTTCGACCTATACATGTTGATCTCTGTGTCTTCTCACCTGCTTTTGGTTATTTGTAAGAGGTTTTAAAGGTCATCCAAGTCCCAAAACTAACAATTAAGATATAAACCTAGGTCCTTCACATTTAAGCTGTTTATTTTCTTTAGGGATATACTAGTACAATAGTATATTGTCTGTCTGTATATCAATCACAAATTTAATACCAATCATGAACAGATCAAACAAGGGGATTTTATGATTTAAGAATAGTTCTTATTTTGTTATCTAAATCAGAGGACTAGACTTACGATACAGCTGTCTAGTCGTTCCGATGGTAGGGAAAACTGAGGTCCTGCGTGTATATTGGCATGCACGTAAAAGATACCTTGACAGTGGAATACAATATAAGAGTAGGCTGTAGTGCCTCTGTCTGGGCAAAATTTCCCTCATAGCACATTTATGGCTGTAATGTCGCTGTCTGGGCAAAATTTCCCTCGTAGCACATTTATGGCATATGCCCATCTTCATTAGCCCAGTCCAGGGCAGAACAGAACAGAAGGACATTAAACCCCATTTGATTTCATTTGTTATCTTAATATTTGAATGTGCAGGGATAAACAAAACTTGATAAGAATTATCTGAAGAATATTGGAAAATATCTAATCAAGGGTAAAATTAAAGTGGCAGGTGGAGGTCTGGATGCATTTTATATAATAAGGTCTGTCATCGAGTCAGGTGTCTGTAGTTGCATCTGCCTCATCTGATGAATTTTTGCAAGGTCCCTCTGTTGAAATAAAATTGAACCATATATTAGTCTCGAAATGACCAAGTGTAGTGTTTGTTAAGTTGATGTTAAACCCGGTCACTCTAGAAAGTAGATATTATTAGACTGTTTAGAATAGACCACACTGAAACTTATACATTGATAAAGATAAGAGTATATTTGTCGAAACATTGCACATTAATAAACCAGGGGCCTGTTTCACGAAATTTTAGCTAAGATAAAATCCAAATTTTAGTAGTTTGATTGGATAATATTATATTGATTTTAGTGCTTAGCCAATCAAATTTGAAGTATATACTAAAATCTGGATTTATCTTTAGTTAACATTTGTATGCCATTCATACAAACGGTTTAACTATATGTGTTTATATCTGAATTTGGAGAATTTGGAAATAATGATGTCTGCCTGTTTGTATTCAAGTGATTAGTAGTATAAAGGATCCTGAAATCTGAACAGGGGATGTGGTGATTAATCAAAGATAGTTCATTTAACTTGTCACAAGAGATTGGAAACTGTCTGTTCCCGGGATTAATTATGTTAATAAATTAGCAGCCATTGGTTGCTGCATGGATATTTACATGTATTGTTGATTAAATCATTAATTGACAAGGTCAGGGGTTTAAAGGTACATGCATTATCTGCCCTTGCCAATAATTAATAAGTGGAGTTTTAATCAAAGACGACATTTAGGGTCAATTTCACTTGCAACTAATCCTGAAAAGATGATGTACATATTGGATAAATAGACGATGAATCGAAAACAGTCAATCAAACTATGAAGAATGGTATAATTACAGTTATTGGTTAATGCTTCTTGATACCATTCAAGGTCATTTGAGAGGTTGTATGGCTGAATGTTTAGCGTACGCACACTGTTTCATAAAGCCTGTCATTGAGTTAACTGGTGTGGTTTCGAATCCATGGTTGTACATCAAAGGATTAGTCAACTGTCCAACCTCATGGGTTTTCTCATGGGTTTTCTACGGGTCCTCCAGTTTCCTCCCACTGCTAAAAACCCCAACGCACAAGCAAATTGTTGACATGAAATTAAACCATATGTTAGTCCCGAAATGACCTACATGTAGTTTGTGTCGGGTGGACGTTAAACCTTATTTCTCTCTCTCTCTCTCTCAAGGTCATTTGCTAGAACAGATCAGCCCCACGAGCTGGTAGGGTCGTAGTTATTGAAATATTTTCATGTAGGCTATATGTGATAAACAAAACTTGATAAACATTATCTTAAATATCATGGAAAATATTGATAAAACACTAAGCTAGTTTGTACATGTCAAAGGGGGTGGGAGGGGGTGCATTGATACAGGGCTTTTATATCTCATACATAAATAATTCCATTAATATTAAGTCTGAATAAATCTATAAGTTTGTGATTTGATTTACATTTTGGGCTTTTGTTTTGGTGACATTTACTGGTCATGACTGATTAGCATTGAAATTGGTTTGGGAACAAGTTTTCCTGCCGGTCAGTGTATATGCCATTAAAAATATTTTAGCTTCTCAGTGCAAAAGCTATTACAAATTGGTCTAAAAAGTTAGAAAATGATGTTTTCAAAAATTAGACTGGCTTGCAAGGATTTGCATTAAGACACAACTCAAGAGCTGAGAGAAAAAAATAGGGTTTAACATCCACTCAACACAGACTAGGTCATTTCGGGATTAACCTATGGTTAATTTTATTTCAATAAATCACCTACATATAGACGTTTTTAGCAATGGGATGGAACCGGATGACCCTGAAAAAACCCACAAGGTTGGACAGACGACCCTACTCATGTTCAAGTACAACCGGAGATTCGAAACAATGCCAGTTGTCTCAATGACCGACATAATGATACAATGCGCACATACTAACCATTCGGCCATCCAACCCCCCAACTCAAGAATTACTGTTGTGGCAAGGGGATTCATGAGGCAAATAATGTGTGCTCTTTTACACAACATCAGATACCACTTAGTCCTGTTGCTTTGGAACGCTTCTCCAGGTAAAGGAAACAACTGTAATTCATGATCTCGTCAACACAATACTTTGGTCAGTTTGAGACGACATACATGGGCATTCCTCCGCAAGAGAATGTTGTCCTGACAGCAGCATTTGTGATTACTCTTCTTTATATTCCAACTATCAGGGATTCTTTTACGCTGTTTGAACTCGTGTTTTGACAAATGGTTAGGCATACTGCTCTTATAAATTCCAAGATTCTTCGGGGGGTTGGATGACTGATTAATTATCATTAAAACTGATGTTAGTGCCAAAATAAGGGTTTGTGTCGCTTGGAGGTTAAAACCCATTTCTCTCTCTCTCCAAGATTTTTTATCGCCCACACCCGTATTTCTGGTGGAGATTAGTTTGTAGTGATTAAAGATGGAGGAAGTGAGTTCATAAATTTTGGGAACAAATAATTAACATCATTTATGATATCAGTGTTTACTTAGACGTTCTAAATTAAACGATAAGGAGGCAGCCATGTTTGTAATAATACTAAATGAAGTGCACGGTAAATAGTGATGTCAGTTGAAGTGTGATTAATTATAGATAAGAGCAATAAGTCAATAATTTCTCCAATGTCTTTTCTAGAAAACAAGTTTCAGATAACCTTGATTATGTAATATCGTATGATAAAATAGTTTATCTCAACTGTCCGATTAAAGGTATAAAAAATTAACCGTAAATAAACTACATCCGGAAATGTCAAGCACACTATGTCCATCTGTTAAAGTTTCTTCGGTGAGTGGAGATCGCAGCGGAGAGTGTCCAGAGAAAAGATCCGGAAATGTCACGTACACTATGTCCATCTGTTAGTGTTTCTTCAGTGAGTGGTGATCACAGCAGAGAGTGTCCAGAGAAAATATCTGGAATGTCACATACACTATGTCCATCTGTTAAAGTTTCTTCGGTGAGTGGTGATCGCAGCGGAGAGTGTCCAGAGAAAAGATCCAGAAATGTCATGTACACTATGTCCATCTGTTAGAGCTTCTTCAGTGGTGGTGATCAAGGCGAAGAGTGTCCAGAGAAAAGATCCAGAAATGTCACGTACACTATGTCCATCTGTTAGAGCTTCTTCAGTGAGTGGTGATCACAGCGGAGAGTGTCCAGAGAAAAGATCCAGAAATGTCATGTACACTATGTCCATCTGTTAGAGTTTCCTTAGTGAGTGGTGATCGCGGCGGAGAGTGTCCAGAGAAAATATCTGGAAATGTCACATACACTATGTCCATCTGTTAGAGCTTCTTCAGTGAGTGGTGATCGCAGCGGAGAGTGTCCAGAGAAAAGATCCAGAAATGTCATGTACACTATGTCCATCTGTTAGAGCTTCTTCAGTGGTGGTGATCAAGGCGAAGAGTGTCCAGAGAAAAGATCCAGAAATGTCACGTACACTATGTCCATCTGTTAGAGCTTCTTCAGTGAGTGGTGATCACAGCGGAGAGTGTCCAGAGAAAAGATCCAGAAATGTCATGTACACTATGTCCATCTGTTAGAGCTTCTTCAGTGAGTGGTGATCGCAGCGGAGAGTGTCCAGAGAAAAGATCTGGAAATGTCACATACACTATGTCCATCTGTTAAAGTTTCTTCAGTGAGTGGTGATCGCAGCGGAGAGTGTCCAGAGAAAAGATCCAGAAATATCATGTACACTTTGTCCATCAAATGAGCTTCTTCAGCAAATGGTGATCAAGGCGGAGAGTGTCCAGAGAAAAGATCCAGAAATGTCACGTACACTATGTCCATCTGTTAGAGCTTCTTCTGTGAGTGGTGATCGAGGCGGAGAGTGTCCAGATAAAAGATCAGTGGTGCAGAAGTGCAATTTATTTTCTAGGACACTTGCAAATATAGAAACATTTTGCTACACATTATGGAATTTAATTTGAAAGCCTTTAAGATATTTGCGACACAAGAAGCTTATGTAGCACTGAAATTTCTAATCAAGACAAATCTTTTGAAAATTGGAGAAAAAATAAGATTACTTTTAAAAAATGTCCAATTTGTCCTTCAGTCACTGTGGCTTATGGCATACTAACATTTTGGAATGGTAGTTCCCTAATGATACCTTAAATAACATTCTGATAGTCAACCCTATCCCACACTGCCATATCTGTTATTTGTATATGTCTTTTAGGATTGGGTACAAACAACTTTAGGGGGTTGGATGTTAGCACATATGCGCTGTATCATAAAGCCTGTCATTGTGTCAAATGGTGTGGTTGTGAATTTCCGGTTGTACGTGACAAGGAGTAAGGTCGTCCGTCCAACCTCATGGGTTTTCTCCTGGTCCTCCGGTTTCATCCCACTGTTAAAAAAACCTATGCACAAGCGAATTTTTGAAATAAAATTAAACCATATGTTAGTCCTAAAATGACCTTGTTTGTGTCAAGTCGACGTTAAACCCTATCTCTCTCTTTCTCACATACACAAACAACTTTAATACCAAATGAAATGAGGGTTAACATCCGTCCAACCTCGTGGGTTTTCTCCTGGTCCTCCGGTTTCATCCCACTGCTAAAAAACCCTACGCACAAGCAAATTTTTGAAATAAAATTAAACCATATGTTAGTCCTGAAATGACCTAGTTTGTGTCAAGTCGACGTTAAACCCTATCTCTCTCTCTCTCACATACACAAACAACTTTAATACCAAATGAAATGAGGGTTAACATCCTACTGTTCTGCGCCGACTGGGCTAATGAAGAGGGGAATTGAATACCAAGCTGCATACTGTTTTATTAGTCTAGTTATCTTAAGAGGAAGATTAACACGTTGGCTGTCGACCCTAGTTTGAAGTGTGCGTCACATATGCCGACCATTTTCAGTATTAAGTCATATGCCAGCATACGACTTGTAGTGCGGGACTGGCTAATGGTCATTTTTACCGGATGTTCTTTTTCAGTGCCGCATCATAAACTACTGTCCATCACCATTGCCGTGAATTTATATTATTATACCAAGTCAATAATTTTTACTATGAGTATACTCGTAGCGGCACAGGCGCAATAACCACGACTACGAGTATACCCGTAGTCGTCAGTCAACGTGTTAACATTGAAATAAAAAGTGAAACAAAAGATTTCAAAATATTTTTACATTAAAGACAAATTAATTGATGGTTCCCGTGACAAGATGGCTGACCATACGCCACAATCATTTCTCACATTTCAATATCATTCAGACATTTTTCAACAAATTACTCCAAGTGACAATCCTTTAAGATGGGTATTCAATATCAGGGTAATTATTATAGGAGATTCATCATTGTGTCTGAACAGAAGATCTGGGGTGTATGACAAATCATAAGTTGGGTCCATTAGTTTTCTTTATCAAAAGAATTTCTTTGTTTATAGAATAAAAGTGGTATTGATTCTCGAGGGAATTCTCGTCTTTTTTATTTACCATCATCAATAAAATAATTACTCATCTTGAACATCTAATGATCAATCTTTATATCATCTCTAAGTTAGGTGACAATACATTGTTGTACGGTTGGTTAAGTCTAAGTCTCTGATCTCAGGCTTCAATTGTTGAAAATGTCGCTCTGATTTATTTTTGCATTATGTAATGGATTAGCTTTAATCATATAGATTTTTTGTATTGTCAAAAAAGTAGAGTTGGAAACCAAATCCTATATTTGTCTACAACCCCCCCCCCCCCCCCCCCTACACTCAGTTGTGAATGTACTCATCAAAATTAGAAAACTGATTTTAAAGTTTTGATGTTTATTTTTATCATCTTGTCAGTTCTACATGTATGTTAGATTACTTTTCTAATAATGCTTTAAAATTAAAGAAAAAACGGTCTTCAGATGAAGAACTAGAAACACTTTTTGGCTCTAACCAAAAATTATCATCTACACAGTCTATAAAAAAAAATTGTAACCTACCAAGTTACTTCCATAAATTTAGGAACAATACTGAATATTGTCATCTACATTTAATTAAGAATCTAGATGACAATATTCAGTAGGTATTAAATTGGTTAAAATTCATGAATGAAAATTATGGAAATAATATTCCACAAGCATTGCGCTTTGAAATGCTTGGTTATAGAGAGAGAGAGAGAGAGAGAGAGAGAGAGAGAGAGGGGGTTTAACGTCCACTTGACACAAACTAGGTGATTTTGGGACTAAGCTTAGTTATAAAATGTATGTCCAAAGTATTGCAGTAAGTAGTGACACATGTCATGCTTGAGGTAGTGTATGCTTCCTTTTTGTTTAACATCTAATAAGACTTCTTATTTGATGATTCTACTATATACATAACTGGGCCAACAGAAGCAATAACCTGGAGAAAAGAGTACTTGCGGCCAAATTATTGGGGGGGGGGCGCTAAAGTTCCCCCTAAGCTCCCTACTCTTCCAGGCCTGCATAAATAGCAAAGAAATCTCCCTCATAGCGCATTGTATGGCATATGTTAATTCTCTTCATAGTAAGTGCAGATATAAATAGGACGTTAAACCCTATTCAATTACAACAACTCAGTCTGAAAAAAACTCCCAAGATATTTAGTTAATAATCTTTACAGATTATGTCTGCTTATTGTTAATGCTCTAGTATATCTACAAAATAGACAGTATGAGTGCTACAAGAGTTCTCCAGTGTCATGTTTATAAGGAAACAATTCAGATTATACTGTTTTTATTGATTTAATCTGTAAAATATAATGGCTTTGTTTTAATTTAATGGTTTTTTAATGGCTGAAGACCTTTCACGAGTGTATAGAATGGTTAAACATTAAATACCATTACATGCAAAAAATTATGCAATTGGTTGTGTAGTAGATGTTTTATTTTGAGATAATTTTGATTGATTTATGTTTTTATATTTAAAGAGGCATTGTCACTTTCAGGAAGAAAGTAAATGTACTGGTAATAAATTTTATATAATCTTATGTTCAATATAACCTTAGACTCGCCTAATTATCACAAATCCAAGCTAACCATCATTTGCATATTTTCAGACAATATCTTGTTTGTTTGATAGCTTAGGCTTAATCCATGCTAAAATTACTCCAATTAATTATTTAACATTTAATTAAAAAAAACCAAACAAAAATATCGATGGTGAAATTCCCCAGGCTTGGATTCATACAGATTAAAAACAAGCCCATATAGGTGCTATTGGCTAAAGGGGGGTTGGATTTCGAAATGGTAAACAAATGCGTGCTGTATCATAAAGCCTTTCATTGAGTCAACTGTTAAGGTTTCAAATCTCCGGTTGTACGTGACAAGGAGGAGGGTAGCCGAAATGACCTAGTTTGTCAGGTGGACATTAAACCCTATTTCTCTCCCTCTCTAGCCATTGGCTTAAAGGAATATCAATGCAAAATGATTCTTTTGCATTGATCATTTACAAAGCTAGAATGAATAGAAAATTTCACAACAGTCATCATTATCTGCGGATGATGGTCTGTAAAAATATTGTAGTTTACAAGAAATTCAGAATCTCTCAAATGAGAATCGGTTGATATACTGAAGTCTGTATCTCCCTGATCATTGGGCAGATCTGTCTGAAATTTTGCAAAGAATACAGTTTGAACATTTGCAGTACAGCTATAAACACAAACGGGCAAATCGAAAGCTGTTCTTATGAGCACATCCTTGTCGTTCCGATGGGACGAATAACTGAGGTCCCGTGTACACATTAGAGTGTACGTAAAAGATCCCTTGGCAGTTGGATTTTTATATAAGAGTAGGGCGTAGCGCCGCTGCCCGGGCACGCCAATGGGTACACGGGATCTCGGTTTTCCATCCCATCCAAACGACTAATGTCAGCTTTTTAATATGTACATGTATCTAAGTACTGTCAGTTTTGAAATAATCAAGTGTATCTAAGTTCTGTCATTTTGAAATAATCAAGTGTAGCTAAGTTCTTCCAGTTTTGAAATATTCAAGTGTAGCTAAGTTCTTCCAGTTTTTAAAAATCAAGTGTAGCTAAGTTCTTCCAGTTTTGAAATATTCAAGTGTAGCTAAGTTCTATCAGTGTTCCTTGTATTATAGATTTAATTTTAAACACTCATTTAAGAGTTGTCATTGTTTTTAATATGATCAATCATGGTAACAATGTTATTTATTATTTTCCAGACGACCCTCAGGATAATTTGTAAGTTGATTGACGACAGTATAAGAATAGTATCGTCCTGTGTTTTTGTGCCGATTAAGGGATAGCTTTAGAATTATCGCATGCAGACGCAAATGAAATCAATAGATTTTGCATGATTCAAATAATTAAGCGTAACATATCAAAGGTCAGGTTGTCGAACCAAATAACCTGTCTGCTGTCAATACGGATATTCAGTACCCCATTTTTAATTCAATTCTAAATACAGCGGGCTATAAATAGAAAAGATTTTAATGCAACTTTGATTAAATTGCTATCATAGAAACTATCTAAATGAATATTGTACATGTTAACCAAAGTTGATTTGTACTGATATAAGCAAAGCAAATGTCTTTTAAATAGTTTTAACTTTGTTCAATGCTTTTCGATCACAAATGTGCATGTTGTTCCATTATACATTTTCATAGTGGGACTTGCTCCATAATTGCATGAATCATTTGAAAAGTTTGAAAAGTAGGTCCAGAACTACTAAGGTACTAGTTTCTTTTAAAAGGATCCGGAAATACCAAGAAAGTGGTTTGTATTGAAATATTCATAACTTTTGTTCCTTGAGGTGGGTGGAGATGTTTTGGACATTTATGTCGTTTTTTTCCACCCAACATAATTTTGAATTGACCAAATTCAACAAAATGAATGAATGAAATGGGGTTTAACGTTTACTATTATGCACCTAACCTGGACTTATGGAATACGGGCATACGCCATACAGTATGCTATGAGGGAAATTTTGCCCGAGCAGAGGAGCTACGGCCTACTCTTCTATGAAATTCCAACTGCCAAGGGATCTTATAAGTGCACTCCAATGTGTACACAGGACCTCGGTTTTTCGTCACATCCGAACAACTATGTAGCTGTCCTTGTCATGTCCTCCTTCTGCATCACTGACAAGGGAAATCACGCCGGAAAATCGAGATCGAACACCCGACCTCCAGACTATCAAACCAGCGCCTTATCCACTTAGCCATCGTGATCCCCCCCAGATTCAACAGAATCAAGATAAAGTAATAAAAATGGCTATTGTTTAGGGATGTTTATTGTCCCTTGGAGAATTTCTTATTCCAGATTTTGTCTGATGAATAAATATTATCTTGTCTACATGTTAGAAAAATGATAAATCGATTTGAACAGAAAGTCGCTTAAAACACGCATTATTTTAGATACATGAATATAATTCCTTTGATTATTGTGATCACTGGCATGTAGTATGTCTGTTTGGGTTAATTTCTGAAACAGACATGTTCAATGCCAGCAGGACACGTCTGCCACAGAAACTCTGCTTGATGTCTGATAGAAATCCATGCATCCAGTTTCTGTATTAGGGAAACTAATGTTTCACAACTTTGACTAGGAACAAGATAAGCCATCTGGTTTTCTTAATAATTTATACACAAATAATCAGAATTCCTAAAAAATGTTTGACAAATTATTGAATTTATAAATAAGTATATCGCAGTTGTCTATGCTTTGTGCAATTACAAAAACGAAGGTTATTTTGGTCCTACTTAAAAACTTGTCATCAAAATGATTGACAAAAATTCAACATAAGTATTTTTAGGATTTGGCAGATAATAGGTCTTACCCTTTAAAAAGGCTGTATTCTTAAAGGAGCTAGATCGCTAAAATTTCAGACCTAGAAATTGACAGAAGTTGGTCGCAACGCATATAATACTGTAATATGAATGTATATAAACTGAATTTACACTCAATGGTTTTTGTATTTACTCTAATTTCAAATCAGTTATGTTCCACGAAATAAGCCAGCAGTCTCAATTGAGATCAAATTTCCAGCGTCTGGATATTCCAGTCTACATACACCGTTTGATTTGGTACAATGTGTCTTTCCTCATTCCCTGAGTCTCTTGCTAGAACTGGGACTGATACGCATTAGGGTACACGATTCGTGTACCAATGGTAAAATGTTTATTTTGTCTTTAATATTGGATATCAGAAGCCCATCTTTTTCTGGTAAGATCAAAGCAATGTTGCTTTAAATTGACAAATAATTTGTGTTTTCAAAGTTGAAGATTTTGGATGACATTGAGTTAGAGACTTTGCTACTTTAAAACATTTTAGTTTAAGTAACCATGTTAAAGGCCCTTTATTTACATCACAGCACAATGGCGCCAATACCGTATAACATCTTTTAAGTAATCATATATGAGGATCTGTATTTAAATCACAGAACAGCGGCGCCAAATATACTTCTAATTCTATGCATGTGCAAATTAATCAGATTTTATTACTTTGCATAAAATGGCATGAAAACTCGATCTTCAGGTTGAAAATGTCTTAAGGCACATATCTTGATAGTGTTAATTAAATTGAAGCTTCAAAGTCGTATCAAATAAAATCAGAATTTTTCAATCTGGACAAAGAAAATATTTGATTCAGATTTCCTTTATTAGACACTGCACTTGTTGATCATGAAAAAAACAACTTTTGATCTTTTGATCGCAATCGGATTGATTAAAATTGTAGAAATTAACTTTTATATCCAAAAAACTTTGTAACCTTTGTTGACAGAAAATCATAAACCTGACAGCATACAATATACTAAAAATCAAACAAGGTATTTTTTACGGAAAGCAAATAGTGTGAACATGCGTTCTCCATTTAATTAAAGAACAACACACTTGAAATAAGTTTTTAGAGTTTATTTTATCTCCCCAAATAAATTCAGCTAAGGTCAGGGTAATATATAACTCACAAATTCTATCGACGCAGTTGCGTAAAACCCATACAATTATGGCATTAGGGGTGTTTGATGCAAATGTGTAATTACAGATTCTCTCTTTAAAATCGAAAATGTCAGAAGTGCAAATTCACACAGAAAATACATGAGAGAATGTCGAGTTTAGTTGTTCTGCCGTCAAATTGGAGTGGAAAATCTGTCCTGTTTATAATCATGTGTTATGTCTAATATCTATTAATAGGGTGCACTGTGTATTAATTTTAGGTTGCCTGTCAATTAAGAGAGAGAGCGAGAAAGAAATGGGGTTTAACCTCCACTCACACAAACTTATGGTTTAATTTTATTTCAATAATTCGCTTGCACATAGAGGTCTTTAGCAGTGGGAGGAAACTGGAGGACACAAGGAAAACCCATGAGGTTGGACAGGCAACACAATGACAGGCTTTGTCATACAGTCATCCAACCCCCCTGCCTGTCAATTAAGCTTCAAGTACTGGTAATGATATTATCATGCATTGGACAGAGTGTGCTTAATCCTTCTTAAACACCTTATTTCACAATTTATTGGAAAAGTTCACATAGCTACCATGATACTTCACCCACAATAAATAAACCTGAAAATTTAGCAAATTGTTGGTCAGTCAAGACCAGCAAATATGACCAGAACAAGAGCTGTACATGTGTTATGTAGTTTATATCAAGTTTGTCTATGAGCATGTATGTCATTATACTCTGACATTGTGAAGATGGCATATGTAGATAGAATCATTCCTCTAGTGTGTGGTCGTCTGTTATATATTGATATACATACAGAGGTGAACATTCAAAATCATCGAGCATTTATGCAACATGTGATATTTGTGATAATTGGTCCATGGGGGAATTAACATATGATTTTAGAATAGGAATCGTGCCTTGTACCAGCATGTGATAACTGTTGATTTAAAGGGACCACATACTGTTGATTTAAAGCAAAGGTTATCTTATAGTTCCAATTTCAAATTTTCAAGGTATTTTTTAAAAATGTATCAAATTATGACGTTATTATTTCCCGTGTCATTGATTTTTTAGGGTGGGAAATAATGCCAATGGTCGTTTAATAGTGAGTTAATAACCTATTGAGCAAAAGACATAGAAATAATTATGTTTTGACTTTCTTAGAAAATATGAAATTCTCGCTTTAAACAATCATCGACAAACAGATGAAGGAATAAAGGTATTTAATGTGCATCATTTTTATACTAACATGTATTGTTGGCAAGGGGGAGGGGTACAATAGGTCTTATCTGGTATATTTTTCAGAATCTGAATTTTGCCATCTTTTCATCAAGATATAGGTGAGGTTTTTTGCTATGCCTACTATCTATAAGGCGCACCCCTTCTGTAAATAAAAATATCTGGTAAAATAAGTGCGCCTTATACACCGAAAAATACGGTACATTTTCATGTGGACGTATTATGTTGTCTTCCTTTAACATTTGCATACGGACACAATTTTCTATCTGATTTCTACTAAACTTAAAATATTTTATAGTCCAAAGATATTGGCATAGGACCACAATCTTATGGATTATTGCCCCTGATTATTCAAAAACTTATGTTTTTAACTTGTGAACTGTCTATAGGTTGCAATGTTTGTTTCTTTCATTTTATAAACGATTCAAATATATGGTTGTTAAACTACTATAGTGAATTATAGTGAACGTGGGAAAGAATGTAATACAAATGCGAAGGTTGTGGACTCTCTTTAAGAACCAAACAATCTTGAATGAGTTTGAATTTGGTATGCTTCAGACCTTCAGTTCTGGAGTGAAAGAAGCATATTATAAATACTGTAATTACTGAATAACGAACATTTTAATTGTAAAATCCTAATAGTATTTGAAGACATCCATGAAACATTTTTCTGCGTGCAAAGGGTTAAATGCACATTTGTTTCAAAATATGTGTGGGTAAGGTAATTTGTTTAACATGTATGTAAACATTGTATTTACCTATTGCTACAGGTAAGACTGTGATTATAGTCATACCTGAATACCTACACCAGACTTTATCTAACATATCTCTCTCTTTTACTTACATAATTCAAAACAAGTTCTATAAACATGCATGTAAATAAATCACAATTCCTGAAGCCGAAATGATTCAAAAGATAACTTAACAGTCCATCCTATTAGGTTGCATATTTATGAGTTTTATTCATTGGCGATATCAATGCTTTTTTTTCTGACGATTGCTTGTTTAAAGGACCTAAGTCCGTAACTCAAAATCCTCCAAAATCTTCGACATCGAAATCGCGAATTATTGATCAATTTAAATCAACATTGATGATGTAAACTTACTGGGAAAAGATGAGCTTATGATGTCCTTAAGATAAAATTTTTTTAACATTGGTACACGAATCGGTACCATAATGCGCTTCAGTCCCAGTTGTATTGAGACACTCGAGGGACGAGGCTAGACACATTGCATCAAACCAAACGGAGTTATGTAGACTAGAATAACTAGACGCTAGAAATATGCACTTGATTGAAATTGCTGGCTTATTTCGCCAAATATAACTGATTTGAAATTGGAGTAAAAACAAAAACCATTGAATGTAAATCAGTTTATATACATTCATATTACAGTAGTATATGCGTTCCAACCCACTTTTGTGAATTTCTAGGTCCCAAATGTTAGCAATTTAGCTCCTTTAACACAATGGCAAAGTGATATTTTCCTGGCATGTATGCTTGCAGGGTTCTAATTTCAAGTCGTTGGCTAGTCTTAACCCACTGACGCACTATTTGTTGATTGAAGGGAGAGAGAGAGAAATGGGGTTTAATGTCCATTCAACACCCACTACGTAATTCAGGACTAACAAATGGTTGAAATTTATTTCAATATTTCGCTTGCACATAGCGATCTTTAGATGTGCGAGGAAAGCAGAGGACCCGAAGAAAAAGCAAAGGTTGAATAGGCGACCCTGCTCCTTGTCATGTACAAGTGGGGAATCGAGCCACACCACTAGACTTGATGAAAGATCTTATGATCTTATGCGCACACGTTAACCTCCACAACCCCACCCTCCTTTGTTATTTTAAGGATTACAAACTGTGAAAGTTGATGAATTAAATTTTTAAGGGAGATTAAGTTAAAACGTCTTCAATTAGTCTGACATGACCGGCCAGCAAGAGTTTGAAGCAAGAGCCCAGGTGAAATAAAATGAAGGAAATCAAATGGGGGTATAATGTTTTAGTGTTTTGCTCCGATTTGGTTAATGAAGACGGGCATATGCCGTACAGTGTGCTATGGGAGGAATTTTGCCCAAGCTGCAGCACTATATCCTACTCATATATGCACCACTTTTTTCTTATTCACTTTGTTATTAAGCAGCATGTTTTTATTAAAAAAAGGATTTTCTTGATGATGATTATTACTTACATAGGATTATTAACAAATAGATTTATCTTGATAATGACAATTATATATACATTTAACGATGTTGGTTTACCACATCAAAGACAATGATAAGCCCCATTTCAAACAAATATTACAAAAATTATGAAGGTTTTTTTATTGGTTTAGGTTTAACATAATTAGAGCTCCTGCAAGAAATCAAACAAATTTGCATCCTATAGTTATTGCCCTCGTGGGTTAAAAATAAGAATAAATTGTTGATTATGGAGGGAATTCGTATGCAAAAATCTAGTTTACAAATCCATGAAATATTAGTATTTGGAACCACTCAGATTGAAACATTGTCATGTGTTTTTGCTTCATGCACGACACCCACCACTACTACCATAACTGTTAATACCCCCTTGATCATGCAGTATCATTGCTTATTAGTAGCTAATTACCGTGTTGTGTTTGTTGTTATTGTTAATTATCCTTTACAACTTTATTATTTATATCACTGTTACTCTTACTCCATGTAGATGGTTTCTTATTCATTTTATATATATTAACCTCAAGTGCTTGATAACGCTAAATGCCACTTAAAGATTATACTCTAAGAAAACTAAATTGCATCCAATAGTTATCGCCATAAATAGTGGATTATGGAGATGATCATATACAAAAATCTTGTTTACAAAATCATGAAATATTAGTATTTGTAACCATGCAGTGAGAAGCATTATCATGCATTAATTTCTTGCTTCATACACAACACTCACTACTACTGGAATGATAAGAACCATAAATATCAGATCTAGTGAAATGATCAGAACCATAAATATCAGATCTAGTGAAATGATCAGAACCATAAATATCAGATCTAGTGAAATGATCAGAACCATAAATATCAGATCTAGTGAAATGACAACAACACCCATTCTTCATTTGTTACAATTCTTGGATTATAGTTTTCTGTGAAACATCAACACAAAATTGGCATGAAAAGAAGCACTGTAAGGACTAACCCTCCCCCAAAACAAGACTTACGTCAGATTTCAATGATAGATACAAACTGTAATAATGTGACATGGGGTTTCACATCCTACTTTTCTTCACCAACCGGGCTAATGAAGATGGAATGATGCATAATCTAAAAGATGTGACAATTAAGGAATTGAGTTGAGTCATGTCTGTGAGGTTGACCATGTCACTTTATTTTTTAACCTGATTGTTATTCTTTGAATCAATTGTTGAAAAATATCCTGAAGTTTTTTCTCTTACAAATAATAACATACGTTCAATGTGATCTACATTTAACCTGTCAAATTGGGGGTGGTGACCTTCCTACCTCCCCCTATGAACCTCAATATGATAGACAATAAAATGCCCTTGGGCTACAATTTAGAGTAAATTGCTTCCAATTATTCATTATCTGAGGTACCATTGGGGTTCACTTCAGCGTGTCCAATATTGCCTTCAGCGGATCAAACCCTTTCATGGCTGTTAAAGAAATTTAATGCTGGATAAACTTCACAAAAATTTGTGTTTTATCAGAAGTATATTTTATAAAAATTGTAATGTGGATGTACTACATGTAAATGAATGAAACGAAATGGGGTTGTAAGTCCTACGCTTATGAAGATAGGCATACACAATGCAGTGTGTGAATTTTTGCCTGGACAATGGTTTTTGCTCGATTTCCAATTATCATGGAATCTTTTACATGTCCCACCAAACGACTTCCAGTGGTTGCATTTTCCTTGCCGAGCCCTCCTGGGATGAACCGAGGAACACAAGACATGCTCGTGCTCGTTAGTGAACCAGCTCGTTAAATACTGAGCTAACATGCACAAATACTGCATGTTTTAAACTGCATCTTTTTGTTTAGAATCTTTGCACACGATTGTAAGATTTTGATAACCTATTTATTGTAAAGAATTACTTATGAATGCAGCTATACATGAAAAAGTCACAGATGAATGATTTGAATCTATTGTTTAAAATTAAAAAATTACATTATAGCTGGTAAATAACTATCTAATAAATCTTGAAACTTGGGAGATATTAAATCAGTGTAGTTTATTGAGGGTAAGATTTTATATATTGGAACCAAATCGCGCATGTTTGTCTATACTTACATGTGGTCTGTCCCTTTAATTTTTCATAAGGGGGGTTGGATGGCCGAATGATTAGCATGTGTGCGATGTATCATAAGGTCTGTTAGTAAGTCAACTGGCATGGTTTTGATTTGCTGGTTGTAGGGTCACCTTGGTCCAACCTTTTGTGCTTTCTCCTTGTCCTCCAGTTTTCTCGAACTGCTAAAGACCCCTACACGCCACTAAATTATTGAAATAAAATTGAGCTATGTGTAAGTCTTAAAAAATGACCTAGTTTGTGTTGAGTGGAGGTTAAACCCCCAATTCTCTCTCTCTCTCAAACTTCTTATAATCACTCAGCCTGTTAATCTTTTAAAAATTCCAAAATGTTGAGAATAGTGACAACTGTGACAACTGTCAGATGTGTTAGCTGCTGTTGGCAAATGTAAATTTTATGCATATTTTCCTTCTAAACTTTACTTACTTTTGTTTTCTTAAAATTAAGTGGTAAAACCTTATCAGAAATTTGCTGTTTTTTGGTTGTTGTGTGATGTTTGTCTTGAACTTTCAGTCATTATTTTCAGGACAAAATTGTATAAGTTTATATTGTCAAAGTTATATCATATCTTTAAAACCCCCAACATTTTTATGTGGACTACATGTATTAAAAACACATCAAGGGTCCAGATCAAAAAGGGTTCCCCCACTGTTGACATTGCTATATTTGCAAGGATCTGAAGGGAACTCATGTTAAGATAATTTGCTTTCTTTTTCTCATTATAAATCCTAGAAGTAAGGCACATGTCATTGATGTTGTCCGGTACAAATTCAGGGTTTATTGAGCCCAGTCAGTCTGATTCGGAGCTTAATGTCAATCACAGATTTGTCTTTTTTCATTGTGGGGGGGGGGGGATATTTAGGTTAAGTCGTGCGTGTTTGATCATAGGTCTGTTATTGTGTCAAGTGAATTATTGAAATAAAATGAATCGTATGAAATGACTTAGTTTTTGTCGAGTGGATGTTAAATCCTATATTTCTCTCTAGTCTGGTATAAACTTTAAAATTAAAGTGGTTCTATTTCATTAGTTATTCACAGGCCTGGACGAGAGAGAATCAAACTTTTCAGTTTTTAGCATTTCTTAATAAATACAAATATACACATTAAAATAATAGGCTTTGGGTATGTTTGTATCAGGGCACCATGCCAACAATAATCTGCGTAAAAGCGATAATTTCAAGTAGAAATTCAATAAAGCGCTGGCTCATTAACTAGGAGGTGCTGGGGTTTGATCCTGGTTCTGGCCAAGAAAGTTCTTCTTGATTTAATCCTTATAAGACTTCTTGATTGTTAGTTGTACAGGACATGAATGGGTGTGCTCTTAAAAGAAGCCTTGACAGATGATATTCTAAGTAAGAGTAGGCCGTAGTGCTGCTGTCCATGCAGAATTCCTCTTACATTGCACTTTGGTTAGTCCCGAAAGTAAAAGGTTTCCCCCTTGTTAGTGGTGCGGTACAGGATGGAGGACCTGGCAAGGAACTATCTCAAGTCATTTGTATAGGACAAAAATAATGAGGATCTGTATACATGTTTGGGTGCACGTAAAAGAACCCTTGACAGATGAAATATAAAGTCAGAGTAGGCCATAGTGCTGCTGTCCAGCCAAAATTCCTCTTACATTGCACACCGTTAAGTCCCGAAAAATAAGAGGTTAAACCATGTTTTATTCAATGTCTGACTCTAAAGTAGGAAACTGGGTTTGCTATAAACATCTTATAATTAATTGAAGTGTATGTTCAGCAAGAACTCACTGATGTTTTACTAATCTTCAAGCCTTGCTGCAGGACATGCTTAAGTACATCAAACAGCCTTATCAAATACTTTGTAATCTTCATTAGTAGACTAGTTTGAGAGGAATCTTTACACCCACGGTATTAAGCTATCAATTGCTTTGACAGGTTCAAGTTGTAAGCAGGTAGATAATTGGCCTCATTAAAGCCTTAATAAGTATTATTAACCAATCAAATTACATAATCTAAGATTTAAGATCAGATGTGAAATTGGTTTAAAGTGGGTGTTTAATGTGTTCACATGTCAGCGTTAAGTCTGCTTGTAGGTAATGTGGTCTGACACCTCCATTTAACCATAGATTTTTACTCATGTTTTCTTTCATTTCTGTGAGAATTTTTTTTATGTTCTAAACATCTGAAGATAAACACATGTGATCAATTGTAGAATTATGCAATTGGTTGTTTTTTTATCAAACACATCATTTTTAAACATGTGTACAGTATTTGAGAGCTTTTTAAAACATGTGTACAGTATTTGAGAGCAAAAAATTTTAAACTTCGTGCAAACTGCAATATTGAGAAGATTGGATCTTTAAAAGGACTATCAATCAAAAATATTTCAATTTCGTTCTAAGCTGTAAAAATTTAATGTGGATTAAGCCAAAAAGCTGTATAAATATAATGTGGATTAAGATACATAAAATCTAATGTATGTATATCAAGATGTAAACAATTTAATGTGGATTAAGCCGTAATTTTTTTTTAATGTAGTTTAATCTGTAAAAAAATTATTGTGAATTAAGCTGTAAAAAATGAGATGTTTTTCGAAAAATCAATGTGGATAAGAAACTTTTAAGCAAATTGTATTTGAGAGCAATAATTTTAAAAAGTTAAATCTATACTATAAATTATTTTACCGCACAATAGCTAATCAAATAGAAGTGTACCCCCTTAACCTTGAAAAAAAAAATTGGAAGAATTTTATTACAATGGTAAATTCTGTCTTGTTTGCGTCCGTGCCAAGCATCGGATCATTTTAAGGTTATTTGTTAGATTTATGGGTAGAGAAATTCAGTTTATTTCTTTCTTTTGAGTTAAGATGTTAAGATGTACAACTACAATGCTGCCAATAAGACATATTTAAACACGGTGAATGTGGTTTTCTTGCATGTTTACCGTAATGAATTTTACATCGATGACGAGGGTTCACGTTTTTAAATAACATTAAAGCAACATTTTTCTTAGTGGCTTTGTATTTATTGTCTGAATTATATCAACAGGTGGAGGAATGCCTACGCAAATACAGACGGGACGCGACATCCAACTCTTCAAATAGACACACAAATTATTCTGTCATTATATAACTGATAAGAAGGTACACAGCCAAGGTGTTGGCACAGGTACTCGAAGTTAGTTTTACATTCCTAAACTTTGAGGTAATGGTTTAAACCGTTAAACCATACGAGAAACGAATCCACTTCAGTCTTGTCATCGTACACATGTTAGTTTATATGATTTGACCTTCAAAAGGTCATGTTGTTAAAAAGTAAATTTCAGCAGTTGAGAATTCCTCTTGGTTATGCCACATCTTGGGTCATAGGTACATAACCTTGCCAACATTCTTACAAGTGCAATTAAGCAATAACTAAGAATTAATACTAGGGGTGGGCAAATGGTGGTCGAATTTTGGAAACAAGTGTTTTCAAAGGCGATTTTGGCTGCTGAATCCGAATCTGGTGAAATTTTTGTTCTGTGACGTCATTTTGAGCTGGTTCCCTGGCCATTTTCAAAATGACTTTTTTTCAGTTATTAACCTCATATCAATAAAGGATGTTATTAAATCATAAATGGGAGTGCAGTATTAGAATCCACGGTCATGAAAACATATATTCTAACGTATTGGACAACTAGTTCCAATATTTTCTCACTTTTATGAGAAAAAAAGTCATTTTTGGGCCGCCATATTGAAGGCCACGGAACCAGCTCAAAATGATGTCACAGAACAAAAATTTCTCCAGATTCGGATTCAGCAGCCAAAATCACCTTAGAAAACACGCGTTCCCAATATTCAACCTCCATTTGCCCACCCCTACTTAATACTGAGGCTATCAACCTGAAAGAAGCCAAGTCTCCAACACAATATAAATCATCCAAAGGCTTCAACATTGAAAACACAAATTATTTGTCAATTTAAATCAACAGTGATGTTCTGATCTTACCAGGAAATTATGGGCTTTTGATATTCAATATTTTAGGACAGAATAAACATTTTAATAAACACTATCAATGAAGACTGGAATTACCAGATGCTAGAGGTTGTCAATTGAATGAATGAATGAAATGGGGTTTAACGTCATACTATTATGCACCCAACCTGGGCTAATGGAAAATGGGCATACGCCATTCAGTGTGCTATGAGGGAAATTTTGCCCGGGCAGCAGGGCTACGGCCTACTCTTATATTGAATTACAACTGCCAAGGGATCTTTTATGTGCACTCCAATGTGTACAAGGAACCTCAGTTTTTTGTATCATCCAAACGACTAGGCAGCTGTCCTTGTCAGGCCCTCCTTCTGCATCACTGACAAGGGGAATCACGCTGGAAAAGGTTGTCATTTGAGTGTGACTTCAAGCTCATATCGTCCAACATAACTCATTACAAATTAGAGTATAAATGTAAACTATTGAATGTAAATCAGTTTATATACATTCATATTACATTATTATATGCCCATTTGTGTCAATTTCTAGATCCCAAATATTAGAGATCTAGCTCCTTTAGAGAAATTTATTTTAGAAGTTAAATCTAGTGTATCACCTGTTATACCAAATAAGAATTAATACCGTGAAAATTCTAACAATTCTAAAGAAACTTAAGATTGGAAATGACATATTAAATATATCAAATGTCACCTTTCTAATTTGTAACAATTTCCAAAAAAAACCAAAAGGTATCTAGTATTTCACCTTTATATAATTTTTGTACATAATGAACTCAGTTCTATTCTTCAAAGATATTTTTTTTAGTGTGTGAACAGGTATCATGTGATATTAATTTTTTATTTTTTCTCTCGAAACCTAATCTGAACATTAAAATGTAAAAACTCAAAATTCTGTTAACACATATTATCTTTCAAAATTCTTAAAATTGTGTTACTTTTTGCAGCTATCAATTTACATACATAATATGTAAATTATTAATATATATCTATAACAAACTATGTCAATTATTAATATATATCTATAACAAACAAAAAATGTATATTATTATTGAAAAATACATACATTATACCCTGTAAGTCTCCTGCCTTAAATTGGGAACATCAAAGCCATCTGCACATATTAAGTTATGCTATTGCAATCTGAACCTTCAATATCCGTTAAACTAAGAATATATCTTCATATTTCCAAGACTGCGATGTATAAACTTCTTACTTAAGTCAACCTCGTGGGTTTCCTCTGGGCACTCCGGTTTTCTCCCACTGCTAAAGACCCCTACACGCAAGTGAATTATTGAAATAAAATTAAAACCATATGTTAGTCCCGAAATGACCAATGAACTAGTTGTGTTGAGTGGACGTTAAACCCCAATTCTCTCTTTCATATTAGTAGATGGAAGAATCTCTTGCACCATGCAGATCAGCGTAGATCTCAGTGATACTACTGTAGGGGCGTAAAGGATCTCTCTTTGGAGTCCTGGCCCTGAGTTCACAAAGTATTCTCAGACTCAAGTTGAGAATTTTACTTAAACTTGCTCACCTTATTTTAACTAAAATATAGCAGTTCATAATTATTTTGTTGTTTTCATGTATCAAATACATCAACAATCAACTATGTACAAAGTTTTGTATTTCTGGACCAAAGATATTACTCTAAAACAGTGATTGAAAGTTGAGCGAATTCTTAAGTTAAGCCTGAGAATGCTTTGTGAACTCAGGGCCAGGTATGAATACGATCTGTGTGTTGAATTATGAGTATCCTACTTAGATCCAGCAGGTAATTGTTAAGATATTTAGGATTCCCTGTAATCAATTCTCCATTTCATTGCTATTCAGTGGTAAAATATTGGATAAGAAACATAGTAAAATCCGCTAAATTGATGACTTTATGATTTTGGGGCTGTTTTTGCATGGAATTCAAGATAAAATCATTCCAGTCACCCACTGAAGGGTACTACAAGTCTGGTTTCATGTCGGAAGACAAGAGGTCCTGTCTGCCACAAGATGCATTAATATAGAAAGGTTAACACTGTCTAAGTACTGTATATAATGGAGGATGACATTTGGTCGAGGGCAATCTTTTCTTCTTTACATTCTTCATTACAGCAAGTGCGTCGCGTGATTACTAGGCAATTTACTCATAGTACTACGAGAGTAAGACTAAATGAAAAACTGACTTGCCGCATTATCCAACATTATAGCGCCAATCTTTGGTTGGAAAGTAAATTATATCATTTGTAGTGACCTCTTGGTTACTGGCATTGAGAATTATTGACACATGTATGTTCAAGCCTTTTCTGATGGTAGTGGCGGCACCTTCAGAAGAATTGATCCTAAAAGTTTGATGTTAGGCCATGTGTCTGTGCAGGGGCCGTGGAGCCGGGGGGGGGGGGGGCTAGGGGGGCTTAAGCCCCGGCAATAATTTTTAATAGTGAAAATAAAATGTCGCCAAAAGCTCAAAAAAGCGAAAAATGGTTATGGGATGGGGGGGGGGGGTATGGTCAGTAGCCCCCCCAAAATCGGGCCCGCTCCGCGGCCCCTGCTGTGTGTAATATTGGGCATTTGGGTGTTCTCAGCAGCTAAATTTCATCTTCAAATCCCTTTTCTCTCCACACTTCTTCCCACCGACCACCACTGCTGCAGATACTGCTCAAGGTACTGTTTATACAGACTTCCTATTCCTTTTAACCAAGTTATAAGCAAACAAATTCCAAAGAGTAACAAAGTTACCCATTTGGTACTAGAAAGTTTTCTGAATGCTTCATTATACCCTTTAAACAAATATAAACTTGATTAGCTTTTAACTTTGTTACAGTACCACAGTTTGGTGGGGAGCACTACAGGGACAAACACAGACAGCGACAACTGTTGATAACTTTAATTGACATGCCACCATTACAAGACCTCATATTGACGAAGGGACCTGTAACCTACAGGGACTTGTAACATATAATTAACTATAATGGCGGTATCCTTAATTTGTGGTATGTTATCTTAGATTCCACGATCATAAGATGACCATAACAAATAGTCCATGTTGATAAATAGTTTGTTTTAGTATAAATAATCTATATACCTGTTTATCATGTTGATGATAGAGAGATTGACAACAAATATGTAAATATACATACCATGTAAATAGTAGATATACTAGTTACTAAGAGTTTTACCTATTAGTACCCTATAGTATATCATAATACATATATAGTTAGTACCCTATAGTATATCATAATACACATATAGTTAACTAGTATAACAGTAAAACAATGTCAGGGGAAAATGATAATATGATTGTCGACAGATGGCGCTAAAAAATCAAAATAATGATGATATGATTGTGGACAGAAGGCGCTAAAAAATCAAAATAATCTCAGACTTGACTTCCAGAACTATGTTTTCTTTGTAAATATCATTTGTATCTAATTCTGTTGTCATTGTTGCTTTGTTTGTTTTTTCTCCACATTTAAATATCATTTGTACACCGTATATAATTCTGTTGTAATTGATGCCTTGTTTGTTTTTCCTCCACATTTAAATATCATTTGTATATTATTCTGTTGTAATTGATGCCTTGTTTGTTTTTTCTCCACATTTAAATCTCATTTGTACACTGTATCTAATTCTATTGTCATTGTTGTTTGTTTTTTTCTTCACATTTGTTTACTACGAAATATTACAACTCTTAATAGTATCCTAAAGTCAGCTGCCTCAAAACCCTTATAGCCCACAGTCACCACAAAGCACACTGTAAGCATTATTTTTCATAAGTTTCCGAGATCAGACATCAGCCAAGGGTGTAATGCGTCTGTGATGATAATGTGACCAATTTCCACAGAGCCTAATACGTTATTATAGTTCGTTATTGAAAGGTCAAGATGTTTATTTGTTGCTAAAACGCTTAATTAGTGCTAATTTGTCCAAAGTTCACCCCTTTCTTTGATGCTGTATGTTATGATGGTGGTGAATTCATGAGCTATAAATGGGTTTTTGTGTCACCCGATTAGGTTGTTTATACCGACATATTGCGTCATTAAAAATTCGTTCTTGTTGAACTTTCTATTCAGATAATTGTCATCAATGAAGGACAATATTAGTTTGCGATATAAAAAATGGGGGATGATGATGTAGAAATTATTGCAATAAATCCATAAATATGTCAGATTACTTGAACGTTGGCGAAATCTTCAGACAGGCATTTTAAACCACTGCGTTTAGCACACAGTGGTTAAATACAAGCTTACTGGTTAGGGTTGAATCTGGGTGTTTTTGCTAATGCAATTACTACTTTTAAAAGACTTCTAACCAAATATAAATGGATAATGCGATTTTGATTTAGGGATGACATTGTCAATCTGTTAAATGTTTTATTCTATTTCTACGTAATTGTCTTCTTAAAGGGACCATAACACTCTTGCTGGCTTGACAGGTCCAGAAAAAAAAATAGCACAATTCTAACTACTAGATGTTTAAGTATCCTACCTGTTGTGTAAATTATCCATTACATCCTATTTTACTTGTCCAGGGGGTTCGAAAATATGTTTAAATATAAGTTGCATTTGAAAGCTTTTCAAACCATGTTGTTACCATGTTGTTTAATTTTTTTAATTTTTTAAATTGGTGTGTTAAGATGAAATTTGTATCATCAATTAATTGGAATATTGTACAATTTGTTGACCAGGAAAAAGATTAGGACATATTATTCAGTTACAACAAGAGTGGTATTGGGGCTTTAAGGTACTCATCTTTCAATATCATGTCATAATTTTTACATGGTTACATGTATGAAAGCCTTGAAAGATGGCTACAAACTCATTTCATACATTCTAACCAATAAATTAGATCCAAGTGATTTAAATCTTTCTTTCTGAGTAGAGTTTTATGTACACATGGAAGCTTGTAATGATTCTGATAGACATCTTGCGTCAATTTATGTTGAAACAATATTTAGATGTATCAATTTTAATATATTCTCAAAATGATGTCTCATATTATTTGATGATTATTAAAAGACTTTTATTACATTAAATACTGTTTCAAAAATAGACTTTTTAGAAACGGCACAGAAATTTGGTTAAATGTTGCGAATGGCCCAGACACCAAATCTACTTGCTTGTCAACGTCGGGCTCACTTACTATTGTTGAAATGGTTGAAGGATTGTCATTAGATACAGATTAAGATTGATCTAAGAGAATTGAAATACCAATGAGCGATATTGCACCAAGTTTTCTTCCCATTTATCAAGAACTAATTTGTAGCCACTCACCTGCTTCTACATTTCCTCCATGTGATGATCGTCAAGGGAAACTGCCATCTGAAATTCAGAAAAAGAAATTCTCTTTTAGATCTTTCATGGGATTTTGTTTTATGTAGTGAATGAATTTCAAATTTCTTACTACATTAGTTAGGTTTAGATTATTGACCGTTTTGTATTGAGTGTGTCCTTAATGTTTTGTATCATTGCAACCACTTCATGAAATTCAAGTTAAAGAAAATATTTGTAGCCATTACTGGAAGTAAGATGAATTTGAATGATGCAATTGCTGACACATATAAAATAAAATCTCAATTTGCATGAAGTATTCATGTATTTTGAGATACAAAAAGGATTTCCAAGAAACCAGTGAAATGAATTAAATAAGATTTCAAGATTTGCAGAGATTTAAGGGATATGAAAATGAATGGCTCTCGGGTGTATTTTTGTTATTGTGAAACTTGAATTGTCAATCAGTTGTCAAGTAAATTTTCCATGGTTTTGCTAATGCAAGTGGATAATTGCGTGCTGTATCATTTAGCCTGTCATTGAGTAAACTGGCGTGGTTTTGTATCCTCGGTTGTACGTGACAAGGAGTAGAGTCGCCTGTCCAACCTCATGGATTTTCTCCGGGTCCTCCAGTTTTCTCTGACTGCTAAAGACCCCTACCTGCAAGCAGATTATTGAAATAAAATTAAACCATATGTTAGTACCGAAATGACCTAGTTTGTGTCGAGTCGGCGTTAAACCCCATTTTTCTCTTCCCCCTTTTAACCCGCTATATGGCTTATCCTTGATCTGTCAACTTTTTCTTTGTGCCCGTCATGTTATTCTGACATATTCACCTCTCAATATCCTTTCATAGCTTTTACATGTTTTTTATGCATGGAAGCCTTGATAGGTGGCTGTAAGCACATTTAGTCTCCGACAAGTATAGAATTGAGCAAGTTTATTGGCTTCCATGTATTCAAATTTTATTCTGGAAATAAGTTTATTTCTGGAATTTTAAACAGGTCATTGACAGCCTCAACAAATTAACTTAACAATGGTCGTAAGAGGCAGAAGACACGCTTAAAAGAAATATATATTCTTTTTTGGGTGTTTTATGTGGAAAATATACATAAAATATCTATTTATGTTTTCCTATGTTCTTGTAAAATCATCTTTTTATGGAATTTGGAAAGGTAAAAAAGGCACCATTTTTGTTTCACATAAAACAGTTAAAGTGTTCATGTCTGCTGAAATGCTAAGAAAGAAATTTTGAATATACGAATGCAGTAAACGTGGTACGGTAACTTAATCAAAAGAATGAAATCAGACATTAATGAAGAATGCAGATATTTTTCCACTTGTTCGTACAAAAAAATAATTATATCAAAGATATCTGCACAAAGTTCCCTGGTTTCCACACCAGTACCAAAGCTTGTAAATATTTTTTCATGCATGGAAGACTTCAGGTACTTTTTCAACGTGTTTTTTGACTTTTCAATCCCCAGTTTGCAGACGTGCAGAATCATTTTGATAGTTGGAGAATTTCATTAGTAGAGCGGGTTTCATTAATTGTGCATATATCCTGTGGCACTTTTGTTTTTTTGGTGTCTTGTGATGATGCAGATAGTTTGTGGAGCATTATGACTCATAACCGACTTTTACTATTGAAAAAATGATATACAAATCTTGTTATTTATTTTGTCCTATGCAAACCATTTTGTCTCCCGAAATAAGGATATTGTATGCAAGCACACAATATTTTTATGATCGATTCATTAGAATGGGTTGCCTTTCAATTAATCATTCTTCTTGGCTCATAACGCCATTTTATTGAAAAATCTATATAGATTCCTACTAACTTTGTATCGATTCTCGCTGTGAGAGCATCCTGCTTTTTGTTATTTCAACAATTAAAGATTTTAGATGTTCGACTGTAAAAATATGTAATGAAATGTCAAGCGTACAATAGATAATTAATGTGCCAACGCTTGTACGTCTTTTCAAGCAGAGCAAGTATGGCTGACAGAAATTGCATACATCACTGCTTTAAATGATAGCCGCACCGCTGTTATGTAAGAATATAGTGCAACGATTAGACTTAAAATTGCAAGTTCTGATTTAAAATGACAAGGGAATGTTAAAAGAGTTTCGTCTATTCCAGATTCAATATGTCTGTCAAATGCCATGTTTTCCAGTTCTCAGATTTCATTTCTCTTCAAAAAGAAACCTTGTAATTTTATAAACACTGTCTAAATGACATGTGGAAATAAACAATTGGGCGGTGTGATTGATTAATAATAAGATTGTCATCTTAGGGTGACAATTCATGAAAATGGCTTTTTGCGGGGCTGTGTTCTATTCTGATCTCGAGTATCCATGATAGCAGAAATTCCAAATGAAATTCCAAAATGGTAGAATTTTATTTAATCTTTTATTGTTTCGGTTGGATATGGCTTGTAATATGTCTTATGTATGGGCTGTGAGGTTGCAGAGTTCAGTTTCTATCAAAAAACCTAGCCAAGAAGGTGTAAATTTAAAAAGACAATCAAAATTAAATCCTAAATTGCGATTTTGGGGGGTTGGGATGACCTAGTGGTCTAGAGTGCCACGCTTCGACCTCTAGCTGGCGGGTCACCTTTGGCTTGCGGCTGTGGTTTCGAGCCCTAGTGTGAGCATATGTGACATTGAGATAGGGGCACCTTCTCAACCTTGTGGGTTTCCTCCGGGCAATCCGTTTCCTCCCACTGCTAAAGACCCCAATGCCAAAGCAAATTATTGAAATAAAAATTGAAAACCAAATGTTAGTCCCAAAATGATCTAGTTTGTGTCGAGTGGACATTAAACCCCATTTCTCTCTCTCTCTCTTTCTCTCTCTCTCTTTCTCTCTCTCTCTCTCTCTCTCTCATTCTCTCTGGTACATCATTGTGTTTCTAAATTATGCACATATTTAAAGTGTGGCATTTTTAACAATTCATCAAAAACAGCGGACAGACATACTTCTTTAACCTTGAAATTATCCACCTTAAAATCTGTGCGTGTGGGATTTAATTATAATGACATGAAGTAGGATGGCATTCCTGTTCTCTCAACTATATAAAAAAGCAAACACCAAGTCACAACAAACAGTTTGACACCCAGCAGATTTTTATGTTACATCATAATTAGTACACAATCATACAGGTTAAGACACATACATCAAGTCCACTGGTGCGTGAAACATCTCGTTATAAACGGACAATGCTGCCTAATATTATTGACGATGGGCATAACGTTGTCGATTGTCCCGTGATAAAATCCCTTTAGATATACCAGCATGCCACATTAACTCGATTATATATAGTGAGTAAAATTAATAAATATTGAATAACCTGGGAAAAGTTAATTACCGTGGATATTCGATACTTTGTGCTCTATCAAACAGACGTTGAATTATTCCAGTCTTCCAGCCATTCGTCCGTTTTTCATCTTGGTCAGGGTCTGATTATTCTGCGTCTGCTTTCAGACATTGACATGATTGAAGATTTCCGTTAGTAAAATTAGACCCCCGTTTTCTATCCCCAAAGTGGATGGATCAGAAATGTCAAGAGCGTAATAAAATGAACAAATATTATCTGCTAGATGGTTGCAATTAGGCTGTTAACTTCTCGGAATATTGCTTCGTGTCAGGCTTTTACATCATTTATATCCCATCCTTTGACAGGTTTTTGGTTTGAATTAGCAGTTAATAACATTCACATTCTGCTTGTATTTCTCTTTGATTCCTCGATTACCATATCGTGATAATGTTGTATCTCTTTCTGGAAGTTGGAATCCAGATTTTGTTTGTTTTTCATTTGAAATTTGTATATTATATCATTTTTCAGGAATAATTCCTTATTCAAAGTTATGAAAATTGTGATTGTTTAAAGGTCTCTCATGATTTCATGTTACAGTTTTAACATTATGTTATCTTTACAAATAACGTAACTGAGATGAATCCAGATTATGCATGGTTTCGTTCAGCTGAATCTTTATAGGAGTTAACTTTAATACAAAAAAATAAAGTATTGTTCTGATGTGTTATTCGAAGTAGTGATGCGACAACTCATCGTCACGGTTCAAAATCTTTTCGAAAGGTGTATCAAGAAGGATTGTGATATCTGCTGCAAGTTAGACCAAAATAACTACTTTATTAGTGGTTAAACTGGTAAGAAATATTCCTGCCGCACGGGTTATAATTGTTAAAGCAAAAATATAGTCTACCTATTAACATGCTCCCTCTGCAAGAAGCAAGACGTGGGGGAAACGAATGAAGGAGCATTATCCAGATATTAGACACAACAGACAAAAGCCTGTCGCACTACACTTTAACTTAGATAGACATACGAGTAGAAATGTTCTGATTAAAATTATAGAGCTTTTTAAGACTAATCCACATACTGGCAAAAACGATGCCATAAGGAAAGCGAATGAATTCAAATGGATACGTACTTTACAAACATTTGCACTGGATGGCATTAGCGATAAAATGTAGTCCTGAGGGGTCCCTCATTTTATTGTTTGCACAAATTTAAGTAAAAATGAAAGGTGTCTTTTCACAATCCTTATATTATGACCTTACTCCTTGAACCTTTTATATTCGGGAAGAGGTTTTGATGGCCGAATGGTTAGTCAACTGGCATGGTTTCGAATCACCGGTTGTACATGACAAGGAGTAGGGTTGCCTGTCTAACCTCGTGGATTTTCTCCTGAACCTCTCGGTCCTCCGGTTTCCTCCCACTGCTAAAGACCCCTACACGCAAGCGAGTTATTAAAATAAAATTAAACCATATGTTAGTCCCGAAATTACCTAGTTTGTGTCGACTGAACGTTAAACCACATTTTTCTCTTTCTCTCTCTCACTTCTTGAACCTTTTATATTTGGGTGAACAAAGCTTCACAATCATGTTAATAGAAAGATGAGATTTGTGTAGGAGAGTGAGAGACAATCCTGTTAATATTGTTATATTAATAGATCAAATTGTAATAGGACTCAGCATACCAATCATATTTTAGACATTCAATCCGGAGGGAGTGTTAATTCATAAGCAATGGTTTTAGTTTATTTATTAGTAATGGAGCATTATTATGTTGTAATAATGTGCTGTAATGATGGGGAGTTTTAGTTTTCAACTGCTTAAATTTAGATGAAATTGAAAAAGGATTCAGCATACAAATCGTATTTTAGAGATTCAATACGGTATGCTAAATCCTATTTCAATTTGATCTATAGTAGTGTTGGAAACTACAAATTCCCATCATTACAGCACATTATTACAATCCGGAGAGTTTGGTAAATTCATAAGTAATGGACCATTATTATGTTGTAATAATGTGCTGTAATGATGGAAAGTTGTAGTTCTCCAACTGCTTTATTATTGGTTACGCTAGTTAAATCCCTTGCTGTATTATTCATGTTTAATCGACGATGTATTTGATCAGGTTTTTCTCACATTGATTTTATACCCCCCATTGTTAGAATAGTTAATGAACATTGAATCATGTAAATTGATTAATTACTTACAGGTTAAGTTCGTAAGTTAAAGAGGTTTTTTTCTTTTTTTTTTCTGCTGATTGAAACAATTCTGCTTGATTTTTTTATTATGCAATATTAAGTTCTAGGTTACATTTTTTTCCTTTTTTTTCTGCTGATTAGGATCATTTCTGCTTGATTTTGTTTATTATGCAATATTAAAGTCTACTGAGAAGCTATGTTGTATCATTTTATGGTTGCATCATAAATTTCAGGGTGGATCCCCAAGGGGGGGGGGGCTTCAAATCCCAACATAAATATTTTTTTAATGCCTTGCATCAATGAAATAAATCACAATGTGATCCTACATCATTATAAAATTGACATCAAACAGTGTTTGGGATTTCTCTCTTTAAAAAGCTCAATGTGTATGAATGTTTATGTAATTTAAAGACAATGATGGCATTATTTCAACTGTCAGAACCTGATAAACCCCCTCCTGCAAAAATTCCTGGATCCGCCACTGAATGTCTACAATTTAATAAAAGTTTTGTGGCTCATTTTATTTACTACTAGCAGTTCTTTATGGGATTTTTGTAAGACTGCAGAACGGGATTAGAATTCTATATGGTCTTGGATCAATAATTTTGGAGTTATTACCCTTCTTATGAAAATCAATAATCAATTTAACTACCTGGGTGTTGGCTGCAAAAGTTCCTCACAGAACGCACCACCTGAGAAGGAGAGCGCATAATTGCTCAAATATTACAAAAAACTAAGGTTCGCTGTACACTTTGACGAGCACGTATAAGAACCCTTGACAGTTGAAATTCAATTACTGTCTGGGAAAAATTACGCCATTAGTCCGGTATATATAGAACATACAACCCATTTCATTCATTAATCAAATCAAGAGTTTTTTCTTCTTTCCTAAATAATGTGCTGGGATTCTGGAGAAATTCTTTAAATACTTTGAAATATGGTGTCAAAATTAAAATATGGCATTTAAAATTTAGCTTCTGTTGGATGCATATTTCGTTGGAAGTCTTTAATTGTTGAGAAACTGCAAATTTCCTATTCAGATATGGCAATCAAATCCTGATAACTGTGTAGAAGCTCTTGACATTTGGACTGACAAATGAATGCAGAAGACAACCATTTTTTTATGCGATAATTACTGCAGTACTGAACAAGTAGCTTAAGAGTGTGCCATTTCAAACTTTTTTGCTCTGACAAAAACATCCTGAACGAAGCGGAAATTGTCAACTATGGGCTTGTAAAAAAGTTGAAGTCTCAAGTACCATCAACTGTATAACAAGGGACCATTAGGTGGAGTGGTCTTCATTTGAAATTAGTCGTTGATAAAATGGTGGTACAAGGCTCATATCTTAAGGTGTTATTTTAGTGAATCAAATGGTGTAGAGAAAGAAATACTTCAGCAAACCTCCATTCTCATTTACATTCAAGTGTACAAAGCTTTGAATGAAATAGACTTTAAAGTCTTGTCAACACAACACAATTTGCGACAAACATTATAAATTTAACTTTTATGGTTCATACGTGTGTCAGGGGGGTTGGGTGGCCGAATAGTTAGCATGTGCAAGCTGTATCATACAGCCTGTCATTGAGTCAACTGGCGTGGTTTCCAATCCCGGTTGTACGTGACAAGGAATAGGGTCGACTCTCAAACTTCTTGGATTTCTTTAAGTGCATAACAGTAGGACGTTAAACCCCATTTCATTCATTCATTTTTGGATTTCTCCGGGTCCTCCGGTTTCCTCACACTGCTAAAGACTGCTACGCGCAAGCGATCAATTATTGAAATAAAATTGAACCATAGTTGTGTTGAGTGGAAGTTAAACCCCATTTCTCTCTCTCTCGAACGTGTGTCAGACAGATAATTTTGTCTGAACAGTGCATTTCTTTCTACCCTACTTCAAATTCCAACTGCTAAAGTTTCTTTCTTTTGTGTTCTCACCAGTATGACAACTGTTGGACCTTGGTTTTTGGCTGCATCCGAATGGCATGTCATTTGGTTGGGTGGGGGGTGGATGGCTGTATGGTTAGCATGTGCACGTTATATCATGAGGTCTGCCATTGAGTCAACTGGTGTGGTTTCAATTTCCTCCCACTGCTAAAGACCCATATTGAATAAAATTTAATCATGTGTTCCATCCGAAATGAACTAGTTTGTGTTGAGTCGATGATGTTAAACCCTCTCTCTCTCTCTCTAGTCAATCGGGCAGGTGTGGCACCCATGACAAATGAAAACTGGGCTGTTGATGCGGAAATTTAAACCCAGGCCATTCTAGTCCAAAAGCTAGGTGTTTGCGTCTTCAATACATGATATAAAGCATGGATTGGAATCTTAATGGATCCAAACTTCTCCCTTTAAGCTTTAGAATGTTGTTTACAGCATTCATATGGCTTTAAGCAGAAATAAACCAACGGATTCGCTGATACCAAGATTAATGCTCTTAGGGAATTAGATTCTTCAGGTCATTAGAGACAAGGCAAGATAATGCGAAACTTTCATATATATGTAAATAACAGCAAGAGAATATCTCCAATGTGCTTTGAGAATCGGGTCACATTGTAGCATGTTGATTAATAAACAACTTATTTAAGTGTCGAATTGACCCCTCTTTTGATCTTGACCCAATTTTTTCCCATGATGAAAAAGATGACTGAACACCTTTTCATTTTCATTCCTATTCAGCAATGACATTCCTCTTTGATTTGCTGTTTTAAAAAAATCCTCACACAGTTAACAAGCCAGCTGTGAAAATGACTTGTTAGATGGTTTTATATGTCAATAGTCTGTTAAACTAACTGACCTATCCCACTGTCTTTTGTACAGGGAGGAGTGATTTTCACCGAGATGTCTTCCATGGTTATCTGTAGGATGATACACACTGAACTCAAAGGATAGGATATCTTTTACTTCATATAATTATCTCAGATATTTATCAATATAAGTATATAAAGTCATTACATGTTCTTCTTTGTTGTGTAGGCCTTCTATTAGCCACAAATCCCTCTACCTTAGATGGCATGTAGATGGAGACTAAAGATCGGTATCTTAGTCTATTAAACTACCAGAAATAGAATTAAATATTAAATGTCAAATATTGTCCTATAATATTTAATATTTAATATTTAATAGTGTATATTGTTGGATAATAATGATAATGTTGTTATAATTGATGTGAAAATTTTGTCCAACTAGGCGTTAATTGGCTGTGAATGGTGGACAGTGTTGTTGGGGAAGCAGAATATTCTAGAACACCTAATACAAAGCCAGGACGTAAGGCACTTGTCATGTATCTAAATCAGAGAGATGGGTTACACATAGGCTGAGCCTGTTCCCCAATCCAAATCCAAATTCATATTTAATGAATAAAACTATCGTTTAGAAAGAAAAAAAGAAGCATTGTCCGATACCATTATCATATTATATCTTGACATTAGGCATCTGTCAAAGACTTTGTCGGACACAAATGACCACACACCAAATGTACATGTATTCTAGCAAATATACGCTGTTTGATCATTTGTGAAAAGACTGCAACAGGTGGCTTATGTCCAGGCATGCCTAATAGGCTACCATGTTTCTTTAAAGAAATTTACCTGAAAATCCAAACTTCAAATTTTCCCTTGAAATTGAGGTTTCAGTCATTTATCTATTGCTGTTGAAAACTTTTAACCTGTTTTCAGCGAAATGAACTGTGGCTTAATGATAATGGCACTGGCGCTCACTAACTAGAAATTCCTTGGTGCATTCATAGTCTTGGTTGGGGAATTTCCATTTGTCTACAGAGCAGGACGGGAGAGGCCAGCAAGGTCAAGCATTGAGTCATTTTTGATGGGATGAGACTCAGAGTAAAAAAGGAGGACTTTAAACCCCATTTCTTTACATTTCATTTTACAAATGTACTTCATATACAAATTGGATTCTATAGTCAAGTCTGCCAAATAAAGTTCAGTCAACAATTTACACAAACGTTTCAAACAAACTGAAAAAAATGAAATACATGCAACACTCTTTCTTGCACTAATTCTCAATGTGCACAACACCTTACTGTGGGCCTAAAATTGAAATAAAAGTTCTGATAGCAAAATAAATTCTATTTTTATCCCTTCATTGCATAAAAAGCATCTGAATCAACTGTTGCAATGCATAAATGATTGTATCCTATTTCAAATTCCATTCAAATCTTGAAAAAAACTTTTTAAGTTTACTGCAGCAAAGATACAATTTCAATTTGATGCACTGAATATAATCAATTGTAAACCTAAACTCATTTTATGTCTTCAGGATCGATAGAACACCCAAAGGAGCTTATGTTTCAATCTTGAGGATCTTGAAATCCTCTTGATCTCTTGTCAAAGCTAGAACAATGCCTATAGCCTGCAGCATGAGAAACTGCCATATGAATGTGTAATAATTTAAACTGTTTTTTTCTGCTCTTATCCGCATCTTGATAAATTGATAGAGTAAATTGAAACATTGATGTGGGTAATAATGGATTAAAATGGATTAAAATCTATGACTTTATTATACAATGACATATTTTAATCAGTCACCTCCTTTTGGCAATAACTATAGTTTCATTGAAAGTTGGTGCTTTTTATCATTATTCTTTACTGGAAATTGATATTATCAGAGCCTTTTTTAAGTCGAATATAGAGATTTGAAATCAGTAGCCCAAGGAACTTTTGAATTAAATACTTTCAAGTCATGGAAATTTTGTTTAGTTTATTTTCTATTGAAGAATCAAATTCTGACATTTTTGATTATGAATCAAATATGAATTGGGCTAAACTCTCATTGAGCAAATGCGGAGCTTTGGGTCGCCGAATGGTTAACGTGTTGAATAGGAAGGTCTGTCATTGAGACGGTTAGCATGGTTTCGATGCCAGCGAATTATGGAAAGAAATTGGACCATATGTTAGTCCTGAAATGACCTAGTTTGTGTCATGAGTCTCTATCAAGCTTCTAGGAAGTGGCTCGGCGAGTGAGTAGATGCTGGCTCACTAACCAGAAGTTTGTTGGTTCAATCCCAACTTTGACCGATAAATTTCGACAGTTTCCCTTTGTTCAAATGGCATGTGTCTGTTTTCATTAGCCTGATTTTTGCGGAAAAAGTAGGATGTAAAACCACATTTCATTTGTCATCTATGCAAAAACGAGAGAATATACAATGAGCAGACATAGGTCGTTCTTTTCAAATGACGAAGGCAAAAAGCATGACACCATTAAATAAGAATGATTGATTGATTGATTGAAATGGGGTTTAACGTCCTACGCTTAAGCACCGTACCTGGGCTAATTGAAGACGGGCATACGCCACAGTGTGCAATGAGGGAAATTTTGCCCGGGCAGCGGCGCTACGGCCTACTCTTATATCGAATTCCAACTGCCAAGGGATCTTTTACGTGCACTCCAATTTGTACACGGGACCTCGGTTTTTCGTCCCATCCGAACGACTAGGCAGCTGTCCTTGTCAGGCCCTCCTTCTGCATCACTGACAAGGGGAAATCACGCCGGAAAATCGAGATGAACTTTCTCGGCCAATGCAGGGATCGAACACTCAACCTCCAGGCTAGCGAACCAGCGCCTTATCCACTTAGCCACCGTGATCCCCCAAATAAGAATGACAGACACCATCTGAAGAAACAAAATGGCCTCAAAGGGCATTGGCACTAACAAGTTACAGATGTTATTGCATATAATATAATATTCCCGTGGAGGCAAGACAATTACATCGTGTAATATCAATAGTCCCGACGTGTCAGTCAATATCTCTAACTGTATTAAAGTTTGTGTAATTTAACGATAGATCGAGTAATTTATACCAGCTACATGTAATATGATTAATAAATAATTATCAACTTTAACCTTGGGGATATTAGAATTTAAATTATAGTTCATCATACTTATGGTGCAAGACAGAGGATCTGGCACGTAACAAGAGAGAAATCGAGAAATGGGGTTTAAAATCCACTCGACACAAACTAGGTCATTTCGGGACTTACACATGGGTTAATTTTATTTCCCGGGGAGAAAACCCACGAGGTTGGACAGGCGAGGCATATAACAAGAGTCTGATTGTTACAGACTGAAGTCCTGTATACAAGCGTGTGGATTTGTCGTAACTTTTTTGGGGGGGGGGGGGGTACGAACCTTGGATCCTTTCATTACCAAACCAAAATAATAATTATGAATAGTTGACTAGTGTTAATTCGATGAAAGCTGTAGCTAGGGGTTATATGATGACGATATAGTAAAATTGACGACCTACAATTAAGGAGTCGTCTTCATTAGCCCAGTTTGGGAGCAGAAAAGTAGGACGTTAAACCCCATTTCATTTCACAATTAGGGAAGAAGATATCTTGAAGAACTACTGTGGCGAGATCCAAGGCAGTGGTTAGATAGCCTTCAAAACGGGACATTCATGTGGATATAAACCTGAGAATCTTAAGGGGGGGGGACTGAGACCTATTCGGTTCCCCCTAAATCCACACTTGTGGGTAGATAGGTTTGTAGACTCAAATTGTTTGGGTATATAGGTGTGTAGACGGGAATTGTGTGGGGTTTTATTTCAATAATTTGTTTGTGCGTTGGGGTCTTTAGCAGTGAGAGGAAACCAGAAGGCCCAGATAAAACCCACAAGGTTGGACAGGCGACCCTACTTCTTATCAGGTACAGCACCAGTTGACTAAATGACAGACCTAAATGATACAACCCATACACGCTAATTATTTTGCCATTCAACCCCCCTGTTTTTTGGTTGTAAATCAGTACAAAATGTATTGGCTGAAAGTGTTTCAACATGAACATGATATGTTGTGAGTACATGAGTAGGCCTAGTGTTTTTTAGTCTCATTTACATTAAAGACTATTGTAGTTTCATGTTTGTTTAGTGCACGATATCATGTTTTTGCTTTACATTTCTCATGTAATGACATTAACTCAAGGAAATGCTATATGTAAGTAACACTAACTCTTGTTTCATACAGTTCCTGTGGATAATGATATTTTCTTTTATTTACAATCGACAAGGGTTTATTGTTATGAAGGTATATTAGTATGGAGATCGATCAGTGTCTACTGTTCAAAAGGCGAATGTTTGTGAAATCAGAATCCCAAACTGTTACTGTTATACATAGTAAGGTCAAATCAATTTGAATATATGTTATAAAGTCTGCCGCCAATTTCTTCATGTAAATAAAAACAAAAGTAATTAATTAGTTGCTCTTCTCAAAAGGTTTCCGTTTCCAACATTTAAGTTTTAAAATTTTAACAAAAGTTTGCACACAAGAATTGAATGAGGTTTTTTTTATGGATGAATAACTAAATATTCAACCAGCTAAGCCTTAGAGAAATAAAATCAACCTTTTATTTTAAGGTCAAACTAGAATACAGGTATAGATGTATTTATTTAGATTGCATGAACAATGCATGTTCATGGATCCAACAAGATGGCAGACCTAGCTGGTATTACTCAGGCTTCCAAAGAAGGGAAGTAACCCAGATATCATTAAGGGTTCAGACTACAAATGTCACACGTAACACTGTCCTCACACAGAAAAAAATAACGATTATAATACCACAAACCAATAAATAAAACCGCCACCACAATTTCAGTCCTAAACGATTACGTGATGAACAACCAACAGCATTGGTGAGAAATGGATGAAAAACTCCTCCGCTACATTTCACTTTATCGAGTCAGGAGTATAAATGTCTGAGCAAATTTTTTAGTTTTATTATTGCACTTTTTTGTGATATTTTAATCTCAAGATGAATTGTTAGGTTATTCAAGTCCCTCTTAAATCAAATGTTTAGACCTCTGAGGGAGAAGACCATTAAATTAGGTAATAATACTGTCTACAAACTATTTCTATCATTCAACTGTTATCATTAGTAATCACGCTATTGTTTGATAGATTTATTTCATACTCTTTCGTTGTCCCCTGCTGAATTCCTGTTTTATATCGCCAGAAGATAAAAATCAAATAGGATTTTAAAATCAGACCTTTCTTAGCACAGCTTGACGGAGACAGAGTATGATAAAAGACATACCGGTGATCATTCCATTTTACATGTATTTAGTCTGGCCTGCATTGCAATGTGAGAGAGAGAGAGAGAGAGGAATGGGGTTTAACGTCCACTAGACAAAAACTTGGTAATTTTGGGACTAGCATGGTTCAAGTTTTTTTTATTGCTCGCAGGGGTCTTTGGCAGTAGGGTGGAAACCGGAGGACCCGGAGAAAACCCATGAGGCTGAACAGGCAACCTACTCTCTGTCCAGTTCAAGCAGGGAATCGAAACCAAGACACTTGAGTCAATGACAGACCTTATGATGCAATGTGCACACGCCCCTCCCCTCCCCACATTATAATGTTGAAACATGTTAAGCTCAAGATAACGTAGTATGTCCGCACATTCAGATTAATGACAAACTACAGACTTTATGATGCAACACTCACACGTCCCCCCCCCCCCCCAACTTTATAATGTTGAAACATGTTAAGCTCAAGATAACGTAGTGTGTCCGCGCATTCAGATTAATGACAGACCACAGACTTTATAATGCAACACGCACACCCCCCCCCCCCCCCACTTTATAATGTTGAAACATGTTAAGCTCAAGATAACGTAGTAGATAGATAGATAGATTTATTGTATCATAGCATCCATTACGAACAGCATACACATTTTAAAACAAAAGTTGATCATACAATTATAACATAAGTCGATTATACAATTATAACATAAGTCGATCATACAATTATAACAAAAGTCGATTATACAATTATAACATAAGTCGATCATACAATTATTATAACATAACATCTGAGGTGATTCTTTATGGATATGTCCGCACATTCAGATTATATTCAGACACAACATATCACATGATAATAAACTAGGTTTGTAGAACTGGAAGTGTGAAAACTATTTCATTTACAGATATGAGAACTGCATGTAGCACAGCATGCTCGAGACAGAAAACGATAAGACACTTGCTTAATTTCCTAATGCATACTTCATGTCTTGTTGAGAAAGTTAACTCGAAATCTATATGACAATATGACAATATCTTCTTGTCTTGCATGTCTTTCATGCCAAAACTACCTTTCCATACAATGCTTCGTAACTATCAAGCAGTATATGAAATGAAATTAAAGGGGGTTTAACGTCCTACTGTACTGAGATTGGGATATTGAAGACAGACATGTCATACAGTTTGCTGCAGTGGAAATTTTATCAGGGCAGTGGCACACTTTGCCTACTGTTATATCAAATTCCAACTGTTCATTTACATGACAAAGAGTAGGGTCATCTGTCTAACCTTGTGGGTTTTCTCCGGGTTCTCCAGTTTCCTCCCACTGCTAAAGACCCCCTAAGCACAAGCGAATTATTGAACTACAAAATTAAAAAAAACATGTTAGTCCCGAAATAACCTTGTTTGTGTCTAGTGGACTTTAAACCCCATTTCTCTCTCTCTTCCTTTCTCTCTCTCTCTTTCTCTCTGAAATCCAAGACTGATAATAGGAAATAAGTTTGGACCAACAAGTTTTATACACAGAGGTATACCATTTATATGGCTTTGTATTTGTCCTGTATTAATATTATGGTGAACACACTGCCAGAAGTAATGTTTTGTGGGATTATTACAGAAAATGTCTACCACAGAATACAACAAAATTAAATGTCAGGGAAACATGTTTTGGGGGCCTAAAAAAATGTTTATGTAGGATTTCATTCCTAATATAGAAGCAATGTTCAAGACATGACACATGTCAATGTTCAGAATTTCTCTCCATTAACAACAACAATATATTGTGAAATGAAAATAAAATATGTCAAGGACCAGTTCCACCAGTGCCTGGAGAAACCTCTGTGAAACGGCGAAACTGTCCATGACTGATTTTTTTTAAAATACCGTAAGGACTTACACACATCTTGGCTTCTCCAAATGTCAACAGTGTTATCTTCCGGCCAACCTAGGAAAAATTGGATTTTGGGGTGGAATGGAAAAAAAAGTAATCAGATTGTATGTGCAGAGTAATTTCATTATTTTATGAAGTGAGTTTCCTAACATTGCAGCCACACCGGCAAAATGCTCCAATGTCAGTTACATATGATTGAGTTAAAGAAGCCGCTTTTTATATTGTGAGAGATTGAAAAGCATCCCATCCGTATGCAGGAGCAAGGTATAAAACTGTTGCTGAATCTGATATCTTATAACAGGAGGTTAATATCATGTGAAATGAAATAGGGTTTACCATCCTACTTTTCTGCACCAACTGGTCTAATAAAGATTGACATATGCCATGCAGTGGACGAATCTTGCCTGGACAGTGGTACTTTGACCTGCTCTTATTTCAAATTCCAACGATCTTTTTTTGTCCCATCCAAATGACTAGATGCTGCCTCCTACCAGGCCCTGTCTCCTGTGCCACTTGAAAACCCTGATGAACTTTCTAGACAAACAGCGAGTTTGAACCTATTATCAAAACCCCAGGATTGAACCGGGGATATTTTTAGCGAGTCAGCAGCTTACTCACTGATCCTCCATGTCAAATAATATAAACTCTTTCTCAGTCATTTAATTACAAGTTGGCTACATATTGGAATTGGAAGATCCCTATCCCTATCCCAAAATTAAGGGTACTTGTCACAGGAACTAATATTTTGATATCATGAATAGTGCTACGGCCCATACATTCTCGATGATTTATTTGAAGTTAAATATTGAAAATTAAATGAAATATATATAATGTATAAAGCATCTATCAACATCATTTATCATTACTTATCATTATAAATATTTCTTATATATTCTATATATGATATCTTAAGGCACCCATAGAAGGCAGCCAGCTAGCTTATATGATTTAATGTATGTCATAATGAAGTAAAGTGGAAGATTTTTTTACCTGGACGTATATTTTATTTATTATGCATTGATCTACCGGTACCGTAAACAAAGAAGTACCGGTACTTGTACTTTATCTACTTTAATATATAAAGATATAAGTTGTTGCTATTAATTTGTCCAGTACTGTATATATATATATATATAGATACTCTGTATATTACACATTGTGACATATAAATGTACCAATATAGATCGTGTGCATAGTGCATGATGTATTTTTTATAGAAAAATAAAAAAAAAGATCATTCAGTATTTGAGAGATGCTAAAATGAATAGAAATAGATATAATGGTAGTTGTGTACGAGCTACTATATAACTGTTATTGTTTGTCTATAGTTTTATGGCTACAAGTTATTTTCACAAACAAACCCTAAAGTATCATACAGGTTACAAAAGATATAAACAAAGCCTACCTTTCTTATTGTCTTGCCCTTCTTGCTGACTGGGGTCTATATAGAAAGGTTCAATAATAATAGGACTCTCTCTCTCTCTCCCTTAGCTTAGTGGAACCTTGAATTAACAGTGGTAGTATACGGGCCAAGCTGTAGTGTAATTGGTTAGCTGTGTAAAGGCTGATAGCGTATAGTGAATCCGAGAGAGTGTTAAAGGGGCTTTCAGTATCATTAGCTATTACTGAGATCAGCGGGACTATTGTACCAGGGTAGCTTATTCATCATAGTGTAAATCCCTCTCTTACTCGACAGTCACAGTCGTATAAGAACCTCTTCAAACTTCTCGAAGTTCTCTCATAGATGTATGCAACTTCGTAAACTTGAGTCAATTTAGTTTTTGTGTGTATCATTTTGTGACCTTTGTGAATCTTACAAGGATACATATTACATAAATTTGAGAGATTGTGAAATTGGAATAACACATTTTATTTTTACGTTTATCTGTGCGTTAACGCTTCTTGGGAGAAACTCATAAACAGTTTTATCTACTTTTACTTATTTCTTTAACTTTTGTGAACAGCCAGGTAAGAAATCAATCATAGCTTACTCTTTAATTTGAGGGATTAACAGTTATTGGTAAATAATATATACATGTATGTAATTAAGAAATGGCATGGATTACACTGTAACAGTCTTATAGTAGTATATATGTATTTACTATGTACATGTATATTATATATATTGTTGAATACTCCTATATATCAATATACTATTCTTATTTATCTGTGATATATATTTGGTAAGTAACTTTACATAAATGATATATATACTGGTTTATTTCTATTTAATACCTCAAGTCATTGTAATATATGAATATATGACCTATGCACTAAATACTTCAATATACATGTTTATATACCTTTTATACAGGTTTACCTCACCTTTACTGTAGGTATGTAAATGCTTTCAAAAGTTTGAAAGTTATCTTAATCATGGATAGGTTACCCAGAAGTTATTTCTGTAATGGAGCATAGCTTACTGATAATGACAACTATTGTCGAGAATTTAAACACAAATGTGATAACTTATAGGTCTAAAAAAATTTCAATCATACTTTGACGATGTAAAACATGTAACCATTGATTGGAAAACATATTCAAACTCTTGTGGGTTAATATATTCATTATCAAAAAATGTTAGCTTATGAAATATTTCAAGCAAATTTCTGATTAATGAAATATGCATGGTTATTGCTTAGTACATGTATAGCATAATAATCAATGGCCCAAACAGTGATTGACACTCAGCCTAATTACACTGTATTTTATGGCTATAATATGTTTTTCCAGTTCCTTTCAAATACCATAATTTCAAATTAATACATGTTCTGTGTATCAAAAAGATGACCTAATTTTGTAGATGGAACATAATTTTTTAAAAATTTGCAAAAATGATCTATTTTTAATTAAAATTTTCAAATAAATTAAAATTTGCTTGAGGAAAATTTGACTAAAAATTCAGATTCCTCATCCACTCTATTTTCATGTGTTCATGGGGGCGGATTTTCCATTAAGTACAATTTCATACAGAAAATATACTGCTAGCTAATGTGTAGAAATTCTAAAATATTTTTTTTCTGGCATGAAAAGAAATACTATAGTAATTACATTGTGTGTACGTGTAGAATTTTGTATAAATTTTGTATATTGAAATCATTGACTGACAGAAAAAAAGAGTTATCACAATTTTAACTGATAAAGACCATTAGCATGTAAGTTATTCATACATTATCTGTATTTCTCTCTGATAATATTATATTATATAGAATTTTCAGTATTTCTATCAAACGGAAATAGGATAATGTTGTGATATAGTTGATATGGTTTATAAATGAAATGAAATGGGGTTTAACATCCTACTGTTCTGCCCTGACTGGGTAATAAAGGCGGCCATGCAGTGTGCTATGAGGGAATTTTGTCTGGACAGTGGCGCTGCAACCTACTTTTATATCAAATTCCAACTGCCTAGGATTCTTTTATGTGTAAGCCAATGTGTACTCAAGACAGAGTTATTTTTGTCCCATCCAAACAACTATACCTTGTCCCTTGCCAGGTCCTCCGTCCTGAATCACAGACAATTCAAGGGTGAACCAGACAAACACTTAAAGGTACTGATTGACATTTTGTGGCAGTTGAATCTATTAAAGGAAATTCAGTCTTCAAATAGTTCAATTCCATAAAGTATTTACAAAGATATGATGGCTTGAAAATTTCACAATATGTTAGAGAGAGAGAGAAATGGGGTTTAACGTCATTTTGGGACTAGCAAATGGTTTTTATTTTAATTCAATAATTCACTTGCACGTAGGGTTCTTTAGCAGTGGGAGGAAACTGGAGGACTTGGAAAAAACCCACGAGGTTGGACAGGCGACCCTATTCCTTGTCACGTACAACCAGGGATTTCGAAACCACGCCAGTTGACTGCAGATTCAAATTCCTCTAAATGGCAATTTTCATTAAAATAAATTGAAATAGACCCTTAAATTCTTGTAGAATTAAAAGAATCAGTTTTTGGTTGTTGTGTATATGTAATCAGCCGAAATTGTTTTTAGAAACAGGAATGTAAATAAATTCTCCCAAGAAAGTAAGCATGGCTGAATATAAGCAGCTGAAAGTGGCAGGTTAAAGCTGCATTGCCAATATTTTTATAAATTTGAAATGTTTGACAGGAACACCGGTTGGAATACATGTGTCTGTTTTATTCATTTATGATTCTAAATTTTCAATGTCGAGTGTTTTTTTTATTCAGGTCTACTGAACATGTATGATTAAGTTACATAAGTTTGAAAAAAATTGAATGAATAATATACATCTGCCGAAATATTTGATAGTATAAAATGTAGATTTGTTGTAAAGAACAAAAAACATAAAGCCAGGTTAGGACAATAAACAGCTGTCATTGGCATATTTCATCAATATGGCATATTAAAAAAGACATAATATTTTTGTAGCAAGCTACATATTGACTGTATACCATCTGTTTTGAAGATAACATTTTAAATATTTGTTTAAACTGAAGTCATAAGTATTGTATTCTATTTTAAACAAACTTGTAAGTTCGTTTAAAATCTATATTGATGACGAATCAATCGGATCATGCTTGTATGAATAGTATTGATTGTTTGCTTGAATTGCAGTAAATGCAGTAAAAAAAGAAAAATGTCACTTAAATTTAAGAAAAATCAATTGAAGATAAAAGACTTTTATGAAATTGTTAATATTAAAGCATATTATATGTAACTTGTTTCAATGGCATTTAGTAATCAAACTGGAAATACATAGGACACAATTCTATAGAAGATAATTACTGTTTATAACAACAAAATACACCGGACCTAATTCTATAATGGAAAATACACAGGACACATTTCTATAGGAGATAAATACCGTTTATAATGGGAAATACATAGGACACAATTCTATAGGAGATAAATACCGTTTATAATGGAAAATACATAGGACACAATTCTATAGAAGATAATTACTGTTTATAACGGGAAATACACAGGACCTAATTCTATAATGGAAAATACACAGTACACAAGGACACAATTCTGTAGAATACAATTACTGTTTATAACGGGAAATACAAAGGACATAATTCTATAATGGAAAATACACAGGACACATCTCTATAAAAGATAATTACTTTTGTAACTGAAAAGGACACATTTCTATGGAATACAATTACTGATTATTAAATTATTGCCCAAATTAATGTATCAGCATATTTCATAATATAAGATAAAATTTGTGGCAAGAAATCATTGCTTGATAAAGACTATAATAGAAACCAAATCGAAATGTTGATCAGGTCAACTCCGAAAACGTAAGATTCTGGAAATAATTGGGAAACTTGTAATTTAAATTTGGATATTGCTTGTATTCCCATCTCATGTTTTCATATCATTTTGAATAATGAATGACATTTCACAAAAACACTTGTGTTATTTATGCATTAAGATTATGAATGTTCCTCGGTTCGGAGCACCAAATTTTTTCCGTAAGTATTGTGTCCTGTGTATGGGTATATATAATTTGTACAAATGTTTTCTAGTGTCAGTGCCATTATGACCTATTTACATTAGGTGGCATTGAGCTCCTGTTAATAATCTTTTTAAATTACACCCCTTCTCCATCAGGAATTAAACGTTGAGCTTTGATCTTTTAATTATTTTGCAACAGAAAGTTTCATTTAGTTTTGCAGACAAAATTAAAATGTTCTTTCTGTAAACATATACACCATTCAGACACTTATTTCTAAAACAGTTCAAAATCGCCATTGTTTTGTTAAAGATGACGTAAAACACTTACTATAAGCTAAACCAGTTTAACTATTCTAACCTCTTCGATCGGAGGTTAGAGGTGACTAAGCATGGATGACTTCATATCCTTTATTCGGTTCTTGCAAATTTTTGATAACACCGGTACTGCATGGTGCCCACCAGCACTGCATGGAGCCACCATCTTCCCAGGATGTAACTTACTGCGTACTGGGGTTTTTAAACTGGTTTATTTGCGCCACGTTTGCATTCAGACAACAAAGTTATACTGGTTAAACAATCTCTGGGGTCTTTAAACCAGCTCAATTTAAGCATCTGAACAGCCTAATAGACATTTGTGCCTGAGATCCCTCCCCTTAAATAACAAGTAAATAATACTTACTGGTATCTAAAACTTAATAAATGACTGTTTATTTATTAATGTAAATGATACTTTATCTAACTAAAACATAATAACTGTACCTACACAAAGTACTTCAAGATGGCCTTATAGACCTTTGTTACACAAATTTCTTGACCATTTTTAGATGACTTTTGAAAGTAAAGATTTTGCCTTTATCTACAAGGTGTTTTTGATAAAAAAGGTATGGTAGAACAAAGTGTTGACGGCTGGTAGTCAGTCAATGTTTATTAGTATTATAGTATCAGTAACTACCTTACTAACACCAACCACTCAAACTAGAGGGTGGTGAAAAGTTCATCACCCGTGTCGATTGATAGTATTGTTCACTTCTCAATAAAACATTAAACTGATTGGCTGCAAACTGCCTAGTTACATCAGCAGACGGAGTCAGAAAAAGACCAATTAATTACCAGCTTTGTATCTGTTATGTCTGGATAACAGAAACATACAACAGTTAAGGTGATCTGTGTATGATAAATATCGACATCCAGCCATGTCAAGCTACGACTTTTAAAGGTCAACATATACATCTAGGTGGGGGTCTTATTATCTAGCTAGATCCTTATAAATAATTCCGTTTCAGTCCTCCATTAATACAACTCATTGTTGCTATACTTCATTCACAAATTACATGTTTTGAATTGTAAACAACTTTGAACTACTAATTAATTTCATTGATCAAATGAAATAATCTAGATTTTGTTTTTGTGCTGATCTTTAGATAAATTCAATTCAGGTTAATTGATTGATTGATTGATATATGTTTTGCTGATCATCAAACAATATCTATACTGTAAAGAGAGAGAGAGAAATGGATTTAACGTCCACTCAACATAACCTAGGTCATTTGGGACTAACATATGGTTAAATTTTATTTCAATAATTCAGACCTGGAGAAAACCCACGAGGTTGAACAGGCAGCCCTTCTCCTTGTCATGTACAACCGGGTATTAGAAACCACGCCAGTTGATTCAATGACAGGCTTTATGATACAGCACACACATGCTAACCATTTGGTCATCCAACCCGCCTATCTATACTACCAGATTACTGTTTTTGACCTAAAAGAGCATGGTTCTGTTCAGAAATAAAGATTGGTAGAGAGAAAGATATATCAAAGCAGGGGCCGCGGAGCGGTTCCGATTTCGGGGGGCTACTGACCATACCCCCCCCCCCCATAACCTTTTTTCGCTTTATTTTCACTATTAAAAATTATTGCCAGGGCTAAAGCCCCCTAGCCCCCCCCCCCCCCCCGGCTCCACGGCCCCTGTATCAAAGTATATCAGGGTGGGTGAAACATCTTTAACCATAATGAAATGGCCTGGGTCTGTAATTCGATGGTTTTACACAAGAATTACCCCGGATGATAGAAATAATAAAATTGACAGTTTGTCAGCAGTCCAGTGGACCAAATTTCTTTAAAAAGATGGATCGCCATGGTGGCCAAGTAGGTCAGATGCTGGCTCCATAGCCTGGAGGTCACGAGTTTGCACCCCGCTGAGTGATTTCTCCTTAAATTAAAAACACTTATATGGATATAGGCCTACCAATCTGTTTTACAGAGAATTAGTTACGAATTATCTCTGTCACAGATGACTGTCTTGAACACGTGCATTGACTTCACGAACCGTCAGTCATTGGCTCATGGCTTGTGCGTTACCTAACTGCTTCGGGCAAAATGATGCCTTTTACTCATTTTGATAGCCATTTACACTAAATAGGAAATATTTTTTAACTACAAATACTTCAAACGTCTTTATTCATTTTTTTAGAATTTATTTTGTCGGAGGAAAAAAGTTAATATTTTGCCGAATTAAGACGCATAGATGTCATCTTTATCAGTGATACTAGCGGCCAAGCGAATATTCACTGCGGGATCAGTTTGTGGATATACTACTGCTGAATAAATTAACATGCTACGTTTCGATACACATACAGATATCGTTATCAAACAAATAATGATATTTAACAAAAATGTGGTCCAATATATAGATTGAAAACATATAACAGATTAATCATTAATTAAGAATTAACCAGCTGATCATTAAAATTATATTCATGTCACCCTATTCTGGAAGCAGTTTTATATAAGCATTTAGTTGCTTGTTACTGTATCCAAACTATTCATACTATTCCTTATATGACTGTATATAAGAATTCTGAATAAATACTTTTTAAATCAACAAGATGAGAGAAGTAATAATATCGATAAGCAATTACAAAGGATTAACAAGATGAAAGAATAATTTATTGATAACAATTAGAAGCGAGATGAATGTTACAGATCAAACTAATAATTATAAGAGTTTAACAAGATGAGATATAGCAATATATAGATAAAAATTAAACACTAATTAGCAGATGAAACCATCACTACAAGATGAAAAGGGAGGGGGGGGGGGGTAACAGCACAGACAAGAAATACAAAAAGTAGGGGAAGGAAACCATACACTGATAAAACATGTTGGTAAATGTCTGGCTAGTATTTCTGTATTCTCTCATTTGATTTTGTGCTTGGGTTTTGTTGGATGTGTTCTGTTTCTTCTTGTCTGTGGTGCAGGACTCGGAGTCTGACAAGGTCAGCTGTCTAGTCATTTGGATGGGACAGAATCATAAACGAGATTTACTCACTAGTCTGTGGCTTGCCAGTTCGCTACCAGTGTTGGTCAAGACAGTTCATCAGGATTTTCTGGCATGGTTTCTTGTTGTGCAGGGTCTGACAAGGACAACTTCTTAGTCATTCAGATTGGACAAAAAACCAAGGACCTGTGTATATATTGGTGTGCACGTAAAAGATCTCTTGGCAGTTGGAATTTGATATAAGAGTTAACATAGTGGCGCTGCCCGCCGAAAATATCCCTCATAGCACACTGTATAGTGTATACCTGTCTCCATTTACTCGTGTCAGAGCAGAACAGTAGGATGTTAAACCCCATTTCATTTCTTTAAAAAAATGCCTTTATTAGCAAAGAGATTCTTGGTCATTCATATATTCACATTAGTATACTGTTAATATGCCTTGAAATAAATGAAAAGAATATATTATTGTGTAATTTTAAAGCAGGTATGATGTGCAACATGTCACTTCCTGGTAGAGATTGCCATTGTGTGTTTTCATGATCGGTTCAGGTCTCATGTCTATTTCTTGAAGGGATATCTGTCATGTCACTTATAGAAAAAGATAGTCTAGAACTGATTTACAAAAAAAAATATGAAACTTTTATGTAAGATTTTCTGTCACGTCATCAGTTCAAACCTTACTGTTGGATTGAGAATGGATCAAGAACATGCTTTAAGCAATTTTAAAATTTAAGACCTGTGTCTACAACAGTATTATTTTCATGTGGGACGGATATGTTTAGCCTCGTTTATCGAAGTTGCTTCCGCCGGCCCTGCACTGACCAATAAGTCATGTTTGCAACGTCGAAGACTGTGAGATACTGAGTTAAAGACTTGCTTCCTTAAATAAAGATGGACATCCTATGATTTCCTGGATAGGACAACTATGTCAATTCTTGATACTGTAGCAGTCATGCTTTGAATAAATGAATAGAAATGAAGTATCTAATTTTACTTTTTGTAAGTCTCTTATCACTTTTGATAAAACAACTGGCTAGTGTTTCTTTATGAAAGAGGGTGGTTGGGATGGCCTAGTGGTCTAAAGTGCCGCGCTTTGACCTTTACCTGGCAGGCCACCTCTGGCTTGCGCCCTGGTGTGAGCGTATGGGGTATGGAGATAGGGGCGCCTTCTCAACCTCGTGAGTTTCCTCCGGGCACTCCGGTTTCCTCCCACTGCTAAAGACCTATACGCGCAAGCGAATTATTGAAATAAAAATTAAACCATATGTTAGTCCCGAAACGACCTAGTTGTGTTGAGTGGACATTGAACCCCATTTCTCTCTCTCTTCTTTAAGAAAGAAAATTATTATAAACAGGTCTGGTCGGATACAGGACTTTGTCGAGGGGGAGGGGCATACATTGGAGCAATAGTTTATCATCAGAGTGCCACTGGGACTGAGGGGGTGGGACACCTGACAAAAGCAGATTTTAAGAATTTTTAACATATAAAGTTTATGGTGGCATTTAAAATATATGTGTAATAAAGCACATGTTAGTGATTTGGTGTTTAAAGGGTTAATATTTAGTAAAGGTTAAATTCACCAGATATGTGTGTAATTATGATTTCATTGAGCATATTTGATACCATAGGAGGCAAGCTACACCCTTATTAATGATTAAATCACATGTTCTGCTAACTGTGGCATAATATTCAGCCATTTTTAGTCATTTGTATTATCAGACATGTACAATGAGTTCCATGAACTTTTTAATTTAATTTTCATCTGTGTTTAAGAAAATTGAAAGAGTTAAACGCTGGTATTTAGCTTTACAGATACACTTGAAAGAACGTAAATGTCATAAAGGCTTGACATGTAAATGTCAGATGATAGGCAGTGCACAAAATCTGTCATACTACATAGACACGTTACAACATTACAAAATAAACTCAACATATTGACGTTTGATATCACAGAAACATGTTACATGCAATATCAAGGAAATAACATTTCATTTTTTTGGACGCAGAAGAGATTGGGCATACATACTGCAGATATTTACAGAGTCTTGAAACAGATTCTGTAATGCGAGAACCAAGACACTCCCCCTCATAGAATGTAAAGTTCAAGACCTCCATGTTTTTCTAAATGATATTGTTTTTTATTAAGTAAAAATTTAAATTATTCATAGCAGACGGTATTTGTCAATGTCTACAAATTGGAATAGATGAAAATGATTTATAATGCATAATGATTCTTGTATAAAACCTGAATGATACTTCTATAAAGTCCTAGGGAGTCTAATGATACTTATATAAAGCATAGTGGTACTTTAATAAAGCATAGTGGTACTTTGATAAAGCATAGTGGTACTTTAATAAAGCATAGTGGTACTTTGATAAAGCATAGTGGTACTTTAATAAAGCATAGTGATACTTGTATACTGTAAAGCGATACTTGTATAAAGTATAGTGATGCTTGTATCAAGCATAATGATACCTGTGTCAAGCATAATGATACGTGTATTAAGGATAATGATACCTGTATCAAGCATAATGACGCCTGTATTAAGTATAATGATGCCTGTATAAAGCATAATGATGCCTGTAACAAGCATAATGATACTGGTATAAAGGGACACCATACTTGTATTAAGCAAAACGATACTTTCACAAATTAGTCCTGAGGCTCATTTCTATTCTTAAATTAACTTTATCCTGATTCTTTGACCACAGTACCAAATTAGGTTTACGTCAGATTGATAAAGGAAATTAAGAGAGAGAGACCATTAAAGATGTGGGCTAAAATACGTCTCAGATCGATGGTTATTTTGAGAATCAAACCTTCACTCTGTAGGTGAATTCAATTTTGTGTCCACATGTTTCTTTATTAAGACTGAGTATATTAGAAATAGAGGAAGCGAAATGGGGTTTAACGTCCACTCGACACAAACTAAGTCATTTCGGGACTAACATATTGGTTTTAATTTTATTTCAATAATTCGTTTGCGCGTAGGGGTCTTTAGCAATGTGAGGAAACCAGAGGACTCAGGGAAAACCCACGAGGTTGAACAGGCGACCCTACTCCTTGTCACATACAAGCGGGATTCGAAATATTAATAATAGAATAAAACACGAAATTACCACGACAACTGATCTGTCCTGTATGTAGTGTTTACCTGAAGTCAAAATTCATAAAAGTCAAATTTTGTTACATTTTTTTTCATCAAATTGGTAAATACTACATGATTAATGGAATACTGCCAGATAGTATTGCTTTAAAATGCAATTTGCCATGTAGACAAAAATCGAGATTGTAAAGTGTCAATGTCTAGTCGCTCAAATTAGTTGAAAAACAGAGGTCCTATACATCGGCATGCATGTAAAATATTCCTTGGCAGTTGGACTTTGATATTAGTGTAGGTCATAGTGCAAATGCCTGGCCAAAATTTCCAAGATAGCATACTGTATAGTGTAGGCCTGTCTTCATTAGCCCAGTCGGATGTTAAAACCTATTTCATTTTATTTCAATTTTTTTTGTCTTTCAGATATTGTAATTATCAATATCACCAAGCAGCTTTAAGTGTGTTTGGATTTTATTATCAATACATTTTTTTAAGTCATAACTTCAAAACAATCATTAAAATTAACAAATTCCATTTCTGATTGCAAATCTCCATGTTTTTGTACTCTTCAATTCATGAATTTTGAATTGTTTATTAATTGAATGTATTGAATCTGCTTTTATCTACATGTAAATATCTTGCAGAAGACAAAAAAGTAACATTAACCATTTACGCTTTGTTTATTTCCTTTGATTGGTTAAATCTCTTTCATGTGTTTTTCAAAACACACACAGACACAGTTTTTTGTCACATCCGTAGCAGCAGAAGACAAAAAATGCTTCCCTTTTATAATTGACACTAGAGCTGATTAAAAATTGTATCTTCAGGCTGTTCCTTTATAAATTCATTTTACATGTACATTTATTCAATAATCGTTTGTTTCTTAGTTTTGCGGCCTTTCATGTCCGTTGATTTTTGATTCTGGTTTGTTTAATATGTAATGAAATGTCCACTAAGTGGTCAATAATCGGCACTAAAAGTGGTAGGACTCGCTCCTTGTCATCATTAGTTTTGTTTGACCGTCGTGTGGTGTTGAATATCAATATATTAGTGTGGACACACTGTGTTGACTCATCAAACAATATCTACCTTTAGAAGTATCTATATTATACAGTTACGTGTTTGTTTTTGGCATCTGAAGGGTTTAAACTAGAACTGTGACTTTTTAAGGATTGGTAAAAATAGATTCTAGATTGAAGACAACTATGTTGGGTTTTTTTATCTGATCCTTTTTTTTATGGGCATTTTATGGGCATTTTTGTTTATGGCATCTGAAGTTTTTAACTGGAACTGTGACTTTTTTTAGGGCATCTGAAGTTGTTTAAACTAGAACTGTGACTTTTTACGGATTGGTAAAAATAGATTCTAGATTGAAGACAACTATGTGGGGTTTTTTTATCTGTTCGTTTTTTTATATGGGCATTTTATGTTTTTGACATCAGAAGGTTTAAATTAGAACTGTGACTTTTTACAGATTGGTAAAAATAGATTCTAGATTAAGATAAATTGACAACTTTGGGTTTTATTTAACTGGTTGTTTGTTATGGGCATTTTGTAAAATCAAATGAAATGGGGTTTAACATCCTATTATTCTTCTCTGACTGGTGCAATGAGCGCAGGGGCATTTTATATCTTACTAAACATTGAAATTAAATGGGGTTGAACATTTTGCTTTTCTGCACAAAATTTACTAATGATAAAAGGCATGTTTAATTTAAGGAAAATTTTGCTGTCAGCGAAGCTTTAATATGCTGTGAATGATATACACTGGATCTTGGATTGTTATCCCATCCAAACAACTAGACACTTTTTGATGCCAGTTCCACCATCTTGCACCACTGACAAGGAAATAGGTGAATTAGCAATGATATTGATGATTACATGGCTGATGACTTTTGGCCATTAACCTACAAAATGACTTGGATTGTTCGTAGGTCTACTTGGTTTTATTTTATTTATACTCAGTAGGTGGTACAGTTACATAAATCCATACTAAAATTCTACATTTAGATTTAAGTAGAACACACGATATGACTTTTCATTAAAAGTCTTAGCATTACTTCTTCTAGTTCTAATTAAAAAATCTCGAAGACACATACTGATGACCATTGCTCTTCAGATTACGGACCCAGTGTATATAAATTGTCTGATTGTGTAGACAGGTAATTAGGGATTGAGTAAGTATTTTGTATACTCTATGTAGAGTTTATAAGTGATTATTATCATATGTTTATTTGTGTTAGAGATATTTTATCTTGTTCAATCTGTCATATTAAAAGATTTGATGGGTAATGATAAGAGTGCGTATATTAATATTAATATTTGTTATAGTGAACACCTGTCATTACAGTTTTCAATCTTTGTCACCTTTTGGTGAAGGTATAGGAAAATAATACATTTATAATGAAACAAAATGGGGTTCAACTCCCTACTTTCTGCTCGAAATGGCCCTGAATTCACAAAGCAAGCTCAGACTGAAGTTAAGAATTTACTTAACTTTCTATCACAGTGTATGAGAAATATCTTTGTTCCAGAAACACAAAACCTTGCACATAGTTTCTTATTTATGTATTCCATACATTAAAACAACAAAAGCTATATAAAGGTCTATATTTTAGTTAAAATAAGGCAAAAAATTTGAGTATATTATTATTTTTTACTTTAGTCTGAAAATGCTTTGTGAACTTGTGGCCTGGTCTGATGAAGATAGCATATGGAGTTTCCTATGAAGCAAATTCTGTCTTCTCTTCATTGAATTCCAGCTGTTATGGATTCTTTTAAGTGCACGCCAACGAGTAAAACATGCGACCCTGTTTTTTGTCCTTTCCAAATTACTAGATGCTTTTCCCTCCCAGATGCCTCTGTCCTACTCCACTCATGAGTCCATGGTGTACAGAAAAACAACCTTGTACATGGAATCACCAAAGTTGTCGGATGATAGTTGTTTCATCACCATAGTTGTTTTATCACTACAGTTGCTTGATCACCATAGTTGTTGGATCACCACATTTGTTTCATCACTATAGTTGTTGGATCACCATAGTTGTTTCATCACTGCAGTTATTGAATCATAGTTGTTTCATCACCATAGTTGTTGGATCACCATAGCTGTTAGATCACCACAGTTGTTTCATCACCATAGTTATTAGATCACCATAGTTATTAGATCACCATAGTTGTTAGATCACCACAGTTGTTTCATCACTATAGTTATTAGATCACCATAGTTGTTTCATCACCATAGTTATTAGATCACCATAGTTATTAGATCACCATAGTTGTTAGATCACCATAGTTGTTTCATCACCATAGTTGTTTCATCCCCAGAGTTGCTGGTTCACATAAGTATATTACAGAAAATAATAGAAAGTGGTTTGGTAGAGCATGTCTGTGAGCAATGTAACAGATCAGCACTTGGTGGATAGGAATGTGGATATATTTCAAATTTCATGCCTGCTTCTCATTTTTGTCCTGTATGTATGACTAAGGTGTGCTATTATCATTATCACTTTGAGGAGTGGAAGAAGTAGAATCATTACCATAATAATAAGACTGATATTTATTTTCGTATGGTATCAAATTATACGCTCTTGTTACCATAATTCATGCCTGATTAGTATTCCCTTAATCAAATTACGTAACTTAGTTAAGAGAAATTATTCTAAACTAATTGATATTACGTGTTCAAAGGTACATTTAAGGATGTTGTCTCATGATCACGATTGCTGGTCTAATTGGCGCTACATGGTATAATTAATGTGGGATATTGATAACCGTGAAAAATAACAAGAAGTCTATTGACTTAAACATGCAATTCATTTATACCTATATATAACAATATAATTGATCAATTTCATCTTCCTTCCTGCCTAATACTATTTATTTAGGCTTTTACCCTGTGCAAGTTACAAAAGAAAAAATGAATATTTTCTTGTATTTAAATTAATTACTGATCGGCATTTATTACATCTAGGACGACACCCACATAGTTTTATTGTTATTAATTACTGATCGCCATTTATTATAATAAGGCACACAACTTATTTATTACATTGGGGAAGACACCCACATAGTTTTATAGTTATTAATTAGTGATCGCCATTTATTATAATAGGGCATATAATTGATTTATTTGTATTGATCATATCATATAAAGACACACACATATTGTTTTATTGTATTGGAATTTAATCACTTATTTCATATCGATGAAAGACACCTAGGTCTACTAAGTTATGTGCTTACTATATTTTGTTAGGACACCCACATAGTTAGCGGTTATTACATATCAATGAAAGACACCTAAGTCTACTTAGTTATGCGCTTACGTTTTTTTGTTAGGGGGGGGGGGTCGTGATGGCCCAGTGATCTAGAGTGCCATGCTTCCGACCTCTAGCTGCTGGCCAGTCACCTCTGGCTTGCGGCTGTGGTTTCGAGCCCCAGTGTGAGCGTATGTGACATGGGGATAGGGGCGCGCCTCATCAACCTCATGGGTTTCCTCCGGGTCCTCCAGTTTCCTTCCACTGCTAAAGACCTCTACGCACAAGCGAATTATTGAAATAAAAATTGAAAACTATTTGTTAGTCCCAAAATGACCTAGTTTGTGTCGAGTTGACGTTAAACCCCATTTCTCTCCCTCTCTATTTTGTTAGGACACCAACATATAGTAAGTAGTTATTTCAATTAGACATGGCAATACTAGTTCTGTTGATGGGAAGATCAATTATACATGGCAGTGTGCTAGAATTTAATAAGATGACTAGTTCTGTGGATGGGATGAACAATTCAATTAAACATAAGTGGGAATATTGTTAACTGGACACATCCAAAAAGATTAAAAGTCGTTTAGGCGTGATGATTAAATCAAAGAAAAAGTAGGTGAAAATGCACTAGCAGGACAAAATTCTCTTTCGTATCAAACAACATAGTGATTTGGACATGGTGAACAATTCAAAGAAAGGTGGGAGCAAATGCCACAATCTGTTTCAAAAGGACTATAAAATTGTGTTGATATTCTATTAAAATTCATTTTATTTCCACGGGAAGACATGCATATTGTCCCTTAAGGAGTGTTTCAAAGCGACTAAAGAAATTGTTGATTAGATGTTTAAACTCATTCTAATTCTATCCCAAAGGCAGATAGGAAATTTAGGCATGCAGATTGTCCCTTAAAGATTAAGATTCACAAGCTCCTGATTTAAATTTAAATAGAATCATTGATTTTATGCTATTGATATGCTACAAGTTACGCTGTGCATGCGGTCGTATCAAACAAGACGTCACACATTGTTGGCAGTTTGAATAGTTTATCTGCATGAGTTGACACTGCATGCAAGTTTATGTAACGTGATCAGCTCATTGGATAAATCAGTAATTGATGACCACTGACATCTTAATACAGATTACGTATGGCACAGTTCTGATTTTTTCATGATAGTTTCTGTTTGATGCTGCTTTATCATTGAGATTGGTTATCTGAGATTGAACTATCCCAGATGTATCTCTATCAACAATAAATAAAAATTTTACTAATACTTATAAATAAAAATTTTACTAATACTTATAAATAAAAAATTTACTAATAGATACAAAATTTACTAATAGATAAAAAAATTACTAATGAATAAAAATTTTACTAATAAATATCTCTATCAACAATAAATTAAAATTTTACTAATAGATACAAAATTTACTAATGAATACAAAATTTACTAATAGATAAAAAAAATTACTAATGAATAAAATTTTTACTAATAAATAAAAAAATTACTAATAAGTAAAAAATTTACTAATAAGTAAAAAATTTACTAATAAGTAAAAAATGTACTAATAAGTAAAAATTTTACTAATAAGTAAAAAATTTACTAATAAATAAAATGTTTACTTATAAATAAATTTTTTACTAATGAATAAAATATTTACGAATAAAATGTTTCTACTTAAATATTAAATTTTGTACTTATAAATAAAAATTTACTTGATAATTGAATTTTACTAATAAATTAAAATGTACTTAATAATTAAAATGTACTTAATACTTAAAATGTACTTAATAATTAAAATTTACTAATACATTAAAGTTTATTGATAAAATAAAATTTACTTATATTTTTCCCCAAAGTAAAATGAGCGAAGAAAATATTTCAACACCTCATCTGATCCTCCCAGAAAAAATGAGCGAAGTAAAATGAGCGAAGAAAATATTCCCACACCTTATCTGATCCTCCCAGAACCCCCCCCCCCCCCTGGCATTTTAAAGGGAAAAAAGGTCCTTGCCGTTCCAACTTTATTTTTTATCATCAGTACAGAACAAATTATGCTAGTGTATACATACTGGTTTATCTTATGCCAACCTTGTCTCTAAGCAAGGGTATAATTTTGACATCCATGTCTCTATCTTGGACATGTTATCATCTTTGTACATTAGCTGTTACTGATTCTAATGGTTCGTCTCTGATTTGATTCATCATAATCTGAAAGGTCATGGAACCAGAGAAATGAATAACTACCCCAGACTGACTTAGGAAACATTAGATGATGAAAGGAGAATTTCTCATACCCTGGTCTGGTATCACATAAATGCTCAATGCCCATGTGCACACAATGAAATGTGCCCCAACCCCCAATATAGAAGTAACATCTAACCTGGTAATTTTGCTATTGAATGTTGTCCCCAAGGGTTTTGCATATTGGTCCAAGGAGCAAGGGATATTGTGCATCAAGCAAAGTATGCTTTCTGGATCCCTTTTCTGAGAGTTTGACATATCTGACAAATTTTGTTGTACTTTAGTGTGCAACCCCAAGTATCAGTTACTTTTCTAATCTATGTATGTATAAACATAACAGAATTGGGTGCTATATTTAAGTTCTATTTCTCTCGTTAAAACAGATAAGACTGTACTAAGTACATCTACTAAGTAAATACTAGATGAAATAGACATGTAAGATGCTTATATACATGTTTATAAAACAAAGTTATCTCTCTTAATTAAAATATGAACAGTGTTTACTCATCTGTTTGCACTTTAGACAAAATTAACTTATATTTTCTTGGAAGATTTCGTAACCCCTACATGAGTAAGGGTGTCAATCGGAGCTTCTCTTATTAGGCGTTAAACAGCTGGTTTCAATATGAGAGGCCACACATTTGAATAGTGAGAAAAAAAGAATCAGAAAGACAAAGTTTTTACAATCACAATTTTCAACAATTCATAATAATGAAAATTATGATGGGTGGGAGATTAAGTAGAATTTTTGATATTGATCCTACAAAAATATATTGCAAGTTTGCACCAGAAGTATTTCATCTTCATCCATGTGCACTTATAGTTTTTTTTCTTTTCTTTCAACAACTTCTACTCATCCAGTATTAAATGAGAGACATGTTTTTAAATGTAGACATCTGTTTGTCATTAGCTTTAGAGCTTTTATTATATACATAGTAAGTAAGTAAGCAGGTAAATTTATTGCCTAAAAACGCCCACGAGGAGCAGCATACAATTACAAAAATTACATTAATAAGATACAACAAACATACATGTAACAAATAAGCAAATTTATTATATATAAAACTAGAAATCAATTAAGGGGATCATGTGGCTAAGTGGGTAAGGCACGGGCTCGCTAGCCTGGAGGTAGGATGTGAAAGTTCATCTCGATTATCCGGTGTGGTTTCACCTTGTCAGTGATGCAGAACGGAGGGCCTGACAAGGACAGCTGCCTAGTCATTCCAATGGGATAAAAAGCTGAGGTCCTGTGTACACATTGGAGTGCACGTGAAAGATCCCTTGGCAGTTGGAATTCAATATAGGAGTAGGCTGTAGCGCTGCTGCCCAGGAATAAATCCTCCCTCATATGGCGTATGCATGTCTTCAATTAGCCCAGGTTAGGTGCAGAAGAGTATGACATTAAACTTCATTTGATTTCAGAAATCAATTAAATATAAAGATGTAGTTTTGAAATTAATGTTGATTTCATTTCAACTTCTTTTTTCTCTCCAATAGTGTGATATGAAATCTTGTTAGTACTTTTTACATTGCATTTTTTTTTTTTATTCTGAAATTTATATTGGTTGTCTATACTGGTAATCTTTAGAAGAACTATTTAGTTTTAGCAAATTTTCAATAATAACTTTCAGAATTATTCTCATAGCGACTTGGACAACTTTTCGGTTGGTTGGCATATGTTTCATTGCCATTGCAATTTGTATTTGGTCATTCAAATTCCAAGTAGTAAAATGCCATTATAGTAATTCCAGTATGGAACAGGAGACACAATCTTCTCCAATGCTGATGTAGTTCTGATTCTTGTTTGGATAATGTTACAAAAGATATGTAAAGAAGACAGTTCCAGCCACTGGGTCGCAGATCCAGTATCTTCAAAACAGCTGGTTATTTTATTAAATTTCTTTCATTTCCCACTTAAAAGTGTATATTTGAATTGTTTGAGCATCTTTCTAGAATTTAAAAGTTATTTGAAAGTATTTTGGATGGAATCTTCCTCTTAAGATTTCAGAAAAAAAATTGGTTAAAATTAATGGCACAATATTTCAGACTAAAAGCCAAAATTAGATTAACTAATTATGCATATTTGTCCAGATTTATTAAAATCAATCAATAACATGGCAGTGATATTGTCATTGAAAATCTGAAGATTAATTCATTTCTATCCATGAATTTTTAGCTCACGGAGGGTTTAATAAAGTTTTTAATGATTTTTTTTGTTTTAATCATTTAAATTAAGAACACTGCTCTGGCCAATTTTTTTATAAAACTTAACAGAAAGAGGGCGAAAATGGGGTTTAAGGTCCACTCAACACAAACTAGGTCATATCTGGACTAACATATGGTTCAATTTTATTTCAATAATTCACGTTGACTTAGGGGTCTTTACAGTGGGAGAATACTAGATCAAGAGGACCCAAAGAAAACCCACAAGCCGACCCTACTTTTTGTCACATACAAGTGAGGAATTGAAACCACACCACTTGACTCAATGACAGATCATGTGGTTTCACGTGCACGCATTAAAACCTCTACAGAACACAACATAGATTCTGCCTGCACCAAGTCAGCTTTAGTTCTGTCTGACAGCTTTAATTTTGTTTAGACTAATTATAATGCAATTAAAGTTTATGGAGTAAAAAATAACAGAATTTAACAAGAAATTGTGAATAAATTATTAACATATGTATTTTTACTGGTGTATATAAAAACAAACTTTAATCAAATCATTTATACATGTTTATATCTTATAAACATGTCAGATTTTAAAAAAAGAGAAAAATTGATTAAGATTGGTACCAAATGTAGGTTTCTCCCATACCCAAGTTACCTTTTCATAAACTAGTTTTGTTATAAAATTGATTGTATTAATATGAAAGTAGATTGTTATGTTTTAACATAAAAGTATATTGTTAATATCTGTAACTGAGAATTTAACCAAAGCAGCACCATTTCAAAATAGCCTTGTCTATTTCAAAATTTGTAGCAAAGGGGATTTTAAATTTATATTGGATTTATGAAGAATTTTGGACTATAAGGAGAACAATATCTTGTTTCAATGGTATTTGGTTTATTTGTTCTCCATAATTTTATAATCCTGGGTTTAGTTTGTGTGTTGTGCAGTCTTCCTGCACTTACTATTCAAATATGCATTAAAAATAATGGTGCCCACTGTAATAATAAGTGCAGGAGGAGGGCCACACTACACGCAAAACAGAAATCTACAAGATAAACTCGCGGACAAGATAGAGATAGCGCAGCACAACTACAAGTCAAATAATACAAGCTACACATTTCCAGAGAAGATAGCAATTCACTTTGTAAATATTTCCCTAATTTATATCCAAACAAGTTGTTATTGATATGATTCGATCATAAGATTAATCATAGTGTTTTTGTTTCAGGTCATGTAAGGAAAGTATTAAGCAAGTTAACCCGCGTATTGGCACCAACATCAAACAAGGTAAGACTATACACTGTTAATCCATCTGAACTAATCACACATAGATTTACTGTGTGATGTGATTAATCTTGCATGGCTAGACTGTTGGATAATAAACGTCCGTTTGTTTGTAAATCTTACATGTTAAAACAAGTCCGATCAAATGAAATGATTAAGAACTCTTGTTCGAATTAACACTGAAATTAATAATCCTGATAAGACATAATTATAGAAATTGATTTCACTATTAAGTGTGTTTATTTTTACTTAAATTAATTTGTGGAAATGTGTTGAAATGCTACGATGAATTGAAATTATTGACAGAATCAAATAAAATTTTGACACTTTAAATGTGCAATTTAGACTTTCAGAACAAACACAATAAAAGGTAAGCTAACCTAAACACAAATTGATCCAAAAGTATTAAAATAGATCAATATGAACGTATGTCTGTATTTAAAGTTCCCAGGCACTCCGGTTTTCCTCACACTCCTAAAGACCCCTACGGGCAACCGAATTATTGAAATTAAAATTGAAAACCATATGTTAGTCCCAAAATGACCTAGTTTGTGTCGTGGACGTTAAACCCCATTTCTCTCTCTTTATATTTAAAGTTCATACTATTGGCTATTGATTTCATGCAACCATTTTTATTGTCTTAGAATCGTCAGTCAACAATTGATAGATAACTCATTTATAACACAGTCAACACAAACTAGGTCATTTGGGGATTGACATAGTTCAATTTTAAAGACCCCTACGTGCAAGTGAATTATTGAAATAAAATTAAATCATATGTTAGTCCCGAAATCACCTAGTTTGTGTCGAGTGGACGTTAAACCCCATTTCTCTCTCTCTCCCTTATCTAGACATAATGCAGTCCCCCCCTCTCTTTTTTTTAGAACAATCAGATTCTGATTCAGCTCAGGTTAAAACATGTACATGATATATTTTGATTTAACAATTTACATTCCAATCAAATAGATATGTTGCATGTTTGCTGTCTTATGTCGTGAATGGAATTTTATCCATATTTTGCTATAAATTGCCAATTTCACGATAAGAAAAATTGGAATTGAAAATATTATATCTTTGGGTTCAGGAAACTGATCCAAAAAAAGAAGAAATGTCATTAGGTCCACACTACAACCGATTCTTAATTAGGTGATTACGCTTTCAGTTTTTTATAACTGTGTTGGGTGATAGGTTGCTCTCAAATTACCAGCAGATTGACAACTTAATCAATATATGAAATACAATATGAATTGTAGCGATCAATGTTTTGGCATTTCATGAATATAATATACTCAAGCGGAAATAGTCTTTAATTTACTAAGATTTATTTATGCTGGTAACTCATAAAAATGCCTTTTTAGCGTTTCTTGATTATTTTGGCGGCCACATTAGCATATTTTTCGCATGCGGATATTTGATGGGGAGGATATAAATTACCAGTGTTTTTGATCATTAACGCCGTTGAGAATGCTCTATGTTTATTACGCTAGTTATTAAACACGTTTTGCATGCAAGCGTTTACAACTTTAAGTACCCATAGGCCAACACAACTGATTAACGTTCAGAAACCATGGAGTTCAATAGACTCTTTACTCATTTCTTTGGTATCACACATTTGTGTTTAGCTTGAGCACAGGCACCCGTAAAGTTCAAATACTGAAATAGACTCGACATAAACAAAAAAAATTCTCAAGACATTCTCTTAATGTCGTATTTGTTACAGATACTTTTTTTTCAATTGTCTTGATTAAGAACATGGTTTAAAAGTAAGAGCTTGGCTAAGATTCATTGCCTATATAAACAAACATGACTGAAAATGTAACGCCAATAATTCACTTTATATTCCGCAAAGCAATTATCAACTCACAAACGGTAATTTTTATACCTTGCTTCTAAATATACATTATCTTGTACAAGATTACACTACATCAGAAAAACTGATGACAATATTTAATGGTGAGGCTTAAATAAGCACACATTGTTTGCCAATAAGTAATAAAAACAGAGTAATTTTGATAGCACATAGTTTTCACTCCCAGTAACGGCAGTATCAATTATCTCTGCTAATAATATGTATAGAGATTGAAAATGTAAGTAATCCTTATATTTTGGAGGGATAAGCCATGATATAAAAGATATATAGCTATCTATTTTACAATTAATCACTAATTTATTTGTTAAGGTGAACAAAATTTCAAAGATAGATATGAAATTAATGTCTTCTTTAAAATGTATTAAATCAAGGATAGAGACAGAAAATGTTGACACCTAAGGTTGCGGTAAAGTTGAGTATCTTTGAAATAGTTTGGACTGTATAAACCACCATAACCACCCCATCTACATTTAAGTATTGTATAACATTTGATGAGATTTTTTTAGAAAAATTAAAAAAGTGTTAGCTTATACAAGCTTCTCTAAAATTTTTGATTCTAGGAAACTTTTAGAGACAGGTTAAAGATGCGATATGAGAGATTAGATAATTAGAGCTAGCAGTTCTCACTATAATTAAAAACTAGATAATGTAAAGACAATTTGCTGAAAATTTCAGTCAAATTGATCCACTCTGAACCGAGAATATAGCGATTGAAATTCCTGCCTAGCCTAGAGCATCATTACTAAAGTCGTGAATGAATGTTGGACAGCGAATCAGATCCTAATCCAGTAAATTTTGCAGGCTAGTGATGACAACAAGAATTGATTATGGTCTCGCTAAGTTAATTAATATCTAACTGATAATTTAAATAACATTTCAGGCCTAAAGAAAGACCTGCAATAGGCAGATTTAGCTCTTGCATAATATAATGTATGTTTGAATATATACTGCTTTGTTTTGAAGTGTGCTCAGAAACATTGATCTATTTAGATTAATTATATGGACATTGAAGCTGATATCATGAATCTTTTGTTTGTAAACCATTGAAAAATCCTTGTTTGAGATTACATTTCAAGTCATAAATTGCCATTACTCCATTTAATTAATTTCCCAACAAGATGTTTAACTTTTTTAGACTATCTTCTAGTTCTAATTTAACATCATAAATCAATGATGGAATAAAACCAAAAAAAACCCAGATCCCGTAATTGACCAATTTTATCGGTGAGAAAGCAATGTTGTAGACAGCAACAGGAATGTCAATTTATCTTGTGCGTTATTTGCCAACCTACGTGCAAACACTCATGTATTTTACTTAATAGGAAAAACTACATTCTCATTGACGAGAGGGAGGGTGTGCTACTGTTATTACTATTAACATTTAATGGAATAGTATTAGATGCATCCCGTAGTATGTAATAATCGTTGACTTTTGATTCCTGGGAAATTGATTAGACTGTGTTTTAAAACTCCCTTGGTGTATCGTAAATCATAATAAAACTTGGTTACCTGAACTCACACTTAATGAAGTTACAGCGCCATGATTATATTGCTTTTGTGTGTATCATATACCCACAGGAGTTATGATCCATTGACTTCGCACACCATCAAAGCATGTTTTATTATTTTGTCATATCTTCATTACCTTTGTTGCATAAAATTTTTTATTACATCTTTTAAGATCTTGTTTTATTAAATCATTACGCTTTGTCAAATATGGGTTTTTTTGTACTAGGATAATAAATCCTGGTGCTTGTTTAGGCCGGGGTTAAAAATATTTCAGTTTGCCCAAACCCAACTTATGATGGTTAGGTATGGGTAGGTAGGTAGGCAAATTCTTTTTTGGGGTGGGGGGGGGAGGACAAGACTTTGACAATAAATAACGAGATTTGACGAAATCCCGTGTTGAGTTTGGTGTTACTATGTATAGACATGACAGTGGCTGGTCAATCTCCCGACCAATTATTTGGCATTTGGGTGTCATTGTCGAGCGTAAAAATAATGATGTTTTAAAAAAATCCCAAAAACGGCAATAAAAGAATTTGAGTAGGCAGCTTTTTTTTCGGGGGTAGGTAGCGTTTAGGCAAACAAACAATCTTTTAATTATGGCCTTACAGACATTCGTAATAGATCTTGTATTGCTTGATTTGATATTTGTAGTGGATTCATTGGTTATAAATTTTAATAAATCATATAACTGTTTTATGGATGTAACAGATGTAGGGAGATGACAATAAAGACTATGCAATGTATGCTTAGGGCTTCAAAAAAGTTGTAGGTCTGAAAAGGATAGATCAATTTGGTTGAAACAAACTTTTGCCACCAACAAGTACAATCATTTAAAAAATCATAGACATAAGAACTGCAACTGTAGTGTTATTATTGTCTTCTTACCAGAGTGGATAAGGCCTGGAAGTCGGGTGTTCGATCCCTGCATTGGCAGAGAAAGTTCATCTCGATATACCGGCGTGATTTCCCCTTGTCAGGGATACAGAAGAAGGGCCTGACAAGGACAGCTGCCTAGTCAGTTGGATGGGATGAAAAACCGAGGTCCCATGTACACATTGGAGTATATGTAAAAGATCCCTTGGCAGTTGGAATTCAATATAAGAGTAGGCTGTAGCGCCGCGTATGGCGTATGCCTGTCTTCCATTAGCCCAGGTTAGGACATTAAACCCCATTTCATTCTTTCATTCTTCTTACCAGACCATCTTGTGAACCTGCCCATTGAAATCACCAGAAATGGACAAAACTGGCTACAGGGGAGTCATCAAAAATCTGCAACTGATAGGACTAACCCCAACACTTGTTCCATTGTAAAAAGAAGTTGGTTGTGGAATTTAGGCGCGTTAGAGAAAACCTTGACGATGACTTGCGTCCTGTAAGTTCATCCACAGCAACCATTAAAGATAATAATTACTCGGTGCATGACATTGTGATGGCTGATTAAAGATTGTCCACTTGCCAGTGTTGTGGACATCTCTCATGAGAAGGTTGAGCACGTTTTTGCGAATGAGTAAGGAATGACGAAAGTTTCTACAAGATGGGTGCCAAAGTCTTGATCAGAAATGTGTCAAATGCCCAGCAAGCATATAACTGAAATAAAATTATATGATCTGTGAGTTCGTAAATGCCCTGTGTTTTGGTTTGTGGACGTTAAACAATAGTCTCCTATCTCTCACTCTTTCTCAATTCTCCCCCCCCCCCAAACAAAACTATATACCCAAGTGAAGGTATACTTTAAGCAATTACTTTGCAGCAATAAGCAGTATGTCATGTGCATTATTGTTTGTGTGGTTAAATACTTTACCCAATTTTAACCAGCTATTTAAACAGATTAGTTATTGCAACTTAGAAAGTAATTGACTAGAATGGAGTGTTTTCTGGGTCAAAATTAGAATTGATGCATTTAACTAAGGAAACCTGGATGTATGAAGCAGGATACATTTTGAGAAAAACTACATAGTAAAATATATCTACGATACATTGGCATGTGTATTGGGTTACTTATGGTGTTGATACAGAAATGGGGTAACATGGTATGGGGGTACTTAGGGTGTTGATACAGAAATGGGGTAACATAGCATGGGGGCACTTACTGTATTCACATAGAGAGAGGTTCTATGGTATGGGGGGACTTATTGTATTTACATAGAAAGAGGTTCTGTGGTATGGGGGTACTTGTGGTGTTCATATTGAAAGGGGTAATATGGTATAGGGAAACATGGTATTCATATTGGAAGGGATTCTATGGTGTTGATATAGAAATGGGATTACATAGTATGGGGGATACTTGTGGTATTCATATTGAAAGGGGTAATATGGTATGGGGGTACTTATGGTATTCATATTGGAAGGGGTTCTATGGTGTTGAAATAGAAATGGGATTACATGGTATGGGGGTACTTATGGTATTCATATTGGAAGGGGTTCTATGGTGTTGAAATAGAAATGGGATTACATGGTATGGAGGTACTTATGGTATTCATATTGAAAGGGGTTCTATGGTATGGGGAAACATGGTATGAGGGTACTTCTTGTATTCACATAGAAAGAGGTTATAAGGAATGGGGATACTTATGGTGTTGATATTAAAATGGGATTATATGGTATGGAGGTACTTATGATGTTGATATAGAAATAGGATTACATGGTGACCAGATACAGGTATTACTTTAAATGTAATCAATTTATATATAGCCAAGGTAACAAAGTCACAATGGCATATTCCCTTCTGCTATATATATGCTGAAAATAACATATATAACCGGTACATAAACATATTCTTATATCAATTAATATCAAACTGACCTTCCTAATTCACTTCCTGTTTATAATTTTTTTATTTAAAATTAAACATCTGTAAATACTAATAAGAATATGTTGCTGCAGTTTCATTTTATTCACAGTTGCAAGAGAGGTTAATTTTCAGAGTGATTGAGAAGACCAGATTGTCCCAAATGCTTTGGAAATAACCTCTCAAACTGGCCTGATCCCTGGGGTTTCAACAAAATGACTAACTACCCAGGATTGTGTAAGGGATGGGAAGTATCCCTGGAATTGATCTTTCACATTCGAAATTCAACATTTTTGAGAGGTTACACATACTCTTTTGGAACCACGGGGCGAGGTAAGACCGCCTCAGCTTCTCGGTATGCCACTTCAACTACCCAGGATTTGGTAAGGGATGGGAAGTATCCCTGGAATTGATCTTTCACATTCGAAATTCAATATTTTTGAGAGGTTACACATACTCTTTTGGAACCACGGGGCGAGCTAAGACCGCCTCAGCATCTCGGTATGCCACTTCAACTACCCAGGATTTGGTAAGGGATGGAAAGTATCCCTGGAATTGATCTTTCACATTCGAAATTCAACATTTTTGAGAGGTTACACATACTCTTTTGGAACCACGGGGCGAGCTTAGACCGCCTCAGCATCTAGGTATTCCACTTCAAGTACCTTAGCTCTGAACCTTGAACTCTTCTTGGACACAATATAAATAACTGTGATGTTTTCTAAGTGGATATATAGATATATAGATATTATCTGTACTAAGGAAAGATTATACAGGATTGAATCGAGTGTTTTTAACCTTGTAGTATTCCCTATGAAAGTAATTCGAGTTCATGAATCCACATTTATTCTGTTGTTCAACAGTTAAGATATACGATATTAAGAAACTGAATCAAGTCCAGGTTTGTTTAATATCTGCAAGTCTGGACAACCAGCAGGGTTAATTGGTTCCCAAAGAAAATCCAAGAGGGAATCAAAATACAACCAGGGAATCAAAACTCAATGACAGACCTTATTATTCAACACCATCCATCCCCCCCCCCAAATTACACTTATTATATATCTTTTTTGTGCTAATTCTAATGTCACACCTTTTTTTACTTTATGTTTTATCCACGATCTTGTCAATTCCCTTATCGAACTTTACAACAATTAACTCATTGTATATGATTTTCCATCTTTCCCATTTCATTCATTCATTCTTTTTTCTTCTTCTCATTTTACAAAAGATAATTAAGTTTACATCTAGAAATAATCATTTGTAAATGTTAATATCAGGCTATAATTTCTGTCGAATGTGTTCAATTTCTTTCTTGGTGCATAAAACTAGGAAATTCCCCAAAGAACTCTTTCCTGTTTTTTTCCAGACATCTTTTTGTGAGGGTACCGGTATACTTTTAAAGAAAAAGAATTTATGATAAATTCTACGGAGATATGTGCACAATATGACCTTCTTAATCGATGGGGCGGGGATCACGCTGGCTAAGTGGATAAGGCGCTGGTTCGCTAGCCTGGAGGTCGAGTGTTCGATCCCTGTATAGGCCGAGAAAGTTCATCTCGATTTTCCGGCGTGATTTCCCCTTGTCAGTGATGCAGAAGGAGGGTCTGACAAGGACAGCTGACTAGTCGTTCGGATGGGACGAAAAACCGAGGTCCCGTGTACACATTGGAGTGCACATAAAAGACACCTTGGCAGTCGGAATTTGATATAAGAGTAGGCCGTAGCGCCGCTGCCCGGGCAAAAAATTGCCCTCATAGCCCACTGTATGGCGTATGCCCGTCTTCAATAAGCCCAGGTTAGGTGCTTAAGCGTAGGACGTTAAACCCCATTTCATTCATTCTTAATCGATGGTGATCAAAACCAGAGTAATTGGAAACTGCATCCATCAGTTGATGTATTGTATGCCGTTATAAATAGACATCCTCTTATAGTTTGTTTGCAACATAATTACACTTGATGATATAAAAATTGTGCAACGACGACACAATAATAATGTAAATAGTAACTTTATACTGCCAAAATTATGCCAATCAGGAGTATCATTGACAGAAAATCCTTGGCAGGAAAAAATATAAAATAATCAAAGTGTAATCTCAATTATAAAACATGCTAATATTCAGTTGGTTTCGATTTTTTTAGTGAACCAGATATTACTTAACGAAATTGATTTATTTAAATGTATCTTTCACATCTATTTGTTGCAGAATCCTAAATTGAACTTTTAAAAAATTTCTAATTTAATCTGATAAAATTATCAGTGATAATAATTTAAGATTTTTGCTATGAGGTTTGTGTCAAATTTAGAAAATTGGTTTAAAGTAAATTGGTTTAAAACTTTCAACAGAATTTGAAAAATTGATTGATTACATCTGTAAAAATGTTGACAAGTGTTACAGAGGAGAAGATACAAATTACATGTAGTTTATGCTTCGTCACTTGACATTACAGCTTGAAATTAAAGTTCAGCATGTTGTAAATGGTGGGGAGCTTTATGATGAAACCTTTTTGCTCCACTTTCAGATAAAAAAAAACGCTATGGAGAATTAAAGTCTAAATAAATTTACAAATTTGGTTGGACCCGACATCTACTCACATATTGTTAGGAAATTATTTTGGCACAACGTGTACTTCAAAATGCATTTGACTTCAAAATACTAAAAGGTTTTGGCTCAAACTGTAGTTATTAAATTTGACATGCAGAAAATATTCAGTTTGTTACAGAGTTTATCTAATTACTTGCCAAGGAGACATCGAGTTAAAAGTTTCAATGACATGAAATTTAAATTGATTTGCTTCCCATTTTACCAGATTAGGATGAGATTGGAAGGTGATGGTATACACTTTGTAAATAGAATGTTCTGATGCCTCATTTACCAAATTCCATTGTAAGAGTCTCGAAGAATTTAAGAGATTTGAAGATTTGGAGCAGTTGTTGAAAGAAATCATCATGTCTGGGTACAATTTATATTAATAGTGGACTGGTCATCTTGAACAAGCGTTGTGTGTGATATTCCTGCTTTTGGACCCATTCAAGTACAAGAAATAACCCGTCCAGTAACCAAACTTCAGACAAGTGACCCACCTATTCAATTCTTATTGATCCTTTGGACGTCTGCGAAAACACAGACTAATTGCAGACAGGATCTTTGAAAATTACATCAACTGGTTGTGTAAAATATCCAACTGGAAAATTAACGTCAAACAAGGATTACGATTTCTTGTTGTGTTTCTCTTTGAAATCGTTATCAATTTCATATTCCCTCCCTATTAATCCTAGTAAAATATTTACTGCAGACATCTCATCTCGAATCAAGTCGATCAAAATCACGCTAGACAATGAATCAATGTTTGGTAATTACAACCACAAAGATATAGTCATGCTCACAGGTGGTGGCTCTTTAGTAGATGGTCTGTTTTCTTAGTTTGGTACTCGACGTCTGACAAATAGTTTCCTCCTAATCATCCTGAAATAAATGTCATTCTTCAGTACTTGATTGGAAATTTTATGTCAGAAAAGTAAACTCGGTTAACTTGATTATACCTATAAATACCACCAGGGTTTATATGGCCAAAACATCATAAATTGTCGAGTCAACATGAAAAGATTTTGACTAAAGTAATAAGGGACCTCGCAGTGATTTTAACATATACGGACTGTTGCCAAGCATCAAACGTGCAAGTGTTCTATTGAATACTGAATGAATCAAATAGGGTTTAACGTCCTACGGTTCTGCACCTAATCTGGGCTAATTGAAGACAGGCATTAGCCATACAGTGTGCTATGAGTGAAATTTTGCCCGGGCAGCAACTGAATTCCAACTGCCAAGGGATCTTTTACATGAATGCCAATGTGTACCTCGGTTTTTGGTCCCATTCGAATGACTAGGCAGCTGTCCTTGTCAGGCCCTCCGTATGCATTAATGACAAGAGGAAACCATGCCAGAAAATCAAGATGAACTTTCTCGGCCAATGCATGGATCGAACACTCGACCTCCAGGCTAGCAAGCCAGCACCTTACCCACTTAGCCACGCTCTCCCCCTCTAGTGAATACAGGTGTATGCTCCCCTATGAAATTTATAGAATTCTGTATGCTACCAGTTGCATTCTCTGAGTCTTCAATTTTCAGGAAATCAGACATTTTGTTTCATATATTTGAGAATTGTGTGAAAAATAAAAAATGAATTCAAAATATTTCACCGGTCACATTTATTATAGGACATTTGATACCACTCTCTATTGAAGAATTTATATATTTTGTATTTTTATGGTTACTGTGGATTTTTATTGAATCAGAGAACAAAGTTGGTGAAGCTTGCTCTATGTTTAGAAAATCGCATTAGACATCCCCTCAGAGACAAAAATGTAATATACACATCTATATATAGGCCTATAATATCATTCATTCAATGGTGGATGACTCTCAATCATGCTGTTTGCTGCAGAGCTTTCTGTCCCAACCCAACATACTGTTGTTTCACAGAGATTGAAATCATTAGAAACTACAACTTGATAGCATCAAATTGCGTAAAGTATTCAGTGCTTGAGTAACTTTCTGAGGCCGTTCGCACTTTCGTTGGGATAAGAAACAGAACTGAAGAAGAGAATGATAAGAATTTGGTTCTGACAGTGACGTAAAATTAGGAACTATGTTAAGTCTCAGCAGGTCTACGATTATTGAAGTAGGTTGTCAAGATATGATATAGACATACAATGTTTCCCATAACATTTAATTGTTAATACACAGAGGTGTTGCCTTGTAATTAGATTTGTAAGATCGCAGGTTCTCTTGAAACCCCACTCATGTATTATAAATGAATGTTATATTACTGTAGATGTTTCCATGACTGAACCCAGTAAATTGGGTTATGAAAGTTAAATGAGGTTGAGTAGCTCAAATTTGTAGTTAGTTTTTGGTTTGTTGTGGAAGAACTGCTACCATGGACAAGAGCATCATTTTATTTCAACTTTCTAGAAGTTTCCCATAACAAATCGATGGATGAATTGAAAAAGGATTTAAAAAGCGTGGTTATATTTTTACAACGCAGAAGGAATTTCCCCGAAATAACCACCTTCATTCCACCAATCACCAAAAGATTAATTCGTTAAACTTGGAATAATTATTTTGTTATTTTTAAGGCATGACTCGCAATGCTCTCAAATTTGAAAATTTATTTTGTTGTGAAAGAACTGCTACCAAGGACAGGAACATCATTTAATTTCAACTTTCTAGAAGTTTCCCAAAAGAAAGAGATCGATAGATTGAAATATGATTTAATAAATGGGGTTATATTTTTACATTATTACAACGCCAAATGATAGATATAACCACATTCATTCATCAATCAGCAAAAGGTTAATTCTCTAAACTTTGACTCACTAATGCTCTCAAATTTGAATATTTATTTTGTTATCTTTACGGCAAGGCTGTACACAGCTAGATTGGGAGAGTGGGATAATAGTCATAGACTATCAGAAAGGCAGCTTTGGGTCTTACAGGCCCAACAAGTGCGTCTGTGGCAGAATTTTGGTGGGTGGATGTGTAGGCAGAGCCTCTAAATACTTTTGCATTTAATACCAGAGAAGCTTAATGTTAAATCCTGTTCAAGTTTTACTGGAGGGGAGAGGCCCTGCACCCGCCCACTTTTCCCAATATCTAATGGGCCTGAAGACAAGAGGGCAGTATTAAAACATGACTTCTCTTCAGGGTCCCGTTATCTGTATGGTATTAAAAGGTGTTAGTATAAATTTGTTTTACATGTGATTAGCTTACTGAATGAAGGTAACAGAAAGGTGTTAATACACAGGTTTGCCACCTCAGGTTCAATTTGTGTGACTATAACCACCATTTTGACTGCTTGAATAAGAATTAAAGTAAAACTAACTGTGGGCTCTTGTGTTATCTTTTTTAAATAAAATTACCTTTTTAGCAAAAATAATATTTGTGAAAGGTTGATGAGGTTTTGTGTTTTGAGAAGAACCATGCTGGACGTTGTGGTGGTGTTGAAGAGTGAGATACCCTACTGCCATTGTATTTAGCTCCTCAAACTGTTTTTCCTGGGTCCAACCTCGTGGGTTTTCTCTTGGACCTCCGGTTTCCTCCCACTGCTAAAGACCGCTATGCGCAAGCAAATTATTGAAATATAATTAAACCATATGTTAGTTCAGAAATGACCTAGTTTGTGTCTCTCTGTTTTTCCTGGAACCATGATGGAATTTAAACCTGGTACAATCTTGCCATTCGTTGAATAGAATGTCTTATTGATTCCTGATAATAAGAGTACCATTATACACACAGATACTAAAAATTAAATTCATCAAAGTAATTTTATACCTTTTACAAAGGCGTAAGATAATTTGATAAAAACAATACCCCATTTGAAACAGTTTACTACATTTGATATTGAGTAATAAATTCCAGAAAGTGCTCATAATGTATGAGGTGCAATTTATACATGTGTCCAACAGGCAAAAAGAATATCACATATTTTTTACCACGTATTATTTTCTCAATTCTCTCAAATTTAGATTATAACAACCTCTGTGTACTAAATTCAGACGATAAAGAATTTTCAGAATGAATGAAATATTTTATGTAAGTTACTTAGAGCAGTTTTATCAAACAAATTTAAATTGAGATTTTTAGCTATCAAACACTCATGATGATACTGAAACCATCTCAAGTGAAGAAATAAAAATAATTTAGAACGAAATAAAAATAGAGTAATAGAATAGAAAGTACAATTGAACAAGCTTAAAGATGTATATACCCGTCTTTATGTTCTTATTGTCAACAGAAATTTGTTTGTTTTTTACGCTCTTGAAAGTTATGGGTTAATATGTCATGAATGGTATTGACATAAGGTGTTCTAAGTAAAACTGTATACTTATATCTAATGTAGATCGGTAGAATTAGACATAGGTACGGTATAGTAAGAAATCATAATAGTTTGTGACTACGCATAATCCTTCAACATTTAAAGGCTCAATACCACTCTTGTTGTAACTGAATAATATGCTCCAATCTTTATTATGGTCAACAAATTGTACTATTTTACAATATTCCAATTAATTGATAATGCAAATTTCATCTTAACACACCTAATTTAAAAAATTGGAAAAATTCATCTTAATAATGTGAAAAGCCTAAAAGAAACCTTTTCAAATGTGACTTGGATTTAAAAATATTATCAAACCCTCTGGACAAGTAAAATAGTATGTAATGGATAATTTACACAACAGGTAGGACACTTAAACATCTAGTACTTAGAATAAGATTATTATTTATTTTCTGGAGCTGTCAAGCCAGCAGGAGTGTTATTGTCCCTTTAAAAGACCCTAAGGTATACATTTATTTGTATGTAATTTAATATAATAAATGACAACAGTTACTGACCTAATAGTATTAACATAATGTATTAACATTAGCAACAGGTGTGAATTTACAATTTCAATGGCATATTCTGTCATGTGTTCAAAAAGAGAATATTGTTCTGAGAGAGGATGTGATTTTTTTTTGTCCAATGAATTTGTTTTGCTATAATATCAAACACATTTAAAGCATTTGATATTTTGCTGTTAAATTAGTCATGGTTTCAAACATCTTTGGGATTTTGCAACAAGTAAACATCTTTTTGTTGGTGATCTGACTTTACAGATAATGATCATATTGTCTTGTTGTTGGTGATCTGAACAGATCATGTTGCTGTTGGTGGTTTGACTGCGCATTTGATGAACATTTAATTTTACTGTTGGTAAATCTGACTTTACAGATTATGAAGAATTATTCTAGGATATTATAATGAATTTATTATAATTGTAACCCAGTTGTAATCTTGTCTCACATCTAGTATTTTTGTTAAAAAATCTATTTATGGATAATGAAAAGATCACAAACATGCAATTATCACAGTTATACTCAATATTTTTAATCTTGAGTCTATAAATGTACAACCACATATATCTCAATTATAATAATCTTACTACAACCAAGGTTTCGCTTCAAATATGTTATTAAGTAATTATTTTAGAAACATGTCGGATGTTATTACCATTTACTTGTAAAAAAAATAAAAATAAAGTTTAGTTCCTAACAGACATATTATCAGGTAGTGGTTGAGACACTTGATATTTTGCCAATCCATCTGAGAATATGTAAAATGGTAGTGTATAAATAAAATAAAACCAAGTACCAACAATCCAAACCATTAGATGAAATTCGAAGTCCTAAAAAAATTGTATAGGCAAAATAGTGTAATCAGGCAAAATAGTGTAATCAGGGGCCTATTTCACGAAATTTTAACTAAGATAAAATCCGATTTTAGTAATTCGATTGGATAGTATTAGATTGATTTTAGCGCTTAGCCAATCAGATTTAAGTATGTACTAAAATTTGGATATTATCTTAAGTTAAAATTTCGTGAAACAGGCCCCAGGCAAATAGTGTAATCAGGCAAATAGTGTAATTAGCAAACTATGTAGTAGTTGATGAAGTCATTTTTATGATATTAAAATTTGAAATGTTAAAATTCATGTGGAACTGGAAAACAAGTTATTTTAGCTTAATGGTACCCACAAATGTAGTTTGGTTCTGTTGTCTGAACTTAACTTTGGATACTTTGTCTAGAAATTCTGTAGCTGAAAAAGTCATATTGTTACAAACGATTGCAATTGGTATTTGAGACCTAATTTTATGTATCAATTATTGGCCGTAATACAAACTAAGGCATTTGTCCCAATTCCACCTGAGAAATTTCGTTTCGAGCCCTGGTGTGAGCGTATGTGGCATGGAGATAGGTGCGCCTTCTCAACCTTGTGGGATTCCTCCGGGCACTCTGGTTTTTCTCCCACTGCTAAAGACCCCTACGTGCAAGCGAATTATTGAAAATTAAAAAAAAAAAAATATGTTAGTCTTGAAATGACCTAGTTGTGTTGAGTGGACTTAAACCCCATTTCTCTCTCTCTCTCTCTCTCTCTCTCTCCCCCTAAGGAATTGCTCTTGGCCTTTTTTTCAAAATTTAATCATTGCCAATCTTTCCCACTTATTAAACACTTGCGACTCAACTATTAAAGCTACTTATTGGCATTTAAAGAGATTCTGATTCCCTTGCAAACATTGTTCAATTATCAAAGTTGAATGTCAATTGGAATATAGATAAATAAATTGAACCAATATATTTTGGGTAAAATCTTTTGAGGAGCCTCTTTGTGATCTGATTGAATAAAAGCTAGGAGATTGTCTACTGTTAAAGCCCCAATACCACTCTTGTTGTAAGAGAATAATTTGTTCCAACCTTTATTCTGGTCAACAATATGTACTATTATATTCCACTATATGCCCTTCGGGCATCTCCGGTTTACATTGCATAATTCTCGTATAGACTGTAAACAATTCAACTTTAAAGAAGAAAAGTATCTATTCACTGCACGTGCATCTGTGACCTATGACCCACACACCGTGTATATAAGGACAGAGTGACTGACAACAATATTGTCTTATTTCTCGTTGAGATCTCGACTGTGCTACACGCTGTGTGGTTATATACTTTGGTATTTATAGTAGTGATTGCTAATCGCTTACGATTTTATTATAAATAAAATAGAAACAAACATACGATTACGAATGATCTACGACTTTAGTTGTTGATCGGATCTTCGATACTATATATAGTAATAGTAGCCTCCATTTTTTTTATTTTAACAGCATTAAAGTTGTTAACTTTGAATTAAATTGCTGAAATTTGTCACGTTGTGTCAAATTGTTTGTTGGTATAAATCCTAGTTAAGATGGATAATTTATTTGATCAAGATGAGGGCGATTTCGAGGGATTTCGTCCCTCTGACATAAACCAAGGTCAAGGTGAAGTAAACACCGCTAAGGACTCTAAAGCAGAAGAGCCAATTATTGTAAATAAACCGAGTAGAAAGCGCAAGAATGTCGGTAGTAGTAAAAATAAATCCGAGGTAATAAATAGAATAGATACTTCTACATGTATCGGTCGCTCATTCGCTAGAGGGCCTACGGCCACTGTTACCAGTGATTATTGCAAGCAAGCCGGTAATAATACTAATAGTAATATAAATATGGCGTCCAGCGAAACGCCTTTTTTAATATCAAGCAGGAATACAACCGGTACGGTACCTGTTTTCAATGTAGCTAATAATGATGTTACCAATGTTAATGTAAACTTATTAAATAGTTTACAAAAACAAATCTCCGATCTGTCCGGAGTTGTTAGGTCCCTTTCTAATAATAGATTGGCTGGGACTGGGTACGTTTATGATACCAGTATGAATACGCCTTTTTATAGTTCTAATTGTTTTTCGAATCCTATAACAAATGATGTTCCGTCTCACGACTCAGACAGTTTTACTGGCACTTTTTCGGAACCAGTGCTGGATTTGATGGATCCTCAATGTATGTATGATGAGTTTGAGGACCCAAACCCTTCGGCTAAATTGAATGAAAATATCATCACACCTGCTAGTGCTAGTAATACCCCTCAAGCCTTTGATGATATCTTTCAAAATGAGGGCAATATAGGGAATCCTATCGATTCTAGATGGGCTGATTTTATAGTTGAGTCTACATCAAAGAAAGTAGATTTAACGAAAATTTCTAGCAAATACCCTGTTCCCTCAAATTGTATGAGGCTAACTCCACCGCCTGTAGATCAGGACATATGGAACGTATTGCCACGGGCAGCCAGGTCACAGGACATAACTTTTCAAGGCACACAAAAATTAATTGGTCTGGGTATTTCCCCTTTGTTAAATGTTTTGTCTGACCCAAATTGTAGCGCTGATATCCGTAGAACGGTGACGGATTCGGTTGCTGTTCTTGGGAATTCATTATTGGATATCTCCACTCGAAGACGCCAGTTTTTAAAAAAGTATATGAGCAAAAAATATCATCCTATTTGCTCATCATCTAGGCCTATTGGTGATACTTTATTTGGGCCAGATGTATCTAGTCGGCTAAGGGAAATCGATCAATCCATTAAGGTTTATGGTGTACGAGGAGGTAGAGTTGTTAACAACCGCCCCTCATTTAACAATGCTAACAGATCTTTTTTAGGTCAAGGCTACGGGCAGCGTGCTGGAGCCCGGAGAAATTATGTGCCACAAAATCGGGCATGGAGAGGAAGGGGGAAGTATCCTCAACCCCACCAAAACAACCAGTAAAAGTAAGTCATTTTTCTGCTGGTCAAATCTCTCTGTATAAGGAAAATTGGTTGAATATAACTTCTGATCCCTGGGTTTTAAAAACTATAGCTGGTTATTCCATTGATTTTCTTTCATATCCCAAGCAGGAAACTTTACCTGTAGCACCAAGTTTTACTCCTGAGCAAATCTGTCTTATAGATCTGGAGGTTGGGAAAATGATAGCTAAGGGTGCCATCAAATCTGTTGGTTTTCACCCTGATCAATTCATATCTAATATTTTCCTTGTTGAGAAAAAATCTGGAGGCTTCCGTCCTGTTATTAATCTTAAGAATCTGAATAAATTTATTAAGTATGAACACTTTAAGCAGGAAACTTTGGCAATTGCAGTTAAGTCCATCAAGCAAGACGATTTTTTAACATCCATTGATTTAAAGGATGCATATTTTTCTATACCAATTAATGAGAAGCATCGAAAATATCTCAGGTTTTTGTGGAAAGATAAGATTTATGAATTCCAGTGCCTTCCTTTTGGAATGTCTTCGGCCCCACGGGTTTTCACGAAGACATTGAAGCCAATTTTTGCTTCTCTACGTAGTTCAGGAATATCAAGTTCATATTTTATAGATGATTCCTTATTTATGTCCTCATCCATCCAGGAGAGTATTAAAAACACAGAAAAAGCTGTAAATATGTTTGAGAGATTGGGTTTCTGTATAAATAAGGAAAAATCATGTTTGACTCCTTCAAAGCAAATCACCTTTTTAGGGTTTAAAATTGATACTAGTACATTTATGATTTATGTCACATATGATAAGCTTGAGAAAATTAAATGCCAGGCTAAAAAATTATTATCCTATACTAATAAACTGTCTGTTAGAGATATTGTTTCGTTTATAGGAATATGTTCTTTTACGCGTACAGCCATTTTTTTGGCACCACTTTATATCCATTATTTAGATAAACAGAAAAATTATGTTTTATCCTTGAATGAATTTGACTATAATTCAGTCATTACTTTAACACCTCATATGATATTTGAATTAAATTGGTGGATTCATCAGGCAGAATTAAACAATGGCTGGTATATTCAGCCCAGTCCAATTTCAATTTATCTGACTACGGATGCATCAACACTTGGTTGGGGTGCACATTTAGACAATAAGTCTGCTAATGGTCTTTGGAATCAAGCCGAAATTAAAACATCACATCAATTACTTAGAACTTTTGGCAATCTATTATGCATTAAGATCTTTACTTGCCACTATTGTTAATAAACATGTTTGTGTTTTATCTGATAACATTGTTGCCATTTCATATTTAAATAATATAGGTGGTCCAATAGAAAATTTATTCCAGTTGTCTAAATCCATTTTATTGTGGTGTACTAGTCGTAAAATACATCTTACTCCTAAACATATTGCTGGAAAAAGTAATGTTCAGGCAGATGAACTTTCTCGAGTTTTTTCAAACTCTACTGAATGGAAACTTAATGAATATATATTTCAGAAAATTTGTAAAGTTTTCTTTGTTCCAGATATTGATCTGTTTGCTACAAGGATTAACGCACAACTCCCAGTATATGTTTCATGGTTTAATGATCCTTTTTCTGTTGCAAATGATGCATTTTCTGTTTCTTGGTCAAAATTTAAACCATATATTTTTCCGCCTTTCAGTATAATTCCATTGGTTCTCAACAAGTTGTACCAAGATCAAGTGGAGAAGGCCATTATTATCATCCCAGGTTGGTCAACTCAAGTTTGGTTTCCGTCTCTGTTGAAAATGTTAATTGGAAATCCAAGGCGGCTTCCAATTCGGAAAGATTTGTTGAGGTTGGCTCACAACGATTCTTTGCACCTATTGAGGGGCAAAAGGCTTTATTTGACCGCTTGTGTTGTATCAGGCAACACCACTCTAAGCTTGGCTTATCAAAGGTCGCTTCAAATAGCATTATCCTCTCCTGTAGAGACTCAACAAACAAACAATACCACTTTGCATGGAAAAAGTGGGTATTTTGGACAATTGAACGACAAATTGATCCCTTGGCTCCTACTGTAGTTAATGTTTTAAATTATCTTGGTTGTTTGATTGAACAGAAAGCTTCTTATAGCGTTATTAATATTCATAAATCAACCATATCCAATACGTTGAGTTCTTGTGGTAATAATATTTTGCAAAATAGCCATATAATTTCAAATTTTATGAAGGGGCTTTTTAATAAAGATCCACCTAAACCTCGTTATCTAATTTCTTGGGATATTTCCATTTTGCTTCGCTATTTAGCTACATTATTTCCTTTAAGTGATTTATCAATTAAATTGTTAACTCTTAAGACAGTTAGTCTTTTAGCTTTATCAACAGCTCAAAGATGTCAAACTTTAGCTAGTTTTTCCTTAGATACCTTAGTTGATACTGGCTCAGTTATAACTTTGGGTGCTTCAGGTGTTTTGAAATCTTCTAAAAGGTCTAAGTCATTATATAAAATAAATATTGAGAATTTTCATGACAAAAGAGTTTGTCCTTGTTTTACTTTACGGTATTATTGTAGTACTATTCAAAACAAACGTAAATCCAGACAATTATTAGTATCGTTTTACACGTTTAATGCTGTAGTGTCAAGTACTATAGCACATTGGATTAAGCAATGTTTGTCGAATAGTGGTATTGACACATCTGTTTTTAAAGCTCACTCTGTTAGGGGAGCATCAACTTCTGCTGCTTTTAATGCAGGATGTTATATTTCAGATATCCTGGCTGCAGGTTGTTGGACTGGTGAAACCACGTTTAGGAAGCACTACCTGAGAGATACTGGAACTATAGGAAGCAGGTTTACAGACAGTGTTCTGCGACAGTTATAAATAACTAATTAATTTGTAAATGAATTGAATATTAAATATTTGAACCTGTTTCAGTTTTGTTTTTGTTTTCGTATGTATTGTCAACCTTTAAATATGCAATGTAAACCGGAGATGCCCGAAGGGCATATAGTGGAATATAATTCCCCATCATACGAGGGCGAAGCCCGATAGTATGAAGGGAATTATATGAATATATAGCCCGAGGGCTCGAGGGTTTACATTACCCTCCCTTCCCACCCTTGGGCTATCATGTTGTTGACAATACATATATACTTTAAATAGACAATTGTTGTCAGTCATCCTGTCCTTATATACACGGTGTGTGGGTCATAGGTCACAGATGCACGTGCAGTGAATAGATACTTTTCTTCTTTAAAGTTGAATTGTTTACAGTCTATACGAGAATTATGCAATGTAAACCCTCGAGCCCTCGGGCTATATATTCATATAATTCCCTTCATACTATCGGGCTTCGCCCTCGTATGATGGGGAATTTTACAATATATCAATTAAAAAATGAAACAAATTTCATCTTAACACACCTAATTTTAAAATTGGAAAAATTCAACTACATGCCGTAACATGGTATGAAAAGCCTTACGTAAGCACTTTCAAATGCAACTTGTATTTAAACATATTTTCGAACCCTCTGGACAAGTAAGATAGGTTGTAATGGATAATTTACACAACAGGTAGGACACTTAAACATCTTGTAGTTAGAATAAGGCTAAAAAAAATTCTGCACCTGTCAAGCCAGCAAGAGTGTTATTGTCCCTTTAATGTTCTTTTGTTGTCTTAGTTTAATGTTAAATGTTTTGGTTAAGCAGTAAAAATTTAAATATTATTTTAAACTTGAATGCTATTGATATACTAATCAATTGTAACATTGACATTAAATTTTTGTGATTGTAAATCAGGAAAAAAACATACCAATCACAAAAAATATAAAAGCAAACAGAAAATGTTTCTCAACTTTCCATGACAACCCCTTCTGTTGGGGCTGTTTAATTAGAACTTTGTTGCCTGTTGGTTCCAATTTAACATTTCATAATTCTCAAATCAATACTTTTCCAAAGATGCAAGAGTCAATATTTATTTAAACTGTAACAAACAATCTTGTTAATAATGAAAAAATATTAATGTATTTATCTTCTCTTGCAGGTGTTTAAAGAACGCAAGCATCCATCGGTAAGTTAAAATTATCGTAGATTAAAATCAATTTATAAATCAATACTTTACTTTTGATAAATATATAAAATTCAATGTAGGGATTTGGATATTCTGTAAATTTCAGAGAGCATGGGAATTTAATTAATTTTAAGTTTGATTAACAATTAAATGTTTATAAATGAAATTTAAGTAGAATTTACCGAAACCTTTTAGTAAGTTACGAAAGATTCTTACAGTCCTGTGTAACCTATCAGTAGTTCAGTTTTAAAGTAAGGCACTGTAAGTTGTAAGATGTGCATGTCTATATACTTGCTGAAGTTACAGTGGTGAGAGAGAAAGTTAAATGTCCACTCAACACAAACTAGGTAATTGTGGGACTAAGATATGGTTCAGTTTTATTTCAATAATTATCTTGGGCACAGGGGTCTTTAGCAAGCAATCAAGAGCATGCCACTTGACTCAAACCATAATTCTTCCTACAATTAAAGAAAGAAATTCCTTAAATGAAGGTTAAGGAGTGCCCTTTTGATAATGAAAAAATTTGTAACTTGTGTTAACTTTGGAAAGTTTACTTTAGCTGTAACATAAACTGAAAAAATTGTTTTTACCATTTCATCCCAGTTGACAAATTTTTTATACAGACCATATGTTCTAAATCAATAACAATGAGATTTATGTTACCATTTAGATCTTGTATTTTATACTTTTGATAGCATCTTATGATGCTGAAATCGATGCATTGATCCAGCACATTAGAACAATATTGACGTCCCTTGTTGAAATCTCTTGGTCCTGTCAATAATTTGATTGTGGGGCCTCGTTCATCAACCGATATCAATTTTTGTAACTTTTTCCTCTTTATTTGTTCTGCCTATTCTTACTGTGGAATATTTATCGAATCAATGATGTAGCGATATGTCACAATTTGACATATTAGATATTCCACATAAAAACTTCTAGCTCTTCTTGTAGACGATTCGATACCATCTAATGTCAACCCTATATCAGGTTTGTTAATCAGAGAGGTCGGAAAATAAACATAGTGAATCGAAGTGTTCTCATTTTTCCCCAGTCCATTGTAAACAGTTTTTACAAACATTTTACTGATGTATTACCGATAATGAATAATTATGACTCATAATTAATATAAAGTGGCGAAAGCTATTGCTAATTGATGTTACATTATGCAAGCTCATGAATAAATAATTCAATTCAATTACAAATATATGTAATTGCACAGCTTTACAATTATTCGAAAATGATATCACACTATTTAACTTGTCTATTATGTGTGCACATGGCATCTGTTTATGCAATGATTTACATATAAAAATTGGAATCGCTTCAGGGTAATTTTTTGAAATTGTATTTTTGTCTATCGAGAAGTACAATAGTGATTTAAAGCAATTTCCATAGGGGCAAATTAATGATTTGATCGATAAATGACTAATATTTGAGTTAGGATTATCGTGCTGTAGTTTTAGTCAATATGGCACGAATGGTGAAACCTTTTAATCAGTTTTTATAAAAAAAATGACAGAGTTTTTGTAGCATAAAAGTTGGTATACTATTTGATACTAAATAGCAGTTAGTCTGTACTTAAAAAATAAAAGGTGTACAGTACTTACAGTACTTCATTTGTAGCATGAATGCATGGGGTTAATATTTTCTTGATCAGATGACCCCCTCCCATGACCTTTTAGCTTATCATGTATATTTATTAGGAGTAACACATGTATCGTATGTTATCAAGGAGTAAAGTATTCATCACTGATGACATGATATAGATATCTCACCTCGCTTTACTTAATGTCCATTTACACAGTAGGAAATGATGATTAAAGTAAGATTCTCTGGTTAAATAAGCAAAACATAGGACCAGCAAGTCTCCAACTGCTATAATGGTAATTAGATTAGAAAGGGAAGGTCAATTGGTTGTCAATTTCAACATTTTGGTTTAAGTAATGCACCAACAACATTTCATTAGTTAATGTACAAAGACAAGCAAATCATGTGTCAATGGCTATTCTTTGAAAAGAACCCTGGCGAAATTATATTGATTTTCACAGGTATTAACCATGAAGCAAAATAAAACTTTAATTTCATATGTCTGCCAGTAGCTTGATTAAACCTCATGAATAAAATATGATCTCTGTTCACAACAAAGACTTTGTAAAATACACAAAGATAAATATAACTCTGTTTTCTAGTACAGTAATTTTGAGATTATTTAAACACAATTTTAATGTAAAAGATGATTTATTAAGTCTTTTTTCCAAGTGGAGTTGATATTAAGTGATATCATTTTGATTTAATTATGTATGGGGTCCAGATTTAGGGCTTATGAATAACAATTTATGGCATGATCATTTCCATTAATGTAAAAGAAAAAATCAATTTATCTCACTCAGATATATTTGTTAGTTCATTAATTTAATTTTTATAAACAAAAAGAAGCCTTTATGCAGAAGCCTGGATTAGTTCTGGTAATTTTATCAGATGATTATATATCTGTTCATGATTATAGGTACAGATGTACTTGTATTAAAACACATGTATGTATTGATTGTCATTTGCATTTAGGGTACAGCATGGCTAAGTGGGTAAGGTGCTGGCTCGGTAGTCTGGAGGCTGGTTGTTCAATCGCTGCATTGGTCAAGAAAGGTCCCATGTACACATTGGCGTGCACATAAAAGATCCCTTGGCTGTTGGAATTCAGGTGCTGCCCAAACAAAAGTTTTCCTCATAGCCACTGTTTGGCGTATTCCTGTCTTCAATTAGCCCATGTCAGGTGCATAAACGTAGGACGTTAAACCCCATTTCATTCATTTGCACAATTTATTGATTGTCATTTGCATTTATTTTGACAATTCATCTGATCATAGTTGAACCATTTTTGGACTGATAATTCTTTTAGAGAGTGAATGATGATCAGAGGCTTTAGAAGAAAATTGAATCAATAGAGATAGAGAAATGAGGTTTAACGTCCACTCAACACAACTAGGTCATTTCGGTACTAACATATTGTTTAATTCTATTTCAATAATTCGCTTGTGCGTAGGGGTCTTTTAGCAGTGGGAGGAAACCGAAGTGCCTGAAGGAAACCCACGAGGTTGAGAATGCGCCCCTATCTCCATGCCACATTCGGCTCACACCAGGGCTCGAAACCACAGCCGCAAGCCAGAGGTGGCCATCCAGCTAGAGGTCGAAGCACGGCACTCTAGACCACTAGGCCATCCCACCCACCCCCACAACCTTAATATAGAAAATTATACTTTGTGTCATTCTCCCAAGAAATGAATACATATAGAGTTGGGTGTTTCACTTTTCACTTTTTTGGGAATTACTAAGGTTTCTACCCGTCACTGAAATCCACTCAGGATCAAACTTACACCATAATATTTTCAGAATTTTCTTGCCAAAATAGTCTCAAATCTGAAAAATTGCTGGCAGCCATTTTTAGCATAAAAATTCTGAACATATTACTGTGTAAGTTTCACCCTGAGTGGTCTTCGCTGACGGGTAGAAACCTTAGTAATTAAAATAAATTGAAAAGTGAAACACCCTAATACAGAGATGCTAAAACCCACAGGTGGTTATTTCATGTGTGTTCTGGAAAACCATTATTATATTGCAGTGCATCATGAGAAGCAAATATCCCAATCATTATTTTAAAATTTGGCATGCACAAAACTCATTTGAGAACCAAGAACCATGGAATCAAATTATGGTTTCTTCAAGTTCACTCAGTATAAAAAAAAAGGACAATGTGGCATATATATTCATATTTCCACTCTACTAGATTCTAAGTGGTTTGGAAAGAAAAGTGTGTGAAATAAATTAATCGCAGAAGCTTCTAAAATGTGCATAGCTTTAATGAACAAACCGCACATCGTTAGCCATGTGGATCACGTATTGTGTTTCTTGCTGTGTTTATTTAAGAGACCTACCAGGAAGACGGACAAACTTATCAAGTATTAACGCTTCTGTTCATTACCATTTTTTATTGCATATTGATCAAAAGATGTTCTCTTTTTATCACAGGTTAACAAGCCCATTAATAGATTTTCTGCGTTCTTCGACTAAATCTGATCACTTTTGCAAACAATATCGCCGTTACGTCTTTCAGCTAGCAGATGGATCAGGTATTAAAGACAGATTTTTACAGTAGACAGATTTAAATAGTTTATTGACATATAATAAATTGATACGTACTGAAATAAGAGACAGACTTTACACATTCATTATCCTCCGCATTATCCGCTTAATTTTGTGTAATTATGAAGTAAAAAAGGAAATATTATGACTGTTTTTATCTTAAGTGTATTTGTGAGCAATCCGATTTCCAGTATGTTGTTTTCAATTCTATTAATACATTTTGATTGTAGTGTTTATATTATGGACATTTCCTCAATATAGATGAAAAGAAATAGGGTTGGAAGATGCTAATTTTTCGGGAATTTCAGGAGTCCAATCCTAACCCTAACTCCAACCATTTTTGGAAGACTGAACTTAAAAGGGTTAGGGTTTCGTAAAATACTCATTTATATAAAGTGACCATTGTGGACTCAAGAAATTCCAGAACCTCCCCATCTGACCAAACATTAGATCTCCCAATAGGGTTTAACATCCATTTAAAACCAACCAGCACTGGCTTTTCTTTGCAAAATTGAGAGATGAGTTGAGCAAAATTTATATTTTCTTATATCCCAATATCCTATACCCAGTAACTTTTAATTTATTACCTTGTTGTTTCATTTAGTTGATAGCTTGGTGTAGTTACCTTTAATTACATGTGACATTTCATGACTACTAAATTGTATAAATGCTATATTTATCATTCTATCATGTAGGAAATATGTATAAAAACAAGTTAATTATCATGAAAGTTGGCGTGAAGTTTATCATCTTTTCAGCAATAAGCAAACAACCTCCTTACTTCTTGAATTACCATTTTAAAAGATCTTGTTGCCTGTAGGAAAGAAATATGAATAACAGCATAATTTGCAACCATGCTGTCGTCTGACAGGATTCATTAGCTCTGAGTTTAAACAGAAAATATTGGCTATAATTGACCTAGACATAATATTTGTCAAAAAATGCCAATTACGGCTGTGGTTCGGTTATTGAAGGCAGATATTTATAGGTCTGGAAGTTCCATAATGACATGACAAGCCTATTAAAGGTTGTTAACTGATTGTCATCAACAATACATAGTTACAGTATTCTATCAAAGTTGACCATCAGCAGGAGAAAGCAGATCTGGAAGTAGCAGTCTGCTACATAGATTTTGATTGCCCGTCTGATGATAATGAGGTGGCATCTAATCAGTAATATGTCACTGTCTGAAACGTGTTTATTTCTGTCAAGACACTAATACACTGATCGGTGATCACACTTTGATGAGATGTTTGGCCATTCAATGGCTTACAGTCTTTTAAGTTCTTTACCGAACTGTTGTAGCCATTTATGGATTATCGTCACTACATGGGCTTTTCATCAGCCATCGGATGCACAAAGAAACCTTCAGACTGGTTAAGAAATTAGAATTTTACCCCAGACTGATGTATCCTGTTTTTCATAGAAAACCCCCCAACATTTAATGGACCATCAACTTAATGTTTTTATTGAACAACTTAATTTAAGAACATATTTTGTAGCTTTATGAAGAAATTTAAGTAACAACACGTACAAAATGTTTCCAGTGTATCGATACGTTTTATTCGTTGACCTTGTGAAACTCAGTGTAATGACTTTTTGCCCCTCCAGGAAAAACAGAGAACGGTATGGGATTGACATGTTGTCAGTGCCATACTTGTTTTATTTTAAGACAAGCATGGTTATTTTGTTTTTCATCCATGGTCATGTGTGCAATGTTAAGGATGAGAATTTTACCTTTATCCATTTCAACTGTGAACAGCTCTTTTATACATGTACACAAATGTGCCCCCTTGTGGGTCCTCTGTTTTTCATTGCATCCCAAAAATATCAGGCATCACTTTATCCATACTAAACTTAGGCTGCTTGTCTACGCTTGAGACAGACACTAAACTAGTTGACCAACATTTAGTTGAAAACACTAAGTATATAAAGAGAATTTTTAGATGTATTTATTCTGCTTTCATTTAATAGAATTGAATAGGTTTATTTAGTCTTTGTGTGTATGCCAGATGTGAAATGGAGTAGAACCGCATTACAAAACAATATACATATTTTGGGATATGGTGGCCTTTTAGGACAGAGGATCTCTGTATCCAGAATGCCCTGAGACCCTGACGAGGAAAAAAAGAACAGATGCCAGTTTCAAATTGAATAATAAAGATTTCCAATTATTTATTGAATAAGCCTAATTTTGTGGTTAGAACTCCCAAAAAACATTTTAGCTTTTGACAAAATAACATTTTAGCTTTTGACAAAATAACATTTTAGCTTTTGACAAAATAACATTTTTAGCTTTTGACAAAATAACATTTTTAGCTTTTGACAAAATAACATTTTGCTTTGATAGATGGTAACCTTAAATGTCCACCAGAACTGCAAAGCGTAGAGCACATTAAAATCAGACAATTTACCAAGAAATATTTGTTTTACATTACTTTCATTCCTAAGATTTCAATTTCAATAAATGTAAAATGTGAAATGTCAAAAAAATACTGAAATGTTCACTAATTTTAAAAGATGAACTTTGTTTTTTGTCCACTGATTTGCATCATTTGTGCTCGACTAAAATTCAAGTTGTGAAAATTGTAGCAAAAAGCATCTCCTCTGCACAAAATAATCAAAATTATATTTGACTTTCAAAATTCTGGTGCTTGATGCATGTACGATAATGTAATTGGATGTTCATTAAAAGAGATTGTGCTTTCAATTTCAAATATAATCATTTTATTCTATAAATGTTTGTTTATTAAGCTCTATTCAAGACCAAGTTAAGAAATTAAGAGACCCCAAAAACTGAACAGATCAAGGTGACTGCCTCCTCCCCTTCCCCATATAGATGTTATTCAAAATAAGTGTTACTAAACTGAAAAATAATTTTACCTTTTAAATTAAACAAAACCTCTTTTGAAATTAAACAAAACCTCTTTTGAAATTAAACAAAACCTCTTTTGAAATTAAACAAAACCTCTTTTGAAATTAAACAAAACCTCTTCTGAAATTCAACAAAACCTCTTCTGAAATTCAACAAAACCTCTTTATTACTATATAATAATTATTTATTTAATTATTGTTAATTCTTAATGTACATGTATCAGAATTGTGTTGTCTCATGACTCCAGGTTTATCTGTACCATGGTAAATCCAGCACTGGAAAAAAAATCTTGGTGTTGCCCTCTTCCTTTGGTGCCTTAAGTGCATGATTATTTTGCTGATTTGTTAATTTGAATTTCCTTCATTTTATAGGATATGTTTATGGGAAAGATTTTGAATTGAATATTCTTCTGATTGTTTTTGCAAACATAGTAAAGTATCTGCTTTATTGGTATAAGTATCATTATGGTGTTCATCAGAATCACAACACGGAAGTCAGTTAACTCTTCAGCTAACATGCATTTCTCTTGACAATACTCAAATGTTGTCAAAAACATAGTCTTAAGTTTTGAAATATTACAATCCTGAATTTTAACTGTAACAGTATTGTGAAATTATTATTCAGAAGGATGTGACTTTGCAACAACTTTTTCTTTAAAAAAATGTAGGTTTGTTGGAATACTACAGTCTTGAGTAATATTTCTAATAATGTACCAGATATCCCAGATTGCGATAACATCCCAGATTGGTCCCTGTTTGGTGGATTATTTAGCTCAGCAATTATTTTGTATTTGATTATTATTGAAAATTCATGTATATTTGTTTAGCTTTGATTTTAAAGTTATTTATACCAATTTAAAGTAATGATGAGTCATTTGCATTGTTTCGATAAAATATCAAATTTCTCATGGCTTAACCTCAGAATGAGTATCTATAATTTAATGAAGAAATCTAAATCAAAACACCAATGCTAAATAATGTCTTGGTTTTGATTCAGTTGGTTTTAAAAAGACCTGCCAATAAATTTTCATGGACAACAGAATGGAGGAAGGCTTACTATATAGATCGATGAAATTTCTAACCCTCAGATCTTTATTAACACAGAGAGGAATTGAACCATTTTTGGAATGATATTCCTATTAACGATAAAACTTTCACACTATTTTAGTTTACAAGGGAAGCTGGTTACCCCTGGCTTGCGGCTATGGTTTCGAGCCCTGTTGTTCTAAAGTTTAAAGTGACAATAACACTCTTGATAGCTTGACAGCTCCAGAAAAAAATAGCCTTTTTCAAAGTACTAGATGTTTAAGCGTCCTACCTGTTGTGTAAATTACCCATTACATTCTATTTTACTTGTTCGGAGGTTGTAAAAAATGTTTAAATCCAAGTTTTTCAAACCATTTAGTTGAATTTTTCCAATTTTTCCAATTAGGTGTGTTAAGATGAAATTTGTATCCCTAATTAATTGGAAAGTTGTAAAATAGTACAATTTGTTGACCAGAATAATGATTTGGACATATTATTCAGTTACAACAAGAGTGGTATTGGGTCTTTAAAGGTTGTAAATAGAGAGAGCGAGAGGGATAGGGTTTAACGTCTTGACACAAGTTATGTCACTCGACACTTTAACATAATATATGGTTCAATTTTATTTCAATAATTTGCTTGTGCGTAGGGTCTTTAAAGCAGTTGGACAAGCAACCATGGTTTGAATAAGCGTTACAAGTTAACCGCATAACAGTTCTTGAATAAAAGACTATGAGAACCGAGATATTAATATTACACTAATATGAGGATATTAATTATAAATGATGATTTGATGTGATTTATGATAATGAATCTATCTAGGATAATATCAGTACATTTAATAAATGACTGTATGATGAATCATGATATTATTCATTTATATTAAACAGTGGAATATTCTCCTGGGTATATGTTATCTTTAAATATTAGAAATTTGTAGTAATTTTGTAACTGTCACCATTCATTCAACTTTTATGTCCCCATTATTATAGAACCTTATGGAAAAAATATTTTCAAAATCTTTTTTTTCTGGTAATTTATGACTACGTACCAGATTTGTAATAGTTTTTATTCTGTTCTTACTGGCTTCATGGTAGATTTTAAAATTAAACTCTTGGAATTAGCCAAGGAAATTATTTGTTAAGTCGAGGACAGCCACAATGGCTCAGTGAGTAAGGCATTGGTTTCACCAACCAGGAGGTCCCAGGCTCAATCCTGGTGTGGGTTGAGAAAGTTCCCCAGGATTTTCCAGTGGTTTCCCCTTGGTCAGTATTGCAGGACCAAGAGTATGGAACACCATCTACTCGTTTGGATGGTATGCAAATCCAGGATGCCATGTACATATTGGCTGGCACGTAAAAAAACCCTTGACAGTTGGAATTCAATTGCTGTCCAGGTAAAAATTCCCTCAAAGGACACAATTTAAATGTTATTAACTAAACTAAAAATAGCAACATTGATAGAGTTCTTCTAATAACGTTTTATCTTGATCATCTTTTACAGCTTTAAAGTCGCCAAGAAAAACGTGAAAGTTTTGTTTACAGTTTTTACTACATTGTACGGAATATTTAAAAACATGGATTCTTGATTGATAAATGATTTATCCCCCCGCCCCCTCAAATTAGTCATTAGTGCCAAAATGGAATAGTTCTACATGAATCGTTATATATTCTTCATGATTCAATACATTAGTTCCAAGTTAAGCCTTAAATGTCTGCTTGTAGTTGAGTTGTACTTTATGGTGAGATCAGCATAGGAAATCGGTCGGTACCATGTTAGAGACACCAGGATCAGATGTCATTAGCTCTAGTAGGAAGAGTCATAGTTTAGGAGTTGTCTTATTGAATAGCAATTTGAGGATTAGTGACGGAGGTAAAGAGATCAACATTCACCTCATTAGTATTCATTGCTGCATCAGAAATATGGTAAACATGTGGCAGGCGTATACAGCAGTCGTCAATGGTTGACAGCAAACTAAACTCAAACTTCTTTTTTTTTGCTGACCGAAGAGTAATCAAAGAAATGAGGTTTAGCACCAACCAGGCTAATGTAGACTTGCATACACAGTACTGTGTGCAATGGGAAATTTTGCCCTGGCAGTGGTGTTACATCCTATTCTATTTTGATTTTCAATTATCAGGGAATTTTTGCTGATCGAAGAGTTATTCAAAGTTTTTAGGCTTAGCACCAACCAGGCGAATGAAGACTTGCATACCCAGTACTGTGTGCAATGGGAAATTTTGCCCTGGCAATGGTGTTACATCCTACCCTATTTTGATTTTCAACTATCAGGGAATTTTGCTGAATGAAGAGTTATTCAAAGATATGAGGTTTAGCAGCAAGCAGACTGATGGAAGACTTGCATAAAAAATGCTGTGTGCAATGGGAAATTTTGTCCTGGTAGTGGTGTTACATCCTATCCTATTTTGATTTTCAATTATCAAGGAATTTTTGCTGATCGAAGAGTTAATCAAAGTTTTTAGGCTTAGCACCAACCAGGCAAATGAAGACTTGCATACCCAGTCGGTGTGTAATGGGGAATTTTGTCCTGGCAGTGGTGTTACGCCCTATCCTATTTTGATTTTCAACTATCAGGGAATTTTGCTGAACGAAGAGTTATTCAAAGATATGATGTTTAGCACCAACCAGGCTGATGAAGACTTGCATACAAAATGCAGTGTGCAATGGGAAATTTAACCCTGGCAGCGGTGTTACAACCTATTCTTATTTTGATTTTCAACTATCAGGGAATTTTTAGTTTGCTGTCAGTTGCATTGGCAGCTTACTTTGGGTTTTTTTTTGTCCAATCTAAACAACTAGACTCACTGAGCCACTGTTTTCAAACAACTCACTGGCTCTCCACTGTGGCACTGTGACTTCATAGAAGAATAATGAACAGATACAGAGGAGAAAAATCATGAAAACATATTGCAACAATTATCAAATTGTCAGTCTAATTGCAATATCAATAAATTTAATGGCGCTCATTATGCTTTTTGAAATAAAATCCACATTTGATTGTTTTAACAACCATATAATGCCTTGGGGCATAGGTAAATGGACAAAATGAAATATCGAAGTCACAATACCCTTGAATAACTGCCAGATCCAGCTTTCAGATCATACAGAATACAAAGTAGTCTGGTATAATGGTCCAAAAATAATAAACCTAAATCAACATAAACATAAGCTTTGGCCATCTTGAAAGTTCATATTACACGATTTCATATCATAATCTGTATTTATCGGATTTTGTATGTAAATGATAACAATTAAGAAAATCAAGTTTATATCTAATAGTTGCAATAGTTGAGTAGATGTGTTCATGCACATAAAAATCCTTAACATTTGGAATTTGAGAAACAGAAGGCAAAATCACCACAGTCTGGGCAAAAAGACAAAGAAACTGTTAATTTTGGATGAAGGAATTTGGCTTTCTGGTAGGGCTGGTTACTATTTTCAAACAAATTAAAAGTTGATTCAAATGGACCTTGTTTGATATAGCAAGGTATTGCTGTTTCCCCAAAGTTCTTAAAATAAATTTAAGATCCAGCATTGAAAATATGGAAATCATCTGTCTAAATGGACTTTCTTGGTGTTGGTGAAACCGTACTCCTGATGAATATCATTCTTTGCTGTCTGGGGGGTTGGATGGCCGAATGGTAAAGCATGTGCCCACTGTATCACAAAGCCTGTCATTGAGTCAACAGGCATGGTTTCGAATCCTCAGTTGTACGTTACAAGGAGTAGGGTCATCTGTCCAACCTCATGGGTTTTCTCCTGGTGCTTCGATTTCCTCCCACTTCTAAAGACCCCTACGTGCAAGCAAATTATTGAAATTAAGTTGAACCACGTTAGTAACGAAATGACCTAATTTGTGTCCAGTGGACTTTAAACTCAATCTCTCTCTCTCTCTCTTTACTTTCTTTTTCATTAGTCTGGAATTAGTTCATTGTACAAGTATAATTCATTTTCATATGTCAGTAATGAAGGCATCTATTTATTGTCAAGATCAATGCCAGTTTAATAAGCCATCTATCATATTGTTACTCTTGCTCCGAGCCTTTCAACATTAGGTCAATTGCTTGGAATTAATATCCATGGAGAAAAAAACGACTATCTTCTCAGACAGATGTAATCTGCTTTCCCTTCTCACTTGTCTCCAGACCTATATTTAAGCTGCATTTTATTTTTATGGTGAGAAAATGAAGGATAATTTCTGTCACACTAGGGTATGATTTACTTGCTCCATTGATAAAAATGGCAGAAATCTGCTCATAAAAATGGAATCATTCCATCGACAAGCAGATTATTGCCATACTGTCAATCATCGAAAATTCTTGTTCAACATTTAATCATCTGTAATATATTTGATTTATGTTGAAACATACGAAAACTATATGAAATGCTATGCAGTGGGGTTTCATGTTTCTTTTTCTGCACCATTTACACTAATGAAGACCGGCATGCACCATGCAGAAGATGTGTGGAAGAATTAGCTTGGATAGCAGTGTTGCCTCCTACTCTTCCTCCAACTCCCAAAGTTTTCTTTAATGTGCATGCTATTATAGTGTGCATGGGAATTTGGTTTTTAGTACAATCCAATGATTAGATGCTTTTCCTTTCCTTGTCCACCCTCCTACATTTCTGACAATGCGAAACCAGGATGGAATATCCACAGGAATATTTGCAGCCAAACTTGTTTAAAGATGCCATCATTGTGTCTAAAAGAGTTGTTCAGTGAGTGGTGTACTGGAACACATTGATCACCATGTAGGAATGCTAAAATTGACCTGACAATAGTTTTAACAAAATCCAAAATGAATTTCTGAACTTATAGTTCTGGCCAGTGCTGACATTTGCTTTAAATACAATCTCAAATTCAAAGAATTATCCAGACTTCTAAAAAAATACCTTAAAAAATCTACATACGTAGAAAAGCTACCTTGGAGGTTGAGTATAATTTGACAAGTGAAATATAATCAGAAGCTGAAGACATTAATAATTTAACTATTGGTTTTCTCTAATTAACTAACTTTTAAGAAATTCAAGGCTAGCAGGCACATTTTGTTATATCATACATTGGAAGTTCTGACCAAAGCTGTGCTATATTGCACATGCATTCTTTTACATCAATTAAAACACCTACTTATATTAAAGTAATATAAAATGACATTTTTATAGTATCATTTTATATTACTTAATTATACATAGGCATAAAAAGCTTACAAACTTGTACTTTTCTACGAAAATATTATTTTATAATAGTAGTTCTAATTGATGTATAAAGTTTTTCAAGCTTTTTACATTTTTAAAACTCCTACATACTATAAGATAATATTTTTATAGAAAACATAACAAAGATTTATAGAGCTTTTTACATTTTCAAAGCATTATACATCAATTAGAACTACTATTATAAAATTATATTTTCATAGAAAATTACAAGTTTGTAAGCTTTTTATGCATATGTATATTTAAGTAATATAAAATGATACTTTTACACTTAAAGCCCCAATACCACTCTTGTTGTAACTGAATAATATGTTCCAATCTTTATTCTGGTCAACAGTTTGTACTATTTTACAATATTTCAATTAAAAAATGATACAAATTTCATCTTAACACACCTAATTTTAAAAATTGGAAAAAATTCAAATACATGCCGTAACATGGTTTGAAAAGCCTTATGTAAGCACTTTCAAATGCAACTTGGATTTAAACGTATTTTCGAACCCTCTGGACAAGTAAGATAGGTTGTAATGGATAATTTACACAACAGGTAGGACACTTGAACATCTAGTAGTTAGAATAAGGCTATTTTTATTTCTGGACCTGTCAAGCCAGCAAGAGTGTTATTGTCCCTTTAAGTAAAGCAAATTTGGTTAGCTACGTACATGTTATAGATGTTCATATAATATGCATGTTATATGTTGTCACCCGATGAACCTCAGTTGGAGTCTAATATTATATGAATCTTTGTGTGTGGCCTCATATTCAGGAGAACCATGGATGGCCTGTTATTGTGTTATTTAATAAATGGATGAATATTTTATTAATGATAGATGAGTATGTTAATCATATAGAACTATAGTATTACAACAATCAATGGTATTTAAGGTATGATTAATCTTTATCAAGTTAACTGTTTCATTAAACCCTGCAAGGTATAAATCAGGGAGACAAGGTGGCTAAGTGAGTAAGATGCTGGCTCACTGGCCTGGAGGTCACGAGTTTGATCCCCTTGTTGAAGGAGACAGTTCATTGAGAATTTCCGTCATGGTTTCTTCTTTCGTCGTGCAGGAAGCAGGGTCTAACAAGTACAGCTGTCTAGGCATTAGGATGGGACAAAAATTAAGGTCCTGTGTATGCATTGGAAGTGCACGCATAAGATGCCTTGATAAGTTGGAATTCGATATAAAGATTGGCCCTCATCAATGGCGTAAGCCTGTCTTGAATAACCCTGTTCGGAACAGATAAGTAGAACGTTAAACTCCATTTCATTTCATTTCATTTCATTTCATTTCATTTCATTTCATTTCACTTATAAATCAGTCCTGATAAAAGGTCATCTTATTTAAATGGTGATACCTTCAACTATAGCTGGGGGATTGGATGTCCGAATAGCATGTGTGCACTGTATCTTTTATTTCAAATTCCATTTGTCAAGGGTTCTTTTATTTGGATGAGAAGTTGTGCACAGGTCCTTGGATTTTTGTCCCATCCTGCCGAATAGAAGCTGTTCCCTGCCAGACTGTCTATCCTGCTTCATTAACAGGACGAAGCCATACTGGAAAATCTTAAAGTACATGAATGTTGGACCTCCAAATTAGTGGAGCAGCACCGTACTCCCAGAGCCGCCATGGCTCTAAGAATCTTTTATGTGCTGTCAATATATATGGGACCTCAGTTTTCTGTATCATCCAAAAAACAAAATACTTTTCCTTCGCACTGCATCTTTGACTAAAGGAGGAAACCAGGCAGTACTGTAGCCTACTCACTAAGCCACCATGACTCATTTGATCGTGTAAAAGCATTTTCAAAAATTTTTTAGCTTGTTGAGTGAGGAGTTACAAGCATTAATCATGTTTTATTTTATTGTATTAGGAATATTTTCAAAATACAAAATAAATATTATTTATAGAGTTCAGAAATAGAACTGGAGTTGTATACTTAAAAAACGATCAGCTTTATAATTGTACACATGCTTGGAAATAATCAAACCTTTATTAGATTGGTCTTCAAAACCCCTGAAACAGTTTCTCAATGATATTTTTCCACTGAATGCTTCCGTCAATTATCGGCCCAATACCATTGAAAAGCCACTGATTACCAATGTAATGTTCCCTAGCAGCAATCACGTAATCTAAATTTTCATCAATTAACCATGCGAAATATTGTTTATTTTGTATTTGCCATTTCCCTGGCCTGCTTTATGTTGGAATTGATTTTATATGTTAATCTAAGAAATTATGAAAATGAGCACATGTGTGCAAGTATTGGGACATGGAAAAACTATTTTCAGTTCTATTGTTTGAAAAAATCTAGTTGCAGATAAATATAGATTTTACACAATGTTAGCTAAAATTTGTTTATTTTGCTTGATTGGTTTGTCTCTTGATAAAATACAGTGGTTTAATTAATCGTACATTGGCAATAAAGATTTTTGAAAACTTTGTATAAAATACACAGTTTAGTAAATTGTACATTAGCAATAAAAACTTTAAATTTCATCTAATAGACCGGTTTAATAAAGAGTACATTAGTAATAAAGGTTTTCAAAAAATCATATGAAATACACAGTTTTAGTAAATTGTACATTAGCAGTAAAAACTTTAAATTTCATCTAATACACCGGTTTAATAAAAAGTACATTAGTAATAAAGATTTTCGAAAACTCTCATATACAATATGCATCTTTAATAAATCGTACATTAGCAATAAAGATTTAGAAAACTCGACCCAGGTTAAAAAAAACATACATTAACAGTAAAGATTTCTTTAACTGAATGTATGTGAAGTGATTTCAAGCACTGTTCTTTAATTTACAAAGTATTAAACAACCAATGTTTTTTTAAAATAGGGGTGTTGGATAGCTGAATGGTTAGCGTGCACATGCTGTATCATAAAGCCTGTCATTGAGTCAACTGGTGTGGTTTCGAATTTGGTTGCACGTGGCAAGGAGTAGGATCGCCTGCCCAACCTTGTGGATTTTCTCTGGGTCCTCCGGTTTCCTCCCACTTCTAAAGACCCCTATGCGCAAGCGAATTATTGAAATAAAATTAGATATATGTTAGTCCCAAAATGACCTAGTTTGTGAAAAGTGGACGTTAAACCCCATTTGTTAAACCCCATTTTTCTCTCTCTCTCTCTCTCAAAATATATTTATAAAACAGAATAACAAGAAATACTTATGCAATATGTATTTATATAATAATTAACTTCATTACCAAGTTCTTTCTACAGCTGTATGGAAATAACTCATGCTTGTGCATTAATTGTTCTACACTTAGCCTCTAAATAATGTTAATTATGTATTAAGTGCCAAAGTACCAATTAACATCCAAACACTTGCAGCTCATTCTAAATCCATAAAACAAATTAAAAGAGAGAGAGAAATGGGGTTTAACATGTACTCGCCACAAACTAGGTCATTTCGGGACTAACATAATATGGTTTAATTTTATTTCAAAAATTTGCTTACACATACAGGTCTTTAGCAGTGGGAGGAAACCGGAGGACCCGGAGACAACCCACAAGGTTGGACAGGCAACCCTACTATTTGCCACATACAACCGGGAATTCGAAAACGATGCTAGTTGACTCAATGACAGGCTTTATGATACAGCACGCTAACCATTTAGCCATCCAACCCCCCCAAAATCAGATTAATGTATATGATAACTTGTTCATTAACATCTCATGCCCTTGCACAAAAAGAAAATTATTCAACTGAGAAAAATCTTAGCAGCAAAAGAGAAAGGGAAATGGGGTTTTATGTCAACTTAACAAAATCTTATCAGTGAAAGAGAGAAGAAATATGGTTTAATGGCCACTGGACACAAACTATGTCTTTTCAGGACTAACAATTGGTTCAATTTTAAATCAATAACTTGCGTGCGCATAGTGGTCTTTAGCCATGGCAGGAATGTGAGGGACCCAGAGAAAACCAATGAGGTCGAACACTGGACCATGCTCTTGGTCATGTACAAGCGAGGAATCGAAATAATACCTTGAGATCTGAAGCACACCCCTTAAACCATTGCCCCCCACTTCTTATTAACAATATTGTTTCTGAGATATGCTCCAGGAACAAATCAGTGTAGTAGAAAACCCCAGAATATAAATAGATAGAGATTCAAGTAGTAAAAGGTATTGGCGTTTCTAGAAAGGTCAAAAATGGTGTACTTCCTCCAAAAGTGTGGAATTTGGCAAGTGGAAAATTAAGATTCAAATTACTTAGACCCTGACTAAACCACTGTCATGCTATCTATTAAACCCAGAAGATTTATTTTTATATGAAAGTGAATTTATAATGACCATGAAATATTATACACAGAATTAAGCCCTCAAAAAATTAAACAGGCATTAAAATCTTGATGTCTCTTTCATTCCAATTATTCACAACCATTTATTGCCCAGCGATCTTCCAGATTTTGCAGAGAAAGTACCTCAAAATTTTCCAGAGGGTTCCCCCTTGTCAGTGGCCATCTTCATTAGCCTTTGGAGCAGGACAGTAAACCCCATTTTATTTACTTGTCAGTGGTGCAGGATGGAGAGATTGGCAAGAAACAGTCATATGGAGGGTTACAAAAAATTAGGTCTGTGTACACATGGTTTAAGTTTGAAATCAGATTAGGCCATAGCACCGCTGTCCGGGCAGAGTTTTCCATTATCATTAGCCAGTATAATGTTAAGCGTAAAAATAAAATGGAATCAACTTAATTCATAAAGCATTTCAACATAGAAATCAGCCTTGGCTCAATAAGGTATCATTTATGTACAAGGCAAAACTTGTGTTCTATTTTCATTTTTAACATAATACATTTTGAAATAATGTTTATTATATATATGTGTATAATTGCTTTTTATTTTATTCCCTTATGTCATGTATTTATATAAATAGTATGCGGCCTGCAATGGGTGTTATGATACAATAAAATCTTATCTTATCTTATCTTATCTATCAAGAAGGAAATGTCATGAAGACTTGATTGGCCCTCTGAACATTGAGTTCGGAGTTTGTACCCTAGTAAACACAGACAGGAACCATAGATTGATATTGCTTTAAATGATTTTATTTCTCCCCCAAAAAAGATAATTGTCTTCCAGTATTCAAAAGATAAAACCAGGCTTACTTCAACTTGTTTATCATTTGGCAAAGATTATTGGAAGCCCTTAAATTGTCTGATAGCGTTAGATGTAGTTAAAACTCACAATAATCAGCTTTCCTTTCCTCAGACATAAGAGAAACTTCTACCTCTTCAACCAGTTATAGATCTTAATCAAATAAACCGCCATCTTTGATTGGTTTAAATCAATCAGAAGTAATCTGCTTCTGAATGATTATCTTCTTTTATTATGTATGGCGTCCATGATGCGCTGAACGTTCTTACTGAATGTGTGTTACCCTCTGTGCAACAAAAATTCCCAGCGTCATTAAAGATCTATTGTATACTGATTTAATTTTATTGGACCGTAATTCCTCTGATACATGTACGCACTGAGCTAGGTTGAAGGTGCTCTTGCGCAAGGGAGTCTGAAGTATATCTGCTTCATTAAACCTTTAGTTATAGACATTACAAATACGTAACGGAAATCTTTCATTGCATCCTTTGAGAGAAAACATGAAAGGTTGATCGTCTGCTCTTGAAAAGGAATTGCCAGTATATTTTATTATATGGCCAATTCAACTTGGATAATTTGATAAGATTTATCTATGTACATTGAAATTAAATTTGGGATTCAATAAGATGTTGCTAAAGGGCCTATTGTTTTCTCTCTATGCCATTTTAAATATCGCAGCCCACATCTCTGTCTCTGCTGATAATTTGATGATAGAATATACGTGAACATCTATGAATTTCATCTGTGTGATCTGTTTGGTGGCTGTGAGCCTTGAATAACGATCGAATCATGATGTTGTCTAAAAAGAATGTTCAAGATCTATAAAGAAGAGTATATGCAAATGCTGATTGATGTTCAATCAAGTCTCTACCTCCATATCCTACAAAACAACAAAATGATCGATGCAAATCGATGTGGGCAATCTCACCTATCTGGGTTGTAGCCAATAACATAGCTAGTGTTTGCACTTTGATCTGTGAGTTTGTCTCTTTCCGCATCGAAATAAAAAAAAGAACACACAATACACATCAAGCATAGGTGCCTACTGTGTGACAGTTTCAATGCAAAAGACCAATTAATATCTCCCCAAAACCACCACCAACACCACCACTAACTATGCAGCAAGATCAAGAAGGTGAATGTGATGTTCCACAACAATACTACAGTTTGACAATGTCCTCTGCTATAATCTGTTTTGTGTTCTTTCTTGCATTTTTCTAACTTTATTTTCCTGTTGCCACAAGTGTTGGCCTTCTAAGGTTTTGTAACCATATTTGAACTGATAATTTTTTATCCCGTGCCAAACAAAGTTAGGGAGGGATATTGAAATGGAGTCCATCCGTCTGTGCGGACAAGATACCGTTCTGAAACTTTGTACACATATCAACCTATTACAGTAATTGTACCTTTTGCTATTTAGGAATTTCTGGGATTTATATTTTTTGTGTTTCAATTGAAACAAATTTGACTTAGTTTTTGGTGTACAATTTTGTTTCCGGGGCACTTGTACAGACATCAGTGTGTGATAGTTGTGTGTTTTGTTTATTTTGAATTTCTCAGATTTAATAATTTTATGTGTTTCCATGGAAACACATTTGTCTGGTCAAGATACCTTTATAATACATTTTACATTCGTCAACCCATTATTTTATTTTTGATTTTTAGTACACATTTGAATTAGTTTTGGTATATAATTGTTATTTTAGAGCATATCTCAAACTTTTCAAGATACATTTACATTCATCATCCTGATTTGATTTCTTGAGCTTTTCCGTTATCCATGTTTCTGATGTATAAACATAATGTTTAACATACAGCAGCTGCTTGAGGTGGAATGAAATGCAATCGGGTTCAACGTTCTACTGTGACTGGGCTAATGAAGACAGTGTGCTGTAAGGGACATTTTGACCGGTACTCTTATATCAAATTCAAACTGCCAAGGGATCTTTTTTGTGCACACCAATAATTACACGGTTCCATCAGTTTTTCCTCCACCCTGCACCCCTGACAAGGGCAAACCTCTTCAGAAAATCCCTATGAACTTTCTCAGCCAATGCAGGGATCAAACACACGACCTCCAAGCTAGCGAGATTACTTAGCAACCGACAATGGCTCCAGCTGATTGAGGTAGGCAAAGGTTGTTTTGCAAACCTTACAGGGTGTAACGACAGTGACTTGCCGAGCTACTGTGATCAGAGTATGAATCTTCTAACTATTCCCATTTATATTCCAAGAAGCAAGAAGTTGTTTTTCCTTATTTCTTCCAAACAAGTGCAAGGGCGCGGGATGGTGATGACTAGTCATCTTTAAAAAAAACAGTTCTTTAATGATTTTCCAATCTAGTATCCTCTTGTCTGTTGTGTCAGTGTACAAGGACAGAGGGCCTGGCAAGGCAAAAGCATTTAGTCCATCGGACGGGATGAAAAACTTAAGGTTTCACCTGTGTACTCATTGCTATGTACATAGAGGAACTTTGACACATGAAATTTGAAGTATTGATGGAAATGATGCTGCCTTGGCAAAATATTCCTCATAGCACAGTGCATGACCTGTTTCGTACAGACAAATGTTACCCCGTTTCCCTTTATTAATTTAAATTATTCATCAAAATCTAACTGATGGACTAAGAGAAGTTAGCTTTCTCCATCTATGTAGCACCAACAGATCACTTTGAAGAAGAGATTGATTGGTTTTCCACCATAAAGACTTATATTTTTCAAGAACCACTTCTTTGAGGTTTTGACTGAAAACTCTGAAAGTTTTTGATATTGGAAGTCTTGTAAGTTTTGTATAGATTGGCGGTGTGGTCTGTCTTGTGATGTAAACTGAGACCTATTACAATGATGGATGATTTGTTGAACCAGCTTTGAATAAAACATGGAACTCGTATCGATGGGATTACAATTAAAACCTGATATGCCTTCCAAACAAAACAAAATAATTACTGTTCTGATTTGGAAATAGATTGATAATCACCCATCACAGATATAGAACTTGTGATTACCGTAACAAATGATGTTCTGTTAATAGAAAATAACAGATCTTTGTACAACTTTGGCTATCTCAATAGTAAGGGCAGGACAATCACACCACACACAAAACAAAATCCATAAGACAAACTTGTGGTTAAAACAAACAACACAGATATTACAAGATATAACCAGAAAGTATCAAATGAAGGGAATGGATCCGGGGGCCAGCCGTAGGCGTCCACTGCGCTGTACAGACCAGCTTCTGTAATAATGATATCTTGACATAAAAAATGTTAATGTGAAGGGGGTCATCTTCCGAATGGAGACAGTCTTTTTAAACTGCAAACTCTGTCCAATGTAATGATCAAGAGGCAAGGGGGTGGTGGATGGATGAATGGTTAGCATGTGTGCGTTGTATCATAAGGTCTATCATTAAGTCAACTGTGGTGGTTTTCGATTCCCCAGTTTTATGTAACAAGGAGAAGGGTCGCCTGTCCAACATCAGGGGTTTTCTCCTGGTCCTCCGTTTTCCTCCCACTCCTAAAGACCCTTTACGCGCAAGCGAATTATTGACATAAACCCCATCTCACTCATGTGCAGACAATTATGGCGCCACTATTGATATGAGCATATTCACCAGCATTTAGATATCACGAAACTGATATACAATAAACTAGGATGATTTTAAGGACAATTAAGTGTGTCCTAAAACGTGATGATTGATGCAGATAGATAATATAAGATAAGATTTTTTTGTATCATTGCATCCACCAAGGACAGCATACACAGATATATAACAACAGTTGGTCATACAATTATAACATAACATCTGGGGTGATTCTTTGGGTTTTGTACAGTCTAATGTAACAAGTCTATAAGCATCAAAAGACGGTCGGTATATAATTTTACAGGTTGGCCTTGACTAATTAGAGAAAGTTAACGTAATCAAACAATTTGCATGGCTCTTCAAAGAAATCAATTTGCCTCGTTGGGCTTATTGTTTAATAAAATAATAAAATAATGCACGTTTAAAGAGAGTCTTGGGAACAACTGCAGACGCTAGAAAATAATGTTTACAGGATTAGTGACTGCATGCTGTCAATCAGAATTAACGCCACAGACGCGATGATAAATTGATTGACTTAATATAAATATTAATGGGCGTAGGAATACGATCTTATATCTCGCGTCAGTAGGATTCCCGTCAACAAAAACATAACCCCAACATGCATCAATGAAGAGAATTAAAAGATTTATGAAAACGTGTATTAGATCATAGAATACAAATTTTCATCATGTTTGTTGGTTATAGAAATAATCATGAGTCATCATATTCAGGAAAAATATTTATTCAACAGTGTTGAAGATGACAGCTTTGTAATCGGCATCGTACAATGTATTTTCAGACATAATAAACACTTATTATCAATTATGTCATTATAAATATCGGTTTATCTTTGATATATTGCGGCATTGTTTTTGAACGACTGCGGAATTGTTATTTCAGCGTATTATCGAGCTGTATGTCCTAATAATTGCTAAGATTCACAATTTTTGAGTACTATGAATGCTTTTATAGAAGTTATAATTGGTGGTTTTGAAATACAGCCAAACAAATTTTTTGCTTTGAACACAAACATGGATTTTGTTTAACCAAATCAATTGTAGGAAATTGTTTGCGAAAAATCTTGTTTGCTCAAAACGATTTTTTTTTCAACAGCTTAGTGTGTGTAAGAATACAAAGAGATCTCTATGTCTGTATAATTTAAATAAAACAGCGTTATTATAGTTTGTATTTCCTTAAGATAAGCCGATAAGTGATACCTAATTATCACGCACTGATGATAGTTAGAGAGGGATATCGAAATAAGGGCTTCCTTCCGCCATAGTTTTGTTACTGGAAAGTATATCTCATAAGCCATTCATAAACCATTGTATCATATGGTCTGTGCGTGGTTTTGATTCCCTTGTTGTACATATCTTGGAGTAGGCTGTGCCTGTCCAACCGTGTGGCATTTCTCTGGGTCCTCGAGTTCCCTGCACTGCTAAAGACCCCTACACGCAAGCGAATTATTGAAATAAAATTTAACCATATGTAAGTCCCAAAATGACCTATTTGTGTATGTTAAGCCCTATAAACGGTTTAAAGATGTCTTTATTCAACTTTGTACACAAACCTATTGTAAAAGTTATGACTTTTGCAAATTAGAAATTTTGGGGATTTAAGAATTTTTGTGGTTCCATGGAAACAATGGTGCAGGATGTTGATGACTGAGTCTTAATGCTTTGTTTGTTACAGTTTCTCTGTAGAAATCTATAATAAATAATAGCAAGCACAGATATTCATGGAAAGCTTGTGAAAGCAGCTAGTATAGAAGGGGGGACGCAGATTTATATGTTAGTGTACATACTACCACAGATGTCTAGATCGTTCTGTCCTTTGCTTCTTCATTTAAAATATATTTTCTATTGACTGCTTCTTCATTTATGATATATTTTCTATTGGCATTGCCAAGTATTATCCTTTTGATCAGTGATATGGAAGGATACGTTATTAAAATTTTGAAATGTTTAATCGGGGGGGTGGGGGACATAAAGAGTTGGCATCTTATTGAACTGGAATGTTGGTGCGATGAATGTCTTGACTGAGTTTAATGTTGAGCATTTTCTGCTAAGGCTAAACAGAGATGAGCAAATTGATTTGTTGATTCTAATTAAAAGAGGGTCTATATAGTTTCATTTTATCAATACCATGATTAGGTCATATGTTAGCAGTTTCTGCTCGGGTTAGGCAGAGTGTTAAGCAAAAATGATTGCTCAATGTTCTATTCAAAGATAAATGTGCAAGTAATTAAACAAATGTCATCTATTTATTTTGGGGTTTAATGTAGTTGGACATCTATGTCTTTGTTGATTTGTTAAAATTTTATTGACTACTACAGTTTTTTAAAATTAAATTGACTATTACAGTTGTTAAAACTATTGAACATAGACAATGTATTCAATTATAGTAACAGCTGTTAAGATTCTTGAATATAGACAATGCATTTAATTTAACATTATAATGCATGAAATTATATTTGATAAAATAAATCAAATAATTCTATTAAAAAGTTATTTGTGTGTCTACATATATAATCCTTCGACCAGACAAAACCTTGACCACATCAAATGTTTGTAATGCCATGGGTGTATTTAATTGTGAAGGATCATAATATAGATGGATCATAAAACTGTCTACAGTCATGGAGAGCTGATGGAAAATGATTTTTGATATTCATAGAATCCGGGTTAGATAATTAAGTTTGGTAATCCAATCTAGGGATGCTTAATATTTCATGTGTTTACTTAAAAGCAACGCGCTATAAGGATGGTGAAAGTTTCGCCAGACCTACATACATTTGAACTCAAAATGGACAACTGGTCCTCGATTGCCCTTTACAACATGAAGTAACTGATTGTTTATTTTTTTAATTTATTTATTTGTTCTCTTACCAGACTCTCATTAAATCAGCTTTTATTTGTTGTTAAATTGAATTAGTCTGAAAGTCGAAGTCAATCAGCAGTTTAAACGCTTTAATATTCATTTTAAAGTAAGGCCAGTCTTACTTAATTATCTGATGTTCTCAACATTTTATGCCCTTTAGCATTTTGTTCTTTTGTTCATTTTGCGGAAATTTAGGAAAAATCTTGTCAAACCGAATATATGTGAAGTGAGATATATAAGTAACCTTATAGAATTAGTGAACAGTATTATATACTTTTTTGGAAACTAATATTACATTTGAAATAAGATGAAGGACATGAACAATATCTGATTTTTATGGCGCCAGTTAAGCCGAATTTCAGAAGGTTTTGGCTTCTGGCAAACATAGTTATTCAATATTATGTTGCATAGAGTTTTAATTCTAATCTGAAATAATGAGATTTCTCTAACATTTCAAGATGAGATTTATGGAAAGAAAATACAAAATTTCGAAGATTTTTTTTTATGAAATGGACCGTAGATTGATTGAATAAGACAAGTGTGATTAAACCTGCCGCATAATTCCGTTGCGAAATGTCATGTGGAGTTACATAAGTCGTAACAATGTAAAAGCTTCTAGGATAATTTTATTAAGCTTACGTAATCATGTATTGAGATGTGGCCTGACAAAACTTGAGGTTTGTTAAAGGAACATTGTTCCTTGGTAACGATGATTTACACATGGAATAACACGCACTGATTAGTCTGAGTTAGCTAAGTCGTTAGAAATGTAAAGTCTGATTGGATTTTATTGTGTTTGTAATTTTTTTAACCAAACCTGCTTCACTTACATTTAATGGCTTATCCTAGAGCCTCTGGAGTTATATGTTTTAGATTCATTAGTTAAAGGAGCTAAATCACTAACATTTGGGGAGGGGAGAGAGATAGAGAGAGAAATAGGGTTTAATGTCCACTCAACACAACGAGGTCATTTCGGGACTAACATGGTTTAATTTTTTTCAATAATTCGCTTGCGCGTAGGGGTCTTTAGCAGTGGGAGGAAACCAGAGTGCCCGGAGGAAACCCAAGAGGTTAAGAAGGCGCCTATATCTCCATGCCACATAGACTCACACCAGGGCTCCAAACCATAGCCGCAAGCCAGAGGTGGCGGGCCAGCTAGAGGTCGAAGTACTCTAGACCACTAGGCCATCCCACCCCCCCCCCCCCCCCCCACTAGCAAGGGGAACCAGACTGGAAAATCTTGAGAAACTTTCTCTGCCAACTCCCTGATTGAATCCTGTACTTTGGGACTAACATTTGAGACCTAGAAATTGACAAAAGTGGGTCACAGCGTATATGATACTGTAATATGAATGTATATAAACTGATTTATCCCCCCTTTTATGAACCTATATCTACATAAATATGACTCACTGTAAAATATATTAAATTAGGTTTTATGTTACGATTGATTACACAAGTTTAACTATCTCCACGGTCGATTTCGTATGAAATACAATTTCCGTTATTATCTTCTTTCCCGATCCAATTTTTTGAGCAAAGATACATAAGTTATATTAAACGAACTGGTATAAATTATATAGAATGTGGACAATGTTTTTTTAAAGAAATGTTTAGTGGGTGCCAAAGTAAGTATTCTGATGGACACTCACCACGTTGTAGGTTATTCCACTATGATGTCAGCAAATATGGCCGCCGACTTTATATCAATTTTATTCTACCTGCTCTAGTTTTCTGTCAATTTCTATGCAATAAAGGCCAGAATGAACTGGTTTCTGTGATCTTATTTTGGTAAAATTTGATTAATTTTCAAGCAAACACATTTTTAAGTTACAACATGGAAAAAGTTCAAAAATATAAAATGAAATGGGGTTTATCGTCCTACTGTTCTGCTCCTAAACTAGGTAAATGAAGAATGGCACGAGAGAAATTTTGCCTGGGCAGCGGTGCTACAGTCTACTCTTTTATCGAATTCCAATTGCCATGGGACCTTTAACATGCACACCAATGTGTACACGGAACCTCGGTTTTTCGACCCATCAGAATGACCAGACAGCTGTCCTTGTCCGGTCGTCCGTCCTGCATCACTGACAAGGTAAAACGACACTGGAAAATCTATATGAACTTTCACGGCCAATGCACCCGACCTGCAGGCTAGCGAGCTTACCGACTTAGCCACCGTGACCCCCCGATGATGGAACATAAATTGGTGTGTATTAATGAAGGCAGCTCAGAATCAGAAAAATGTTTCTGTCTAATGGACTAAAAAAAACCCCAGATAACACGCAGGATCAAAGAGTGTAGAGTTTTAATTTATTTTTTTGTTATTTTGAATATATATTAAAATTCCAGAATACTTGCATATGTGTTTCATAGACATTTTAAACGTGTTTAAAACTCAATCATGTCCATGTATATTTCAAATGTAGAAAGAGAGAGAGGGAGAATGGCATTTAACGTCCACTTGGCACAAAGTAGGTAATTTCAGGACTGACATATTTTTCAATTTTATTTTAATAATTTGATTGCGAGTCGGGGTTTTAGCTGTGGGAGGAAACCAGAGAAAACCCATGAGGTTGAACAGGTGACCCTACTACTTGTCACGTACAAGCGGGTAATCGAAATCACGCCAACTGACGCAATATACATCTAACCCATCTTTGCTGTGTAGGATGTAAGCGAGTCAATTGAGCTAAAAAAAAAAAATTTGAGCCCTGTGGACTGTCCCCACCACTATTTTTCTGCGATCTGCGCCCCTGTGTCCTTTAATAACCAACGTGTAGGCTCTGTAAGTATGGTTGGGCTTACTAATCAGGAAGTACAGGATTCGATCAGGGAGATGACAGAGAAAGTTCTTCAAGATTTTCCAGTCTGGTGAAATGAAAAACCTAGCAAGGAAAAGTGTCTTTTGGAGGGAATGCAAAGTCAATGATGTCTTATGTATACCATTTTTCTACTCCTATTGCAGTGTGCTATAAAGGAAATTTTTCCCGAACAGCGAAACTCCGGTCTACTCTTATATAGAATTCCAACTGCCAAGGGATCTTTTACATGCACGCCATAGGACAACCTTAGCTCACTAATCGGGAAGTCTCCGGCGCGATGGGGATGTTGGGGAAGAAGTTCCTGATGATTTTCCAGCCTTGTTTATTGGTGGAAAGATTTAAGAACCCTTGGCAGTAAAGATTCTATGGATAATAGGAAGAAACGCAGCTGTCTTGCCAAAATATCCATGATTGCACACGGCATAGCATACCATTAAGCTGGTGAGAGTTGGATTTCAACACAAACATTTGTTGGCCGAACAAAACAACGTTCCTGAGATCAAACTCCTTAGATTTCAAAAACAGATGTTTCGTGTTGGTCTTGTTTGCATTAAATTTAAACAAACAGCGAAACAATTATATGGACATCCAATCAGTATTTCACTAATGATCACATGACATAGAAATGGCCGACGTCGGCATTTTGTGACCATGTGATTTTTGGGTCAATCATATGACATCAACATCGGTCTCCTTGGAACAAATCTTGGTCGGTTGCAATTGAACATTCTTCGTTTTAAAAGGATATAATACCTCTTTTTAGACGCCCAGCGGTGGGGTTTATGCTCATGTAGATTAGCCTTGTAGGTCATTTAACCTCATTTCACTTCATTTCATTTATAACCAATGTCTCAATTCATAAGTAGCAAATGCTTGCAGGTCATGTATTTTAACTGTACTGTTTTTAATTTATTGCAGCAATATATGAATTTGAAATCTAAGTAACTAAAAATAAACGAAAATTATTTAATAATATAGATAACTTTAAGTGAAAAGTCAATATCCTACATTTATTTAGTCATGCGGAGCTCAATTCACGATAATCACGATTTACATCAATGCAATCTGATCATTTTATCGAATTAACTTTTCAAGAAGTCGTAAACTAAATGTAAACATTGGTTTTAGGCATATTTACAGCTCCGTTTATATTTATAAATCAAATACATGTATAAATCTTTACAGATATTGATTAAATCATTTTCTGTGTCTGCTTTGCGTAATTGTAGTAATTCAGCAAGAACCTCAAACTCAACTGACATTATCGGAAGCCCTGGAGATCATATGCCAATCATTTAGATACTTGTTGGTTTCATAAAAAAACCAGAAAAACTTAAAGTTAGATTTGAATTTAAGAAATAATCGGCCTTAAGTAAATGCAGTTTTATTAAAGTAAAATGATAGGTCCTATGGGTTCTGTTGGTGGAATCCTAAATTGTTCTTAAAATAAAGAGGGGTTTGGATGGCCGAATTGTTAGCGTGTGTCTGCTGCATCATAAGGTCTTTCATTGAGTCAACTGGCGTGGTTTCGATTCCCAGGTTAAACCATATGTTAGTCCCGAAATGACCTAGTTTGTGTCGAGTGGATGTTAAACCCCATTTCTTCCTTCCTCTAACTCTCTCTCTAAATATAAAGATTTTTTATGAACTGGTTTAACATTTTTACAAAATTATTTTTTTAGTTGTCGTTTCAGTCTAGATTGGATTTTTTGAGTTGAATATAATCTATTCCTGTAGGGACATTGATTTTTTTTAGATTTCTAACTCTTATTCATGCATGTGTAAACCGTCTTAAAATCTATCCAATTTATGTCATTTCAATTCACGGTGGAAATGTGCTGGCAAATAATTAAAGACACAATGTTTTACAACAAGCGTACACCTTAGCAAGACCAAATGGCAAAAAAAAGAGACATAATATTGTCAGTTGCTGCATGTTTTCAAGTTTGATTGATGATCGCTTCAAATGTTATTGACACATCTTAAATAATGTTTTTGTCTTGAGAAAAATTAAGAAAACAATTATATGGGTTTTCACACAGAAATTGTGTTGTTAATTTTCTAAATGAGTTTGCAATAATATAGTTTGCATTTCGGGACCAGCCTATAGCTGTATGATAAAAAATACCAACTCGCAGTGTAATGGGGACTATATAAATATATATATAATAAAAATTCATAACAGACCATGTTACAGAATGCTTCCTTAATTGATATTTTAGAAGAGCATACAAAAAACTGTATTAAATTTTATCAGCCAAGAGGACCGAGAACTCAGTTGGGTTTCATTTTAGGCACAGCATCATTACCAATGGCATGTGCAGCTGGCGCACCCCCCCGCCCCCAAATCTGAATTTCTGACTGAAAAAGTCGCTTTATAACACATTTTTTTAGAACTGGATTCTTGTCTCAGATAACAGGAAATGGGTTTTCCAGGCTTCTAGTTTTAAAAATTGGCTGGGGGAGTTCCAGTGTTTGATTCCAGTGTTAGCCGAGAAAGTTCCTCGTTATATTCCAACCTGCTTCCCCCTTGTGCAGGATGGATGACCAGGCGAGGAAAATTATCAAATCATTAAGATGGAACTTCAAAGATCTTGTGACAGTTAAAAATTGAAATAAGCGCCAGCCGTAATGCTTCTGTCTGGCAAACATGTCCTTCATAGCTCACTGCATATATTTCATCTGTCAATCTTCATTTGGTGCAAAAGAAAAGATATTAAAACCAGGATTTAATTTAACTTTTTTTCATTTCATGTAGATTAGGCCTACATATTTATTACAATGATTTCTTTAATATTAATTAGAGTTGAATGATAAATTTACCTTATTCATTACAATGATATCTCTAATATTAATTACAACGGTATCTTTAATATTATTTACAACTGTTTCTTTAATATTAATTACAACGATATCTTTAATATTATTTACAACGGTTTCTTAAATATTAATTACAATGGTATCTTTAATGTTATTTACAATGGTATCTTTAATATTATTTACAACGGTATCTTTAGTATATTTGTTTATATTTCAGGAACTAAAAGAAGCGAGTGAGACACTGACAGCATTCAAGGTACAAATCTGTTTCTTTTATCTGAAAAACACACGCATTATGTGAATGACACCTTCTATAATTACACTATGATTATTTATATTACATCACAAACACACGATAACCGACGCCATCTTTTTTATGATTTTATGCGTCTGCTAAGATATTTATTCATTGATGTCATTGGCCAGATTGAAAAGTATGGAAGACCAAATTCTAAACTAATGATTCTTGTTTCTATATTCTTATGTCAACATTTCATGCACAAAATCAATTATTTTTTTATGTTGACATAAGAATGTAGAAACAAGAATGATTAGTTTAGAATGAATGTCGAGTTTGTGTCTAAAATGTTCCAACTGGAATGTTGAAACAAGAATCATGAATATTGTCCCATTTGGTCTTCCTTAGAAAAGTGGATGTGAATTGGTTTCGAGAGTATTACCATCGCTGACTTGCTAATGATTTATTTGTTATCCCATCAGCTAGTGAAATTGTTTATTCGCTAGGTAAGATTGACTACCTATGCTCCTCGCTCGTCAATATTTAGGCAACCATAAGTAGGTGATAAATGTTTCCAGTTGGCCAAGAGGAGAAGTTTCAGATCTCAAAACATCGACAAATTAGCTACATTTGCCTATTCTTTATAGAGTTTGTACGGGATAACCTCACAACTGTTCTAGTGAAAAAAATCTAAGTATTTTAACTTCGAATTCTTAGCATCTGGATGGATGTCACTGATTACAATTTGAAATGATTTTCCAGAAAGATTCTTGTATTGAATTTTAAGACAAATAATAGATTAACCAAGAGGATTTTGGACCTAATAAAGGGTTTGGGACCTCTCTGAAGGATGTTGGACCTGTCTTTTGAAGACAATTACTGTTATTTCGTAGTTTATTCAAAATGACAGTCCTAATATTGTCAAAGAATTGTCAAAGCAACTTCATCCGATCTCAATACGGAATGACCGTAATTTAATGTTCACTGCCAGAAAGTTGTGTGACATGGCGTAGGCCTACCCAGAATATTCTTGTATTGAATTTGAAAGAAAAATAACAAATTAACTAGAAGGGTTATGGATCTGTTTTAAGGGTTTTCTGCCTCTCTGAAAGGTTTTCAGCCTATCTTTGATAGACGATTAGTTATTTCATATTTTATTTATTTGATATTTATACATAACGTAATTAGTTTATAAATGTCAACATCAATTCATCTCATCTCAAACCATATTGGTGAATATTTCCCAAATACTGGATGATTGTTATTTAATGTAGAACTGTCATTGAGTGGTGTGCTATAGTTTGAGTTATAATAGGGTAACCAACTAATCTCTATTCTGTTTGTAGCGTGTGCGATCTATATTAATGAATTCCGTCTTCCTACTGCCTTCCACAGGTTTCTGTGTAAGCTCAATTTAAAATTGTGAAAAGTAAAAAAATTGCTTCATCACATTTATGTGTCACAGCTAGTTCGATATGCCAGAGATTGTTCCTTTTATTATGATTTGTTTAGTAGATCAAGGCATTTTTCATCTAATCTTCAACTACAGAGATAATTGCCCACTCAACTTAGAAAAACATTTAAATAGTTTATGGCTACCATTTTGACTTGATTTTGCCGATACCGTTTTTTTTAGCACTTTGAATTTTGTCTAATGGTTGGGATGGTTCGTGAAATAAATAGATGTATATATTATATTAAATTAGATATTAACAGTTTACAAAACTTTCATATTATTACAGTCATGGTTGTCAGTATTTGAATCAATAACAGCTTTCATTTTGTTAATTCATCCAATAAAAATGTAAATATGAAAAAGAAGCTAATTCAATGCTTGATATAAAACATCTAGCACTACATTTTGGATTGTAATATCTGAAATTAAATAATGAATAAAACTGTCATAGGGGATCTAATGAAGGATTGGAAATTACATCTGTCCTATGTATACACACCTGTACACCTGTATGAATCAGGCTAATGATGACATGCATACACCAAGCAGTTTGTTCAAAAGACCTGTTATGTGTAGTAACTGGTAGTGAAAATGTTACTGTGCAGACTTCAAATTTCCATAGGTTATTCCTAAAATGCAAATTTCCATAGTTTATTCCTAAAATGTAAATTTCCATAGGTTATTCCTAAAATGCAAATTTCCATAGGTTATCCCTAAAATGCAAATTTCCATAGTTTATTCCTAAAATGATTAAAGTGTTATGATGAGACTTTTAAAACGCTGTACCACTTCCTTCTACTTATAAATTTTACAAATATTCATAGACTTAAAGATTCCCAATAATTATGTTTTTCTTGATAGATATAGTGATTCCCAATTGATTAAGTGATTCCCAATGAATTAAGTTATAGTTACTCAATAGGAATTTCTTGATAGTATAAGTGATTCCCAATGGATTAGGTTATCCTTGATAATGATAGATTAAGTAATTCCTGATACATAAGGTGATTTCCCATAGTTACGTTGATTCCCAATAGTTCAGGTGATTTTTGATAGATTAAGTTATTCCCAATAGATAAATTGAGTCTAATTAAATCAGGTGATTCTGAATAGGCTAAGTAATAGGTGATTTTCAAAAGATCATGTGGTTCCCAACTGACAAAAGCGATTTTCAACAAATCTAAAAATTCTTTTGATTACGAGCCTGGGACTGTACAGCGCAGTAGACGCTTACAACTGGCCGCCAGATTCATTCACTTGATTTGATATTTGTCTTTTAGGTTTATGCAATGTCTGTGCATTAGGTTTATCTTATTGGTTTTGTTACGTGTAAAGTGCAGTTCTTGTGCACTTACTAATAGGACCAAAGCAGCCTAATTTTATGTCTATCTTTTTATAATCAAATACTTGAAAGTTTCTAGTGCATCTATTTAAAGTTTGGCTCGTTGCAATGCTCTTCTTTTTAGTTTTAGACTTTTAAGTTTTAAGCAAAACAGCGTTCCCAGGACTATAATAGTTAAAAACTAGATAATGTAAAAAGAATTTGCTGAAAATTTCAGTCAAATTGATATACTCTGAACCGCTATTTTAGCTTCCCAGGACTATAATAGTTAAAAACTAGATAATGTAAAAAGAATTTGCTGAAAATTTCAGTCAATTTGATATACTCTGAACCGCTATTTTAGCTTTTGAATTTTAGGCCTAGCCTCGATCGTCTAGGTTAAAATCGGTACAATAAAATAAACATAGTCTCTTTTATCTATTTTTGGATAAATCATCAATGAGCATTGAGCAGCAAATCGGATTCTAATTCAGTAAATATCGGAGGCTAGCGGTTAAATTAAATAATGTCTAATAATTTTGATAATATTTTAGGCCCAAAGAAAGACCTGCAATAGGCAGATTTAGCTCTTGAATAATGCATGTTTAATTTGAGTAAACAATAAATTGGGAAGACCCCTCGAGACTACATCTTAGCGTTAATGTTTGATTTGGTTCAGAAAAACAATTGAGTACACAGAACATACAATTTATTTATAGACCGACCTAATTAAAGCATTGATCGTAAATTAGACATAATTGCACAGAGAAATGTGTTATAATTGCACAAAAAACTATGAAAACAAGCCGTAGCAGTGAGGATCGATGTTTTAATTAGTGTGGTGTTTTTACAAGTTTAAATTGAATGTAAACAAAATGTTGAATCAGTAAAATAGATTTGTGGTATAATGACATGAGTTGGATTTAAACAGCTGTTTGTTAGAATTCTTACTGGGTATAAATATACCACGATACAGCTATTATTTTACACACCTGAGTAAAACTCGTTAGGTATATTATTGTACCAACAGGTGTAAATTAAAGATGGCAACTCCTGGTTGAACGGTACAAATACAAAACTGAACAATAAAACAAAAAGTTAACTACATTTGTAATTGAATAGCTAAAATAATTAAGAAGTGGTATCGCGTGTTCTAGAAATATTGCTATATACCATTATTATTATTATTTCAAGGAACTACATATTCTTTTACATATTGGGGGTCGGGATGGCCTAATGGTCTAGAGAGCCGTGCCTCGACCTCTAGGTGGCCGGCCACCTCTGGCTTGGGGCTGTGGTTTAGAGCCCGGGTGTGAGCTTATGTGGCATGGAGATAGGGGCGTCTTTCAACCTCATGGCTTTCCTCCGGGCACTCCGGTTTCCTCCCACTGCTAAAGACCCCTACGCGCAAGCGAATTATTGAAATGAAAAAAAAACATATGTTAGTCCCGAAATGACCTAGTTTGTGTTGAGTAGACATTAAACCCCATTTCTCTCTCTCTCTCTTTTACCTAATTATAATTTCACCTCATGATAATCTTTTGATGAATTGAAGAAATGTCAGATTCAGGGGTTGGGTGGCATGTGGTTTAGATCGTAAGGTCTATCATGAAATAAAGTGGTGTGCTTTTGATCCCACACATGTATGTGACAAGGAGTATGGTTGCCTGCATGACTTTGTGGGTTTTCTTCGTGTCGTCCGGTTCCCTCCCTTTGTGTGGAATGGATATTATACCTCATTTTTCTCTCTTCTGTCAGTTGAGCGTCGCCTGCCCGACCTTGTGTGTGTTCTGAAGGTCCTCTGCTTTCCTCCCACTGGTAAAGACCCCAAAGCGCAAGTGAGTTATTGAAATAAAATTGAACCATATGTTAATCCTGACTAACATATGGTTTAATTTTATTTCAATTATTCGCTTGCACCTAGGGGTCTTTAGCACTGGGAGGAAACAGGATGACCCGGAGAGAAAACCCACAAGGTTGAACACGCGACCCTTCTTCTTGTCACATACAACCGGGAATGTGTACCTGAACAACACTGGCAAATATTTTATCTGTAAAGTCTTTTTTCATCACTTACATCTGTCATAGACATGCATCATGCATGTTTATTCATATATCAATATTTTTGCTGAGGTTTCCGGTTTCCTCCCACTGGTAAAGACCCCAAAGTACAAGTGAGTTATTGAAATAAAATTGAATAATATGTTAATCCTGACTAACATATGGTTTAATTTTATTTCAATTATTCGCTTGTACCTAGGGGTCTTTAGCAGTGGGAGGAAACCGGATGACCCGGAGAGAAAACCCACAAGGGTGAACACGCGACCCTTCTCCTTGTCATGTACAACCGGGAATGTGTACCTGAACAACACTGGCAAATATTTTATCTGTAAAGTCTTTTTTCATCACTTACATCTGTCATATACATGCATCATGCATGTTTATTCATATATCAATATTGTTGCTGAGGTGCTTGTATAATATTTTTATCACTTAAATTTGTGTGTGCACCGTGTCTGAGCAGAACTAACTCATCAACATTTCACATGCGTTGGGAGGTAAATCACACGACTAATTTTACGACGCAAATAGTTTTAAATACTGTTAAAATAATTTGCTTGCCAAGTTGCCAATATCTCAATCCATTTACATGTACTTCTGTCATTAGTATGTCTGTGTGTGAAGAGATTTTTTTTATCGTTTGCTTGCAAAATGATGCAATATTGCATATATATAGGGCTTGTAGATGCAAAAATGGCAGCTGTATAATAGCACATTATACACGTTAGTCTTGAAATGACCTAGTTTGTGTCGAGTGGATGTTAAACCCCATTTCACCTTTCTGCCAAAAATAAAGTGTTATACTTACAATATGAAGACAAAATGGCAAAAAAAGTAATATGGCAAAGATAACAAAAGGTGATTTCTTAAGTAAATTGGACACCTTGCAGACTATTATGTGTAAGAAGAATAATAGAAGAACAGACATTTTAACATGTAGTACATTGTGCAGATTATTACCGACAGTTCAGTAAGGTAAAACAGTAATTAGTTTTGTTGAATGTGCAGTCAAATGGATGTATTTTTAATTTCTTGCCCTTAAAATCTTGTACAAAGAGTGTGTGAATTGTCAGTTGTTTTCATTACAGTACCTTAAAAAATGGCAGACGGGTTTGTGAAAATTTAATCAAACCTTGATTACTCCTAGACTCTCTTGACAAGTTGTGCAATTTTTTATTTTTGTTGAAAAAGATGGTGCTTTAGATTTGGTCAATCAATAATTTTTTTCCGCAGGAACAACCAGTTCTAAAATGTCATGTTGAATAACTAGATTTACTTTTTTGACTGCTGTTTTTTTTTAATGTAGGCCTACAGTAAATATACATTGCTTTCAAAACCAAAAATTTGAAATACAGACCATTTTTTGGTTTTATGAATTTATGATTGTCTTAAAAGGCATTTATAAAAGTCTCTTAAAACTTTAATAAATCACAAAACAAGTATTAGCAAGAACAAATACTACCCTAAGGGTATTATAGAAACAACCCTACTTGATTTCAGAATTACACCATCTGGCCGGAACTAATAAAGCTATAATTCTTTTAAACTGGGTGTACCACCCGCATAACAGAACATTTTCTTATTAGCAAACATGGTATTATGTTTCTACTATTTTATGAATTTGAGTAAATACATTGTTGACATTCACAGCTATTATAGTATATATATATTTAGAAGCAAGCCTTCTGATGTTAAAAATACATACGACCAAGAATTATTAACTGGGGTGTTCCCAAATACAAACAGACTCTTCCTATACAGATTTTACTTCAAAGTGGGAATATACATAGAATTCGTTATGTGCTTATTGAGCTCTACATATGATTCTAGAAGCACTGATTAGGTTTGGCTATGTATTGATTATGTGTTGATTGTATATTGGGAGGTAAAATTTTCAAATTTTTTTTGGGAGAGGCGTGTACCGCATAAATTCCATTCTTAGGCACTCACTAATGACTGTAAACAAGATTTTTTTAAGGGCATTTCAGTTATGCCCACCACCCCTCGACATTCATCGGGTCTGTACACCTATATGTATTGATTAGGTATTGTATTGAGTAGAGGTTGGTTATGTATTGATTATGTATCGATTAGGTGTTGATTGGGTATTGTATTGAATAGGAGTTAGTTATGGTTTGATTATGTATTGATAAGCTGTCGATTATGTATTGATTAGGAATTGATTATTGTATTGATTAGGAATTGATAGGAATTGATTATTGTATTGATTAGGAATTGATTATTGTATTGATTAGGTGTTGATTAGGTATTGTATTGATTAGGAATTGATAGGAATTGATTATTGTATTGATTAGGAGTTGATTATGTATTGTATTGATTAGGAATTGATAGGAATTGATTATTGTATTGATTAGGAATTGATTATGTATTTACTAGGAGTTGATTATGTATTGTATTGATTAGGAGTTGAATATGTATTGATTATTGTATGGTTTTGTTTAGGAATTGATTAATGTATTGATTAGGAGTTGATTGTGTTTTGTATTGATTATGTATTGTATTGATTAAGAGTTGATTGTGTTTTGTATTGATTATGTATTGTATTGATAAGGAGTTAAATATTTATTGATTATGTATTGTACCAATTAGGAATTTTTTATTGTATTAATTAGAAGTTGGTTATGTATTGAGTTAATTAGGAGTGGGTTTATGTAATGTATTGATTAGGTGTTTAGATTGTATGGATTGTGTATGGCTTTTTTAACATTTGTATTTGATACAAGTACACAAGCTGTACAGTTTCAGGTTTAAGTTAAAAAAGAAATTGTACTTTTATTTGATAAAGATACTGATGTTTTTTAACCTCATAAACATTCTCTACAAATATTAGGATGGAACATATCAAAACATGTAGACTATCTTTATAGAACTATTTGAGACATCGTTATCAGTGTTAATATCAGAAAAAGTTGTAAATTTACAGCTATCAGGAACTACAGTTTATAAATGTGAAGAGGAAGCCGAGAAATTGTCTAGAGAGAGTAAATATGAAAGTGGTAGAGACACCGGATGGTATCACCTGCTGGTATTAAAACATGGCCGCTGTACTGTAGATTGATGTTGATGCCATAGATAAGTGATAGAGTGTGAAAGGTGAAACACCTACTACAACAAAAAGAGTGAAAAAAAGGTGTTACTTTACAAGGATTTTACCCAGTACCTTCCGCTTCTGAAATCCTACTCCAAACTATCACACCTTTTATGTTTACCCCCCCCCCCCATATACATTTAATTAGTAGAAAGTACATTATACATCATTTTTCATTGAAATCCAAACGTGGCTGCCCTGTTCCAGAAATTCTTCTGCTGTACTTAGAGATAATAACTACTTTGTCCCAATATTGGAGCTAAAAAAAATATACATACAGGTAATACCCACATTACATATATGCAGGTAATACACACAATACGTACAGGTAATACACATTTGAAATCCACAAAGGCAATGCACAAAATACTTACAGGTAATACACACATTACATACATACATACATTGAAGGGATTGTGTTATATGCGCCCGTTATACAGTGCACCTCATGGGGAAACAATTCATTTTATCTTGTGTTTATAGACTTGAAGTCGCTTCGTATTGTTCAGCTAGTATCATAGGTCAGCAGGGGCTGTTTATGGTCTGCCACTCGAATTATTAGCGAATCTCATCAGTTATTAATATTTCACTGGCATCCTTCGTATATTAGTGAAATCATTACAAAAATTATTCTAGATATTGAACTTGTTCAATGTACACACTGTACTTATTGCCGTTAATAGCGCATTAGAAAATAGATCTGGTAGGGTTGCGCTCGATCTTTTTCAAAGGTGTCAGATACTGCCGCAAACCTGGGCGCATTGTTACAAGTATAGATTCAGCGCGCCCCCTTTTCAGGATTTAAAGCCTCCCTTTCGTATTAGTATTTCAGATATTATAAAACTTACTTTAGACTAGAACCCAAGGAGTCCTTACCCGTTCTCCGCAGTATTTAAGGGAATTTTTAGAATACGCATTTATTTTTCTGCCCAGAATCTGTCGTTAAGTGTAAAGTAACAGGAATTAAACTTTTTATTACTGTCAAGTATATAACGGTTCCCGATACATACAGCATCGATATTGTATAACGTGCGATACTAAACAGTGTGAAGACATGCCCCCGAAAAAGAAGTCGGGCAGTGTGGCGTCAGATATCTACAATGACGGAAACGCGACCTAAACGACCACACACCGATGCCCGAAGAAATCCACTATAAGAAAGCCAACTGGAGATTGTAGGAAATGTTCAGGTTAAATTCCCGATGGTGATGAGATTGATTCAAGCCCGCGCCAGGAGTGATAATCTTCAAAATTCAAACAGGTCGCACTCTAACCCTATTCAAAACTTTTCGTTTTTCTCATTAATTAATATGTACGCTGAAGTCGTATTCCTTCCTTTAATTTTTATAATGTTCATAATACGCCAATATCGCAAATTAAAATTCCTGACATTTTTATAGTTCCTCAGGTGCAAACCATATTTTCTAAACTTTTCGGGCGTCTGGGGTGGGGGGTGGGGGCTAGACCCTTCTCTGTGGACCGTCAACAGTAGGTACACCGGCGTCCCCAGAAGCCCCATCGGCACCCCCAGTAGCCCTTGCCCCCCTAACATTTTTGGGCTACCGGTAGATAAGGGCCTGAGATAATTCCTTATTATGAAGTCGGGGGTTGGATGGCTGAATGGTTAGCGTGTGTACTCTGTACGTGACAAGGGGTAAGGTTGCCTGTCCAACCTTGTGGGTTTTCTCTGGGTCCTCCGGTTTCATCCCACTGCTAAAGACCCCTATGTACAAGCGAATTATTGAAATAAAATCAAAATCATGTTAGTCTCGAAATGACCTAGTTTGTGTTGAGTGGACGTTAAACCTAATTTGTCTCTCTCTCTCTCTTGTTTGTGTGTGGGTTATAGCCTTTTACGAGGTCACCTTTCAGTTGATATTGTCAGTGCTATCTATATTTTGTTGGATTAAATGTGTAATTAAAATACTGTTAGTTTTGGACTTGCAGATACAGATGTAGAGGTCTTATCCTTTCAACATTATAACTATAAATCCTAAATTTCCCTGGAAACCCTAAATTTCCCTGGAAACCAACTATTTATCTAAATAATGTAGCAGAGCATTAGAAGAATGAAAATAGAACTCATTTGTTCATTATGTGTGTAATACAATTATCAAATATTTGTTTTAGATTAGGATTTATCAGGTATTAGAGTAATGTTCAATATTACATGATTCTTTCCTAATTCCTTATAACCAGGATGGAGGGCCTAACAAGGACAGCTGTCTAGTTGTTTGGATGGGACAAAAAATCAAGGTCCTGTGTACACATTGACGTGCACATAAAAGATCCCTTGGCAGTTGGAATTCAGTTGCTGGCCAGGCAAAATTTCCCTCATAGCACACTGTATGGCGTATGCCCGTCTTCAATCAGCCTAGGTTAGGTGCGGAAGCGTAGGACGTTAAACCTCATTTCATTCATTCATTCATTCTTATAATCATTTTTTTCTGCGGGAACAGTAGAATGATACATGCATTGTATACGGCCCAACGCACTGTATACAGTCAAAAATACTGCTTGCAGCCAAAATGCTACCTACAGTGAAAAAGTGTAGCGTGTGTTTCATATGGTGGGGGAATGGGTGCGGCAACATCGGTGTATTACTTATAATAAATTGTAGCAATACGATTTGTGCATGAGCATGAAGCATTGCATAAACTGAAAGAGAACATTAAAAGAGTAAAAATGTATGTCAGCAATCGAAGTGGCAGGATTTTCCAGAAGGAGTTAGGGAAGGTTTGGGATGCTTCGTAAAAAATATTGAAAAATTCCTAGCAAAATATGTGATTTGGAGTCAGGAACACATCAACATAAATAATTTCTTCTTTAGCATCAATCACTACTTATGTATTTTATGGAGTTTGGGGGTTGGATATTGCTAGCTTCAAGTGAAATACATACATTACTTTTAGCTCCACCGGTGTCAAGTAATAAAAAAATACGCTCAATGAGTGAAGCTTCATTGTTTATTTACAACAGCATGTAATTACATTTCAATTCAGTACAATTCAGTCAGATTATTCAGTTCAGTTCAATCCAGGAATTTTTACAGAAAGAGGTTTGCCAGGTCCGGAGACAAGATATCTTTTTTTGCAGGTGGGTGGGGAGGGGCTTGAAAACTTTTAAGAAGAACATGGTCATTTGGTGTATATCTGGGCTAACCAGAGGTCAGTTTCACAAGATTGTTCTACAATTTGTTTGATGTATGTATACATACATTGAGCAAACGTTCAAAACTAAACCAAAAGAAAAAAACAAGTATAACATAATATTGACTAGAATTGGTAAGTAAAGGTATAGACAGATATTAATGGTGATGATTGGATAGGAAATTGAATTGCTATGTTTCTTCCACAATATCTTTATCAGACTCATTATGTTTATTTCAAATTTTATTACGTTTTCCATAAAAGGGAGAATTAAGACATTCAAGTAATTGAATTTGATGGATTCTATTAACTTTTATATTCTCGACCAGACACTCCATAACTTGATAACTAAAACAACAATAATATAACTATCAATTTGCTTTAAAATAAGAATTTCTGAATCAATGGCTTCATTATTGTATTTTGAGTATTTGTATGGGGACATTAGTTCAGGCAAGATCCAGAGGGGGGTTTGGGGGGGGGGGGGGTCCAAACATTGAAAAAAAAAATTGAATGCCTGCATCAATGAAATTAAATCACAATGTAATCCTATATCATTACAAAAATGATATTTCTCTTTAAAAAGCTCAATTTCAATGTATATGCCTATGTAATTTAGAGACAGATTTCCTTAACAGTTACCTGGCACACCCCCTCCTTCAAAAATTCCTAGATCCGCCCCTGAAGTTATGTTTATATTTAATTTTTTTTCATGCATGACATTTGTGGGTGCGCCATCGTGTAACTTTCCCACGTTTTACCCACCTTCATAATCCACGTACTAAATTGGAGCTTGGATGAGAGATACACTTAACCTGTTTATCAAATATTTATAAATTTGTAACAAGTATAAGTCCTATGTGTATTTATTCTATGTACTATCAGCAAGGTGATGTACATGTTGAGACAATACACAAAAGGTACTAACATGGCTTACTAGGAGGAGATTCAAACGTTCGGGTGAAATGTTTTTGCAAGATGTGGGTGGTATTTTGTCAACCTGATAATTAAATAACTGTGTTCGTCAGTGAAAATTCATAGGTCTGGCACCTAAAAACACAAATCCCACAAAGAAGACATCTACCAATCCAGAAACAGAAGAGATCATCTACCAACGATGTGTTTTTATTAAATAAAGGGAAGAACTTCCCAATAAAACCTAATCCATGGCCTAAGGCCAAAATGGAAAGATTGCAAAATCATATTCTAAAAATCAGGAAGCAGCTTCGGCTCTCCTATGTCTTGTCTGTGATATCACTTAAGTGGAAGCAGACGTTAAACACCAAAAGAAGAAGAAGAAGAAATAACTGTGTTCGTCGGTGAAAGTTCGTTTTTTGGTGCATTTGTTTGAACGAATCTAGGAAAAAAAGTCACAGGAAAAAAGTCACAGGAAAAAAGTCACAGTAAAAAAATCACAGTAAAAAAGTCACAGGTAAAAAAGTCACAGGTAAAAAAGTCACAAAAGTCACAATTTATATTGTTGATAAGTGTGAAGAACTTGGCCATGAGATGTTTGTAGAAACGATCGTGACTGATTTCAAAGACAGTACTTTGCGCTCTTTGCTTGTCGTGTTTGGTAGAGACGTGACAGCCAAAGGATGCTACTACCACCCGACACAGTCAACCTGGCGACATGTCCAGACACTAGGACTAGTACCCCACTACAAGGCCTAACCCTCTCCATGAGAAGACCTCCCACCCCCCAATGTTCCCTCCTGAAGTTTGGAACGTACATGACGCAACCATGAATAGTGCCCCCTGTACCAACAACATCCGCGGGGGATGGAACAACAAGTTCTCCAATCTTGTCGGCCAACACCATCCATCCATCTGGAGAGTGGTGGAGTGGTTCCAGAAGGAATCAGCCACAGCACAGTCCAGACTGTCGTCGCCCAGGATGCCATCGGCAATCGACCCGTCAGAAAGGTCAAAAAGAAATTTGTAAAGATGCAGACACAGCTACGAAATCTGTGCAGGGATCGTGTCATTTTTCCTGTGTTTTATTTTACCTAAGCAAATTTGTGACTTTTTTACTGTGACTTTTTTTTCCTGTGACTTTTTTTCCTGTGACTTTTTTACCTAGGCAAATTTGTGACTTTTTTTCCTGTGACTTTTTTTCCGCGCGCCGTTTGAACATCTTCATAGTGAACTATTTCATACTGTAGATATGAACATGCAAATTGTAACATTGTTCTTCGTGCCACCATTGTCAGTGATTGTATTAGTAGAGTATTGAATCATTATCTTATCCAAATTTAACATGCATTATGCAAGAGGTAAATCTGCCAATTGCAGATCTTTCTTTAGTCTCGAAGTGTTATCTAAATTATTAATTAGACATTTATTAACTTATCCAGACCATAATCAACTCCTGATGTCATCGCTAGCCTGTGATATTTACTGGATTAGAATCCTATTTGCTGCCCAACGCTCATTGATAATTAAATTATGAAATGGATAATCGAGACTATGTTTTTTATCGTACTGACTTTAGTAATGCCAAATTCAATTTGCAAATTTTCGATTCAGAGTGTATAAATTTGACTGAAATTTTCCTTTAAGTTTTTAACTATTATAGTTAGAATTGCCAGCTCTTTATCTTATCTCCCATAATATATCTTTAAACAATACCACAATTTTTAAAAACATTTTATCAAGAACTTTAGTCTGTCTTGTGTTCACAAGCTTTTAAAGTCAAAATTTGATTGGAAAGATAACTTTACAAACACATTGGAAATTGCTGATCCCTAAATTTTGATATTCTTAAATCTTTTTTGTATCCTATTCTACAATCCAATAGAGTTTTTTTCAGCATTCTAGTAACTTTGAACTGAAATGTTGAGAATTTGATTGAAGAGTTCTGAATTTTGATGTGATTCTCCCTTATGACCTACCGGACACCTGTTACCACTGTTTGTACATGGTGAACAGTCCATATGCTGATTACACTATTTTGCCTGATTACACTATTTTGCATATACGTTTTTTTTATTTATATTAGCCTTTTCATGGAATCACTACTATTCAAAATGGAAGTCGTTGAGATCAAATACATTATGCCAGACAGCAAGGTTGTCTTACTTCAGAAGTACATAATTCAGGAAATTATCTCATTAAAATATATTAATCCAATTTCTCGTAGACAAAAAAAACATTTTCCATGTTTGTTGTAAGACCTGTGTTTATCTTTCAGCATGCAGAAGTTGTTTGTAAATAGGTGATTGAGTGCAGACAAATAATTAGACAAGTCTAAGATAATAAAATATGTAAAAACATGCACTGGGAATTTACAGGAACGCATGGAATACTGATATCCTGAAGTTGTATTATTTTATGATGAAGAAATATTATTACTCATTATTGGTAAAATTATAAATATATAATCGTAAAGCAAACTTTCTAGATTCTTCAAATATTTTTTTTTTATTTTTGTTCCCTGGAGGGATTCACGGTGGATAAGTGAGTAAGATGCTGGATTGCTAGCCTAGAGGTTGCGGTTTCAATCCTGGTGTTGGGCAAGAAAGTTCACCAGGATTTCCGGCATGAATTCCTCTTTCAGAAAAGCAAGGACCCTGTGTACTCATTGGCATGCACGTTAAAGATCGTTTGGCTGTTGGAATTGGATATAAGAGTAGGCCGTAGCGCCGCTGTCTGGGTAAAATATGCCTTTCTTCATTCGCCCAGTCGGGGGAGAATAATAGGACCTTAAACCACATTTCATTTTATAGCCCCGATTAGGTGCAGAAAAGTAAACGTTTAACCCCATTTCATTTGTTTTAAATCTCAGATGAAGTGTTATATACTTAAAATTCAAATTCGGCACATTTGTAAATTTCTGTATTCAAATTCAAGTATATAAATAAGCTTGAAAGAGTATGAAAAAGTAGAAAGACTATCATAATTGAATCTAACACTAAAAGCTACTTCATGGATAGATTTTCTTATTTGTTTATTAGGTGATTCAACTCTCTGTAGTTAATTTCGTGTTATGGCAGATAAAATCAGATCTTCTTATGTTGGTTCCTGCTTATCTATACTTGACATTGTTATAGGTTTTTTTTTTCTTACCGCATTGATTGATACTCAGTTTATTTATAGTACGGCAATCTTTTATTCGAGGCCCGTGTAATTTGGGAGTCATTGTGTAAGCTCAAATAGTTCGGAAGTTTAGAGATACTCTCGATTGCTACTCGAGTTCTAACATTTGGGTGGAGAGATTTCCAATATCATAAGTCTTTATAGCATCATTATATAGCCTTCATTCAGGACTTTATAAAGTAGCTTTTCAATACTCGAAGCAGATTACTTCTCGCTGAGATTCTTAGATAGGGAAATTTCGTTCATTTGAAGATAACACTTCTTTTCCCCCCTCATTCGCATTTGCCGTTGCTGCAGAACACTGATATTTGCTTGCAGGTTTGTAAAGCTCCTTAAAGTTCCATTGACAATCAATAGAGAATGGAGACGATTTTCTGTGTCAATATCCAGCTTTACTCTCACATCGTTCGAATTATTGTTAAAAATGTTTGGCAATATTCAGGGTAATAAATTGGAAACTTGTGACTTGAATAAATGATTTTTGTCATCCTAGAAACACATCTCATTTTCCTTAAACCAACTGTAAATCATTCTCTTAATACAAATATTACAAACATTCTACAAATCTTGTGTTTAGAATTGCTTTAAAAAGACTTAAAAAACTCTAAGTTGAGTGCTAGACTTCCGAGTAAACTCTTGAATTATTTTAAATTATTTCTTTCCATCTGAATGACTAGATACCATTTTGGGTTTATGTCAGATAATTTTTTACTATTTAACTAAATCATTTTCAGTGCCACCAATGAGTAATCTTGTGTTTAGAATTGCTTTAAAAAGACTCTAAAAACTCTTAGTTGAGTGCTTGACTTCAGAGTAAACTCTTAGTTGAGTGCTAGACATCAGAGTAAACTCTTGAGTTATTTTAAATTACTTCTTTCCATCTGAATGACTAGACACCATTTTGGGTTTATGTCAGATAATTTTTTACTATTCAACTAAACCATTTTTAGTGCCACCAATGAGTTATTCCATAATAGTTCCCATGTTCAATGATCTGTGTAAATCCAAGCACAGCTGGAGAAATTCTCCTCTAATCTGACTTTTTTCATTTACTAATTCTTTAGAACTTTCTATCTTTAGATATTAGCAATAGATAGCTTTTAAACTTTTAACTTTTGTATGTGGGGGGTTGGATGGCCAAATGGTTAGCACGTGTGTACTGTATCATAAGGTCTGTGATTAAGTGGCGTGATTGCGAATCCCCAGTGGCAGTTGTACATAACAAGAAGTAGGATCAGCTATCAACCTTGTGGGTTTTGTCTTGGTCCTCCGGTTTATTCCCACAGCTAAAGACCCCTACACACAAGCGAATTATTGTAATAAAATTGAAACATGTCTTTGTCCCAAAATAACTTAGTTTGTTGTGTCAAATGGATGTTAAACCCCATCTCTCTCTCTCTCTCTCTCTCTCTCTCTCACTTTTGTATGTCCTGTTAGAGTGCAGTATTCATCCATTGTTATGAAAGTTTCTTGCAAATATTGGCTGATTGTAACAACAAGTCTAAACATCAACTGATGTGTGAAACAGAAATAATAGGGTTTAACATCTACTCAACATATAACGAGATCACTTTGTGACATTTGATTGCTTTATTATATTATTTTGATACAATGAATAGTTTTTCTGTCAAGGAATCTTAATGAAAGTAGGAAAGCTGTCTGGTTGTTTAAAAAATCCTAAATTGTAAGGTTACGTGCACTAAGGCTTGTTTCTGCAAAGGTGGATCTAGTTGTGGGAGCACCTGGTGCCTCCCATCCCCTATCTAGATTTCTGACTGAAAAGTCCAATTAAAATTCATTATTTTAGAACCGGATTATTGCCTGAAATCACTGGTTATAGAATTTCCGTGCTTCTATTATGGTCTCTGGATCTGCCATTGTTCTGTATGAAAGAAGTGGCCTATTAATTGAAGGCAGCACTTCTGGCCTACCATATTGAAAATAAACCATTGTTTTTCTGTCAAGACAGTAAAAGGACACAAGACCTGACACGAAAACACTGTCAGAAAGTTTGTTTGATGTGTATTTTAGTGAGTGGCACCAACTCGAGTCAACATGGCTCCTAACAATGTCATAGTCAAGTCCTTCTGTTTAATATATAGGGGCTGGAATAATCAGTAGCCCCAGCTACCCAGCATCAGCGTTATGGAGACGCCAAAACACATTTATACTGTGCAGTTGGTATCAGAAGTGAAATGATTATATTGTGTATATTTATTTATGTATATGCTTGATAACGACTTGTGAAATCTTGTTGAAACGTCGTCGCAGTGGAATAAACCATAGTAATTGTTATTCCATAAAAGTGTGTTACCGTATTTGATTATATTATTGTGTTATTAATTGATCCGAATTGTTTGAATTATTTATTTGTTAAATCCCTGTGTATAATCCTCATGAATATGATAATTAATCTGATATTAAGACTCAGGCCCATAGTTTATTACGTGTTAAGAGATTAGTTTCAAGCAGCGATAAAGCCTTACTGAGAGTGATATACGTCATTAATATTATTCTAGAAATCTGCACGCAAACACATTATTTAACGACTATTTATCTGCTTAAGTTGGCCCCAATTCTTGTGCCCATTAATGAATTATTGAATTTGAGCCATTTATTGTCTTTGATAAGGAGTAATTGTGCATTCCAAATCTTCTAAGATATGAGAATCCATTATTCTCAAGCATGGGTATTTAGGGGATTTGTAAACTGGTCCTGTGCATTATTGAGCTTAGAAACTGAAATAGCCAGCGGCAATGAAATGTAAGGCGACATCCCATAATAAAATAGATTGATTCTGGGGCTTTCGGTTCAGTCATATTTCCCAGTATTGACTGACTGACTGGTTGGCAAATTGATTGGCTATAAAACTATATGCCGGAATAGTATATAGCTGTTTGTTATTATATTAGGGGTGGGCAAATGGAGGTCGAATTTTGGTGACAAGTGTTTTCTAAGGCCATTTTGGCTGCTGAATCCGAATCTGGTGAACCAACCTAAAATGACGTCATAGAACAAAAATCTCATCGGATTCGGATTCAGCAGCCAAAATGGCCTTAGATATCACTTGTCTCCAAAATTCGACCTCCATTTGCCCACCCCTAATTGTATATGCCGGGAATTAGGATTTTAAGAACAATAAGACCCAATAACCATTACTGGATTTATGATATTTATGAGTAAAATCATTTAAAATATATATTTAAAATTGGGGGATAATGCTAAAATATGTTGCTAATCTGAGGTAAACAGAAGAGGTTAAAAACTGACCGATAGGCAACATTATAAATGAAATGAAATGGGAGTTTAACGTCCTACTGTTCTGCTCGGAACTGGGCTGATGAAGATGGGCATACGCCATACAGTGTGCTATGAGGTAAATTTTACCCAGACAGTAGCCCTACGACCTACTCTTATATCAAATTCCAACTGTCAAGGGATATTTTATGTGCATGCCTATGTGTACACAATACCTCTGTTTTTCATTCCATCTGAATGACTAGACAGTTGTTCGTCCTGTATCACTGACGAGGGTGAACCATGGCGGAAAATCTGGATTAACTTTCTCAGCCAATGCAGGTATCGAACACCCAACCTAGTGAGCCAGCATTTTTCCCACTTAGTCACTGTAACTTCAGGTAACATTATAAACGAAAGCCTTGGATTCATCAATGTTTTTATTATCTGAACATTTGCCGAAAATTTTGAATTTGAATACCTTTCGCCAAGTTTTTCAGATATAGAGCCATTCATAATTATACCTCCTTCAATATGATAAAATTCTGTCAAGTTTAAAGTGGATGAAAGATTGAGAATAAACATAATCTACTTCACACATTGTATTAAACACTAGCTGTTTGTGGATGATTTGATGAAAATTCTAAATTTCTTTTCCAATCATTTTACGTAATGCTACTTGCAATTTCTATCAGGGGTTACATACCTGCAGACGTATTGGTCTGATGAACAGAAATGAAGCAGACGGCTAAAGCAGACGGGCTATAAATGATCGGAACTGATTATATTTGGCTTTTAGATGGGTCTATCTATAGTCTGGTGAACATGGTGGTATGTAAAAATAAGGTTATATAAGTACGTCTATATCTACCTTGATCTCCGTACACAGAACAATTATATGATTATGTAATTGATAAAAAATACTTTCAATGGATTAAGGGATCCCATTTAACAGACATTTTCAATTTAAGAAATGATTCCTGGCTTTGATCAAGTAATGACAGGCAGATACAAGAGTTGCCAAATAATTGTGTTTGTCCTTTTTCATACATAATAAAACACTGTTGGTGCCATAATAAAACACTGTTGGTGCCAGGTTTTTCTAACAAGATGGTATTCAATTTTAAAGTAAGAAGCATCATGAACAGAACAATTATAGAATTGCAATTTTGTGGCTTGTACATGTGAATATTCATTTATGTTATTTAAATCATAGTCTTTGGAATTGAAGAATCATATCTGTCTGTCAATTAATTGGTCAATGGTTGGCGGGATGGTTAGGCCGTTAGGGTGTTCTTGCGCTGCATCATATGGTCTGTCACTGAGACAACTGGTGTGGTTTTGATTCCCTGGTTGTACGTGACAAGGAGTGGGGTAGCCTATCCAACCATGTCGGTTTTCTCCGGGTCCTCTGGTTCCCTCCAGCTGCACAAGCGAATTTTTGAAATGACATAGTTTGTGTCAAGTGAATGTTAAAGCCCATCTCTCTTTCGATCGATTTGGTCAATGTACAAATCATATCGTACAGACTTTATATTTTTGTTAGATAGGGTTGATAAATAAAAAACCCTCTTGTGACATCTGATCAATGAAACCAATATGGATGTCTCGATAAGCAAAATAATGATCTCCTTATAGTGACATGCAAAACTCTCTAGTGTGTAGTTCTCCATGATATAAGAATAACCTCTTAAAAACGTAACCCATTTTCTTCTAATATCTTCCAATGTATGTTATTTTCAGCAAAAACTAGATTAAAATGAAATAAAATAGGGTTTAACGTCCTACTGCTATGCACCTAATCTGGGCTAATGGAAGACGGGCAAACGCCATAGAGTGTGCTATGAGGGAAATTTTGCCCGGACAGCGGTGCTATGGTCTACTCTTATTTTGAATTCCTAATGCCAAGGGATCTTTTACTTGCACGCCAATGTGTACACGGGACCTTGATTTTTCGTCCCATCCAAATGACTAGACAGTTGTCCTCATCAGCTCCCGTCTGCATCACTGACAAGGGGAAAACACACAGGAAAATCGAGATAAACTTTCTCCGCCAAAGCAGGAATCGAACATTCAACCCACAGGCAAGAACTAGATTAAAACACAAGCTAAAGATAGGATATAGAATTGATGAAGAATATATTGTGTCTGGTATTTCCCCCCTCAAGATAACAACTGAATTTGACAGACACAATTGGTTTCTTTAAATACAAAACCATATTTCAGTGTGAAATTCAATTTCATGATGGGGTTTAATTGAATGATATTAAGCTTGTACGTGGTGTAGCCTTCAAGGCATCTTTCAATTCTCCGCTTGAACATTGTATTTCTTTGTTTCCCTAAAGGATTCGACTACTTCAGATCAATATAAACAGTGAATTTAATAAAAACCTCGGATTGTTTATATGCTTCAAACGGCAGGACATTCAGACACGCGTGGACGGTGACAATACAAATGCCCCTTCGCATCTCAACAAGTTTTAAGTTGTGGGGGCGTGTGTTCATTAATGACAGCCATTGAAATTGTTGGTATTAAAGAGGCATATCATTTAATAATGAAAAGATTAGTTGAGCAAGCAGGTACACTGGTTCTCACTATTCGTGTGCTTGAACCCTATCTGAACCTGTTATTAATAATCGCTGAACGGATATAATCAACTTAAACAGTTTTCATATCGAATGTTAATTCTGCACTTATTTAATGACTATTCTCTGATTGGTTGTAATAAGACTGGAAATGGCCGAGACTTAAGCAGTTTTCATATCGGATGTTAATTCTGCACTTAATAATTGACTATTCTGGAAATGGCCGAGACATGTATAAAAGAAAAGCCATCTAAATGCACGTCCAAGAAACCTGCAATGTGTCTTATTATTTATTATCCCCCAGCATGCGAGACTTCGATCGAGCTCTACAAGAATATTGTTTGTTCTTGTCATCGACACATATTTACAGATATGGAGTACTCAACGGTAATCATTTGATAAAATAAGAAAGAAAACAGAATATAATATCACAGCTTAATTTGACTGGCTTTATTTTTCGGTAATCGAATAAAGGCTTTTAACTAAGCTGTGTTGGAGCGTGATATTCCCTTCCGTCAAATTATAAATCTAGAGCAATCTATGACTTATTTATAGGGAATATAAATGAGAATATAAACCTGAGAGTTAAAAATAGACGATGAAATTGGTCAAGAACCTAATAAATTCTACACAACAGTTGTTGGTTTGTTTTTTATGGGCGACAGAAGATCATTTTTTAAGTGGGAGGCGTTGAGAAATTATCCCTTCCTCCGTAATTTAAGATTAACAATTATATCTACATCTCTTAAATGGTGATTTATGGTCTCTTTATGTCATTCGTTTAATGTTTCTCTGATATACTCTAATTATATACTCCTCATTTTCTATCTTTCATTCAAATACCCTCAGCAGCAATAAGTGGCAGCCATTTTACTTCCAATAAAAATGGTGGACAATAGATAAATGTAAATCAATTTGGAATGGGTCTGGCTGGTAATTGCTTTCAATGAAAGAAGTGACAGTGGTTAAAAGAAAAGACTTTGTATGTGACTAAGTGTACTTGGTCAAAATGTTAATACATCCACTTGAAGTCCACTAGGTCATGTAATTATATGATAAGTACTTTGATGGAATCATGCTGAGTTCTAATCAAAAGTCAAGAATGTGTGAAAGGGTTATAATACTGTATACATTATTTCTTCTTTTGTATATAGATTGTGTAATTATGAATATTAAAACCAATAAAGAAATTATACGATATTTAAATTTTCAAAGGAACGTAACTCTGGGGTGTCTTTTCACGCTTAAAGATCCGATAGTAGAAACATAAAGAGCTAAAATATCTTGGTTTCAACTAATCCTTTAGCACTTGATACATTCTGTAGAAAATTAAGATCGTACGCTTTTGAATAAAAAACCCAAACAAGTCATTCTTCCTTTACAGAAATTTGAGATTTACGAAGTTGAACTAATTTGAGTTTAAGGTTTCTGTAGAAAATTAGGATCGTAGGCTTTTGAAAAAAAACCCCCAAACAAGTCATTCTTCCTTTACAGAAATTTGAGATTTACGAAGTTGAACTAATTTGAGTTTAAGGTTTGTTCTAAATCATCTGAGATTTACGAAGTTGAACTTATTTGAGTTTAAGGTTTCTGTAGAAAATTAGGATCGTATGCTTTTGAAAAAAAACCCCAAACAAGTCATTCTTCCTTTACAGAAATTTGAGATTTACGAAGTTGAACTAATTTGAGTTTAAGGTTTCTGTAGAAAATTAGGATCGTATGCTTTTGAAAAAAACAAACCCAAACAAGTCATTCTTCCTTTACAGAAATTTGAGATTTACGAAGTTGAACTAATTTGAGTTTAAGGTTGGTTCTAAATCATCTGAGAAAAAATCAACGAGATTATGTTCGGTTTGTGGATGAGTTGTGTGTGACTAATTGCTACAATGATAGTATTAACAGAGATCATGTGCGATCTGGTAGATAAGCCAGACGGGTTTCGGATCTGATTCCCAGTAGTATTAACTCGCCTTGAACAATTGTTATCTTCGTGAACCATCCGCAGCAGCAGCAGAGAAACCTCGCTTGGTTTGATTTAGGGCTACAAGGGGAAATTGTGCAGAAAATTTGTATTGATTTCCTATGAGTTATTGCCATTATTAATACCATCCCTTTACTTCCTACGTTTAGCTAATCCTTTTCTTCTTGCATGAAGTCTTCTTAATGTCTGATGGATTTGTGAAAAGAACATCACGTCTGTTCAGGATGTTAGCTGTATTATTTATTGCTTCCAGTCAATTCCCTTTTTGCTGGTTGTAGAAAAGCGTTTAAGACGGCTACATTTTGCTCGGAATAATCATTCGTTAATGAATGGTGATTCATGAACCTTTGTTGAAATACCAAAGGTTGTTTTATACGAAGTTGTAATAATATTAATAGATTATAGATTATTGATGTATTGTGTATGACCGCTTAACAAATACACAACACAGACTGCACTTTTATATTCTGCGGAAGTTGACACATTTGATAAAAACAAAATTGTGTATGACCACTTAAAAAATAGACAACACAGACTGCATATTTTAAATTCTACGGAAGTTGACAAATGGACATTGAAATCTTTTTTTTTTTGAAACGCGTTAAATTGATTTACATGAAAAAGTGTTTAGTTAAGGGATAACTTGCTCCTGCAAAAATGTTTGGTTTCTTTGATTTTTTTCCAAATTATGCACAAGATTTTTCTAAGTGATGAGATAAATTTCCCCACTCTTCAAAATAATGATAGCACATGGAACAGCATGGAACAGAGGGAAATTAACATATTATCTTGGTCTTAAAACTTTGAGCAATTTCAGAAGACATCCCACTTTCTTTTCTTTTCTTTTTTTATCAAACTTGTATGTGATGCCTTAAGATTGAATCTATTGATGGTATTGGAAAATCCCTGATTTTCTCAATATAACTCAATATAAATCAAGGGTAAATCTCATAAATATTAAGTGACTCTTCTTATCCACTGGTTTCGAAATTAAAAGTAAAACCATAACAAAATGTACTAAAAATCTGACAATTAGACAGGCAAGTTTTTAATGATTTGGAATGGTAAATCTGACAATTAGAAGGGCAAGTTTTCAATGATTTGGCATGGTAAAGTTTTTGTCACATTCCCTTTAATATATACATTAAACAGGCTCTTTTTGGGGTTGACTTCCACCCCCTTGCTCCTACCAAAAATTCTTGGATTACTGCATAAAGGTGCTGAATACAAACATGATTTTATCATATTTAATACCATTGATGCCACCATTTTGAAATCTCTTGTGTAGCTTCCCCCCCCCCCGCCTCCACCTTCCATGTATATGACAATATTTACTGAAACCAATAAATATCTTGATGGCATTGTCCTGATAAATATAGGGCTCTTACAATGATTAGCTTAAGATCGGGTTACAGGATCCGAGACTATTTTAATTATACATTTTCTTATTAGAGGCTTATGCTAACAATTGGCTCGTATACTCCGGGTGACATTTTAGATGGTACTGTATTAATAGAAAATAATGAAAAGATTAGAACAGACGCGAGTTGCAGACGGTAGTTCATAACTTATATCAAAAGTCATTTGACTCGAGATGAATTTGTCATCAGAGCTTTAAATATTTTGTCTGATTAGACAATTAAAGTATGGAAGGCTTGTGAAGACATCCAATCTGCTCTTTAAGTAATTGAGATATCGCTGATGGTGTTTTAATCACCTGTTTTAGATGTGTGGGTGGACTGCCTCGTTAGTGTTATAAATATGTCAATAATTAACTTGTTAGAGTTTGTCTATGTTGTAAATACTCTCTCGTGATAACTTTCCGTCACAATGGTTCGGTGGCTATTTGTTAACATCACCAGACTAGCCTTCTAGCGCTTTTTAGATATTGGTCGGATTAGTTAGCCGTTTCCGTGACTTTAATTGGGGTAACTATTAATGGATGAGTTTTGCTTGAATAGATGGAGGTGTATGTCCTCTAGTTATGTACGCTTGTCTTTAATAGGGTTTAAGATATTTTACTTAACCCATTCTGAGTTATTCAGCCCAGAGGCAGTGGAAGTATCTTAGTGACACAGTGGAGAAACTTCTCTTAATGTTTTTCCTCTACCATTCACTTATTGAATGAATCTTTTTTTCATGAGCAAAAAGGTTACATTTATAAGAATCGATGTAAGTTTGTTCAATTAATAGCAAAAACACGAGTACCGGTGCCATTGATGTACTTTTTCTCAACCGTTCAGTTATTGAATGAGCAAAATAGGTTACATTTATCAGAATCGATGTAAGTTTGCTCAATTAATAGCGAAAACAGAAGTACCAGTACCAATGATATACCTTTGTATTATCTTCACGTAATTTGTAACTAGTTTCATGTTTATGATGATACGGTAGACACATACTAATAATATAATTATGAGCAAAAAGGTTACATTTATCAGAATCGATGTAAGTTTGCTCAATTAATAGCAAAAACAGGAGTACCGGTGCCAATGATATACCTTTGTATTATCTTCCTATAATTTATAACTCAGTTTCATGGTTATGATGATACAATAGACATATACTAATAATATAATTATGAGCAAAAAGGTTACATTTATCAGAATTGATGTAAATTTGTTCAATTTATAATAAAAACAGGAGTACCGGTGCCAATGATATACCTTTGTATTATCTTCACGTAATTTGTAACTAGTTTCATGTTTATGATGATACGATAGACACATACTAATAATCTAATTATGATTATTAACTTGTAATGAACTTCTAGACATATTAATAGACCGTAAATCTCACTTTATGCTAAAGCCATTCCGCTACATGTATGTATATCATGTAGGTAAGAAAATCAACAGGTGTCACGATGGGTTATCAATCAGTACCTTTATTAATGACAATATCACCTATACATCAGGTACTTTAATCATAATGAAGCCAATCGTAACATGGATAGGTCAAAATAGTACTTAATTTCAGGGGGTCAGTTTCAGTATGTCAGCATGGGAATGCCAATCAGCGATACTGTTTCCATCTGATTCTCGGAAAGATCTCTTCTGAATCAGCAGGACTCAGACAGCTTTATTTCTCTGCCAGCATTTTCAGTGATGGTTATTTCTAAAACATGAGAAATCTGCACAGTACGTATATAACTTGTCTGTACCATGTCTTAATCTTTCTGTGGAAGTAATTTACATTGTTTCTTACTGTGAAAAACACTCATAACACACAAGTACCTCAATTTACTCTCTATACCATTTAGTCATTATAATAAATGTTCATCTATCCAGATAGAGATGTTATTTGCCAAGTGAATAGTGTTTTGCTGGAAGATTATTTACAGCCTTGCCAATCTGGAGGCTCTCAGTATCAGCAGAGACCTACAGATTACAGGGTGACACCCTGAAAATTCAAAAGGATTGCAAAAACGTGTATATTCTTTGATTTACATTATAGAATTTTTTTTTTTTTTCTATCGGGCTCTTTGAAATAAAATATAGTTGTGATAAAAGCATGAAATGTAAGAACGTCCCCTCGACACAAACTAGGTCATTTCGAGACTAACACATGGTCAATTTTATTTCAATAATTCACTTGCGCATAGGGGTCTTTGGCAGTGGGAGGAAACCGGAGAATGCGGAGAAAACCCTCAACGTTAGACAGGCGACCCTACTCCTTGCCACGTACATCCAGGGATTCAAAACCACACCAGTTGACTCAATGACAGGCTTTTTGATATAGCACGCACCTGCTAACCATTCCGCCATCCAACCTTCTCTTGCAATGTGGAAGATATATCTTACTGATTCCATGTCGTGTACGAACAATGAGTTTTGTTTTAAGAAACCCAAATTGAGTTAAGTCGGGAAGCAGCCGGAATCTCTGTTTTTCAATTACTCTCTCTCTCTACATTTCTGAGTCACACATCATGTTTTTATTACCTCTTATTTTGGCTATAGTTATCTAACATGACTACGGTGTGTGCTAATGCATGCGATAATGTTATTAGACGGTGCCTTAAAAGCTAATCAAGGCACCTCATCAAGTTTATTATAAGCTCGGAGTAACCCGAAGGCCATTGACTGAACCGATGATTTTTCACGGTTTTGTTGCATTTGTGAGGTTCATAAAACATCAAAAGATTGGGTTAAAGTTAACTGATAACCTCACAGAAATCTTTTGTGGGAAAAACATCATTAAAATGTTCGACATGTTACCATGTTACGTTTTATGAAGTAAAAATAATCAAAACATCTAGAAGCAGACGGTCGGATAAAAGCTAAAATATTTTTGGCGGCGATTCAATAATTGATGTTTTCCCCATAGTTTTACGTGGAAAAATAATACCAGTACATGGTTCGATTGATATTTTCTTACAATACATCTTAAATAATAATAACCTGTAGCTCGAGTGCGTCTGCCATTGCGCACAAAGTGGTAGATGAGATATGTCTGGAAAAATTGAATATGCATACCGTATAGATTGTAATACACATCCCCACTTCGGCTTAAACACAAGACATTGATTGTTAATAATTTTCAGTTTTTGTGATTTATAAAACAGGCGTTCTAGTTGATGTGAGGAATTTGCCAATGAAACAGTCTTGGCGTTCTATGCATGGAACTGTGGGTAAACACTAGAAACATCAATGCTGATTGATTAATCAAGGTCTTTACGCCATAGGGTCAAAAGCCCCTTGTATGAACCCTGACATGACCTCTCAGTATAACTGCTCAGATCGTCATGTAGTGTAGGCCATCAAAAGTATAAAAAAACGAAACGAAATGTAGATCTGTATTTTAATTAGATGGAGAAAAATTTAAAGCACTGGTACAGATTTCTGGATTAGACTTGATTTGAAAAGCCTCAGTGGTGTGTTTATAAAATGAAATATGGTAAATCATTAACAATTATGTATTTAGATTGGCTGCCGGTTGCATAGACATTTGACCACCATGATAATTCAGATGCATATATATGAAAGCAGGCATCTTGTAATTTAAAATGTATGTTTATGATTTATAAGATAATATTGATGGATTTTACACAGATTTAGAAATTAATTTGTTGAAATTGGCATAAATTTGAAGAAATTTTATTCCTTTTACCAGTAATGTTTGAATTCTTCATGCAGTTGGCAAATACATCAATACAAGAAAGAGAAAAACGTGCCTATTAGCATCCAACTTGTTTAAAGATCTTTTAACTGATAATATCATATCTAATGAGCGTTCAATTCAAAACAGAGCGGAGACAGTTGAATGAACAATATTATTTACAGAATTTTCTTTTTGTTTTGGCTGTCAGTTTTGTTAAATTCCAGAAGTAAATAACAATCTGTTAACAACCAGTTGTTAAAGCATCTTAATAATGAAAAAAAACATTTAAAAAATCAAAATTACTTTTAAGATGCAATTGAGATTTTACTGAAAAGTGTAAAGGTCTGGCTTCATGAAAATATGCTTGACCATTTTCTAAATTACCTACAAAACTGACAAATGTAGAAGTAAGCTGTAGTGCAGGCCCGAAGCCAGAAACCAAAATTTAGCCGACATAGGGGGGCGAGGAAGATAAATTTCTGACAACAAAAAATCAATGAACGAAGGTCATCGCCAATTGCCTTAAGCAGGAGGAGGGGAGAGCACGAAATTGGAAGCTTTGAGAGTTAATTTAGGCCTCTATGACATGCAGGTGGCGAATGTGTCGGAAAATTAAGAGTTTCCAGCCGACATTAACTATCTCTCGGCCGAATTTGAGAGGATATGTCGAACTAAAACTCTCTCCCGGCGAAAATGCGAGCATAGCTATCCAGCGATTTTTTCCCGACGCAGACAGAAAAATTCAGACAGGAACGGTCATGGGGGGGGGGGCGACTAGCCCCACCCCAGCCCCCCCACTAGCCTCGGGCCTGCTGTAGTGCCACATCAGAGAAAAATTTCCCTCATAACATACAGCAAAGTGTGGGCTCGTCTTCATTAGCCTGATTCATGCAAAAACCCATTTCTTTTCGCAGTAAAAATTTGTACAAAATGAGTTTATCTGACATATACAAATAGTTTCTCTGTATGTAATGCAAATATCAGAACTCATAAATAAGCATAGATATTACTTCTTGAAGAACGACTATAAAGGTAAAAACTCAGTAGACTAAACATTATTATTCTGTCTTAAAATCCTATTCATATGAATAACCAGGCACAATTTAGCAGGCACTTTCGAAGGAGAAAAACAGAAAGCAATTCACGATAAAAATTTAAGCAATATTTTTTCAGATAAGGAGGAATTTTGTTAAGTCATTTAAAAATTGTTGAGAAAAAGTATTATTTTAATTATAAACTCAATGCACAAAGAAGGATGGCCATACATGTACATCACAAAACATCAGCTTAAAAGATAAAAGCTTTTGTTAAGTGTACAAGTGCAGTTGATAAACGGATTTAAGTTTATTTATTAGCTGTATTTTTTATTTCATTATCTAACAAAGCACAAAGCCTTTTACGACGGAAACAGAAAAGGCTGTATTTCAATAGTTTAATTGTAAAAAATGGAGTTGATAGGATGCAAGTGTTTGTTTAACAAAGTCAAGTTTAAATTGAGGAGTTTTTGACGAAATGCCAATAAACACTTAAATTCAGTATATCTAAAAACAGTTGGTACTCAGGTTGTAACATCGTACAACTTCTGTAAACGTAATTCCCTGTGGTTTCTTTTATTTACCAACTACAGCAATTATAATCTTAGTTCAGGTGTGCTGAGTATTTTACATACTGATATATATCTTCACCCACAGACTGCACCAAAAGACATGCGGCAGAATTACATTTTGGGTTCTCTGCCCTGGAAGACCATCTCAACACCAATAAATAAACACAATATTGTTGGTGTTAAAATGTCAATATATTAAATAACGACAGAGGAACAGGTTCTGAGAGTAATTAAATATATAATTAGATTCATTGTAAAAAAGATATGTGATTATTAAGAACTATCAAGCAATTAACCGAAGAACCCCATACATGCTTCTGGGGGTTTTGCTGAATCGAAACCCATCTCACTGGCCCAGCCATTAGCAATGGAAAGCCATAAGAGATGGCACTGACCAACAGTAAATCACCATAAGTAATTTCAAACAGACCAATCATACAAATTTAAGATAGAATATGGTTTGGATGTAGAGCAGTTCCAAATTATTCTTTACGACAGCCGATCACAAACACGCACTAGTCTTATTGGGGGAAAATGATCAACGCGCCACCGAAAATAGTCTGAGCTAGCTGCCCGTATGTAAACAATAACAGACGGGCATAAAAATTTATTATCAAGATAATATCTTTTTGTTAGAATGATAATGAAAATCAGTTCCAGTCAATTCTAACCATTGATCAAATCCATAGTCCATCAGACAAATTTAGCAAAATTGAATAATAACAGAGAAAGGAATATTATAAAAATTATAAAAATATTTTAAAAATTAACCATAATCGATCCTAATCCAGTGGACAAATTTAGTAAAACTGAATTAACGAAAAGAAATTTCATTAATGTAAATTTGAGGATAAAACTTTTGCCTTGGGGCAATTATGTTTCATTCTATTTTACCAATTCCTAATTACAAGGTGTCAATTGGGGGATCACGTGGCTAAGTGGGAAAGGCACTGGCTCGCTAGCCTAGAGGTCGCGAGTTCGATTCCTGCATTGGCTGTTGGCTGAGAAAGTTTATCTCGATTTTCCGGCATGGTTTCACCTTGTCAGTCTTGAAGAACGGAGGCCCTGACAAGGACAGCTGTGTAGTGTACACATTGGCGTGCACGTAAAAGATCCTTGGCAGTTGGAATTCGATATAAGAGTAGGCTGTTGCGCCGCTGCCCCAGCAAAATTCCCTCATAGCACACTGTAGGGCGTATGCCCGTCTCCCGTTAGCCTAGGTTAGGTGCATGTTTCTTGTTGGCTTGAACACTTAAAAGTGGGAACCAGGCCACCAGTTTTAAATTATGACTACACGTCTGCTTTTATTATATTACAATATGTGTTCAGTACCAAGTGACTAATAAATATTTTCTCGTGACTGCACTAGTAAGTTGACTGTCTGTTTTGTCTGAAAAATTGATCAATTTGTGCCTTGTGTGCAATTTCTGCTAAATAATAAAACAGTGTAAATCAAGAAAATGCCAAATATAGGTTTTCCCCCTAGGATGCGCTGTGTTTACAGACTTGTTAGGAACTTTAGGCCATACCGATTTAAAGTTTTGTTCTTCAGAAACACCAGTTTTAATTTTATTTTTCCTAATTCTTGGAGAAGCTGGAAAGAAAATAATTTAAAATGCTTGGTTGCTCTTCTTGGAATATTTTACTTGTTTAATTTTGAGGTCTATCATTTTACACAGAACATAATTCGAAATGCAATAATTTACCCAAAGCGTAGTTCTGGAAAGACAGACATATTATTCAAAAATTTAATTTTCCATTTTCATACAGCCTTGTGGCTATTACTAGCGCATAAATAACTTTGTTAGTGGCGACGGTTGTATGGCAGCGTAGAGTAGCACCACCTAGTGCCTACTTTACAGAAACCTTAAGTTAATTTACGCAACAATTTCAACATGGAGTACCATTTTTCTTTAGCAACCATATTGACAGAAAGTGCACTTTCAAGACACAAGCATTCTCTTAATCAAATGAAGAGAGAGCAATGTACGCGAGTCTAAGAATTTGATTCCGTTAACTTAACTTAGCCGGAGAAGTGATCTTTGGGATCGATTTAGCATGTTCATATTAATGTTTCCGCCATGGTTGATTTGATTATATAACAAAAATTTAAATTAACTATTTTGGTTCACCGATTCAGCATGGAGGTTTTAGTTTTGTAGACAGCTAACGACAAAGGTAATAAATGTGGAATTTCAAACTGCTAACAATGGATGTGTTACATTTGAATTAGGAATTTCAACCAGCTAAAAGTGGATGTTTTATTTTTTTATTTAGGAACTATTCAGCTAAGAATGCATTTAGAAATTTCAAACCGCTAGTATGTATGTTTAATTTCAAACCATTAACAATGGATGTTTGTATATTTGTATCAAGAATTTCAAATCGCTAACATTGGATGTTTTTTATTTGTATTTAGGAATTTCAAACAGCTAACAGTAGATGTTTTACTTTTGTATTAAGAAACTGCATATAGCTAACAATACCCTTTCTTATGTAGTTTGAAGAAAGTGTTCGACTCAATGGACGCAGATTTTGAGTCTTTCTTTGAAAATGTTCCATCCATTGCTATTCTGTTTTCTGGTATTGACTTTAGTATTATTAATCTTCCATTACGTTGTTGTAGTGCATTGTTTACAAAAAAACAATTGCCTCATCTCATTTTCTTCTTCATTAATCATTTTTGAAGACAGAAGAATTTTAATCGATGTGTCATGTTGAAAAAAGTAGAATAGTTTTCGACTACTCAAAATCAAGGGTGAAATACCTGGATTGAAGTATATCATTAAACTTGAAATCGTTAAACAATGATTTTATCATTAACTGAACTGTAGAAATATGGTTGTTTAAATCAATGGTGGTCAGTTGATAGTCAAATTGTGTCATAAATTACAGAACAAGATTCAAATCTACCACAAGAAAGGATCTTATAGGGTTGGAGGGTGGGTGGTTTCTGGGGACAAACTAGTAGAGGGAACATTACTTGTGTGGGAGAGCCAATAGGCCAAAATTTGTTTGATTTTAGCCTTTTAGAACACCCTCCACCAAATTGGATCTGCATTTTAACAAGATACTAGAAGTTTCAATATCTATTTCAGTTTAGTTAGATTTAATTTGAGATATTAATTTTAAAGTCTTTTTTTTTAGTGGGGAGGCCAAATTATAGACAAAAGCATTTAAAACTACCCCAACTTAAAATTAGAAATTTTTTGACTATTGAATAATTCTGTTATTTGGTTTATTTTTATCAAGTGACAAAAAAAAAATAATCAAGAATAGATAATATGTAGGTAGATCAGAATTTCCATTTATGAAAACTTCCACATTCCTCACGGTTGACTTTACTATGATGAAATAATTGACCTGTCAGTTTTGTAGTTTGGGAAAAAAATCAAGAGAAATCGTAAGAAAAAGTGAGTTTGGAATGCCAGAATTAGTCAAGGGTTTACTTAATGGTTTATGGTATGTTGGTACTCGCACCTGTCACAGACGGCTAATTATAGTAGTCCCACAGAATCATGTAGTCTCAGTCAACAAGGCTATTGTAATATAAATATATATCTGCACTATGGTTAAAAGAGACTAGGAATCTTTATATGTATATCTGCAGTATGGTTAAAAGAGACTAGGAATCATATATATCTGCAGTATGGTTGAAAGAGACCAGATAATTTTTTTTTCTCATGACGTTTTGTGAAGCTCGATTGGTAAAAACAGAATCGTGTGAGTCAAACATCTTGTATTGTTTTCGGGTCAAATTTAAAGATGAAGTTTGATGGATGGAAAGGAAATATCTTTCATCTTTGAGGAAAGGAGGCTTTTATGGGAAATTTGATCTTTGACAAAAAATCAATGACTTGTTACAAGTTTGGGTCTGTTTTTTTTTGCTTTGTTTCTTCACAATCTGGTTCCATATTTTTGGAGTATAAAAAAAAGTTCAAAGGTTGTATACTATCAAACTTCAATGGCCTTGAAAACTGTCTGCATTTTGACGGCAGATTCCTTTAATCTGTTGTCAGCCGATCTTAATCAAAGAATAGATGATTTTCTTTGCATTCATACTACTCAAAGAAAACATCTTAGATCCAAAATGAAGGAGGTGAAGATTAGCTGTCTGCAAATTAACCAGCGCATAGCAGGATATTGCAGCAAAACTAATTGCGTAACAAACGAGGCTATCGGTATTGACGTAAAGTAAACACTACTGTATTGTAACGAACAGACTTTCAACGTTTTTAATACCTTAAATCTTTGTCGAAGCGCGGCACTCTAGAGCATTAGGCCATCCCAACCCCCTCACAGGTGATGGATAAGGAATCATTGAACAGATACAGTAAATTAGGAATCACATAAGAGCTTTAGATAGCAGTGTAAATATCTTGGGACTGCTTCGTGAACCAAAAACACAGTCTGGAGAAAAAATAGTACCTGTTAAACAAAATGTTGTTTTTAAAATATCCGTTTTAACTAACAACTTTATCCACTGTGAATTTGGTCCAGGTTACTTAAAACAACTTCTAATCAATTAATGTCTTTCTTCCAAATAAAAATCATTTGTTAAGAATCTACTGATTGTACCTTCAGCAAAATTAAGTTGTGCTTGTTTGTGCCTGCTCCTCTTCTGCTCCCATTAGTTGAAACTCTTTATCATGAAGTGTAAAAAAACCCAGTGACAATATACAATCAATTAAAAGGAACTTGAAAACAGAACTATTCCGACAGTCATTCTGTTCATGACTTTAATGACATTGTAATTTGCGCAAATGAGCAGCCGTTTGGTGGGGAATTCCCACGCTATATCAGACAATCATTATTATTTTTATTATTATTATTTAAGTAATGAACAACAATTGCAAAATATTGTTGATTTAAAGATATTACAAATTTAATCCACAATAACATAATCTAAAGAGAACACATTTGTTTGGTGTGTGACCCTTTTGTAACCCCTCCTTTTAAGGTAGTTGATAAATGAATTCAATTAGGTACTTAGGATAAAGTCAACAGACACACAGACACTCACCATGATCGTTGTGTATATTGATAATATTTATTTGTATTATTTGTAAGGTCATACATTGATAGCTAGGACCAGATCAATTTGTTGGTCATGGTTCAGATAGGAAATTCAAAGGACTAGGAATGTTGTTTTAAAAAAATAGGTCTATAGTGTTCAAAATTATGACATTTTGATTATAACACTTATATTCACAATAAAAAAAGGTGGGTTCCTATTTTATTCGAATGCAATCCCTTCTGCCCCATTTACCTTCCTGTCCATCAACAGGGGAGACATGTCGAATTATCCATCCTTAATACGTCTGCTATAAAAAAGGTGGGATCCCATATTTTTCGAATGCAATCCGTTCTGCTACACTGACCTCTGAGTCCATCAACAGGGGAGACATGTTGAATTTTCCATTCTTGATACATCTGCTATAAAAAAGGTGGGATCCCATTTTATTCGAATGCAATCCCTTCTGCTCCATTGACCTCTCGGTGCATCAACAGGGGGAGACCTTAAGTTGAATTATCCGCCCTTGATACTTCTGCTATTTTATCGCCCGCGAAAGGAAGTAACTTGCAACTAAGATTTATGTGGTGAACTTTAACAATGATGCTAAACTGGTTTGTAAACTCTTTTTGATTGGTTCGTAGAATCACGCTACGATCAAGGGAAGATAATTTGAATTGGTGAAAACCCTGTAGATGGACCCAGAGGTTAGTGGAGTAGAACGGAACAATGCTACTGGGGATACCGAGGATGCATCTGACGGAGCTTTAAATCAACAGAATTCTTCATTTAGCCAAAATAGCTTGCAAATAATGAATTATATAGTGTTCAAAATTATGCTTACATTTATATAAAAAGGGTGATGATGGATTTAAATGGAATAATCTTAGAGGGTTAAATGTTTCATTCTACATGTGATGGAGCTAATTGTTTTTGGAATTCTTGATACCCATAGCCTCTCCCCCTTTACTTGAATGTAAGCTTTTTAATTATAGATTTAAATGGAATAATGTAAAAGGATTTCAAATTTTATTCTGCATATTAAGCAGCTAATAGTCTATGGAAATGAAGCGTATTAAACTGTTTCTCAATACTTTTAAACTGACCACTTAGTGGAATTCTTGATACCCATACCCTCTCCCCTTTTACTTGTATATAAGCATTATAATTATCGAATTTAAATGGAATATTAAGCAGCTAATATTCTATGGAACCCTTGATTAAGTTGAGTAATCGCTGTAAAAACAGAATTTATGTAGTTGACTGGAATTTCTCTGCATAAAAGCCAGACTTCTTTGTTTGATTTTCTATTAATAACAGATCGACTTCACAGAGTTCGGAGCAAGATTTATATGCGACATTTTCACACTTTACACAACCCCAATACTAAATGGAAATGAAGCGTATTAAACTGTTTCTCAATACCTTTAAAACTGACCACTTAGATGATTTACTCGAAGTTTATATTGATCTTAACGGCTGAAAGGCAAGTCGGTCTTGCGACAAATTAACTATTTCTGACCGAGTACTATGTTTACGTCATACGGGCAGGGTGGACATTTACTGTCTATATACTTATTGTACGAGAGTTTATTTGATTATGTTGGTCTGTCTCAATGGTGTTACAAGTTAAAATAGACTTTTTAATCAGATCTGGTCCTTTCTAGAGATGGCGTTCAATTAACGCCACATTGTTAACTGTGTAACTAACAAATCACCCCTTTATTCTCGACAAATCCAACATGAATGAACCACAATCCATGGCTCGAAGTTGAGAATGTTTTCCATTTTCTCTCTTTCCTGTTCTCAAGAGGTTTGGATTTAGCGAACATGAATGGTGCGAGGTATGGTTTTGACACTTGTTTAAGTGAACCATTTTGTAATCTGGTTTATTCTGTGGCTGTTTTATTGTTTATTTAAAGTTCACAGTCAGTTAGTTATCAGTTGATATAATAGACTGACAAATTTTTTGCGGCACTTTTTTTCCTTTTTAAAATTCCTTTTATGTGACATTATTGATTGCTGGTTAAAATGCTTTCCATCTTATTACATATTAGATTTTTGAAAGTGAAACTTGGGACTAACATATAGTTTAATTTTTTTTAATTATTCGCTTGCACGTAGGGGTCTTTAGCAGTGGGAGGAAACCGTAGGACCCGGAAAAAAACCCTGAGGCTGGACAGACGACCCTACTCTTTTGTCGCAGACAACAGGGGATTCTAACCCATGTCAGTTGACTCAATGACAGACTTCATGATACAGCACACACGTGCTAACATCTGGCCATCCAACCCCCAAACTCTTAAAGATTGGTCACATAACTGTCTGAAATTTATATATTGTTAGGCAAAAGGATCAAAACCATAACAAGCATAAAAAAAATTTTTTTTTCAAATAAATAGTTTATAAGATTTTTGGTGTTTGAGGTTCCATTAGTGAGAGACTGTCTTGGCACAGCATTAAATTTACCTAACCAGCAGAAGAGTTATTCACACATTATCATGCTAGTAGATGTTAAAAACAACTGGTTTTCCTGAAAGTTCTTGTATTATGAACTTCACACCATTCTCCAAAATACCGGTACCATTACTGCTAAGTGTTTAAATTACTGACTTGATTCCTAAGTCTAGACATTGATACATGTATTTACAATTAATTTACCTGAACAAGCCGACAGGACTTGTGTCGACCAATTTCTATAATAATGGTGGCGCTCAGACGTGACATGTGTTCACTATTTCCTATAATAACGGTGGCGCTCAGACGGCATGAAAAGAAATGAACAATATTCTGCTATTAAACACCCATGTTTTGATAATTATGGGGTTCTTGGATTACGGGACTCGGATTTAGTATTCGTGTGTCTTGTCAATTCTATCTCTCTCGACATGGAATGAGATAATGGTCCCCTTTTTTTATTAGCATGATGAAAGGTTTGTGGGCGTTTATAAGATTATGGTCCAAGCATTTATTCCTGGTTAGTATACAACAGGTCTTTCAGTTTCAAAACTTTACAAATTATTTTCATATTTTCTTTTATTAATATGACAATAGTTTGTAATTATGTTAGCGCACACACAGGGGTCTTTCCTGTGAGAGGAAACCAGAGTACCCGGAGTAAAGGTTGAGAAGGAACCCCTATCTACAAGCCACATACGCTTGAAACCACAACCGCAAGCCTGAGGTGACCGGCCAGCTAGAAGTCGAAGCGTGACACTCTAGACCGCTAGGCCATCCCAACCTCCCTTAGGAAAGCCTAATTCTATTTCTTTTATAAAGCTTGACTTATGTTTAGTAAATTCTAGATGTGAGCCGATTTTTGATCCCTCATTTTGAAAGAAGTCTAGGGCTGTAGGCACTGATGAACAGACTGTGAAAGGCGTGAAAGATACACATAATCATTATGACATTTTCAAGTTGTAAGAAAATGACAGTCAAAACACTTCTCATATACTACCTATAGCTGACTGACAGCCTTTATCAAAATATACTTACAAAGACTCTCCTTTTCACACCTTAATTTACGGGTGGACTCCATTTGGAGCCCATTATAATATTGAGGATAAGCAATTGTAACTGTTGGAATTTTTTTTTTATAGAGATGACAGCTTCAAGCAGCTTTGTCTTATTGGCTTTGGTTGCGTACAGTGCGGTCCTCCTGCTCTAGCTGCTATAGCTGAATGGCAGCTTTCATCGAAATTCCTTTTAACACCTTAGTTAAAGATTATGAAATCCATTTATAAGCGAAATCTAATATTGAGGACAAGTAATTGTAGGCCTAAGTGTTGGACAAAATGTTATTAACAATGACAGCTTCAAGAGGGAATCTAATAAATACCCATTGAGTCTATATTTATGCTTTACTAGATATACATAGAAGATATAATAATATACACCGGTCAGTTACCTAGTTTCTTTATTAATCAACCAAGCATTTCTGACCGGATGCTAATAATCGTGTCTTATTCTAAAGGTCATCACTGTCGGACTTTTGAACATTAATTGGAAAGTAATCGGTGAAAAATATTGAAATGACAACTCACATACCAAGATAATTTACACATTCCAGTATATTGAATTACCATCTAGTTAACCTTTAAACATCACTGAATAATATTAAATCTTTACAACTACAGAGATGGTGTCGGCTGATATTGTTGAATAAAGGGAGCTAAATCCTAAATTGTTGACTATTATAAGGCCACAGATCACTAAAGATTTCCCTATTAACTTTAATGTTAATTCTCGTCTCTTAGACCAGCTATAGCTTTTCCCAAAATTTCCGATGGATGGAGCAACATGTGGCAAAGTCTTGCCCATAAGGATGTATGATTGGTTTTCCGTCCCAAGGTACCAATGACAATGCACCAATGACAATGTGGAACTGCGCCAGAAAATCCCTGTGAACTGTCTGGGCCAACATAAGGATCAAAATCTAGACCTCCAGGTTAGCGAGCCAACATCTTACTCACTGAGCAACATATGATGGTATGATGTTTTCAAAAATAAGATGTTAAACTTTGACATTGGAAACAATCAATAATAATGCATTATAAAAACAGGTGCAATCTGAAACTCTAAACAGAATATTTCCCTGGAACATGTATTAAAACCATTGATTGCCATTTCCATTTTTTAGAAAATATCTACCTCCCCTCCTCCCTCTGTACACAGGTCTTAGCTGAAGCTACTTCCTGTTTTTAGAATATGATTTTGCAATCTTTTCATTATCGGCCTTAGGCCATGGACCATGGATTGGGTTTATTGGGAAGTTCTTCCCTTTTATTTAATAAAAAACATATTGTTTGGTTTGATTTGTTCTTCTGCTTCTGGATAGGCAGATGTCTTTGTTGTGGGATTAGTGTTTAGGTGCCAGACTCGTCTTTGATTATATACATTTGTTGTTATCTGAATCAATCTGTAGGGATGAGAAGAGATCAATTTCTGATTGTGATTGATTGACTGTCATGTAACCTGCTATCATTAACCTTTATTAATTAGATCATACACATGGTGATTGACAGCTTTATTAGACATAATAATTTGTAATTGATTCCTAACTGATTCATTCATGCCTTGATTTAATATGTCAGGCAGACAACATGGAGCAGTTACGCTTATTTTCTCTAATAGTAGTGATTGATTTATTTATTTCTACGTTTGATGAAAATAAATGTAGACAACAATAATTATACTGTGGTAATTTGTCTCATGCCTCAAGGCCATTACACCAACATTGTTAGAGCAACGAACGTTTCCAGATGGCCGATTTAGAACCAAAGGTTTTCAAAATTCTTATAAAAATCATTCATTATATTTATAGATCATTATGCTATAGAATTTTCAAGCCTTTTGAAATGTTTAAATAAAAATCTGGTATAAAATATTGAGGGGTAAATGAATGAAAGATTGCGAGCACAACTGGATAGGTGGGTTCGGATTCCCCAATTATTTGATTCTCAGAAGCATGAGGTTCTCCAGATAATTGTTCTAATAAGAACATATCTTAAATGCATACATTGCTTGATAACGACTAGAGAAGCCTAGTTGAAACGTAGCTCAGTAATAAGCAGTAATTGTATTCCATAGAATTGTGACCTGTATACTCTAGTTCAATTACTAAATGCCATTGAAACAGTTAATCTTAAATGCACTCTGATTATAATTTAATTACTCTCGAAACCCATGCTTTAGTCGTTTACACAAATAATTTTGTGTTGTTTCTTTTATTTGTTTCGGTATTGTGTTCTCCAGTGCAAAGGACGAATACTTTGTCTTATCTTTTTGAATTTTCATTTTCTTATAATCTACTTTATCGATTTATGTTCTACGTCTATTTTACATGATTATTCATTAAGAAAAATTGTTTTTTTCAGGTTAAAGACGGAGTAGAAGGAAATAAAAATGGATGGAAGGCTGACTTTGTTGAGGAAAAACAAGAGAAGATAATGGCTGATAAAACATCTAGAATGATCGGAGAGGAGGTAGTGTATTATATTTACTTTCCTCAAGATTTACGGTTCCTTCCACTGCTAAAGACCCCTACGTGCAAGCGAATTATTGAAATAAAGTTTAACTATATGTTAATCCCAAAATGACCTAGTTTGTGTCGAGTGGGCGAGTGTATGTTAAACCCCATTTATCTCTCTCTCTCTCTCTCTCTCGTCTTTCCTCAGGATTTAAAATTATAATATTAAAGCAGATTTTACTTGGTCATGGAGAACCACTTTCCAGTATTATTTCAATGGGAAAGACAACTCAGTATGTTGAGACGATGAATTTGAAGTAAATTTCTGAATGTTTTGGAGCCATGGTGGTTACGTGACATAGGGCTTGCTTATTAACTAGAAGATCCCAGGTTTGCTTAGTTTGTTGGTTGAGAAAGTTACGGATTGGTTTCCTCATGTCAGTGGTTGGAGAAGAGAGAAATAAATCGGGTTTAATGTCCACTCGACACAAACTAGGTCATTTTCGGACTAACATGGTTCAATTTTATTTCATAAATCCAATTGCGTGTAGAGGTCCTAAAGAAAACCCATGAGATCGGACAAGTGACCCTACTCCTCATCAAGTACAAGCTGGGAATCAAACCCATGCCACTTGACTCAATAACGACCTTATGTTGCAATGAGCATGCATTAACCATGGTAAGGAGAAGTGTCTTGTCATTTAAATGGGATGAAAAATTGGCATGCACCTTTGAAAGTTTGTATTCGATGAATAGTAACTGTTTGGCCAAATTTTCCTCAGTGCATTAGTCCGGTTGTTGCCTAAAAGTAAGACGTTAAACCTTGTGGCATTTCATTTCTAGTGAATTTCTAAATGTTTTAATTTTAAAACATCTAAAGAAATAACTAATGTTTGTTTTATTTTACAGAATGATTTTAAAGAAGAAGAAGAAATATACCAAGAAATTGAATCAAATTCTCCAACCCCTAAATGTTTACCACATTCCACCATTTTTTACGCCAAGTCTAGAAAGTATTTTCTTGTAGTGGTGGTGTTAACATTCCTAGTAGGATTAGCGTATGCTGCTGTTAAATTTCCCTCAGCAGACGTCAGATTGAATATTGGTATACCACGTAATCTTATCAGTAAGTAAAACATTTGTTTAGCTTTGAGGGAGGGGGGGGTATATGGCCGAATATTTAGCATGTGCCCGCACTGTATCATAAAGCCTGTCATTGAGTCAACCGGTGTGGTTTCGAATCCCCTGTTGTATGTGGCAAGGAGTAGGGTTGCCTGTCCAACCTTGTGGGTTTTCTCCGGGTGCTCTGGTTTCCTCCCACTATTAAAAACCCCTACGCACGAATTATTGAAATTAAATTAAACCATATGTTAGTCCCAAAATGACCTAGTTTATGTCAAGTGGATGTTAAACCCCATTTCTGTCTATCTCTCTTTTGGCTTTGTTTAGTGTCCTTTCATTATTTGAGTAAGTTTGGATTAATATTTTGAGATGGGGTTTCGGAAGTAAAGCATTTGTTAAGCTTTAGTTAGTGCCTTTTGACTATTTGAGTAAGTTTTGATTAATTATTTGAGCTGAGGGTTTTGGAAAGTCAAAAATATTTTATTAGAACAGGTTTGCAACAGAGTTGTCCCCCTTGATGCACAAGAAAGTCAGTTAAATGCTATTTTCTTGATATTTTAAATATAAACCATTGAATTGTAATTTATATTTCATTGTCAATGGAATTGTTTTTGTGCTTTAATATAGTTTGTTTCTGAAAACTTGAAACTGTTTGTAAAACTGAAGGGTGAGACAGAAATGTGATTTATAAGACAGAGTTATTTCCCCTTATGTATTTGTTCTAATAATTGTCTTCTATATGTGTTTAATAAGACAACACTTATTGATATCCAAAATTTTTATTATTTTAAAAAGTATTTTTATTATCTTAAACAATGATTTTATCATTAAATCTGAAACGGATTGGGGAACAGACTATGTGTAACCCCTCTCTGTGATTTAGATACATGTACACATTATAAATATATACATACATGCATAGTATGCATGTATGTATATATTTATAATGTGTACATGTATTGCATACATACATAATTACATAATATAGAAAATGATAGGATACATAATAGATAATGTAGAGATTTATGTGATTGTATAGTGTTTAATTAATAGGATAATTGAATTTGGCTTTCAGAAATTGAAGCTTATGGCTCAGCATCTGTAATTCGGCATTAGTGTAGTTAGTGCAGAAAAGAAGTATGTTAATCCCAATTTCATTTCATTTCTGCATTTCAGGAAAAGTTCGGATGTATTCTGGTGATCCAGATATAAAAAGATTAAACCTCAATAAGACTATTCTATCTTTAGTATCAAGATTACAACTATATGGTAAGTATAAATACATAATTTAAAGTTTGGTTTAATTAATTGAAAAAATTTGTTTAAATGGCATTTACCGTATTTCCTCGAATACAACCTCGGGGCTCTATTGCGTTCAGCACCCCCCGACCCCCGGGTTCTATTCGAGGCCCGGGTTATAATCGAGGCCGGGTTGTATTTTTTTAGACCCGAATTAATGCTTCAAAACCTTGTATAAGAGTGACATTTTGGACAAGTAAAACAAGCAGACAGGGTCGGTCTTGCAAAAACGATGGCTAAACTCTCTGTGCGTGACATAAGACAATTCTACTTCCTGTGCAGGAATCACTAATTAATTAATATTTTGACAGGGAGTATTCAGTTTTTACTTTAGACCCGGGATATATTAGAGACCCTGGTTCTATTCGAGACTCGGGTTGTATTTATCTCAACACCCCCTTACCCCCAGGTTCTTTTCGAGGCCCGGGTTGTAATCGAGGCCGGGGTTGTATTCGAGAAAATACGGTAACTCAAAATACACAGGTCACAATTCTTTTCAGTACCAACCACTACTGCTTATCACTGAGTGACGTTTCCACTAGGACTCTCCAATCTTTGTCAAGAATTTTGTTCTTTGTATTATTTAATATGCCTGGTTGTACGTGGCAAGGGGTAGGGTCATCTGTCAAACCTCGTGGGTTTTTTCTCTGGGTCCTCAGGTTTTCTCCCACTGCTAAAGACCCCTACAAGCAAGCGAATTATTGAAATAAAATTAAACCATGTGTTAGTCCCGAAATGACCTAGTCTGTGTCAAGGACTAACACATGGGTAATTTTTAAACCCAATTTCTCTCTCTTGTCAGACACACACGCATCACCCGTGACAAGCGTAGCTGGGTTTGGTTGGAAGAATTTTCTTCTCTGCCCATTGATGTTTAAACCCACACATAGAAGAGTCAAGAGTCTAGTGCCCTCCCTGCTTAAGCATACATTATGTAAGAGCTAAATCCGTCTATTGCAGTCTTCCTTTAGGCCGGAAATGTTATCTCAATTATTAATTAGACATTAATTAACTTATCCAGACCATAATTAACTCTTGATGTCATCGCTATCCTGCGATCTTTAGTGGATTATGATCCGATTTGCTGCATAACTTTCCTTCATGATTTAATCATGAAATCGGTAATCAAGACTATGCTTTTTATTGTCTTTTTATTGTACAGACTTTTGTAATGATGATTGAGGCTAGACGGAAATTTCAATCGTTTAATTCTCGGTTTATAGTAGATGAATTTGACTGACACGTTTTATCTATTATAGTGAGAACTGCCAACTCTTTATCTACTCTCCCATAATGTATCTTTTACAACCACAGTCCCCTTTTTTTTTTATTTTGCTTCTTTTAAATAACCTCCTAAATATGTAAACTCCCGCATCCCAGACAAGGGAGATAACATAGACGGGGGGAAAGTTTTAAAAACCAAAATTAAAAAATGATTATAGCAAAGCAGTGATTATAAAAGGATTTTTAAAAGGCTCTTCTTATTTTACTTCTGATAGAAAAGGAATACAAGTATATTTAAATTATACTCCTGTTGTATATCGACTTTCTTACTTTTTTCAAATAATTGATATAAACAGACTTTCTTGTATATTATATTATTATATATGGCATTAAAATTATTTAGACATCAAACTGATGCCACAAATATAAACAATGTTTGCTTATCTTTGCTTTTTTTTAATGTACTGAAAATTATGTAAATTGTATAATATGACTTTAGTTGAAAATAAAATTATATTTAAAAAAAAAAAAAAAAAAAAATAAATAAATAGGCAAAAAATAAATATTTAAAGCTATGATTTATTTTGTAGATAAAAGTGAATGTAATGATGATCTATCTCTGTGTGAAACGTATGCTATATGTGATGATATTGATGCTAGTGATTCGTTAGCATGTCGATGTAAACGAGGATTTTACTTTCATTCACAACAATGTCATGGTAGGTTGCTTTATTTTGATCTCGAGGAGGGGGGGGGGTGGAATGGCCTAGTTGTCTAGAGTGCTGCGCTTCGACCTCTTGCTTGCAGTTGTTTAAGTGGCATTTAGTAACTGGATGAGAATAACGTCGCTGAAATAAACTCTTTAAGTAACTTGTATTCCATATAATTGTGTCATGTGTTACTCTTGCTTGCAGCTGTGGTTTCGAGCCCTGGTGTGAGCGTATGTGGCATGGAGATAGGGGTGCCTTCTCAACCTCGTGGGTTTCCTCCAGGCACTCTGATTTCCTCCCACTGCTAAAGATCCCTATGTGCAAGTGAATTATTGAAATAAGATTAAACCATATGTTAGTCCCGAAAGCTGTGTTGAGTAGACGTTAAAACCCCCATTTCACTCTCTATTTCTTTATTTAATCTCATTTTTCTAACATAAATTGAATCTGTGAAAGAAATAAAGTGATTTTCTCACAGTGAGAATATTATTTACTGTCAAGCTGTTAGCACTATTACTTTGAATATGAACACTGGACTTAGAGATTAGCCCCAGTTGGAGAAGAATAGTAAGACATTAAACCCCATTCCATTCATTCACTGGACTCACAGCTGGCAATGTCTCAAATATTTGTATCCTACTGAGAGATAATACCAATGTGGCAGTTTTTCTCTCATTTTTTTTAATAAACAATGTTTTTATTCATAAATCTGAATTTGGATTTGGGATCAGGCTGTGTCTTTGTGTAACCACTATCCACAGTCTGTTCCCCAATCCAAATTCAGATTTATGAATAAAAATATTGTTTATAAAAAAAATCAAAACTGTGGATTTATACAGCCTTGTAAATACCTATTACCTTTACAATAAAAAAGATGCTTATAGTTCAGTTAGATATTTTTGCCTACATTTTGAATACAGAAATATAACACTTGTCTTTATTCTTTTAAAGGGACAATAACACTCTTGCTGGCTTGACAGGTTCAGAAATTTTTTTTTAGTCTTATTCTAACTACAAGATGTTTAAGTGTCTTGCATATTGTGTAAATTATCCAATACACCTATCTTACTTGTCCAAAGGGTCCGAAAATATGTTTAAATCCAAGTTGCAGTTGAAAGTGCATACGTAAGGCTTTTCAAACCATGTTACGGCATGTAGTTGAATTTTTCCAATTTTTAAAATTAGGTGTTTTGAGATAAAATTTGTATCATTTTTTAATTGAAATATTGTAAAATACTACAAATTGTTGACCAGAATAAAGATTGGAACATATTATTCAGTTACAACAAGAGTGTTATTGGGGCTTTAACATAATATATATACGCAGAAATATAAACCTTGTTTTTGTTGGTAATGAAATAATCCAGATATAAAGTAAAGTAAAGTAATAAATAAATATATACATAATAACAAGGTAACACAAGCTCTAAGGAGCTCTTAAACCGACAAAAATAAAACAGTGTATACAGACAGAGACACTTTTGCAAGCACTATGCATAAGGCCCGTAGCCAGGGGGTGACACAGGGGGGGGGGGGCAACTGCCCTCCCAATACTGAGTCTTGTCCCCCCAATATCACAAGAAAATTGGCCTTTACCGGAAAAATCGTGCAGATGCCCATGCTAGTTGGCCCTCTCGAAAACATTTTTGCCCCCCCAAAAACAACTTCCTGGCTACGGGCCTGCTATGCATGAGTGGATGAGACACATGTACAATATATTAAGCATTAAGACAAAATAAATTTTTAAAAAATGCATATATATATATATGTAGGTAGAGCCAAGAGAGAAGGAAAAATTTTTAGTTTTAGCTGTGAGGCAGCAAGGGATGGATACGGCAGGCCCTACATTTACATTTTTGACCCCCACACTAGCTATTTGATGATTTACTGATGTATATTATATAATGTCTGATTTCAGCTTGTACTCTAACTTGTCCAGACGGTCATTATATGACATCATCATGTTCTGCTACTAGTGATGTTGTCTGTAAAGGTAAATTTCCAACATATTTATTACTATTTAGGTGTTGAAGCAAATAATAAATACTTGCCATATTCAATTTTATTGAATAAATATTTTGAAATATAAAAAGGTCTTCAGAAAAATTACTTTGGGCTCTATCTCTAAGCAACACAGGGGTTTGGATGGCCGAATGGTTAGCATGTACTCGCTGTCATTGATTCAGGTGCCATGGTTTCTATTCCCCAGTTTTATGGACAAGGAGTAGGGCCACCTGTCCATCCTCGTGAGTTTCTCCAGGGCCTTCGGTTTCCTCCCACTGCTAAAGATCCCTATGCGCAAGCAAATTATTGAAATAAAAATGGAATCATAAATGTTAGTCCAGAAATGGCCTAGTTTGTGTCAAGTGAACTTTAAACCCCATATCTCTCTCCCCCTCTCTCTCTCTCTCTCTATCTCTCTCTCTCTCTCTCTCTCTCTCTCTCTCTCTCTCTCTCTCTCTCTCCTTCTCTCACTTAGCAACACAAGATAGGGAAGATTTGGCGACCTTTCAAAAATGAAATATTTGGCAGTATACATTATTTAATGTTTGTATATTATTTTATGTTATATTGATGTATTATTGTTACAGAATGTACAGGTTGTCATGGTTCACAATATGAAGCTGCTGTCTGTACAACCACCAAAGACACTATCTGTGTTGGTATGTTCTGTTATAATTTATAAATCTTGAATCTCCGGTTGTATGTGACATGGAGTAGGGTCGCCTGTCCAACCTCATAGTTTTCTCCAGGTCCTCTGGTTTCCTCCCACTGCTAAAGACCCCTACGCGCATGCAATTATTGAAATAAAATTAAACCATATGTTAGTCCCAAAATGACCTAGCTGTGTTGAGTGGACGTTAAACTCGTCTCTCTCTCTCTTTCTCTGATATACTGGTACAATCAAACAATGATAGCCTATATCTTAATCTATCTCAAATTGTTTTACTAAAGACTAAATTAAAGGTCTGGCTATTCCTGGAATTTTAATTTCTAACAATGGACTGTGTAAATAGCTGGGAACATTGGGAGAAAAATTGGTACTGAACGGTTACTTCCATAAATGAAATAATATCACAAACATTCTGATTTAACAAGGCACCGCTGTGTACAAAATACATGATTTAATCTTAAAGTGTACAACTTGCATGACAATTGACATCGAACAGCCACTTTAAAGGAAAATTTAATTTTCATATTTTTTGCAGATGTATCCTTTCCAGTAGGATTCATACCACCTAATTCTACTTCTGTCTACGGTAAGTCTATTGTGAAAATACAATGTGAATCATGAATGGTTAAACTGCAAATGACTTCATTTTATAATCTTATGTTCAAGGAGGAGTTAGAATGAATGAATGAATGAAATGGGGTTTAATGTCCTACTGTTATGCACTTAACCTGAGCTAAATGAAGATGGCCATACACCATACAGTGTGCTATGAGGGAAATTTTGCCCGGGCAGAGGCGCTACGGCCTACTCTTATATCGAATTCCAACTACCAAGGGATCTTTTACATGCACACGGGACCTCAGTTTTCGTCCCATCCAAACGACTAGGCAGCTGTCCTTGTCAGGCCCTCCTTCTGCATCACTGACAAGAGGAAATCACGTCGGAAAATCGAGATGAACTTTCTCGGCCAATGCAGGGATCGAACATCCGACCACCTGGCTAGCGAACCAGCGCCTTATCCACTTAGCCACCGTCCGTGATCCCCTCAAGGAGGAGTTGGATGGCTGAATGGTAAAGCATGTGTGCTGTATCATAAAGCCTGTCATTGAGTCAACGGTCATGGATTTGAATCCCCGGTTATATGAGTCATGGAGTAGGATCGCCTGTCCAACCTCTACTCGCAAGCGAATTATTGAAATAAAATTAAAACATATGTTAGTCCCAAAATAACCTAGTTTGTGTCGACTGGACGTTAAACCCCATTTCTCACTCTCTCTCAATCAAAGATACCATCAGTTAATTTCATTTAAGTTGTAGAAACTTTTATTTATTATTTTATGTTAAATTTGTATATTACTTCAAATATATTTCAGATGGGACTAACATCAGTATGACGTCATCATCTAATGTGTTTTTAGAAAGACTGAGAGATATGAAAGAGTTGGAAACAACTATGTACATCACCAATAATCAGCAGTCTTTAGATTTCGTCTGGAAGCGGGAATCAGGATTAGAGATTAAAATCAGCGTATCTGGTGTCTATTTGGTACCAGAATACGTAGATTTAGATCACGAAGATGATACTGCTTATTTTCTCCATTTTGATAAAAATGTGTCGGAAGAAACGAATAAATTATATCAACATGTGGTCAACTATTACTGCAGGTAGGCCTAATTGTGATTTATTTCTTACAGTTCCAACCTCGTGGGTTTTCTCCGGGTCCTCCGGATTCCATCCACTACTAAAGACCCCTGAGCGCAAAGAAGTTTTGAAATAAAATTAACCCATATGTTAGTCCCAAAATGACCTAGTTTGTGTCGAGTGGACGTTAAACCCCATTTCTCTCTCTTTTATTACTTATAGTGCTGTTGAACTATCATTATGTAGTAGATATCTCAGGAAAGAAAGGGATTATTCATGTCTGAACAGTAATATTTATAATAAGAAATATTTCCCTACACATAGAAAACAAGCACAGATATCCAATAGGGATTGGGACAGGGGCTTGTATTTTAGTCTTTTCTACCGGTCTTGACTGATTTAGTAATAAAATTGACCTACTGGATAATTAGCCTGTCAATCTACTTATATGCCATAAATTAGAATTGCTAAGAAACACAATAAATACAGCTCATAAAGGCCCTGATTCTGATCCCATTTAGGAAATATAACAGCCATTTTGAAATAAGATGCTTTCAAAACAATAATTTTCTATGAAAATATGATTATTATATACTAAATAGGTGAGAAGGGCATTTGGTCCTCTTTGACGATTTCCTGTATTGAAAGGAATGCTTCTGGAAATTTTTAGAACACTTTTTCTTATGATTCGTTAATTAAAGTCTACAAACTCTAAAACAACTTTGATTATTTGACTTTGGTTTAATAAAATTAAATATAATCAATATTCTGGTTTAATAAAACTGAATATAATCAATATTTTGGTTTAATAAAATTGAATATAATCAATATTTTGGGTATTTAATTTAGGCATCTAATACCACTTTTTCTTATGATTCGTCAATTAGAGTCTGCAAACTCTAAAACGACTTTGGTAATTTGACTTTGGTCTAATAAAATTGAATATAATGAATATTTTTTGGTATTTATTTTAGGCATCCCATACCAGATTATTATTCTGTTCATTTCGATACCATCAAAAATCGTCTGACAGAAGCTGAAGAAGTTGTCTGTGATTCTAAAGATAAAAAGAAAACAAGTTGTCCAGACAATTATGAAGATGGAGAAACATATTTAAACAGAAAAATCAACAAAATCTGTAATGAATATGAGGTAAATTTTGATATATTTCGATTTAGGTTGTCCAACCTCGTGGGTTTTCTACGGGTCCACCAGTTTCCTCCCACTGCTAGAGACCCCTAAATGCAAGCGAAAAAAAAAATTAAACCATATGTTGGTCCCAAAATGGTTAAACCTCTCTCTCTCTCTCTCCCTCTCTCTCTCTCTCGATTAAGGTTGACTGAAAAAAGGGGTTGGATTTGGATGATAAATATTAAGCATGTGTGCTTTGTATCATATTGCCTGTCATTGAGTTAACTGTCCAAACTCGTGGGTCCTATGGTTTCCTCTCACTTCTAAAGACCACTACCTGCAAGCGAATTATTGAAATAAAAAGGAACCATATGTTAGTCCTGAAATGATCTTTTTTGTGTCGAGTGGACATTAAACCCCATTTCTCTCTCTCTTTCTGTCTTGTGACTGAAAAGTAATTTAAAGGGCTAATCCCGATGTTTGTTTTGGGAATAAAACTGCTTAATTTTGTGTTAAAATCCCTTAAAATATTCAGTCAAGGGCCGAGCAACTACATCAGTATTTAAGATACGTTTTCAAAGACTTAAATCCGTCAGTCTTCATCTGGAATTTGAGACCGGTGCCCCAAGGTGTATTTTGTGGTATCTGGATTAAACCAAACATAAAAATAATGTGTAGTTGAAATTTTCCTTTCTCTATCAAGTATGGCACATGGGTTATTCACTGCATACCCCTCTCAAGTAACTGCACTGTGGTTTAAAGGAGTTAAGCCTTTAACTCAATATTATCTATGAATGTATTCAATTTTGGTCAATATTTAAATTATGTGGAAATATAGGATCCTAAATCTAATATTTAAGACACCATAAACATTTGTAATGAACTAGTTAACCCTCTCACTCCACAAAATTTCTAAGTATAGATTCCTTGTTTCATTGTATTCTATAACCATTAATTTGATAAATCCAGAGTTTGATGTTTTGTTAAAATTTCAGCCAGAGAGACGTAAAAATTTAGTAAAATTATCATCTTTAAACCTCAACAATATTATCTGCGATGAAACAAATGATCTGCTAACAGAGGTGTTCGGACAAACCATGCCGGAGACAGAAAAATTGAGATTTCCAAGTGTTGAATGTTCTCAGTATGCTGCTGAATGTGAGAAGTGTTTAAATGCCAAAACATGTACAAATAATAGTATGTAGGATTTTATTTTCACCCCTTAAGGGAGGTGGCTCCAATTCAATGAGAAAATATTAAATAAATTTGACATTTATTTTAATTACTTGTTTCTACTACTGCTTATGACATTCACATATAGATAATTATGTACCTTGGTGTATTAGCTTTACTAGGATATATAACAATCTATATTTTATCAAGCAGTATTTATTTTTCGCTTTTCCTCAACGGCATGGGGTGGTCATCCTGGATTATGGGGAATGGGCGTGGTCCGGGTTCCGAAATGCAAATTTTAAAAAACTTGTGTGATAACGATAAAGTCCTGAAAATTTCAGAGCATTAGCTTTAATAGTTCATAGTGCAATTTAAAAAACAAATATTTTCTCATTGAATTGGAGCCACCCCCCTTAATTTGTCATCTGTTTGATTTTGTCTTTTAGACGGGATCAATTGTGTCTAATTTTATATTTTTCGATCTTGCTAACAGTTATAGAAGTGGCTTAACTGATTGATAAGAAGAGTTGTATTGATATTCGGATGATAACTTTCATAGTTGTGTCCCTTTGTTATGAAGAGTATTTCTGTTGGTGTGTCGTTCGTATTTCTAGTTGATACCTAAGAGGTGACAATAATAAATGTATCTTTTTGAAATTGATATGGGTTGTCTATACTTGACAATGATTTGATGGGAAAGTAACAGAATGGTCTAATATCTATGGAAATGACATAAATATGCCTCTGATGTCACAACTGTAGTCGATCATGTGACCGACTGTAGTCACAATTGTAGTCGATCATGTGACCGACTGTAGTTTAAAGGACCTAAGTCTGTTACTCAAAATCCTCCAAAATCTTCGACATCGAAAACATGAATTATTGGTCAATTTCAATCAACATTGATGATGTAAACTTACCGGGAAAAGATGAGCTTCTGATATCCGATATTTAAGATGAAATAATTTTTCTAACATTGGTACACGATTCGTGTACCATAATGCGCTTCAGCCCTAGTTGTATTGAGAGACTCGGGGGACGAGGCTAGACACATTGCACTGTATCACACGGCATATGTAAACTGGAATAACCAGGCGCTAAAAATGCGCACTGTTTTGAGACTGCTGGCTTATTTCGTCGAACATAACTGATTTAAATTGGAGTAAAAATGGAAACAATTGAATGTAAATCGATTTAGCTCCTTTAATGGCTGAAAAGAACAGACAGTTTGTAGTACATGTACCATGTTATAAAATACAGGTTTTAATGAAGATGGTTATAGTATATCATGTTATATATTGCTATAGTATATTATGTTATAAATAGTTATAGTATATCATGTTATATTGTTAAAGTATATCATGTTATAAATAGTTATAGTATATCATGTTATATATAGTTATAGTATATCATGTTATATATAGTTATAGTATATCATGTTATATATTAGTTATAGTATATCATGTTATAAATAGTGATAGTATATCATGTTATAAATAGTGATAGTATATCATGTTATATTGTTATAGTATATCATGTTATATTGTTGTAGTATATCATGTTATATTGTTATAGTATATCATGTTATATATTACAGGTTATAATGAAGATTGTTATATTATATCATGATAGTGATATTATATCATGTTATATAGTTATAGTATATCATGTTATATTACAGGTTACAATGAAGATTATTATGGTATATCATGTATATTGTTATAGTATATCATGTTATATATCGTTATAGCATTTCTCGTTATATTACAGGTTACAATAAAGATTATTATGGTATATCATGTTATATATTACAGGTTATAATGAAGATTGTTGTAGTATATCATGTTATAGTAATAGTTTTTGTCTACAGTATTATAGATCAACATGTCCACCAGCTCCTGTTAAATGTGCTAAAGGTGAATTTTCTATATTGTCACCCTGATTAATAATATCATACATAAAACTAAAAAAAGGCCTAGTCTCAGAAGCCTTCAGCTAAATAAGAAGCATATCTGATTAATAAACCTATTAAGGAAGTGTCACACTAAACACTATTAATGGATAACAATTACTGGTTTATTAGTAACATGTTTATAAAACAGTAATTGTTATCCAAAAATAGTGTTTAGTGTGTTACTGTTCAGTTACTAAATGCCAGTTAAAGAAACAATGGAGTGTGTTTAATTGTTCAAACAAACACCAAGGTATTGTGTACAAATTGGTAATGTACATAGAAGTTGTTTAATGGGAAAAGGTGTAAACTTCTGTTAGTCTAGTGGGTTGGATGGCTGAATGGTAAGCATGTGCGTGCTGTATCATAAAGCCGGTCATTGAGTCAACTGGCGTGGTTTCGAATCCTCAGTTGCATGTGACAAGGAGACGGGTCGTCTTTTCTACCTTGTGGCGATTCTCCGGGTCCTCATATTTCTTCCCACTGCTAAAGACCCATACGCACAAGAGGATTATTGAAATAAAATTAAAAACCATATGTTAGTACCAAAATGACCTAGTTTGTGTGGAGTGGACATTAAACCCCATTTCTCTCTTTCTCTATCTGTTAGTCTTAAAAAGTATTACATTCAAGAAAGACCCAATTTTTTTGGGGGGAAAGAAATGGGTTTTTAATGTCAACTCAACGCGTATTTGGTCATTTCGAAATGGTTTATTTTGTTTTCATTCGCTACTTGACTCAATGACCTACAGCTTCACCAATTCAAATACAATTGACTCGGAACTTGGCACACTTGTTCCTTGGACAATTGGGCATTGATTGATGGACCTCGATGGCGATGACATCATGTTTGGGTTCCTGGTCCATAGCATGCTTATACTTGTTGAATGCGTTAATGTTAAAATATTTCACAATTTTTACTTTAACATGAGGTATGATATTTGATTTTAGGTAACGTGAACCAGTTTACATTATCGCCCGTGTTTGAGAAGATCGGAGAACGTTTCATGTGTCATCTTAAATACAGAAAACCAAAATACCTCTACAACGTTACCTACGTGCTACAGATACCTGGATCCAATTACGTTTTACCTCAACAAAACTTTAGTTTTTTCTCCGACAGTCTCGATTCGCATCAAACCCAGAACCAAAAAGTCGACTTTTTAAACGTTCTTCATGATGTGCGTTATAAACTGGAAGATGAAGTCTTAATTATAGCCAATCATAAAGATTATAGCGATCAGATGGGAGAATTTCAGTTACATCCCTTTAAATCACATGATGAATTCAACCAAGCACGAGGTTATAAAGTAAAACAAGATGCTCATTTTAGATATTCGACACTTGTGCAGTTTTATCGGCCATTTTCCTATAGTTCGTCAACTTGGTACAGAGATGGGTGTCTTAAAAATCTATCGAAGGTTTTTCCGAATCAGACACAGTATAAATCAACATCAATACCAGTAACGGTTAAAGTGTTGAATACGAAGAATGAAATGCAGCATCAGATGTATCGCAGTAAACGCTCACCAATAGTTAAACTATCTGTTAACAGTAAGTTCAGGATCAATCATTTTAGACCAGGGAGGTGGGTGGCTGAATGGTCAGAGTGTTCACTTTGTTTCATAAGGTCTGTCATTGAGTCAACTGCCGCAGTTTTGATTCCCCGGTTGTATGTGACAAGGAGTAGGGTCACCTGTCCAACCTCATGGGTGTTCTCCAGGTCCTACGGTTTCCCACAACTGCTAAAGACTCCTTCGTGCAAGCGAATTATTGAGAAAAAATTAACCCGAAATGACCTACTTTACGTCGAGTGGACGTTTAAAGTTGAACTCCATTTCTTTCTCTCTTTTAAGAACTTGACTAATATGTGAAATTCAAAAAGAGGCACCTTCTTAAACTGAAACTGTACGATCCCACATGTTAGGCTTATCTAGTTGCTTATAAAAATTTATAGCTAGAGTTATTTCAGAGGGAGGATTTATTTTAACACTATGATCAAATGATGTAATATTTTGTTTCAGAGGGAGAATCTATTTTATCTTTCTTCCAATCAACAACTGGCAGAGCTTATATAAATTCTAACTCATTAAAAGCTGCTATAAAATGGGATCCAATTCCCGAACTGTGGTCACTCCATGTATCAGGTAGGGGGAATACATACTAAAAAAAAATTTTCTTTTTTCCATAGCTTTGTTTGTTTTCATTGCATGTGAATAAGTTCAGTTCTCATGATTTAATATTTTAGAACTAGAAATTGAGACAAATCAAGTCTCAACGCGTATTGCAATCGTTTCCGATTTTACTCTAATTTCAAATCAGTTATGTTCGGCAGATATGCCTGGAGTCTCAATTGAATGGCAATGTCTAGCGTCTGGTTATTCAAGTCTACACTGGTAGTATTTATTGTGCATGCTCTCCAGATAAGAATATGATGTCACCGTTTGACATGACTTGCTGATTATGTCTAGCCTCATTCTTCAAGTCCCTTGTTACAAATGGAGCTGAAAAGCATTATGATACACGATCCGTGTACCAATGGTAAAATGTTTATTTTGCCTTGAAGTTGTATAATTCTAATTGAATATGTCATACTAAAATATTTTTTTCTTTTTTTCAGGTTCTTTAGATAGTTGTCCTGGAATCCTAAATATTCAAATATTTGATAAACTTCTGGTGCAGAGTCTGGGTTTATTTGATGCTTTTGTTGATTGCGGCGACAATTTCTGGATAACTTTTAATTTCACGAGTTCCAGAACACATCTCCCGGATGTTTTCATTGTTCACATAAATGACTCAACAACCCAACATCATTTGGTACTTTCATCAGTTGTTGCATCCAAGACATTGTCCAATAAGATATCCTCTTCCATGGCAGTTAGTGAGAAAATTATTGACCAATCATCGCCTTGGATACCCATCATTGTCATTCTCATGTTGGCCCTGATTGCTCTGTGGATACTGTTTGTACTGTATTTATGTCTGACTGTTCGCGCTCCGTTGAATTATGAACGGAGAGATACTAAAATCGAAATGACCATCTTGAATAACGAGGACCATGAAAAAATTCAGCAGACGGATTTTTATCCCAAAAGAAGAAGAGTGTCATTGTGTGTTGTGTATATATTTGTGGTGTTGTATATTCTGTATTGCATATTTCTTTCCTTTTCTGTCAGTTTCGGCATCTTGTACGCCTATCAAAAGACAATACTCCCCGATTTTTCAAAGATAAACGATTTTAGCGACCGTCTACAAAAGCGTGTAAATGTAACTTTAAAAGAATTGAAATCCATGGAAATAAAGGAAATGGGTGAAATTCAGAGACTTTTTAAAAATCGAGAACGAGCTTGTAAATATCATTTACATCAAAGTACACGGAATTCGATACAAGAGTATTCGATAACCACACAGAAACATTTAGAAGTTATTTATGTACAGAATGGTTCGCTTCAGTATTTAATTGAAGAACATTTTTCCGCAGAACATGAAAAATTACAAAAAGTCATAAGAGACTACATTAAAAAGGGTAACGATACCCTTTTAGAAGACTTTACTCATTTTACGAGTATGTATAAACATTTTTTGATATCTGTCGTGGATAATAAATGGCTGGAATTTCCTCGAGAAATATTTGTCGGGGATTTAGAAAAGATGAAATCTGCCGAGGAAATGTCCTACTCTCAATTAAAGAAGTTTGTGTCTTGGTTACAGATTGACAAAGCAGAAGGTCTGGTGTCCATTACAGACACAATTTATCAAAGGTATGGTCAAATATTTACATTTAAGCCTAGTAGGTTTGGGGGTAGATTTAGTCCCAAAAATGACCTAGTTTGTGTCAAGTGGACGTTAAACCCCATTTCTCTATCTCTCTTCGGGGTAGATACTGGTATTGGCGGAGAATGATGCTAACAATTTTCCAGCAGGATGCAGGGCCTTGCAAGGAAAATGTTTAGTCTATTAGATCGCTGGTTAATATCGTCTGCAGAGGGTGGTGACTGTTTCGAAATTTTCAGTTCCTCATATCTTTTTAAATAATGAATTGAATTGAACCAGTTATGGACTGTTATTCCTTTTAGAGATTCATTTATCACAATATTTAAATCCCTAAAATGATAATCAGTGACTTTAAATATCCTGTATCCTGTTCGAATAGTTGTCTCCTGTTCGAATAGTTGTCTCTATTTTTTCAGGTTCACATTGATTTTATATGCCTACTGATTTTCAACAATTTCCGATAATTACAGCCAGAGTTATGGCCCTTGATCACTTTGAAAAATCTTGTGGACATTAATACATGCTGTTTCAGGTCATAAAATGAAGAAGGCCTATTGATTTTCAATAATGACCCTTGATCACTTTTGCAAAATCTTGTTGAGGCTCTAGAGGCTGAAGTTAATACAAATTTATACACAGTGTTTAACCCTTTCCAACTACTTGACGTAATATTACGTCATATAATTTACAACCTTTCCGACTACTTGACGTAATATTACGTCAATGAGGTGTAAAGCGTTAAAATTCAGGAATTTCACCTTGACCGTCAATGTAGAAGGGGAATAACTCTAAATGTTGTTTACCCTGACGATTCGTCGCGTTTCCTGTCATGTTTTTATGAAATTGTCGCTTGAAATGGCCAAGCGAACAGTGGATGTTGTTTTAGCGGACCCCTGTTTCTGGGAAAGCGACGACAGTGACATAGAGCGTGCCAGTGATGATGAAAGTGCGTTCGAACTAAATTCCGACGACAGCGTCAGGGAGTCTGCTTCAAGCGACTGTGATTTAGACGGTCTCGCCTGCGATGTGGATGTTGAAATTGATTTGGAACACGATGATTTGGATGAATATGATGACTATGGTGAAGCTCCTAATGAAAATGGTTGCCATGGAAACACTTTTGTTTTAACAAAACAGTGAACATTCAGAATTATTGGTTTCTTGTATACATTCTATAATAATTATAAATATTATCTTGGTTTGTCTAAAATTCAAATATATACAGTATCTGTATTATGTATAGAAATTTAAATATGATAAAATTTGTAAATATCTATTTTTGTGATATTTTAAATTTTACCACTAAATATCCAATTTTATTGTTATTGTTGATAACGATTTTTATTTTTATCTTTGTTATTTAAATGTTATTGAATATTAATAAATATTTGAAATTTATTTATGAATTTAAATAATTGTTTAATTTTGTTATTATTAACAAGAATTTATGTATGTTGCTATGGTTACAAGAAAGGGCATAATAGTTTTGGGGGAACTCATGTTTCTAACATAATATCCACCATTCATTCTTCTTCAGGAAAATATATACTTTTTGTCTGTTCCCATCAAAATCATTTGCATAATGATCAAGTATAAGGAAACAGTCAATTAAAATATGATTATCAAAAATAAATGGATTCCGTGGGCATTATGACGTCACGTTAATTATAGTCTGAAAGGGTTAAGGTTATGAGACAAACAATCTAAAATTCTGATGATTTCTGATAATTACCTAATCAGATTGCAGTGTGTAAATGTTTTCATTTCTGACAAAAGAAAAATAAGTGACAACCCTTATTTTTAACTGCATGGACAACTTATCTGCTGTGGGGGTATTTCTCGTTGCCTGGCAACCTTTTTTTATTTATAAGTGGTAGATATTGTGCATAAGAAAGGCATAGTTATGCTTAGCCCTATTCCCTACATTAATCAAACTATAATACTTTTTCCAGGTTGCAGGAATCGGCACCAATGCCAGAATTGTACCAACCACAACTTTTTATAGAAACATTCACAACTCAACAAGTACCAAGATTACAAACAAACTCATTCAAATCTCAAAATTTCATCAACCAAGTTCTAGACAAAAATAATACACTGTCGATAGAAGAACTCCATTTTGATTCTGCCAGTAACTCGACTAAAAAAGACATCCTAGATTCTAGTCATTATAATGTTATCATGTATTTATTTATATTTCTCTTTATTTTAATGGACGTGTTGCTATGGTGCTATCGTATCTCATGGTTATTCCAACAACTCAGACTATCAAAAACGGGCTACGAGGTCAAAGTTCCCACCGATGAAAGTTCACGTAAAATTCATATCTTGTTGACTGGAAATCATCCCCCTTCAACAGTTGATATAGAAATAGAAAACGCTTTTAAATATTACAAAGAGAATGCTGCGAAAGAGGTATCGACGGAGGGGGAGTTTGGAATAGCTTACGTGCAGCCGTATCCTAAATGTAAAGAAGACATATTACGTGATATTTGGGCGTATAAAAAAAGTCAGTCGTACGCGTCTGTGACTAAAGTGAACGACTTCTGTTTAAACGAGTGCATGATGATCATACATTGGATACATCGCTGTGTTTTATCTCGATTAACATGGAGGTCATCGTTAACGTGTGGTGCGGTGATACTCCTGTGTTGTTTAATATATGCTGTAGATAACTGGTTTAATCAAGTGAATATAGAAGTTATAGTGGGAGCAGACGTGGTCGTCACCGAGCTACAATGGCAGACGGTTATGATCAACAGACATTTATCAGAAAGAGTCGATCAATTTAATAATTTATTACACGATATGAAACAATCGGTTGATACTGATGTTAGTTATATTAATCAACTTTTAGCTGACACTTTTCACAAACAGGTAAGAAAGACTTCTTAAAAAAGGGGTTGCATTGCAGAAAGGTAAGCAGGTGCGCTCTGTATCATAAAGACTATCATTGAGTCAACTGGCATGGTTTCGAATCCCTGGTAGTACTTGACCAGGAAATGGGTCGCCTTTCCAACCTAGGGGGTTTTCTCCGGGTCCTCCGGTTCCCACTGCTAAAGACCCCTACGTGCAAGCGAATTGAAATAAAATTAAAGCATATGTTAGTCCCAAAATGACCAAGTTTGTGTCGAGTGGACATTAACCCCCATTTCTCTCTTTCTCTCTCTTCTTAAAAAAATATCGAATAGTGTCCTGTTTCACACAGATTGGCAACTGCAATGGCTCTTGTCTCTAAACTATTCCAATCAAGTCAGAAAGAAATCCTGGATCGTCAATTCTATCCAACATATTGTGGCGGCACAATTAGTATAGACCAACTAACCATTAAGTCCAGTGTCCGATCCAGGTGTTGTTCAACAAAGATCCTTTGTTATGGTTTCCCTTAGATAAGAAAAAGCAACTACCATAGCCGTTTGGATGAGGTCCTGTTGAGATCCCTTGAAAGTTTTAAATTGAAATAAGAATAGGCTGGTCAAAATTTTCTTCCTGGCACATTACATGGCATGCTCAAATCTTCCATAGCATGGCCCCCGACTTCACAAAGCATTCTCAGACTTGAGTTAAGAAATTTACTCAACTTTTAATCACTGTTTATGAGAAACATGCTTGATCTAGAAACACAAAACTTTGCACATAGTTTCTTATTGATGTATTTGATACATTAAAACAACAAAATTTCTATAAAGGGCTATATTTTAGTTAAAATAAGGCAAACAATTTTAAGTAAATTCTTAAATTAATTCTTGAGTATGTTCTGGGCCAGGTGAGTCAACTGGCATGGTTTCAATTCCCCAGTTGTACGTGACAAGGAGTAGGGTCGCCTGTGGAACCTCATGGGTTTTCTCTGTGTCCTCTCACTGCTAAAAACCCCTCGGCGCAAGTGAATTACTAAAATAAAATTGAAACATGTGTTGGTTTCGAAATGACCTGGTTTGTGTCAGGTGGATGTTAAATACCATTTCTTCCCCCCAACCCCTTTGGGCCAGGATTCATTTCATTTCTAATTTCATGCAGTTTTCACTGAAGCCTATTAATCCATGAATACTACTTTCAAATGATATGTCAATTCGCGTGGTTTGAAATGTTCTGTTGTACGTGGCAAAGAGTAGGGTCGCCTGTCCAACCTTGTGGGTTTTCTCCGGGTCTTCCAGTTTCCTCCCACTGCCAAAGATCCCTACCCGCAAGAGAATTATTGAAATGAAATTAAAACCAAAATGTTAGTCCTGAAATGACCTAGTTTGTGTCGAGTGGATGTTAAACCCCATTTCTCTCTCTCTCTTCAAATTTTATGGGTGATGATTTATTTATTAATATATATTGATGTTATATTTATTTGTAGACTCGTCAGTTATTAAGTATGTTATTATCAGTATGTAAATCAAGTGGTATCGGTGATTGTAATATAAATACAACTATAGTATTACCTACACCACCACCAATAACAACCTGTAACTTTCTACCTCTACAACAACATGTTATTGATGGTAAGTAACTGTATTTGATTATGGGGCAGGGGTGGATGGTCGAATGGTCACTCTTATTGTTAAATTATTTGACGTTCTAACACCTGACGTCAATTGGCTGACTATCTCCATTGAAGAGACGACCACTTACAAGATCGGTCGCATTTTTTATTGTTGCGTCTTTTATGTAGATCATTTTAGTGAAGCCTGTACCAAGACAGGCCCGGGACTGTACAGCGCAGTGGACGCTTACGACTGGCCCCCAGATCCATTCACTTGATTTGATAATTGTTTAGTTTTTGCAATGTCAATTTTCTGTCTTGTCAGCAGGTTTATCTTGTAGATTTTTTTGTTTTTTTGTTTTGCGTATAGTGCAGTCCTCCTGCATTTACTAATAAGGTCTGTCATTGAGTCAATAGGCGTCCTCGCTAGAGATAAAGGGACATAATTTATAGGCAAACGGTCCCACGTGACCTCATTGTTTACCTTATAGCACAGTTTTCCTGTACATTCAGAACAAAGTCGTGTGTTGACAACGTTAGTTTTTGTCGTTAATATTGGATGTAGTACCGATACGGTTCTCTTACCGTCGATAAGGTCACGTGGAACCAAGTTTTTACTAGCGACACTTGCTGGGAATTTGATCAGCGAGGACGTCCATTGGTGTGGTTTCGATTCCTCAGTTGTGCATGACAAGGAGTAGGGTCGCATGTCCAACCTTGTAGGTTTTTCTCTGGGTCCTCCGGTTTCTTCCACTGCTAAAGACACCTACGCACAAGCAAATTATTGTTGTAAAATAAAAACCTTATGTTCATCCCAAAATGACCTAGTTTGTGTCGAGTGGACATAAAACCCCATTTCTCTCTCTCTCTCTCTCTTTTAGTCTGGAATATTATATCTTTTAAAGATTTGTAACTTTATCAAGGGTTTTTGCAGATCATCAATTGATGTGTCAAGGGAGACCACTCATAATATTAGTCACATCCTTCAATTATCCATTCTTGATTTTTTCTTGAAATGAATTACCTTGTTTTCATTCCTTACAGATGTTGATACTGCCCAGATAACAGCTTTAGTGCTAGAAGAATTATCTCCCTTATTAAGAACTGTGCGAGGATTAGCTTTCTGTATTTTGACCTATTTATTATTTGTTGTGTGTTTTGTGTTGTTGTGTAATGCTGGTATCCGTCTGGCTAGATATTATTTATTAATTATGGGTAAATTCCCGATATTACAAATCTATCAGATCAGTGATTCATTGGCTACGTATGCCGATGCTGCCGTGGATGAACCTCCGCATATTTATCGGAGTGCATCGTTAAGTTGTGAGAGCGGCGTTTATGTAGGAGAAACAGATGAATCCGCCAGAGAATAATGTGAATCATATTATTTAAGCATTACTATTATTGTATAAAAAAGAAGTTAATCCAAGGACTATTTTGTATTAAGCGAGAAATGGGGCACAAAGGAAATCCAAATCAATGTGTGTTGAAGTTGATTTGGCCCATCGTATCAAAAAACGTTATAAGATGAGTGACTTCTTGCAATTTTAACAATGATTAAAGTAGATCAGGAACCCTATTCAGAAAAACTTCAACAAAGAATACTGATGGTAGATTGGCTAGCATTAGAATTATAGTACAAACTTTATCTTTTGACCAATGAACAGACAGTATTCTTAAAATTTGTCAGTTAAAGTTTTCTTGAATAAGGCCTCTATATCTTTATCATTGTTATTTATCTTTGAAGGGTGTTATATATTTAATATTGTGTTAACTCTCGGTTGAGCGACCTATACCCCTTTCTGGAATCATTATAAATGCTTATTGATATAAAAATAACTAACGAGAGGTCACATTTAACCCTTTTACTTGTATTAAATTTCCTGTTCTACTGTAGAGATTCTCAGAATATGGAACTCCAAAATCAATACATGCATTTTTTGTTTTTGATTGTCTTATATTTAAAGGGCAAAATTAAAACTCAGCTGTCACTAAGGTTCCAATTCCTTGGCCTCTTTGGCATTTAAAAATGGAGATATTGAAGAAATTGTTTTTCTTTATGATTACTGAAGAGCAAAGACTCTTAAAATTTATTTTGAAATGTTGTTTATGTTTTGATATTTTAGAAAAGTTGTTTGTAGATTTCTTCAATGAAAGTTGTATTCCATCCTCAATGATTACTCCTCACCCCACGTCTGCTTCAATAGTTCTTTGAAAAATTGGAATACTAAACAATGTGTAAAATTGAATGTACATTTCTAAGAATCAGGGGCCCGCTTCACGAAATTTTAACTAAGATAAAATCCAAATTTTAGTAATTTGATTGGATAATATTAGATTGATTTTAATGCTTAGCCAATCAAAATTGAAGATTCTTCTAAAATTTGGATTTTATCTTTAGTTAAGATTTCGTGAAACAGGCCCCAACTGTTATAGTCATGGTTGTATTCTATAGTCAATGATTACTCCCCAATTTTGCTCCAACTTTAAAATTGCGATGCTGTATAATGACATGTACATTTTTAAACATCAGATCGGTAGTAAGTATAATATTGTATGCTGTAAGCCAAAGTGTAAATCATCATTGTACCATTCTGAATCTTTGGTAATGTTTAAAAAAAAGAATTATATAGGTTTCATTCATATTCATATTGATGCATCATTCATTACTGTAAATAAACTAAAAATTTAACTTTCAACATTGTCAATATAGAGCATTTTGTTTTTAGCATAAAATTAGGATTCATTTTGTACAAAGACCATTTTCAGTTCTCAAACATTATTTTATTGTCATTGTTAATACATTTTTTTTAAGGATCAAATTTAGAGATCATTTTGTACAAAGATCATTTTCAGTTCCTAGATATTACTTCATTTGTCATTATTAATACATTTTTTTTACTTATTTAATAAGTTTTAATTAATCAAGTTATAATTTATTATTTACCATTTATTGTTAAAACATGTAAAATCATTATTCCTTGTTATCTGGCTATGTTTTATTAACTGTTATTATAGTATTTATGTTATTAATTCTAGCTATGTATAATACTAAATGTTAGACTCTCCATACATTTTGTAAGTGACTATCTGTTGTATGAAATAAATTGTGATATTAATGTGAAGTAGTGTTCGAGTCCTAAGTTATTGGCCTGTCAAGCCTCGTGGGTTTTCTTAGGGTTCCTCCTACTGCTAAAAACCCCTACGCCCAAGCGAATTATTGAAATATAATGAAACCATGTTAGTCCCGAAATGACCTAGTTTGTGTTGAGTGGACGTCAAACCCCTTTCCTCTCTCTCTCCCTAAGTTATTTGGAGGGATTGGATGGCCGAATGATTAGCATGTGTGTGCTGTATCATAAAGCCTGTCATTGAGTCAATTGGCGTGGTTTTGAATCCCCGGTTGTACGTGGCAAGGAGTAGGGTTGCTTGTCCAACCTTGTGGGTTTTCTCCGGGTCGTCCGGTTTCCCCCCACTGCTAAAGATCCCTACTCTCAAGCGGATTATTGAAATAAAATGAAACCATGTTAGTCCCAAAATGAACTATAGTTTGTGTCGAGTGGACGTTAAACCCCATTTCTCTCTCTCTAAGTGATTGATGCTATATTATCGTGAAGATAACCAACAACTCCTGGTGACCGAATTCTGGTCTCTTATTAACCCCAACTAAAAATGTCCAGAGCGTGCAAATATTTGAAATAGCATCCTGGGCTGGTCCTAATCTTATTAGTGATTGACTTTGTATCAATATATCTTTAGAAATGAAATGCTTATCTGCACCAACAGGGCTAATGTCAGTATTAAACCCCATTTCATTACAATCAGAAACGTAGACTGTGTATTGCCACTGTCTGGGCAAAATTTACCACATGCCCATCTGCAGGATAACTTTCTAGGTGAATACAGGGGTCGAAGCCTAGACCTCCTGATTGAAAACCGTTTTTTATCAGAATCTGATCCTATTCCTCCTCCATCAAAACATTCAAGTTGATCAAGGAAAATCAACTCTAAAGGCTTTGACACTTCAGGTTTCACTCAGTAATGAAGTGTGAATCAGGAGTGAGTTGTTTGCCAATTTACATCAGGGTAAGGACAGGGTCACTACCTTGAATCTATTTGTTTTCCTTGAATCGATTTGTTTTCCTTGAATCTATTTGTTTTCAATTCAACAAAACAGTGAGGGTATCAAAAGATTTTTTACAATTTGTAATATATTACAAGGCATAGATCCCAAATTACACAGTTGCTTCCCTTGCACTAGCAAAGTATTGTTTCTTCTAATGGAAGGATGGAACTTTTATGTAATGTTCTTTTTTCCTGATGTTATTACATGGGGCCAGGAGAGATCCCTGAGCATACATAAAGATAATAGATTGATTGATTGAAATGGGGTTTAACGTTCTACTGTTATGCACTTAACCAGAGCTAATTGAAGACGGGCATACGCCATACAGTGTGCTATGAGGGAAATTTTGCCCGGGCAGCGGCGCTACGGCCTACTCTTATATCGAATTCCAACTGCCAAGGGATCTTTAACGTGCACTCCAATGTGTACACGGGACCTCGGTTTTTGGTCCCATCCAAACGACTAGGCAGCTGTCCTTGTCAGGCCCTCCTTCTGAATCACTGACAAGGGGAAATCACGTCGGAAAATCGAAAAGATAATAGAAATAAGACAACATGTTTATGATATCACTCTGGAGTGGGTGGGAAGGGAGGTTAAAGCATGATCAAGACATCGGGCCCTATCTATTATATTAATATTTGTGACTGTTGTTAGTCAGTCTGTTCAGGGTTTATAACTACACTAGGGCTGTTGTATTGGGATTACCAAGAAAAGGGGGGGGGATCATGGTGGCTAAGTGGATAAGGCGCTGGTTCGCTAGCCTGGAGGTCGGGTGTTCGATCCCTGCATTGGCCGACAAAGTTCATCTCGATTTTCCGACGTGATTTCCCCTTGTCAGTGATGCAGAAGGAGGGCCTGACAAGGACAGCTGCCTAGTCGTTCGAATGGGACGAAATACCGAGGTCCTGTGTACATAAAAGATCCCTTGGCAGTTGGAATTCGATATAAGAGTAGGCCGTAGCGCTGCTTCCCGGGCAAAATTACCCTCATAGCACACTGTATGGCGTATGCCCGTCTTCAATTAGCTCAGGTTAAGTGCATAACAGTAGGACGTTAAACCCCATTTCATTCATTCACTAAGAAAAGGGAGTAACAGTCAGTAACATAGGCTAGGTGACCTACCGCTTCCGGAGTTTTACTACCAGTACTACTTTCAACCCCAGCAGGGCCAGGTCATCTGCTACATGTAGTTAAAAAATAAAATTGAGTTTAACATTTTATATTTCTGCACCGGCCAGGCCAATGAATAAAATGGGGTTTAAATGTCATATTTTTCTGCACCAACTAGGCTAATGAAGACAGGCATTTACCATACAGTTTGCTACCACAGAATTTTGGTTGGACAGCAAATGAACTCAAGTGTTCTATTATATGCACACCAAAATTTATCCCAAGCTATTATTAGAATAGCCTAAAATAGAAAGCTGATAACCATAGTGACCATTGGCACAAGAACTAAAATCTCACTCTCAATTTTCCATGGAGATCATTCATCAAGGGAAAGTAAAAACAACAAATCACAATATTTTATTTTTTATTTTTTTGTTTTTTTGATAAACATCTCAACATGATACAAAAAGTCTCATTTGGACAAAATTTGAGACATATGTACATCCAATAACGACATATTTTTTCACTGAGGGGAGTGCTGCACATTTAAAAACAGTCTTGGGGGTTGTTGTATTAACTCCCTTTCAGTAACGTCACCCAAAATCATTTTTCATAAGATGGCTGCTTTTAATAGAAACACATGAACGGATAACAGACCACATCCAACAAGCGTCACATTCACAAATTTCAACAATCACTTGAGTCTGTTCCACGAAACATGAACACTTCAATCTGGCGCTTAGTTCTCTGTACGCAGGCTCCATATTAGCACAAATCATTTTTTTCGCTTATCTTTTTTTTTATTAAAGAAAATATATTCTCTCTGTACAATCGGTCCATTTCTTCATGTCGTGGTAGATACTTATAAATACATGCACTTATCCTCTTTAATTGCACAATTACCGAATTGTACAAAAAATAGTCGTTCTGTCTTTTCTCACAATTGTAAAATTTTTGTATGAAATTTGACAAGAAAACAGTATTTTTTATAATTTTTTGGAACTAGAAATGAAATAGGAAAATGATCAGTGAGATATCATCGATAATGGTTGAGTCGTTCTATCTATACATAGTTGCCAATATTTAAAACAAAGCGCTCAAAAATATTTCGATTAAACCTATCACATATTTCTAATAGTCTAGGAAAGAGTAAGTAATAATTGTTAATTTCAACAGTATCGATTATTTTACAAGAATGAGATATATTGATTTAAAATTATTGAATGACTCAAATCGATCTACACAGAAAAAAAGGTAATTATTTATCAAAAAATATTATAACAGGGAAAAATTTTGAAAGTATAAGAATGATTTAATAAAAAGTATTAAACATTAATGATGATTTTTAACAGTATAAATTCAACAAAACAATTTCTTTTAAAAAGAAAAATCTACTACTACCGACCGATACAATCATTCATTACTTTCATAAGGCTAATCGAAATAATTTCTTTATTCTGGATAACAATTTTCCAGGTGGCCTAAGTTTCTTCATATCCTAGATATTTTTAATATCATCATCTACTAACTTGCGGAAACGGTCTAAATTACTAATTTTAAAAAATGTGATTTTTTCCCAATTACTTTCTACATTTTAAACAAAACTTCAGTAAATTATCTTTCGTTTTTGACAAGTTCTAACTTTTGTAAACACGTTTCAAACATATTCTTTTTCTACAGATTATCGTTATAAAAAAGTCATAAATTTAAACAGTAATTTAAACAGTATCACAAAAACATTAATACTTTCTAGCCACTCTTGTTACCATATCTTTAAATACTTCCTAACACACTGCCCTATTCAACTTTTATCCACATAAATCATTTGATAAAGAAAACAATTTCTATTTTATAACATTGAAAAAAAAAAGATAATTTATGAAAATAATTTGAATTTTTATTGTTAATAGTTTTAACAATCTTAACATTTTAAATTGAAGAGAAATAAGGTTATGTTTATTTTTTTAAAAAAAATAAAAGATTTTACGACTAAAAAAAAAAATCAAAATTTTTTTTTAAACAAACATTTACTAATCTAAAGAAAACAACATGTAATGTCTTAAGGCTTTTGAAGCAGGCTTCCATGGAAAGCTTAAGCTGCGACGTGAGCAAATATGCTAAACATCAAAGCACCCTCATTTTCAAGATTGCGACTTTCGTTATCTGGAACACTTTCTGCTTTCCGTAGCAATCTGTTGTTTTATGTTGTACTTTGTTTCGTACTAATATCTGGTATGGGGCGAGTCTGGATGTGATGATATCGAGTGATATGTCACTCCCATCGTATGTCATCCTTCAGCACTTGATTGCCTTGCGGGTTTGGGTCATGAACTTTGACCTTTGAACTGAATATATTCCCAGCTGATTTGTGCTATTTTTTTCACGTCACTGTACCATTCGTAGTGGTCGGTTGTTTTTCACAGGAAGAGTCAGATTTTGGCAACTATTCATGTGTTTTTCTTCCAATCAGCAGCAGTGACAGATTTATATACGCACCAAGTTAAAACCCATATCTAGAATATAATTCCTATTTCCGTAAATCCAGTACAAAAACCTGAAATATGAAATAACAATTTGATTTAAAATAGAATTTGTTTCTCCATCATACAAAAGATACAAGATAGTGTGCAAAGGAATGGTTTTCCCTGATGGGATCTCATTCAGGCTCATTGAATAAATGTATGGTATGGTGTCAACTTCTTTTGGGGACTCAATGGTAGCAACAAATCTAACTTCAACCCTTTATCCAGTTTTACATATAGAAATGAAATGAAATGAAATGGGGTTTAACGTCCTACTGTTATGCACTTAACCAGAGTTAATTGAAGACGGGCATACGCCATACAGTGTGCTATGAGGGGAATTTTAACCAGGCAGCGGCGCTACGGCCTACTCTTATATCGAATTCCAACTGCCAAGGGATCTTTTACGTGCACTCCAATGTGTACACGGGACCTCGGTTTTTCGTCCCATCCGAACGAGTAGGCAGCTGTCCTTGTCAGGCCCTCCTTCTGCATCACTGACAAGGGGAAATCACGTCGGAAAATAGAGATGAACTTTCTCGGCCAATGCAGGGATCGAACACCCGACATCCAGGCTAGCGAACCAGTGCCGTATCCACTTAGCCACTGTGATTCCCAGTTTTACATATAGAGTAAAATGCGGTTTAACAACAACTGGACACAAACAAGGCCATTTTGAAACTACCATAAGGTTCAATCTTATTTCAATGTGTAGGGGTCTTTAGCAGTGGAGAATCCAGATGCCCCGGAGAAAACCATGAGGTTGGATTGACAACCCTACTCCTTATTACGTACAAGAGGGAAATCAAAACCATGCTTCTTGGCGCACATTTTAAACTTTTTGAGATCCAACTCCAGTTACATAAGAAATAGAGACAAATAAAGATGTATTACGTATATATATATACTTACAGAACCATCTGAAGCACTGGCACCAACTTTATCACCTCTATGATTCCAACAAACTTCAAATATTCCCCCTGTACCTCGATAACTATGAACTAAACTGCCACTCTGTAATAAACACAGAAATATATACACGTTTAATATATTTATTAAATCATCAATGGGGAGATGCTCAATTGTAGGCCGGATAGGGAGGTTCGCGGGGTTTCCAGAGTTCAAAATGGCCGCTTTATATAAATGAGAATTTTGGAGAATACTAACCCTAATCCTAACCTATAAAGCGACTGTTTTGGAAATTCCAGAGCCTTCCCCAACCAGCCTACAATTAGCATCTCCCAAATGAATTACAATACAACCCAACTTCCATTTAATATGAGGCAGAGACGACACCTGTCAGTAATCTTTGAAGGATGGAGTGATCTCCCATGAAACAGGTTATAGTTACCACTATTTAATCTTGGAATGACAATCAAATTCTATCTTTCAAGACATGATGGGAACTATAACGATGGATTCTGTACTAATTAAAATTATTCAGACATTAATTTGTATTGAGAACTGCGATTGATTAGTTAGGTGATCCAGACAGACATTAAATTGCTTACATTAGTTTACTCTCATTGACATGAAATTGAGTTTAACATTCTCATTGACATGAAATTGAGTTTAACATTGTACCTTTCTACACTGAAGAGAGGCATATATGCCATACAGTGTGCCACGGGGGGAATTTTAAAATGACAATGGCAACCAGCAGTCCTGGGGTTTGCTACCTGTGTTGGCTTAGAAATTTCCTCAGGATTTGAATGCGTAGTTTCCCCATGTCAGTGAAGAAAGACAAGAGCCTGGCATGGACAGTATCTAGTTGTTTGAATGGGACAAAAAAACTGAGGTATGATGTACACATTACAGTCACGTAAAAGAACTGATGACATTTGAAAATCGAAATAAGAACAGGCCGCAGCACCTCAGTGTGAGCAAACCTTCTCTCATATGCCCATCTCCACTATTCCAATTGGTGCAGAAAAGTAGAAACTTAAACTCCATTTCATTTCATACCACATTCATTATTAGGTTAAGTTGGCACCATAGCTCACTACAGATGAAACCAGATGCAACAGCCATTTTTAGGCCAACAATTGACTGACAAACAATATGCTTATTTCAATAAGAGATTCTGCAATAATTTGGATGAACACTGTCGCTCATCCAGTCTGAGAGGATTATTACAAGTATAACATTAATTCTGTAAAATAATATTGTTTTTACTTACTTGAACATTCCATATATGTACACATTTATCAAATGATCCACTAGCTAAATATCTACCATCTGGACTAAATGCTACACTATATACTGGTTCTTGATGTTTAGTTAATGTATGAAGACATGTTCCCCTTTCTACCTCCCATAATCTTACCGTCGAATCAAATGATGCACTGAAATAAAATCATACATAATTACAATCTATATTTATCTATCTTGAGGATGAGGTGGTGGGTCGGATAGCCGAATGGTTAGCATGTGCGTGTTGTATCATAAAGCCAGTCATTGAGTCAACTGGGATGGTTTCGAATCCCAGGTTCTACGTGACAAGGAGTAGGGTCGCCTGACCAACCTCGTCTGTTTTCTCCAGGTCCCCTGGTTTCCTTCCACTGCTAAAGACCCCTAATTATTGAAATAAAATTAAACAATATATTAGTCCGGAAATGACTCAGTTTGTGTCGAGTTGATGTTTAACCCCATTTCTCTCTCTCTCTCTGAGGACGTGGTTTGACCTCAAGGAGTGAGCATATGTGATTCGCCGCTACCAAACCAGGTGCTTGTCGGACACAACTTCATTATGCACTACGTTCACAAAAGCCTAAACCATAATGCCTTCTTGTTGCGGTGAAAGTTTAGGCTGACGACTATTCAAATATGCTGCCAACTCTACTGTCAGAGAAATGACCAAAAGCGTGGTTTTGTGGGAGCAGCTCACATATGTGGCTTTTCAACCTCACAAGAAAACTTTGGTTTCCTCCCACAGAAAAAGAAACCTTTCAATGATATAAATATACTTCTTACCTGGCTAAAATTAAAGAAGCATTAGGATTATTTGTGTTGGGTCCCGTCGGACTCCATTTAATGGTATAAATTTCTTTACTATGAGCTTGTAAATCATGAACACAGGTTTCTTGTTTCATACTCCATATCTACAATATAGAGAATATCGTATTTAATATAGATAATATCATATTTAACATAGTTGAGGTTATCATATTTAACATAGATAATATCTAATATTAGTACCTTTAATAATGATAATATCATACTTAATATCAGTATCATTTAATATTGATAATATCATACTTAATATCAGTATCATTTAATATTGATAATATCATATTTAATATCAGTGCCATTTAATATCAGTACGATTTAATATAGATAATACCATATTTACTATTAGTACCATGTAATATTGATAATATCATATATTTTAAATATAGATATCATATCTAATAATATGGAGATACTAACATATCTATTATATAGATGATATCATATTTTATATCAGTATCATTTAATATAGATAATATCATATTTGATATCAGTATGATTTTATATATAGATAATATCATATTTTTCAAATATAGATATCATATCTAATAATATGGAGATACTAACATATTTAACATATAGATAATATCATATTTTATAAAGATAATATAATTAATGTCAGTATCATCTAATATAATTAATATTAACAGTTGACTGAGTAAAGCGTTGATTATCAAGAATCATGGTGACAGCTGCCGTGACAAAATTAGATTATGTGTTTATCTGGTATATCAGTAGTAGACAGTGAACACAGACAAATGGTTTACACCAGGTGTAAAAGTTAACGGTAATGAATTGTGTCTGATAGGTTATAGTCTTGTTCATTCTCACTACTTACTTTTAATGTCATATCGTCTGAACAGGATGCTAATAAGTTGCCTTGTGGTTCCCATTTTATAGCATTAACCTCATTCTGTAATAAAATATTCAAATATGTATGACAGAGAAATGGGGTTAAACGTCCACTCGACACAAAAGGTCATTTCGGTACTAACATGTTTGTTTTTTTTTAATTTCAATAATTTGCTTGCTCGCAGGGGTCTTTAGCAGTGGGAGGAAACCGGAGGACCTGGAGAAAACCCATGAGGCTTGTCAGACCCTACTCCTTGCCATGTACAACCAGGATTCGAACAACGTCGGTTGACTCAGATACAGCACGCACGTGTTAACCATTCGGCCATCCACCCCCCCACCCCATTGAAAAATGTCAATTGTAAGAAATATGACGAATTGAAGCCGAATTGTAATTTCTCTGTTATTTATGAGAGAGATATACATCTGTATTAAGAATCGTTGTCTAACATCCACACATTTATCTTCTACGGATAGAAAGTATTTAGAGTATGAATATGGTTGGAAGTAATTAGACATCTTAGAAACTGACAGCGGTAGAATCTAGAATTTCAAAATTCCAAAAAAAATATTCACGTCTGCAAGTAATATCTGATAGCAGATGGAAAACAATCAGCACAAGAACAGACAAAATCAACTTACAGTGTGTCCTTGGAATGTTTTTATCGGTCGGTCGTGTCCTAGTCGACAAACATGAATACACTGATCTGTTGAACAGGATGCAAAGCTAATATTAGACTGCCAATCTACGTCCAGCGCAGGGGCTTAAATAAAAAAAAAACATTTACAAAGTTCAAAACGATGTTAGGAATAAAATAAGGATTAAGATCTCACGCCAAAACTCCAGCCATTTGGGGACTGACATGTCGTAAACTTTATTTCTTTGTTAATATAGGCAACGAAAGGAGAATAATTTCGCAGGTACAGCAAATGTTTGTTCTTTTGGTATGGAAACATGTGTTCATAGCTGGCACTTGGGTTTTCATGCCAACCAAATGACTAGGTATATTTTTCTTCTCACCTCCAACAATTTACAAAGACACTTGAAAAATGTTTTTAAAGTCGATTGAATCCAAATTCGGGAAAATATTTGCCATTGATATTTTGATTTTGTTTTCTTAATTAATTGTTAAATAACCAATTAGAGTACATGTACATATTACTGTGGACAAGGCTTTGAGAAATTTGAGCCAAAAACGCAAATGACTTTTAATGTTATCGTCTCTTGTCATCCAATGTGATTATGGCCGATAACCATATGTCGAAAAAATAAAGAGCTTTCACAATTCAATACTCTTTTTATAACTAATCTGAGTACATATTAGTGTGGATTAAGCTGGGGGAAATTTGATAATTTAACGGAAAATGCAAATGACTTAAATGTCATCATCTCTAGTCATTCAATGTGAATATCGCTCATAACATGTCAAATAAATAAATAGAGTTATCACAATTCATTACTCTTTTTTTGCCATTTTTATATTCAAGTGACCATGAACGGTAAAACTGACACCTTTCCAGGACTGGACTATTATATTATCAGACAGTTTGACCTAATTTGTGATAGATGTTTAGACTGAAGTATATAGCACACATATTTATCAGGTCAATAGGGCAGGCATGTTTAATGCACTTTACTGTTAGGTGACATAATACTCCACTCTCTAAAAATAATCTAATATATTTCAGATATTATGTTTTGTGTAGCGTTCATTTACATATATATTAGATTTTTACAACAAGTCGTAAAATTATGTACTTAATCCAAAATATTGTAAGTTCATTGATCTGAATTTATAACAATGTTTAGACTATAGAGTTGAGCAGACAAAGTATTTAAAATGGAAATGAGTCAAAGCCAGAATAATTTACCGAAATCGATAATGAATCTGCATAATAACTTAGAAATTCTAGCAGTTTAAGTCTCGGTACTTGCAATATTTCCAAATATTGTTCACTCTTTATATCTCAATAATGACACTTACTGTAAAGAAACATTATTTTGTTACCCAACTTCTTGGAGGTGAAAGAGAGCAATGTGGTTAATGTTCACTTAACACGAATTTGGCCATTGGGGACAAACACATGGTTCAATTTTATTTCTATAATTTGTATGCTTGTAGGGATCTTTAGCATTGGGAGGAAACCGGAGAACCTGGAGAAAACCCAAGAGCTTGGACCCTTCTCCTTGTCACGTACAACTGGAGAATCTAAACCACATCAGTTGACTTACTGTTACTGATACAGAGCACACATGCTATCCGTATGGCCACCCCCACCCCCTCCCTCTCATTGAAGGATTAGAGTTTTCAAACATGAAGGTTTGTAAGTATCAATAAGTTTATTGTTGGCCATTTAATATAGTAGTATAGTGATATACCGATATAGATCCTATCGGTTTTACCAATATTAGGTGCCAACAGCAAAACATATTGGTCTATGGGAGAGAGTTTACATAGGCTAAGCCTGTTTCCAAATCACATTCAGATAACCTGAATAAAAATATTGTTTAAAAAAAAAAAAGATACCCACCAGCCATTTAACAGCTAATTAATGTTTGTTAAACAGATATTCGGTAAATCGCTAATATGTAATAGATTATGTTTTAACACTTTGCTTTTATAAATTAATCAAAAAATTGCTAATTTAAAATGGAGGCATAAATTGAACTTACCAGAGTGAAATGCGAATTGTTGTTGACAGCTACCTGAGCTAGCATCCCAGATAATAGTTGTCTGAAAGAAAAGGCAAGAAAAAAAAATTGTAACGTTTTTAAAAAATACTCTGTCAGCTGTATTTGTCAAGAGAGTATAGTCAATCTGGGCCTGCATGTCAGAAACTTTGAATTTGTTTAAAACTGAGGTACATCGAGAATTGATGGATTTCGTTAATGGAGTCTTAAACTAAGAATGGTCTCTTTAATCGGCATTTAGTATAATTGATTCTTTAAGTTTGGATATACAAATACTGAATTTATTATAACTCAGCAACTTTACGACAAAGATACTCTCATCTTTATCAAGCAAAAGAATGATCTCACTTTGAAGTTCAGTTTTGACTTTTAAAATTAAGATTCCGTCCCTTTAAAATTGAACGGCAAATAATTTGTCTCTTTAATTGTAGAACATTGAACACATATAAACATTTGAGAAATTAAATTTGTTCTTTTTAAAATTAAAATCTGTTTAACGTACATCAATTTTTTTTTTTAAAATGAAGTTTCGAGGTATTTAAAGCTTGTTACACCTGTTGAAGTAATAATGTAGTAACCTATATATATGTATATTCTATAACACACCTGTAACATGTGCCAGATTTAAAACTTGTGGCTTGTACTAGAAACATGTTATTGGTATGTAAGTAAAGATAGGTAATATAACATACATACTGTCTTATCTTACCGCTCATGTAAACAAGTGTTTGAGTGTAAGTCATTTATCACGATCTTATACCCAATGTTCACTTTAAAGAGAATCTCAGATTTGAGATTTATCGTTCTTACAATTCTGCACATACAAAATGGAGATCCTGTTTACACATTGGCATGCATGTAAAAGATCCCTTCTCTTACTGCTGATGTAAAGAAGTGTTTGAGTGTAAGTCATTTATCACGATCTTATACCCAATGTTCACTTTAAAGAGAATCTCAGATTTGAGAATGGCAAAACTGAAATGGGGTTTATCGTTCTTACAATTCTTAGGCCTGAAATGACCTAGTTGAGTTGAGTGGACGTTAAACCCCATTTCTCTCTTTCTTACAATTCTGGACATACTGTGCTAATGAAGATGAGTAATGGCATCCAGTGAGCTGCGTGCATGACAATGGTATACAAATAACCATGATTTAAATAAACGGCTCGAATTGTCCGAGTGCCACAGTGGCTAAGGGGGTAAGACGCTGGCTAGCTAGCCTGGAGGTCACGAGTTCGACCGGCGCATTGGCCGATAAAGTTCATCATGAATTTCCGAAGTAGTGCAGGACGGAGGGCCTGGCAAGGACAGCTGTTTAGTCATTTGGTTGTGATGAAAAATGGAGGTCACGTGTACCCATTGGCATGCATGTAAAAGATCCCTTGGCAGTTGAAATCCAATATATAAGAGTAGACCATGCCACTGTCCAGGCATAATTTCCCTCATAGCACACTGCATGGCATATGCCTGACTTCATAAGGCCAGTCGGAACAGAACAGTAAGACGTTTAACCCTATTTTATTTTTTTTCCGTGTCAACAAGCCACTTGACAAAATGGCAGGCCTTATGACTTAAAGCATGTACGTCAACACCATTCGCCCCCCCCCCCCCTCTTTCATTTGATCTTCTAGTAAACAGGTGTTAAATTAAAACAGTTGAGTTCTCCTTAAATACATCACACTAACTCTGATAAAGACATTACACCTCGAGCAAGTCGGGTAATAAGCCAGCAGGTAGATCAAGCTATTTTCGTACCAGGGTAAAACTAACGCTGGCCCGAATAACATCAACAATAATAACAGCTGTAACCAGCCTCTCGGCATCTCAAATCATCACGTAATAACTACATATAGAAACGGTAAATCTGCTTCCAGCCGGCTCTGTTTGGTTGCTAATTATGTTCCTGGCATTTCAACAAAAATGACAGACGTTTAAAATATCTGGATACAATTGTCAATAAGACTAAGACGAGTTTATTTCAAAGGGGTGTGTGGATAGGAAAATACCATAAAGCTGTTTTCAATTACCAGAACTGACTTTAAACTTTAAAGAGAGCTTCTTTGAAACCTCTATAGTAATGACTGTCTAAACATCCAACCAATGAATTCGACGTATACAAAACATCCGTACCAAATAATGATTTATGTTAATAAAATCTTGAATTGGATTGATGTGATTTTGATTTATTAGTTGGGGCAACGAAAATTTAGTTTCTTCAGAGAAACTCGAAGTTTACTAACTTTACTTTTGATTTTAACCTGTATTGTTCATTGATTAAAATTAAAGCAAATTGGCCTATTCTGTGGACATAAATTTTTTCAAAGAATTAATCAAACAGACAATTTGGGATTTTTCAATTCTATTTTTAGTCAAATATACTTACTTTATCTACACCAGCACTTAAAATATAATTTCCCCGTTTATTCCACTTTAAGGCAAATATTGGACCTTTATGTTGTCCTAATGTATTTACTAAGCGACCTGAAAATAATCATAAAAGCATGTTAATTTCCTTGTATAATAATAATAATAATATATCTAAATTTATGTTCGCGCAACAATACTAATTAAAGTTTCTATTGCGCTAGGCAAATTTTTCAATACTGGTCTTGGAAAGCAGTTGTAAAAAGGAGAGTCTTTATCTGTTGTTTAAACACACTCAGTGATGATATTATTCGAATACGGAGGGGGAGGGAGTTCCACAAGTAGGGCGCTGCAAACCAAAAAGATCGTTTTGTTGTTTCGAGATGTATCAGCGGTATTGTCAATAGGTTTTTGTCTGACGACCTCAATGTTCTGTTGCATGCGTACGGTATCAACAAATCTGTAAGATATTTTGGTGACGAACCATTTAGAGCTTTGAAAGTGAGCAGGAGTATTTTGAACACAATGTATAACCATATACATCCCTATATACATCCCTTGTGATAAACAAGCCATATCTATATAGTAAAATTAGAATAATTTTTTATGTATGTTGACATATAATATATAATAATGACAACATCTGTCATTATTGTAACAGATGCCACTATAATAATCACGTTGTATACTATTATTGTATACTATTATTGTATACTATAATTGTATACTATTGCACTTTTATTGAAATTTCTTTTTATCAGTTTAATAATTGTAAATGTGTGCTATCAGTTTCATATCACTGTGAAAGAGAAAATTGTGAGGAGAGAGAAAGGGTTTAATGTCCAAACAATACAACTACATGTAAGTCATTTCGGGACAATCACAACATGGTTCAATTTTAGGGGACTGTAGTAGGAAGGAAACCAGAACCAGTGGCTGCCAGACAGGATACGCCCACATACAAGAGTTGGATAGAGAACAAGCCAAAAAGAAAGTGATTTTTCCTACAATCATTGGCCATAATTCCTAAAAATGTGGGAGTATAAAAATCCTATGAAATTGACAGACGACTCTACTCCTCGTCACATACAATTGTCGGATTGATACCACACAACTTAACACCATGACAGACTTATGATCCAAAGTGCACTTAGTGCACTTGTCGACCACTAGGGTACCCAAGCCCCATATTTTCAATTACTGATATAATGGAGAAAATATTGCCTGGAGGACAGTGGAACTACTGCCGATACTCTTTTAAAATTTCAACTGGCAAGAGTTCTTGTACATGCATGCCAATGTGTACAATGGACCTTTGCTTATTGTCCCAACTGAATGACTAGACCCTGTTTCTTGTCAGGCTCTCTATCCTGCAAGACTGACAAGGAGAAACCAGAGTTTCAGTTCGAGAATCATTACAAGCTTAGTTTGGTTAAATAGCATGAAATAATAAAGTGTACTTTAATATAAATAAATATTACCATCTGTACTCCACATTCTGGCATATCCATCATATGAACCAGTTGCTAATAATGTTCCATCACACTAGAAAAAAACCAAACCAAACTTCAGTTAAAGGGATTAGTTTTTAAAATGATGAACAAGGGATTTGTTACTTATCTTTGAATGGGATTTAGTAAAAGTAATATATAAATAATAACCGAGAGCTTTATGCAACGTTTCAATGAGTATACTCACACCGTGTCCTCATTAAAACGTTGCAGTTAATAAACCTAGTGAATGTTATCTATAAAACTGGGCCAAGGTTCACAAAGCATTCTCAGACTTAAGTTGAGAATTTACTCAAAATTGTTCTCCTTATTTTAACCAAAATATCGTATATTCCTTTATTAACCGTTTGTTGTTTTAATATATTAAATACACCAATAAGATGCTATGTGCAAAGTTTTGTGTTTCTTGATCAAAGATATTTCGCATAAACTTGGGGCCTATCTGTTATTATGGATTTGTTACTTGTATTGAGTTGTTTTGAATCCAGAGAATGAATAAGGATTAAGTTTACGTTGTAAGCCAACCAAATTGTAAAGTAAAGATTTGATCAGAATTGGTCTAGCTTAAAGTTTGGACTGAGGTTTTACAGGAATACGGTTAATTAAAAAATATAATAAAACATATCAATATTGACTAAAAATTAGTGTTTTCGATCAGATTCTTTGTAATTGTTTATCTAGCCTGTTTTACAATAACGTCCACTGAACACAACTAGGTCATTTCGAGACTAACATATGGTTTTAAATTCATTTCAATAATTTGCTTGCGTGTAGGGGTCTTTAGCAGTGGGAGGAAACTGGACTGCCCGTAGGAAACGCACGAGCTTGAGCAATGCGCCTATCTCCATGCCACATACGCTCACACCAGGGCTCAAAACCACAGCCGCAAGCCAGAGGTGACCGGCCAGCTAGAGGTCGAAGCGTGGCACTCTAGACCACTGGGCCATCCAAACCCCACTTACAATATATGAAAACATAAATGTAAGTTGTCATTTGTGGTGTTTTAAATCCCTTGCAAACTAAGATATTCTAAAACTTGAAATTTAAAAATGGTTGAATTATGTTCAATATTTATTAAGATATTATAAAATAAAATTTATCAACATTCTGCTTATTCTGTAGAAGATATAAACAAGCTAGTGCCACCTATAGGTTTAGATAAAATCATTTGACATGTTTGAATGGCTGATTTGATGGCTGTCTTTTAAAATCAGAAAATGAAAATGCTGGTCAGTGAGCTTAATGTGATATAACAACGAAATGATTTACAACTTACGTTCCAATCTAACGATGTGACATCTTTATTACTGGGCACCTCTGTACCACCTTTTTGTATACAATGACGTAAAACTAATTGATTGGCGTTTGAACTAATATCATTCATATTCCATATTCTCGCTGTCGAGTCACCAGAGCTGAAAAATACACAAAATCTATAAATAAAGATGATGATAAATTATACATACATGTACATGTAAGATTAATAAGATGATACATGTGTTGAAGCCAGAAGAGTGAGGTTGGTAAGGGTGGGGTTGGTAAATGCATTTGGCAAAGGCAATCCCTACACATTTCCCCACGTCCTACTTTCCCAAACGTCAACAACACATCTCATACATCCAGTTCGCTGATTAACCCTTGGACCACGTCTACTGGATTAACCTTGCATGGGGCCGATGGTTGAAAATGTTCCAGGGGCCTTGCATCTGCAATGAAAATGATGTTAGGGGAAGGCTATTCAGGTGCATTCCCCTCTCTCTCCCTGGTTACTGTAGCAGTATATCCCTCTTATTAAACTCAACTACACCAAATGACATCCTTATGTATGGGTAAAAGAAGTTCTGAACTAAATGGAGGGGGGGGGGACTTTAATATTGGGGTCCATTGCAGACAGACCCCCCCCCTCTTAATCTAGCATTCATAGGAAATGGGGTTTAGCGTCCATTCAACACAAACCAGGTCATTTCAGGACTAACATGGTTTAATTTTATTTCAATAATTCGCTCGCGCGTAGGGGTCTTTAGTAATTCGACAGACGACCCTACTCCTTGCCACGTACAAAACCGGGGATTCAAAACCATACCAGTTGACTCAATGACGGGCTTTATGATACAGCTCGAGCACGCTAAATTCTTCAGTCATACACCCCCCCCCCCCCCCACTTTAAGTTAATACTTTTTTATCTCTACAATTTATTCTAAAAGTAGGTTTTAAAAATCGAGAATACATGTACCACTTTTTCTACAAAGGTCAGAGATCAAAGAACTCTTCAGTGGCAGACATAGCATGTGACCTAATAATTACTGGCATTAGTGTTGACAATCATGCCTTTGTCATCATCTGTGTTTCATGCTGTAAATTACGTCCCTCAGGAAATTAACAGCAAGGTTTCATCAAACGCCTACTCATGACGCCTACCTACAGTACCCTATATTCTCAATAACGGCTGTCAATAATTGAGTCTCGTAGAAATGTCTATATTAGGCCAGCCGTTTTCGTATAATCTTCTAAGCCACAGGGTAAATTCGGCCCAATATAATATTAAATTGGCACAGTATAATATAAATTCTACCTCCAGACATTCACTGTAGATGTACATATATACGTAATGGTTTATAGGGTAAACTTAAAGAGAAGGGATACTGTTTTTTATTTCTCAAAATTTTGAAATATTATATCACCCTATTTAAAACATACATTATGCAAGAGCTTAATTTGCCTATTGAGTGTCTTTCTTTAGAGCAGAAATGTTTTTTAATTTATTAATTTGATATTATTTAACTTACTGGATTGGAATACATTTTTTAAAATTTATTAATGAAATGGTTAAATGGATAATCAAGACTTTGTTTCTTATTGTACGGACTTTAGTTATGATGATTGAGGCTAGCCTGAAATTCAAAAGCTAATATCTCAGTTCAGAGTGGAGCAATGTGAAATTTTCAGCATATTCTATATATATTACGTATCTATTGTTTAACTATTATAGCGAGAACGGTCAAATCTCCAATAATGCCCCTTCAACTATCATGGGATTGTTTAGTCAAGGAATTACTATATGTTTGTCCTGAAATTAACTAGTTTGTTGGAGTGGAACTAAAGCCATTTCTCTGATCTCCTTCTCTCTATCCCTCTCCCTATATCTTACTCTCTTACTTACCTATAATTTTATAGTTTGTTTCTCTCTAATTTGAAATTTTAAATACAGTAAATTAATTTATATAAAATGACAAACTATTTCAATTGTCTCCCATTCTACTTAATGTTACACAAATTAATAAAACTATTGACTAATATTAAAATACCCAGAAGGAAAAACAAAATCAATTTTATCACAAACATCCGATGTCACAAAGTACATTTGTAAACATTTTTCACATACATGTACTATTAATAAATATGATTAATATACAATTCATGATTATAGATATTCAATAATTAAAATGCAACAATTGATCATTTATCAGTACATCAATGTCTACACAATTTAGTTTCGAGGACAACTCACTACATAAAAATGCAAAAATTGATTATTATCTGTAACATCAATGTCGACATAATTGAGTTTCTAGGCGAACTCACTACATAAAAAAAACAGGACCATTTTTACGATGACGCCAGCCACACGTGTACAAAATAATATTAATTTATAGTATAATAATGTAAAAAAAATTGCTCAAGAACGGGGTCAGATATAAATCTATTTCACAACATAATATACAACAGGTGTTAAATTATTCATAATAAAACATTTATTTCTGGTTGGACCTCCTGTGGCCCACATAACAACCGACTTACATAGTTACACAAGTCTGTCTGCCCACCATCTTAATCTGTTACACGACAACACAATAACCTTTGACATTAAATGACATAATCTCGTTAGACAGAATTAGCTACGCTTACGTCAACCGGTCATTATTGTCATTAATGGCTAGTTTTTTCTACGAAATTCCGCCCAAAATGATCCATGTGGTATAGATTTCTTTCTTTGTTCAAGTAGAAAGAATGACAAATTACTAGGGGAACCTATAACACACGTGACATACATAGAACTTGTTTTTTTTCTGTCAAGTAGTCTAGTTTAGTTGTCATGTTATGCGTCATAGACTAGTTACGCAAACGTACAATTAATTTAAAGTGGCTGTATCCAATGTTGAGCCAAAAGTTACCTTTTATTGTTATCAAGGGCCATAACTCTGGCAGTAATTTTAGAAAATCGCTGAAAATCAATAGGCTTGTTCGTCTCATAATCTTAAACACTGTGTATAAATATAGTCAATCAGATATTAACTTTGGGGACGCCAGATTGCCGGCAATATACGACCACATTTCAATGTGGGCGTATTCAAATGTAATATGATTATGATTACCATTTTAATAATTATGATAAAAACCTATTCTTTTTACAGAATTATATCACGATTACCATTTCATGATGACATAACTTTTTTATTACCAATTTTTTATATATTTTGAGAATTAGCACTTTATTTTCATGAAACTTAAAAATTATTAAATATACATGTAAATATTTTAATTGTTATGAGCATAACTTATGGATTCCGTATTAATACTACACATGTACATGCAGTTACTATTAAATGTTAACCACTATAATATTTTTATGTCAAATTAAAAATCAGGAACATTTTGTACTTCCCTGATTTTCAAGTTGTTTTTCACTTGCCTCAACTCTTTTTAACCATCTTTATTGAGCTTTTCTATTTGAATATGCTGATCGATCGAAGGTGTCAAGTGTCAAATATATTTTTTAATTTTTTTTAAAAAAAGCCACTCACTTTAACTCTAATACTGTACAAAGTAGCAGTTAAGTTTATTTAAAAATGATCGAAGCGCCAAGTGTCAAATATATTGTTTAATTTTTAAAAGAAAGTCATTTCTAACTCTATTACTTCACCAAGTAGCAGTTAAGTTTTTTTAAAAAACATTTTACATTTGATGTTAAAAATGATCGAAGTGCCGAGTGTCAAATATATTGTTTAATTTTTTAAAAAAAGCCACTCATTTTTAGCTCTATTACTTCACCAAGTAGCAGTTTACTTTTTTTTAAAAAACATTTGATGGTAAAAGTGATCGAAGTGCCGAGTGTCAAATACATATATGTTGTTTAATTTTTAAAAAAAAGCCACTCATTTTTTAACTCTATTACTGTACATATTTTTTTTTAACATTTAGTGTTAAAAATGATAGGTACGGAACCTACACCATACATGTACCATGTTAATCCAGTTTATTTGCTTGCACTTACCCAGAGGCTAACAGGTCATTGGCAGGATTCCAAGCACAAATAAACACCTCAGATTCATGGCCTCTTAGAACTGTCGTTTTTGATGTAGGAATATCCACTGCTCCATCTACCTCCATATTTTCTGAATGATTAGCTGTAAATAAAGAATATATGCTTAAACTTTAAAAAAAAAAAGATAGGTTGTCAGTCGACAAAAAATACAGCTACATTGTAGATTGTACATGTACAAATACAGCAGCAAAGTAACCTCAGGTGCTACATGTTGTTTTACATTTATTATTAACTAATGCTGTAGGGGAAGATTTAAAAAAAACTTACATACTATCAAATCTGACCTGTATTGTGTTCACAATATTTCATAAGTTTGTAGGGGATCCCGGTGGCTAAGTGGACAAGGCGCTGGTTCACTAGCCTGGAGGTCGAGTGTTCGATCCCTGCGTTGGCCGAGAAAGTTCATCTCGATTTTCCGGCGTGATTTCACCTTGTCAGTGATGCAGGGCCTGACAAGGACAGCTGCCTAGTCGTTGGGATGGGACGAAAAACCGAGGTCCCGTGTACACATTGGAGTACACATAAAAGATCCCTTGGCAGTTGGAATTCGATATAAAAGTAGGCCGTAGCGCCGTTGCTCAGGCAAAAATTTCCCTCATAGCACATTGTATGGCGTATGCCCGTCTTCAATTAGCCCAGGTTAGGTGCATCAGAAGTTTGAGGGCAGGACTACACTGCAATATATGCCATGAACAAATTCTAATCGTTCATAGGTCAATCTAACCCAATGAAGAATCTCCGTTGTTATCAAGGGCAATAACCTTTTAGGTCATTAAAATTGATTGACTTCAGCAGGCACACCTACAGTGTCAATAAGAATTTTTTTCCAAAACGATACACGTACAATGCCGTAACCTAACTGTAAAGATAATTATCAGAAATCAATGGGCTTTATCATTTCATGCACAATGAACATGAATAAGAATTTCAAGGTACATGTAGGTAGACTAAGGTTAAATATATAAACCCTTCACAACAAATCAGAATGAGAAGCGTAAACACAAGAGTATCAGTTTAATGTTTGATGAATGTGCATTGAACTGTTGATGCTATATTATATCTTTCTAATGGTCAACAAAATATTAAAGTGAAGAATGACGGGTTTTTTGCATTTTACACTAATAGTAAGTGCAGGAGGACCCACCACACGCAAAACAAAAAAAGATAAACAAGATAAACCTGCGAACAAGACAGAAAATAGACATTGCAAAAACAAATAATTATCAAATCAAGTGAATGGAACCGGGGGCCAGCCTTAAGCGTCCAGTGCTAGAAAATCTCCTGGCTTGAATTCCATCGGATTTAAACTAGACCCCAATGATTCTGTTTGCCCACAACAAAATGGCAGAGGTACATGGCGAGCAGCACAGATCAATGAAAATTCAATTCAACATTTGTTATCTATAACCACGTTACAAGTTTTAAGCGTGTCAAGAGCGGTACCTGGCACGACACTGGGTTTTTTTGTAGTGTAAACGGGTCAAACATAAGCTTGCTGTACTGGCCCACTGAAATGTCAGGGTCTCGGCACGGTTATATAGGGACTGAAATTAACTTTTCTGTGAAGAGTTCCACATTTGGTGAGCTTGGCACATTTCTCAGACCAGTTATTTAAGAGAAACATAAACAGGTCAATTTCTTGAAATTTATCGTGGCCTGGTACCGTGCCCAGAACGGCACACTTATCGTGGCCAAGTGTAATCAAGGCTTTTGTAAATAATGAACAAACTTAAACCATTTTTGGACTGATATTCTTATTAAAAGATTCATCTTTCACAATATTGTAGTTGGCAAGGGATTCGTACTGTTCTTAAGGGCGTTGCCATGTCTAAGATTCGCACTAACTTTTCAAACTATTTCTCGGTGATACTTTAGTACCTGTCTCCTTTTCCCCTAAAAACATAAATTATCAAAAGAAAGTAGCTATTACTTCGCCGGATAGGTCAGGATTGTCAGACAAAGGGAGGGAATCCCTCGGGAATCCCTGACCTTGGTTGATCTAAAAATAGCACCCGAATTTGATTTGATCGTTACGATGAGTAAAGTAGCTCGGCTTTCTTGTTTCTGCACAGAAATATGCTTCTGTAGCCTGGTTTTGGTCATTTCTGACACACAGAACCTTAACTAAGGGGAATTTATTCTATCTCGAAAAACTAGTCTTTTTGACAGCTGCCAATAACAAGAAAATGTCTCCATTCGTTTTCTTTTATTTGTCGGTCGAAGATATCGTATCATTTTTTATAATCTACACAGACAGGAGCGGCAAAGTCTACTCATTGCTAATTCACGATAATGTGTCCCTGTTTTTACAAATAGCATTAATTATTACACGATGACGTCATGATTCCAAAGAAGCTTTTTTGTAACCATGGAAAACGACGACAAAAATACAAGTTCTACTCAACCGATTTTAACGAACTTGGCATCAACTTGAAGCTTACATTCGGGGGAACATTTCTATGGGACCAATTTTGATTATATGAAATATAGTTTATTTCAGAACAGTTTATGTCACGACCTATGAATTTTTTTGATTTTCTGGAATTTTGGCATTATTATTGGCACCATAAAAAAAAACTCCCGTAATTTTATTACACACTAGCTTAGCTAGTTTCATGCCAAAAATTATTTCTTTCGGATCAGGCAAGACTGAGAACGGTTAAGATTTATGCCGAAAATGTATCATTTTTAAGCCGATTTCAAAATTTAATATCTTTAAAACCACAAGAGATATGTGCCCAAACTATGACTTAAATCACAGCTTCATATGTCTATTTAATGATCATACCAAATTTATGTGAAACAGACTTTGAAAAATAATATAAAATTAATTGCGAAAAAACCGTAGGTTAGACATGGCAACGCCCTTAAAGGGAAAAGAGAGAGAAATGGGGTTTACATCCACAAAACACAAACTAGGTCATATGGGGACTAACATGGTTTAATTTTATTTCAATAATTTGCTTGTAGGTGTGTCTTTAGAAGTAGGAGGAAACCAGAGGACCCGGAGAAAACCCAGAAGACTGGACAGGCGACATTTCTCCTTTCACGTACAACCAGGGATCGAAACCAAGCCAGTGGGCTCAATGACAGGCTTTATGATACAGCGTAAAGGATGCAGTTTGACTTCTATCATGGTGTAAGTATAGATATACTATAGATATACAGGATATCTACAACCTGATAGATACATAAGTACCTATAATGTATGTGTCATGTACAGGTCATTGACTCAATTTATTGAAGGTAAAAAAATCAATTCTTTTAATAGAACAATCTGTGTAATAAACTATTTACGTTGTTTAAAGTGACACTTTAAATCTATAACTTGTTATATATAACGATTATATTTCAATCATATACATGTATTACAGTACTCAATACACCCTCTTTAAAGTAAAATAGGGATGGAATGGCGTTCATTGTCTCGTTAATATTTTAACAGTTTAATTAAAATACAGATCTATATTTCGTTTCGTTTTTTTTAATACTTTCGATGGCCTACACTAAAATGAAGATCTATAACAAGTTATTGTGGCAGTTGACGTCAGGGGTCAAACGAGTGGCTTTTGACCCTATGACGTCAGGCATACATCAGCGTTGACGTAACTAGTGGTACTTTACTAACAGTTTCGTGCATCAAAAGGCCATGAGCCCCACCGTAACAAACCATTTCATTGGCTAATCCCTCACATCAATCCAAAACACATCTTCAAGATCCTATTGTAGTAAAGACAAGTAAAATGAAATTTTGTACCAAAGAAGGAAACAGGATTGGTGTTTTAATCAGATTGACATTATGATAGTGTATTACAGGAATGGAGTTTATGGATTGAATACCAGTTACACTGATGTAAATTAAAGATACATTCCCTTAGCTTTAGTTAAAGAGCTGACAATTCTTGCTATAATAGTTTAAAAATATATTATCAAAAATGAATATTGAAAATGTTCAATCAATTTACTTTATTCTGAGAGAAGTTATATATATTGAACTTGAAAAAGTGTAAATAGTCTTAATAGTCAAGTAGCATTACCGTACTACGATATGACAGACATTTTCTAATCCACTTCCCGTCATATCTCGGTCATCAAGGGTTTGTCAATAATAATTCATTTGAAGCCAGAAAAAAAAGACCTAGCTCTTACGTAATACATTGTCATTGTATTAAAGTTACATAATTGAGAGTAAATTTGTACCCTAGATTTTTTTTTTACTCTATCATAAAGAAGTGCCTTTTAATATCTGGAACAATTTTGTTATGAATGACTGGACTTGAACCACTATCTACAACTATTTCCATTATCTAGCATGTCGTGTATTACTACATGTACACCTCAAGAGATTCAGTAAATATAAGTATTTATAGCCCCCTAGGTATGACTAAGTAGGCCTACTATAGATAAATCAATTGTGACCAGGCTTAGATAAACTAGGTCAAGTCTTCTCACCATATCCACTATAATAAGAGACTTATCACCACATGATATCACTGGGCAATTGACTACATTTAGATAAGTATTAATATCTCCGACCTACTACTTGATCTATTTAATTATACCATACTATTCTTAAAAGAATAGTACAGGACCCCACAGGTATTACCGGGTAATAAAAATTTTAAAATGCGATCAACCTGTCCCACTTCTAAATACATGTATGTCATGAGTTCAGCCCATTTTCCCTTTTAATAGAAGTTAAGTCATAAAAGTTTCAGTGGATTTATTTTAGACTGTTTGAAATTTAACTCCACCCATTTCAGTAACTGCTTTTCACTTCAGTGAGTTATTCATAAAGCAGATATTATTGCACTCATATTTCATTGTCAGGGTGTAAAAGAATACATGGCTGAATAAAAATAGCAGGTCAATGGCTCCATGATCTCTGAACTCGACCCTGTAGTATTGACATTACAAATAACCTTCTTATCTCTATCTAACACAATGGAGCCTACACAAACATTGATTAAAACCAATAACCTCGTCTACACTGTCTACAACCTCTACCCCTCCCTAGTTAAACATAGCACAACCATCACAAAAATTACCCCTCCACCCTATACATAAACATGGACTCATCCACATGGTCATGTGACTTATTTCTCTTGTTTATATCCTATAATGACATTCCTCAAGGGCATTGATAGCAGACCCTGGACCAAAGTACACACAAGCATACTCACACATTCAAGTATAAATAATGTCCGACCTTCACCTTGCTCTAAATCAATGCGAGAAAGGGGGGTATTTGTAAATTGAAGTGCAAACTGCTTTTTTCCCTCCTCTCTAGTTTCCCACTTTAACTAGACTAATCCCGAACGCCATGAGTCAGACAGAAGAGATCAATATGTGTTTTTGAACAGAATGCGGAGGGTTATAATAGGGCTGATATTTCTGTGTTACTGGTGTAATTCAACTTACATCATCTCACGTGATGTCAGTTACATAGGACCTATCAGACGGTCTATTTTCGACAGCTGGCAGCTTGCCAAAACACATTATTAAAGCAGAGAATTCTATAGCGGACTGAATCCTGTTTGGACTAATTAACTATTTTATATGTAAATTTTAATTAAGGTCATTCTTCAACTTAACTCTACTGAAATCTCACAACAACCAGATTATTTTTTTTTTGTTTACTTACAAGCATCTTCTTTGTATTAATGTTTTCCCACAACAAAATAAAATCTTGACTTCTGGTGCATAATTTTTTAATAATTCATAACCTACATGTAAACTTAATGAACTCAACCCTGTAGGGGCCAAATGTGTTTCCTGAAAACAAATTAATACCAGGACCACCCAATTTCCTCACTACCGGTTCTATAAATAAATTATAAACCATAATAACAATAAGATTATATAATTATTTTAAGTTCATTCTGTAAAAACTGGTATAAAGAAAAAGATTAAAGCCAGTTTAAAGGGGCTATACCTCATATTTTTAAAAATCAGATATTATTTGTTCCTACATGTATAAGTAAATTATAAATCACAATTACAATAAGATTATGTAATAGTTCTTAGTTTATTCTCTAAAAACTGAGTATAAAGAAAAAGATTAAAGCCAGATTAAAGGAGCTATAGCTCGTATTTTTAAAAACCAGATATTATTTGTTTCGCGAATATTCATGTACAATTTGCTTTATATTAATTAATAATTTAACATGACCAGTTATCATAACTAAGTATCTGTCCAGGGATGTACTATGTAGCCAGGATTCGCTGAGTTGTTGAAAAAATCATTTGCAAGCGTAGTGATAAAACAAATTTTTGGGAAGGGGGCGTGGTCTTTTATGAAAATTTGACCCTTATTGGTCTATTTTCAGGGCCTGTGCTGTCTTTTATTTGCTTCAGTGCAAATAAATTTCCATTTATCGTCTTCCTAGTCCCAGTCCCGGGTCGTAGCAAATCCACGGTCAATACTGGCAAGAAATAAAATAAGAGACATTGACATTGTGGGTAGGCTAGGATTCAGTATAGATTCGGTAGAAGTACATGTAACCGTAGAATGAGTACATTAAAAATTGATCGTAAAACCAAACATACAACACAATTTACAATCAATTTTTAATGTCTGACCCGATTCTCATTCCAACTAATGACTAATAATAATATAATTTGTGCTCAGACAAAAGTCAAATAAAACAAACTGTTTTTATTATTAATATCTACCTGTTGTCATAATTTGTTGTACTCAAATAAAACACAAACACCGTTTTAAGAATAGGCCTATAAAAATTTGAATAAATAAATGAAAATTGCTTTGCACTGAAATACTCTGAAAATACACCAACCAATAAGGGTTGAATTTTCATAAAAGACCACACCACATGCCCCTCCCAAAAAAAATTTGTGTCGATACATTCGCAAAAGTGTAGTATGTAAAATTAATTACATGTACTATGTTAAATAGTAGAGTAAGCCGCCCTAACCTATTCACAACATGAATACAATATATGATTAATATACATGTAATAGTATAGGTAACTGGAGAAGTAAACAACTAAACCACATTAACATATTTCTCTTCATTTATGGCACAGCCTTAATATAATATATTAGTGAACTGACAGTTGGAGGGTAATGCTACAAATAAACCTGGTTAAATTTAGACATGTAGAATTTTTAGCTATTTATTTATAATTTATAGTCAATGGTTCTGCTTGAGAAAGCAAACACAGTGAGCTTATAGAAAAACATATATTACATAATCTCATACTGGATCTCACCCAATTCAACAAGGCTGACAAAACACTTCAGCTGCCAAAATCACCTATAGTCTGTTTCATATTTTTTTTGTTATAATAATGAGGTTTTCATCTCCGGATGTATGTTCTGTTTAGGATTATTTTCCACCCTATGTTCGTCATACATGTACGGTTGCGGGGTAATGTGATTCAATTCTTGTAATAATTTTATTTTATTATCTAATATCATTTATACATAAATGTACTAATTTTTAAGTCTCTTTATGATTTAGGCAAATTAGGATTCCTTTGCAAACTATAAAAAGTGGAATCTTGAATAGGACTATTGGTCTAAAATGGTTCTATATGTATCGCATTTAGTATCTACATTGTTATGTATGACTAAAATTTCATCGATCTATGCCGTTACCTACATGTACATGTATGTAAATGGTACATTGTCATCTTTATGTTAAGCAAAATCTAATGGGCGTCCTTGGCTAAAGATAAAGAGACATAATTTATAGGAGAGGCGGTCCCATGTGACCTCATTGTTTACCTTAGCACAGTTTTCCTGTACATTCATTATGAACTCATGTTTTGACAAACGTTAGTTTTTGTCATTTATAATAATATGTAATTTATTACAGATATGGTTCTCTTACCATTGATAAGGTCGCGTGGAACCGAGTTTTTACTAGCGACACCTGGTGGGAATTCTTTCAGCGATGACACCCATTGATGGGGCCAGATTTTAATCCAATTTGATACAAGCCAGGAGATTTCCTATTAAGTAATTAGTCCGAGTACATACAATTATGTCGTACATGTATGGTGGTGGATTCAGCTGTGAGAAATTTGACAATTTTTGACAATTTCTAAAAAATGCAAATAATGCACAGCAAGCCATCAGATTCATTCACTTAATCTGATATGTGTTTTTGTTGTTTGTGGTGTCTTGTGTCCCTGTTTCTGCACTTACTATTATCTGTAGTTTAGCCAATCAAATGGGTGAAATTTATCGCTGAATAACATTTGAGTAGGGACTCTAACCTCGATATCTTAACAATTATTCTGGGTGTGAAGTTAATACTCATCGAGAGAAAAATTTATAATAAAACATACATGTACCGGGTATTTAAAAATGTCTACATGTATAAATTTTTAATATTCATTGTGCATGACTAATGTTAAAGTGCATGTACAAAGCAGACATATAAGGTTTGTTCCTGACACAAAAGATAAGTCTTTAAAAAACAATACTATGAATGTTGGTTAAAGAGAGAGAGAGAAATGGGGTTTAACGTCCACTCAATGCAAACTAGGTCATTTCGAGGCCGAACATATGGTTTCATTTTATTTCAATAATTCACTTGTGCATAGGGATGTTTAGCCGGTCATTGAGTCAACTGGCTTGGTTTCGAATCCCCAGTTGTACGTGACAAGGAGTAAGCTCGTGAGTTTTATTCGGGCCCTCCGTTTTCCTTGTACTGCTAGTCCCAAAGTGACCTAGTTTCTGTTGAGTGGATGTTAAACCCCATTTCTCTCTCTATCTCTTTTTAATATGACTGAATCCATGCAGGGTGTATATCTACTTTAGATATTTTAATTCTGTATTCTTAATTAAATGTTACACAATAAATCTAAGTACATTTTGGCACGAATTATTAAGTCATGAAAATTAAATATCATCTGTAAAGTGCAAAATTAAAGACAAACAGTGGCTTTAAGTTTGCCAAAAAAAATTATGTAACAAAACAGCTTTGTTATGATCAGATAGCATGATTCTGTACTCAAGCGCTAAATTTTAGGTCATTATAAGGACATTTAAAACATCACGATGCATTGTGCCCTTATTCGACCTTCTTTTAAATAAACTTTCTTTCAAATCCTACATATCAACATGCCAGCATTGTAGTGGAGTTTCTTGTAAACATCCTATTATTATAGCAAACATTTTTTTCATATCCTCTGGCTTTTTTTCAGATCTAATGTCAGCCTTCCAGATGCTTATTTGGGAAATTTATGGCATTCTGCCCGCCCAGTAGCAGAAGTGAGACAACCCAAGTAAATGGTGTGGGTTGGTCTATTTTATGATTTTAGGTGTCAAACAATGTATGCAGAGTGAATTAAAGGGACAATAACACTCTCGCTGGCTTGACAGGTCCAGAAAAAAAAAATCAGCCTTATTCTAACTACAATTTGTTTACATGTAAGTGTCCTACCTCTTGTGTAAATTATCCATTACAACCTATCTTACTTGTCCAGAGGGTTCGAAAATATGTTTAAATCCAAGTTGCATTTGAAAGTGCTTACGTAAGGCTTTTCAAACCATATGTTACGGCATGTAGTTGAATTTTCCCAATTTTTAAAATTAGGTGTGTTAAAAGATGAAATTTGTATCATTTTTTAATTGAAATATTGTAAAATAGTACAAATTGTTGACCAGAATAAAGATTGGAACATATTATTCAGTTACAACAAGAGTGTTATTGGGGCTTTAATAGAAATATGAAAGATTTCAGTTTCAATACGGTACAAAAAACTTTAAAATTATTTTTAGTCCTGAAAAAAAATTATCATTATTGTAAATAATGTTGGGTCAGATATTTCAGACTGTGTTTATACAGTACAGACTACAGTGCATGTACATCTCAAACTGGTCTCGGTTTAGCATATTTTGGGCAGATTATTTAACCAGGAATTAGTTTGGTTATTTTGTTGCGTCTTTAATATCTGTTATCTACATGTATACCATGCAAAGTTTCTCCAATTTCATTTAAATGATATTTGAGGATAAATCTATACCAGATTCACGTTTGGCAAGGAAAAAAAAATTACATATACCATGCTCGTTACTTACCTACTGTATGAGACGCATCTTCTCCATTTGTATTTGCTGTCTCCGTTTTGATTGGATTAGCCTTGGCAGCTGCTTGTTTCTTAGACTCGACAGTTTCTGGCATTACAGCATCGATCAATGAGAGTGATTCCATAGGTCGTACCGTCCCATCCTTCAAAACAGAATCATTCATGAATCATAATAAATATAAAATCAATTTATACCTTCAATGGTTGAATGCAAAAATCAATCAACATTTATGTATGTACATGTAAAAGTAGGCTACATATTTTGAAAGTTTAGTCAAATTCATCAATGCAGATTTCCAAATAATCAAATTATGAACGAAAAACAAAATTATGTACATGTACGAGTGCATCCATGTTATTAGTTTTGTGAATCAACAAGTACTAAACATACATGTAATGTCAATATCTCAATAAGGGAATATGTACAGTGAACCAACATGCTAGAAATCGAAAAAACATATTATTAAACAGATGTTATGCAAGAGCTGAATCGAGTGCATCGGATACTCGAGATTTTAAATAGATTAGATCGGTTTCGGCATTCGAAAATTGATGTCAAAAATGGGAAAGAGGGGCCAAGTTTTGAATACCAGTGCCCTGGTTACCACTACATGTACATTTATGCACAGTGCACACATCTTGTCAAAACTACAAACAGTGATAATTTGGCAATGAATGAAGTAATTTGAATGTGATTTTAAATATTATATTCTCTTTTTAATCATCTTTTTTTGAATTATTATAGCAAGAATGACCAACTCTTTATTAAACTGTTAACTAATTACGTATCTTTAACACTCAGGCAATGGGGTTTGCTTTTATTACCCAATCATAATTAATTAAATAGAAACAAAAGAAATACGTTGATTGATTTCTCGCTTGGGTTCGCTAATGCTGTGGTCAAGAATGATCAGTCCGCGAGCCGATTCGCTACCGCCAGGCACTTAACGCGAGTTGATACGATACCGTCTAAAATTAATGTCCACTGAAGGTATCGTGATGTGAAAGCCAACTGCAGATATTCAATAGGAAATGATATTAAGATTCAAGTGGTTGTTTTTAGTCAATCACCAAAACAGTACATGTAGCTCATGTGTAGTTAGCTCTTCATGTATATACATGTAGCCACATGCAACAAGCAGAATGTAAACTAAAACCAATGAATAATTATTTTGACAATAAATTATTTATGGAAATGGAAACTTAGTGTGATTGATTAAAGAATATGAAGAGATCTCAAACCCAGACAGCAATTTCTTCCTGTATATTGCTCTGCATTGTAGGAAGATGTTAAATTGTGTACATGTATGTCATAATCTGTTGTCCTGCTTTGTTGACAATTGATATGGCCTGGGTGGTAAAAACTGTACATATTTATTATTTGTGTTTTCTGCACCTGTTGGTTCTTGGCCTTAAAAACTGTTGCTTTGTTTTTAATTTACAAATAGATAATGATTAATTTACACCATATTGTGCATCAAATCAGTTGGGAATTTTTCACACTCTACTCTACATTCTTAAATAAATCTATTATTTTTTTTCATTATGCATTGTACAAGTTTTCATTCTTTTTAATATGAAATGTATTTTGGGATTTAGCTTACTATTGCCTAAATTGTCTAAATTTAAAGAAATCTATTGCAATTTTTGGCTTTTGGGTCAATTAATTTTTAAATCGAAAACCAGAATCTGGAATAGCAAAATCATCAGCACATCATTGGCATTAAATAAAATTAAATTCAAATACATTTTACATTGTGTTCAGTATAGCCAGTGAATTGTTTAAAATGCTTTTTAAATTTTATTTTCATATAGTAAATAGTAGGTTAAAATATTTAATTGTTTAAATAGAAAAACAATATAAATAGTTGCTATGGTAGGACTTCAATTTATCAATAAAATAAAACTGTATTCATTATCACCAGTTTCATGCGTGAATAAATTTACCAAAATAGAGTTCACTTTCTAATCAATAACTTGGCTATGATAAACAACAGACCCAGTAATGACCTGACCGACTTCCAGCTTTTCTATAAAGAGCCCAGAAAGAATGAAATATGGGATTTTCCACTAAACATACATCAGACAGCATGGCTGAATCAGCACAGCAGCCATGGTTTGCTTTCACTATAGTCTGTTTTATATAACCCCCAACTCCAGTGGCTTACTCCACGCTGGATTTCTGTAATTTCTTTACCTAAATGTACATGTATAGTCAGTTTCCTGAATGACTGGAGTCAAAAATTTTACAACTCAGCCAATATATTAATATTTTATTCAATATCTCAATGACATTAGCCAGTCCTGCATTTGAATAATTCTTTACATCTGTGCATTTGTGGACTGTGTGTATAAATGTCAAAATCTTTAGAATTGTATTTCTGTTTGTGCTTTACAATGTATACTGACTGTATGTATCACACCTCATTTTAAAAGTAGGACAAACTGTCCTTGGAGGCAAAGTAAATGTAAATTAAAAGCACATGTACGTTTAACATTTGTAATGGATACAATAATATATTTTCTTTTGTTGTTTTTCAAAGTATCTGTTTGTTGTTGTTAATAATGACACCTGTGGATAAGGGTAAAGGTCAGAGATCATGGATTTATGAAAGAGAAATTCCCCACAAAATGGTATAGAATAAGAAATTTTTATGTATACCATACCTCTGCGATACTGATCTCAGCCTCTGTGTACTGTAATCCCTTCTGAATGATATTAAGAAGGGCAGCTGGGGGCACCAACGCCCCATTTATATTTGTTTGACTGATGTGACTTTCTATACCAAAGGTGTAAGCAGAATGCACAAAACCTACAAAGAATAATTTACGTCAATTAAAGATAGGTTCCCAGAAAAGTATTTATCAGGGGGTATTTCCAATAAAAGTACAAGTATGGTAATTTTGGTACATTGTATATATCATATGGGAAGTAGAAATATCTTATCTTATGGAGCCTATACAGTATACAGGACAAAAATGTTAGGGTTTCTCCCCTAATCGACAGTTTGACTATTAGGAATATATCTGCACGTATGACGTCAAAGGTTACACGCTGAGATTGAGCGCTTGATGAACATAATAATAATAATTTATTTATAGAGCACCTATAATCCAATACTTTGATTGCTCTATGGCGCTATTACATTATTAAGTATAAAATATAAAACATCTCAATAATATAACATTGCATAATTAGAATAAAATATGCTATGCAATAATAAAAAGTAAACTATGAAAAAGTTTAAGCATTTAACAATTAAAATGGCTTTAAAAAAGGAGGGTCTTTAACTTTTTCAAAAAAAATAGGCAGAGAAGGGGGATTTTTAATTTCAGAAGGTTATGTACAAAAGTACATGTAACTTGTTGGTAATTTCATTGGTAAATGTTATTAAAGAGTAAGACAGTTACATGTAGACGTACAACACATTGTGAGATAAAAATCACAGACAAAGATGCTGGCAGTGGATAATCCAAGAATTTAATTAGGATTCGATATTTGTAATAGCTTCTTCGTCTCGTGACCATAAACTTTAGCCTCAAGAGCTTACATGTACGCAAGTTTTTTTTTAAGAGATCATGGGCCTTAACTATCGGGAATTGCTGAAAATCAATAGGCTTTTCATTTCACGACCTTACCCACTGTGTATAAATTCAAATTCAATAGGATATCAACTTTAGTCTCTAGAGCGTCCACAAGATTTTTCAAAGTGATCAAGGGCCATCCATAACTCTGGTAGTAATTATCGAAAATTGCTGAAAATCAAAAGATATTTTCGTCTCGTGACAAAAAATATACGACCTCATTTCAATGCGGGCGTATAAAAAGGATCATATGTGTAAATGGTTACCCACTATGGATTTATTTGATCTGTGATTGAAATTGAAAAGATTGAGGTTCAATAAATTACATGTACATCCCTTCAGGTATGAATTTTCCAGAGGCGAATCGGTTGGGTACGAAAAGTCCGACGGGAAGAATTATCCAGGGACCAGTTGTATGGAGACAAGTTGTCCAGGGAGGAATTGTCCCGTACCGATGTACATACATTCTGATCTATAAAACTTATAGATTGGGTAAGAAAATGGCGACCATGGCTGCAGTTTGTCAGACGGACCGGTTATAGTATTGACTATCTGGTAACCGCTGGGATAGACTGTTTTATGTGGCTGTCATAACAGATACCGGTAATCAATATAAATAAATTTGAAGAACTTCATTGTAGAGACTGGAGAAGAATCTGAATTTTTGGTCTTTTAAACCAAATTTAGTGTTTCACAAAAACAAAAAGAACAATTCTTTTAAAATTTGTAAGAAACACAACGACAAATATCTCTAACACAAAAAGGATAATAATTTGTACCTGGTTTTCCGATTTAACCTTTTTTTACTTAGGGTAAGAGTTAGAGATATATGCGTACATGTATGTACATGTATTACTTAGATTTCACTTCTTAAAGACTTAAAGATAGGTTGCCAGGCAATGAAACATACACCGCCAAGTATCTAAATTGTCTGGGCAGTCAACATTAAGGGTTGTGGCATATTTTTATTTTCGCAGTAATGAAAACATTAATGACACACTAAAATCTGATCATGACAACAGCCCATTAAGTAATTATCAGAAATCATAAGAATTTGTTTGGATTCTACTTTTCTGTCCTACATGTATACTGAAATTTAGTAATCAAAACATTTAATATCAAGGGCCATAACTCTAGAAGTATGTCCTTAAAACGTTGTGTATAAATTTAAAGTCAATTGGATATCAAGTTTAGTCTCTAACTAAGTCATCTCATGATCTGATATTTGCTTTAGCCTGTAGATTTTTCAAAGTGATATAGGGCCACTGTCAGTAATTACAAGGATAAGAAATTGTTGAAAATAAATAGGATTCTTCATCTTATGACCTTGAACACTGTGTATAAATTTGAAGTCAATGAATCAGATATGAACTCTAATCTCTAGAGTGTCCACAAGCATATGTGATGTTTGGAATAAAATTGATTTTATTTCATGCCTCCATGAGACCCTATACAGAATTTTATTTGTCAAATAAAAACAAATACATGTACATGTAGGCCTATACATGTAGGCCTACATGTAAATAATCTCACCTGATTCTTGTAGGTAGCGATATACAAGAAAGTTCACCTCATCGCTACTAAAACTCATGGTGGAAACAACTTAGACATGAAGATCGGACAACTTTAACATCGGCTCACCTTTCATTCATTGACTGAAAAAAAAATATACATCATTCATTAAAAAAGCAATATACTAGTACTATTAACATCTACATACAGTGGTACATTGTACATGTATGTATTGTATATATTCTTCCTTTTGTGTTTATAAATATACATGTACTTAAAAAATGACTTACATATATGCACCCAGGTACATGTACATCATGTAAAACTGATGTAGGTACATTTATGGACATGTCTTTATTGAGAACATTTTTCAGCTCCATCTTTGACCTCATCATGGATAAGTGAAATAAAAAGAAGTTTGAACTGAAATGGGGCTTAACGTCCTTACTGTTTAGCCCTGACTGGGCTAATAAAGACAAGTACATGTATACATTGTACATGTACATCATACAGTGAGGTTTGTGCAATGAAGAAATTTTATAGCCTACTTTTACACCCCTCTATATTGTACAAACGACGAGGGAGGAACCACACCGGAAAATTCTGACCTATCTGAATAAAACACAGATCATGTTTCGTTTTTATAGTTCAAAATTTGGGTTTTACTTGTCTGTACAACACTAGGATCTGGAAGACTTGTTACATTTATATAAAGTAACTAGGTGTCCTGCTTGAAATAAGGGGTCAGCCAAATTGTCTGTCAAATGGTCTGTCAAATCGAGTGCCTGACCTTTTTTACACGGAACTGTGGGTACACATTAGTGTAGTAATAGAAATCAAAACAAAGCAAAGCATAGGCACTTGCAACATCGATTCTGAATGGTTAATTAAATGACTGACGTTATACAGTACATGTAGGGTCGCTTACTTGACACTGTCGGTTGCCAAAGTCGCAATTTGCGAAAAAATTATGGGAGTGGTATTTAAATTTTCTACATGGCAATAACTTTGGCGAGAGAATGTTTGGAGTACTGGCGATTCTTTTTTAGACTTGGCGGAAATAATTCTTAAAATTCTAATTGTATATATCATTGATTAACCATAGCGGCATACTATAAATCAATCAACTTGCTGATCGCCATAGAGCAATCTAAGTATTGGATTATACATGTAGGCGCTCTATAAATAAATTATTATTATTATTATAATAAGAAAAGACAAACAATCTGTACTTTCTTTCTACACTTGTACAACATGTACGTACGTACACATGTTTTTGTTTTTGTACTGTTCCTCCCTCAACCATACCGAAGTGAACATTATTTTTTAAGAAAAAAACTGCACAAAAAATTACATGTACAAAGGTATACAAAATTAACCTCACTTCTAGAAAAATAAGTAAATAGATTAGTGTTTGTTTTAAAAAACCAAGTCCAAAGTTTTAGAAGGGTTGCCACGGTTCATTAATAACTTGTGTGTAAAACATACATGTAGCAAACCTGATTGAGTACGGTACACCACAGGTTTACTAGACTGTGAGTGTGATGTCGATGTTGTAAATCATATAAACCTAGACACCATTACCCAATCACAACATTCTGGGTCAACAATTAACTGAGCTAACTTCACATGATATTACACAATATTAGATCAGATTAACTCATACAACACACTAACTTCAACTCAGACTTCTCATCATCCCTAATCTTACATCATTGATCTATCATCAACCTACATTTACCTACATTAGTACATTTCTTCTGTCATGCATGACCACAAATACCAATTGGCTATTCAAGGTTTGACCTTTTGATCTTTCTGGACTCATTAATGGTCAGTGGCATTCTATTTTTATCAATTTACATAATCAAGACCAACAGATGATGGTTTTGGGGGGTGATTATCACACCAGAGTCAACCAATTTACCAGCGAAAGTGAAGTTCAAGGAACAAAATATGTTGAGTGATATCTAAAGTGATAGTCAGAGAGAGAGAGAAATGGGGTTTAATGTCCACTCGACACAAACTAGGTCATTTTGGGACTAACATGGTTTTTCAATCTTTATTTCAATAATTCGCTTGTACATGTACGGGTCTCTATAGCAGAGGTAGGAAACCCATAAGGCTGAGAGGGTGCGTCTATCTCCATGCCACATACGCTCACACTAGGGCTCGAAAGTTCCCTGTTCTGTATTTAGTGCTAAAATTTTTAACATTTGCTGAGTTGAAATTTTGTTTTTCTTGTTACTTTTGAACAACTTGGTTGTGTATACATGTATGTTTCTTTAAAGTGTAGACTACCTAAAGTGTTGAAAAATCATCCAAATTGTACCCTAGACCTATGCTACATGTACATCATTGTGAAATGCAAAATGTTCTTGGGGGGAAGGGCGATGCCACTAAATTGCCCTAGGCGAATTCTAACCTTCAGCTGTAAACAATATGTCAGCAAATTGACGCATCATAACCTATAGGTTACTATGTCAAACCTCAGTCACAGCGTAACCTATTTTGAGGTTACTATATTCGAGGCTTATTTCATACCCTGATGTAAAGGAAGTTTCCTTTCTATTTCACCTTTGAAATATATATTCAAATATTTATTGACAATGCTGAAGTTATTCAGAACAAATGTCAAAAAAAAAATTGTAAAATTACTCCACTATTTCCCAAAAATTATTGCTATATTGATTTGAAAATACATGTATGTAGAGACATGACCTCAAGAGAACAGATCCTTACATGTATTTAAATTATTTAAGCCATAAAACTTACTGTCATTGTGAAAATATTTTGGCCCCATTTTCTTTATAAATGATTTATTTGCCTAGGATAGCCTTAAGGCCAAATGAAATAAAACTAAGTTTTACTGTTTAAATGTCCTACTTTTCTGCACCAGATAGAGTTTAATGCCCTATTTTTTGGACCAGTTGGGCAGATATCATGTAGTGTGCTACATCTACTGTTGGGGGTTCTCTTGTACGGTACACAGGACCTCATGGATAAGCGAAATAAAAAAAAAGTCTGTATATGCAAATGTTATTTAATTGAGCTTCATGCCCTATTTCAGAGAGAGAGAGAGAGAAATAGGGTTTAACGTCCACTCAACACAAACTAGGTCATTTCGGGACTAAGCCCTATTTCAGACAGGTAGCTGTGACAGTTTGTGAATGTGATAAGACTTTTACTTTGACCTACATGTACAATGTATGTCTACAGCTAATTCTTGGAAGTGGCTTCCCAAATCCCACTCATTTTAATTGTTATTTTGCCTGCTTTTTATGTGTTACTTAGGCTACTATTTTTGTTCAATCAGACACAGGCGGTAATTATAACAAATAAACTCGACAACTAGACACACAGAGTTTAAATAATAATATTTATTTCAGGAATTCTTACTTTGTCTCGTCCGTAGGTTTATCTTGTAGATTTTTGTTTTTTTGTTTTGTGTGTAGTGCAGTCCTCCTGCATTTATTATTTGATTTCTAATTTTACAATGAGCACTAGCAGCCTTTTGGTTTGAATTTCAGCGCTATATAAGATGATTATTATTATTATCATTTACAATACATGTACGTTTACATACGGTATATTTATTTCTTTTTATTTTAATAACAATAAGTTGGGGAATACACTGGATTTATTTTTTTTCAAATTGAATAGGCCTACTGACATAATTATTCGAAATTGACATGTTTCTCAAAATGAAAGGCACTACTTGATTTTCCTTATTTATAAACCAAATATTTATTTAGGAATCAGGATGACTGAATGGGTAAAACCCGGGTTATGTCCCGGTGTTACATTGTTATATGTAGTATATATAATAAATTGTGTCTGGGTAGTTCAAGAAGAACATGTCACGCAGAGAATTCAGTTTTGTCTGTAGAATTTGATTTGACATTTGATACATGCTTAAAGTGTTGAGAATGCCTCTTGATCTTCAAAATGTGGATAAATCTCCATGTCAATATCTAAAATGATGATTCGCAGTGGGTTACTGCGAATCAAAAACGTTAGATTTTAAATTTTAATTAGCAACAGACAAAATATGTATTGCAAATTGTCCTGCGATACTGGTTGTCGGCAGCTGTCGGTACATGTAGTCTTGATTGTCAAGTACATGTACCGTACCAAAGTATGTAATATTCATTATAAAATAGAGCAGACATGTTCTATTTTAATTATATCTCAGTCACCCATTGGGTCCAGAGAGTTGATTATGTGATTGCAGGTTTAGCTAAAAAACGAATGAATATTTTATCACTGTCCATAATATATTCATTGTATTGGACGTTAAATCTGTAATAAACAATGGTCAACAACAATAATACTTGTAGTAGTGGTAGTGGTAATGTATGTAATATGTATGTGAATTTTCTTTTCTTCTTTTTAAGACAAAAAATATTACTATAATATTTTTTTTCTTATGTACATGTATGTAAATTGCATTATCAAAGAAATCTTTATATGTTTAGAAATGAAGCATTCTAAACAAATATTTTTTCTAGATTTACATTTGAAATAATAAAGTTGCATTCAGCTACATGTGCCATATTGCTGGTCAATTTATGAAACAGACTATAACAGAAAACACACGTTTCATCATGATCAGCCAAGCTGATACACAAACAATAAACAGGCTATAGATAGATTGCATTCTACCCACTTTTAACATGCGGACTATAGTCCAAGAAAATCAACATAACTGAAACAGGCTATAGAAAAGCTCCTGAACAAAATCAAAAGCCTGCTTAGCTTCCTTCCACAAACGACTGAATCTAAACTTTAATTTTTCAATTTGATTATAACCTTTACCATGAACCTATATTTTTGACAAATGGTATGAGGTGGGCTATACAGAGGAGGAAAACCGTAACCGACAGGGGGCAGGTGAACTGGCCACCTTCCTTCAATTTCCCTACCTTGCAGGTACATTTGAAAAATGACTTGATTGAAGTTGAAGTGTACGAATTGTTTTAGGGGGACGTTGTACTGTAGGCAATTCCACTAATAATATTGAAACTTTGAAAATAGTAATAAACAACAAATACAAGACGGATGTCGGTCATGAAACAAAACATTTCATTAGGCTACCATCACTCAGTCCAAGACAGCCACATTTCCCCATTCAGCTGTCCACAAAATTTATTTGAAAGGATTATGTCCACCCTATATATTTTTCATTTCACTACCAGTACCATTTTTATGAGAAATCTAAGCTTGGTCTAACTGTCTGTGACTTGTATAAATCCAAGTCTCAGAAATAAGTCACAGATGAGATTAACTAGATTAGATATAACACTGGGATAACATTACCGGTAATAATAAATGATTAGATTTTAGACATTTACTTACGTATTGTTTATTTGAACTATAACAATCCCTATGAATTTTATTCCAACTATCACAATATTTTTGGTCATGTACTTCCAATAGAACCCGGACGAATAAAACTTTATTGAAGACACCCTGTAGTCGGTAATCAGTGTCTTCAGTCGACTTCACAGTATCTAGAAAGATCGAACTATATTGTTGTAGCCTAATACTAATAGAAAAGTCTGCACTCTCAGTCACACAAGTTCGCTCCGATTATTATAATAAATAAAGCAATAAACAGTGTATATTAAACAGTAATAAACCTAATAGACACAATCAGAATATGCCTGAACACATCACGTGTTGAATAACACAAATTAAATATAAATATCCCGTTATTGGCAAAGAGATGAAGGAAAACCGTGCAAGCTCTCTCACTATCGTCAGAAATAGACACACCGTCAGTTTTCCCACAATGGCGGAGGAAGCTAGAATTTTACGCCATGTGGCGCGATTTTAATACAATACAGAGTGAAATAGACGAACATAAAACTTTCAGCGCATAATGCAAATACAGCTTAACAACTAAACACCTCGTAAACAAATTATTATCAACAATCAACTGGTTAATCCAAGATATCAACGAGGATCTCGATCTAATGAAATGGCGTAGGGATACATGCTAGTTGCATGTTCGACCGCATTACCTTGCATGACGTCACGCAGATTGAGGCCAAGGGATATCCCAATGCACCGCAGTGGAGTGAATATAACCAGTTAATTATTAATCGTTATAGGAACACGTTCTTCCATGTTTAATTCGTTTGAAGTTTTAGTTCTAATAATCAGGACATATTATTGTAATGAAACACGACTACTGTCCTTCTCAAATCATCGTCAAGAATTGCTCACATCAATATCCACATGACAGATATCCCTATTTTCTAAATGGAATAAACTACATACATATTTCTAATACCATAGGGGGCGTAGTTGGTATGGGATGAAACCATAATCAATTGATATTAATCAGTGTCGTACAACAAGAGATTAAAATCATAATTCACAGTTATAGTAGCGATCTTTAGAATAAATATCGCGTTAACTAGGATATTATGAGTGGGAGAATATATGGGTCGATTAATAAAAAGAGCCAACACCCCTCATACATGAAATGGAATGTACCTGACATAGTTTCAGCAATGACGATAAATTATCGGGTCTCGTTTTAGTACACAACAAGCCGGTCGGTGATTATGGTGAACGCGGATGGCTTGGCGGCAAAAGCGGGTTACTTGATAGCCGTGTCCCACATTGTTATTAGTATAGTACAGGATATTATTATGTGCATCTGTGAGCGCGCCAGTTTCTAATAATAAGTTCATACGCCTTGCCTTGTGTGTTATGTTTAGTAAAAAGGGTGAAGGTCGTTCGCACTCTTTCTCCACTTTTCTTTATTTTCTGCAGGTTATCGATTTTGCCCACACAAATTCCCGGGACTTCCGAACACGACACACTGAGCTACGAGGGCAATGTTCAACCAAACAAATATTGTGTAAGAAGTCGTAGGCCTACACATTAAAGATCTGGTGTGATTGTTTTGTAAACTGGTAATCATTTAAAATGTATACTCGGACTTTTCGAACCTCTTTCTTATTCAGATTCAGGTTGAATATTCAGATTCTCGGGGCACAAATGTGGTTCTTGATTATTGCTCGACTTTTTTGGGCGGATTCAAGAATGTTGAACATATTGTTTTGAGTTAGTGTGCAACTATATAGGACAAAAAACCCCGAAGTCCTATTTGGCGTGTATCTAAATTGGCAGTCGGCAACCAAAAAAAGTAGAAAACATTTCCCTCACCATAAAACTAAATATACATCACAGTTCTATGTCCCCACACAGCGCAGATGTCATTAGAACGATTGATGTAGATGTAGGACGTTGACCCCCATTTCTTTTACTTCCAATTAATACAGGGGGGGTGGGGGGTGGCCCAATGCTCTAGAGTGCCGCGCTTCGAGCTCTAGCTGGCCGGCCACCTCTGGCTTGCGGTTGTGTTTTCGAGCCCTGGTGTGAGCGTATGTGGCATGGAGATAGGGGCGCCTTCTCAACCTCGTGGGTTTCCTCAGGGCACTCCGGTTTCCTCCCACTGCTAAAGCGAATTATTGAAATAAAATTAAACCATATGTTAGTCCCGAAATGACCTAGTTGTGTTGAGTGGACGTTAAACCCAATTTCACTCTATTTCTCCTCTCCCTCTCTCTGTCTCTCTCTCCAATATCTTTGAACGCTGATGGTTCAACCATTCTTAATTGTATTACCGTTACACAAATACGAAATTTATTTTCGCCTCGCAATATTCTTCGGAGGTCCAGCGCGAACAATATGAATAACCTCATTGATAAGAGAGTTAGTTATAATATTTAAACTATTAATTGCCTTCAAGTTAAAGTCAACCCCCGCCCACTGGACTTTGACTATCTGGAATATACCAAGTTCAAAATATGGGCCCCTAAAGCCCGTATGATTTTTAAAAAACCCGGCCTCAACTTAAAGGGCCAATCCCGATAATATTTTGGAGAATAAAGATGCCTAATTTTGTGTTAAAATCCTCTACTAATCTTAGGGCCGAGCAACTAACTCAATGTACGTTATACGTTTTCAAACAACTTAGTACTGTCAGTAGTCACTTTAAAATGGAGACCGTTTTCCCAAGCTGTATTATGTGGTGTCTGGATAAAACCAGACTTTCATTTTATAAAAATAATATATCGCCGGTGGAATTACCTTCCATTAATAAGTACAGTACATGGGTTATTCACTGTATAGACCTCTACGGGAATGGGAATCGATCATCAGGTCACCCAACGACAACAATGACCCGAAATCTTAAAAGGATTACGTGTCCGGATAAGCAGTTTTGACGTTCGCGTCCAAACGACTCAATATTTGAAGCTGAAATTTTGAGACAAGGGAAATACACCACTCCAGTGTTGCCAGTGAGAAATTTGTAAAAGTACCAGATTTCCAGCCAAGTTGTTCCTAGATTTGGCAGAAAAATACTAGAGTTTTAAATACTATTGTACATAGATATAAAAGAAAATAATAAACGCAAATAAATGGTCTAATGATACTGTGACACAAACAAACAAGACGCTGGCAGGAAGTGGAAGTTAGGTATGCATTTGCCATATTTGAAAACGGGTTGCCTCAAAAGATGCCACACAGTAGGCCTAGGCTAACCACATTTGGCACATAATGTGGCCACTTGTTTGACAAGCTTTGTCCTCTTTATTTTTTTAAAAGGTTTTTTTTATTAAAAAAAAAAAAAAAAAAATTTGGGGGGGGGGAGGGGCAAAAGGATATGATAGGCCTATTTGTATTTCTTTTTCAGAGAGTACTAGATTTAAGAAAAAAAACTCCTAAAATCCTAGATTAGGTCAAAAAATACTAGATCTAGTATGAAGATACTATACTGGCAACATTGCACCACTCTTCTATATTTTGGCGGATAAATTTCATACGTACCCGGACATATATTTTTGAGAAACTGTCCAATTCGGGAAAGCCCCTTTTATAGAGCTGATGCCTGTGGGGATGACTTTAGGAGAGTGTCTATAGTTATTCGACAAGGGCGAACGTCCCCCCCCCAAAAAAAAAAACGCCAACAACAAACCCCGAACGAACAGATGTATGGACGAGACATAAAAGGCACATTCCATTTCTTTAATATGCACCCATATATTATTACAAGCTCCAGTTTTTGGAGGAATACATGATCAGGGGTGGCCGGCCAGCTAGACATCGAGACGCGGCACCCTAGACCATTAAGCCATCCCAAACCCCCTGACTCAGTTGCACCTATTACCAAAGACATAACCGACAAAAGGCTATGCACCATTTAAACATAATCATACATTATGCAAGAACTATAACTGCTTTTTGCAGGTATTTTTTTTGGTTTGAAATGTTTTCTAAATTATTAATTAATAATTAGACATTAATTAACTTATTCAGACCATAATCAACTCTCGAAGTCAACGCTAGCCAGCGAAATTAACTGGATTTAATAATGAAATGAATTATCGAGACTATAGTGGTATTTTTTTTTTATCGTACCGACTTTAGTAATGATGATCGAGGCTAGGCTGAAAACTCAATCGCTAAAATCTCGGTTCAGAGGGGATCAATTTGAATGACATTTTCAGCAAATTCCCTTTACATTATCACGTGTTTAACCACTGTAGTGATAACGACCAGCTCTTCATCTAATCTCCCATAATTTATCTTTAATGTACCACGTATCTTTAATTATATTTTTTTAAATTTAATGAAAATAAAGTGCTGATTCTAAAAATATATAAATAAATGGTAATAAAAAGTTATGTCATCGTAAAATGGTAATCTTTACCTCATCCCCCAATGTGCACATTATGAACTATAAAGATCCCTTTTTTTGGGTATATTGTTTTTATGATTTAGGATTACCATTGATAAAACAAAGAGGCGTCGTCTGGCGAAGTGGACAACGTCACACTACTACTGAATTGTTACTTGGCATTGTTGTCTGGTATCTCATCTTTGTGACCTTGGGGAAATATAAATTCACCTTATTGATACAGGTCGGGAGTCCGATGGCACAGTATGACGTTTGCTCGCTTACCTGGAGGTCCCGTGTTAGATTCGAATGTTAGCCGCCAATACCCATTTTTTCCGGGTTATTGCCGGCCACTGGACCCACTCCTCAATCAAGAATTGCTTTCACCGGCCCTGCTTTATGTTATATACTGTATGCGTGATTCCTTTTTCTTGCATAGCATAGCCAGCCACATACCCAAGAATTTGAGTGTACATGAATTATGCAAATTAATTTAGGTTCTATCCATGTTCTTAACAGGCATTCACCAGCCTTTAAATAACAGTCAAAGTATTAAGGACATGGTTTTTGAGGCTGGTCACCTAAACCAGTTATGCAGGTGGCAATCTGATGATTACCCTTTGCTCCAATGCATGCCCCCCCCCCCTCGACAAAATCCCGGATCCGGGCCTGTTTACATCTGAATTGAGCCAGTTAAGTCTGAAACAGTATAAAAGTAATCAAAAATGATCTGTGAAACCTAAGTAACTTTCTTCTCTGTAAAATGTCAATAGAAACATTCAGTCAGTAAACTCATATGAAACCTATAATGAGTCTCCTGTTTTAAAGTCAAGAATCATGTAAAGGTAGCCCAGAAGTCAATAGAATCCGGAAAGTTCTAAAGCCCAGTCAGCCATGCCTGCCTTATCTGCCTTGCCCCTAGTTAAGCTCAGCGTACGACGTGTCGTGCACGGCAGCTATAGTGAGATCGATCACTCCGACTGGGAGACTGGTCACTAGCTCGCCTTACATTAGCCTGGTATCCGGTTTTCGCTATCACTTTAAAAAAAAAAGTTTTCGCGATTTTCTCTTGAAATTTGTCATTCTTTCATTTCATTTCAAGGCAAAGGTGTGGGTTGTAGAAGAGAGAACAGAAAAAAACATGAAAGCACGAATTGTATCATCGAGAACATTTTTTTTTATTCGTACACTGAGTACAATGAATATGGAAAATAAATATATACAAGTTCTCAATTAATACAGAGTTGATTCATTATTTCATGTAAAGGACCTAAGTCCGTAACTCAAAATCCTCAAAAATCGTCGACATTGAAAGCACGAATTATTGGTCAATTTAAATCAACATTGATGATGTAAACGTACCGGGAAATGATGAGCTTCTGATATCCGATGTTTAAGATAAAAACATTTTTTTTAACATTGATGCACATATTCTGTACCATAATGCGCTTCAGCCCCAGATGTATTGAGAGACTCGAGGGACGAGGCTAGACACATTACACCAAATCAAACGAAGTAATGTAGACTGGAATAACTAGACGCCAGAAATGTGCACTTATTTGATGTTGGTGGTTTATTTCGTCGAACAGAACTGATTTGAATTCGAGTAGAAACGGAAACCATTGAATGTTAATCAGTTATATACATTCATATTACAGTATTATATGCGTTGCGGCCCACATTGTGAATTCTAGGTCTCAAATGTTAGCGATTTAGCTCCTTTAAGTTTATATAATTCAGATGGTGAACAATCTCTTAAATCTATGTATTCTCGTATAGCATTTCCTATTCTCTTATCATTTTCCTCCCAGGAATTTTTATCGTGACATTCTATTATATTTACAATATTTAACAATGAGTTACGTTCTAAATTGTATTTTGTTATGTTATAATGATATTGATATGATAGACTAGGCCTACCAAACAACGCAGTACGTCCACATATTTGAAGACATAAATTACTACTACGCATAATGAATACTTTGATAAAACTTTATAAAACGTTTATGAAGCTGAGTTTCAATTGACAAATCCTGACATAATATTCAGTAAACTATTGTGCGTTCTTGGAGAAATGTTGAATACTTTCCTAACCTGTTTTCTCCAGACTATAAAAACTCTCTCATAACTTTAGTGAGTAATCCCATACAATAAGTTTTGAATAATTTACATTTAACTCTAGATGAGGTGAATGGTGAACGAAAAATTCCTTAATGTTACATTACTTTTAACAGTAAAGTTATTTATACATTGACGTAAATGTTCATGTTTTCGACGAACTATGAAGCAGATTTCCTAAATGAGATTCAGATTCGACAAGTTTGATAGGGATGCCGCTTAAAGGAATGGATTTAAGATCCTGATTTCTAGTTTCCAAGGGTTTGCATGGAAAATATATAAGTCTGCTCTTGTCGGGAATAAACATGAGGTCATATTCTTTAGAATATGTAATTGCTATACGCAATAAACCATTTAAGTTTATAATTGGGGCGGTTCAAGTGAGGGCTTTAGCGAGTGCACCGACATATACATGACAGCCAAGTTCACTTTGTCTGCATCTTCCCAGAAGTTCATCGATGTAGACGGTAAATAGTATTGAAGAGAGTACTTCCCCTTGTTTGACACCGTTATTTACATTAAAGGAGTTGCTAACTGTTTGTTCGCATTTTACTCGTAAATTCTATCTTCTGGTTAAGGTATAAACAAAGTAGAAATCGTGAAAAGATCTAGGCCGTAGCAGTTGGTAGAATTTTACATAGTTTACCTTATCAAAGGCTTTGCTAGCGTCTAATAAACTGAAATACACACTAGAGTTGCGGCCATTGTAATAATTATTCGACTTAAATGCTATTGGTATAGCGTGTTACACAAAGATGGCTGCCAGAGAATTGAACAACCCCCGTATGGCCTGCCAAGAATCACATGATTGCTTTGCTTGATCGAGATTCCATGAGAACCTATGTTAGTGATTCGCTTTTCAAAGAGATCAAGCTGTTCGGTTAGAAGCCAGTGTTCATGGATAAACACTATATCCAAGTCATCACATAGTTTTGAGATATAATAGATACGGTCAGTTCCTGAACCATACGAGATATATGTTGCGATATTAAGGGCCGTCAAAGGTTAGTTAGCTTATTGTTGGTACGAGGAGCACGGGGAAGGAATCGTCGAATTCTAACATTTTGGGCCCAAAGAGATTCATCAAAGAGTTTTCCAAATTCTTCTATTGACACGGAGAGCTTAAACGATTCGAATTTTGAGAGATGGTTCGAGACACATACCAGTTTATGTATTGTAAAGTTTTGGGATTCCAAAAAAGTACATACTTGGTTCTCGGTTGTGTCTTTATTAACTCGGTATATGAATAAGTGTCTAAGAGACGTGGGGGCACCTTTAAACGATGACTAGTCTGGAGATGATCTTCCTGTATTATATTTGCTGAAACCCATACAATCTGTTGACTGCAGATAAATTGACGTCAAGTCTGTAAATGCAGCTTTACGCATCGAAATTGCTTCGCAGGGCAATCATCAAGCTTGCTGGAAAACTGAAAACGGATTCGGCAAGTTTACCAACATCCTGCAATGATGACAGCCATTGGTTGGCGAATTGTGTCAAGACTAATTCAAGCACACACCCCTAATTGGATCAATTTTTTTGTGTAAACCATAAGCATCAAATGCAAGTCAGTTTAGCACTATTGTTTCCACATTCAATATTGCTAGGGGTTCAAAAATAATGCTCTTTTTATCATACACAGGGGGAAACTCGATTGTCAGTCCGGAACGCCCCATTATGACAGGATTTCAGTCTAGTGACATGGGAACCAATCTTGTCAAAGTTTTGTCGGTGTTTCGACAACGAAGGTGACGTGGATATGGAATCGTGACGTAAATCCCCCCTTTCACTCGATTGTCATTATTTTCGGGATTGAAAAAAATTCATTCCGGAACGTTCAATTGAGTAACGTTCCTATAAATCCGCCCTGTTGCCACTTTCTCTTTCAGAGGGAAAATACGACCGTATACACATTTTCCAGCAGGTTTTAAGCTGTTTTTAATTGAAATACTTTTCTCAGTATAGACAATTGTAATTAAAAGTAGATTTTTTATTTCATTTCAATGTACACTCAACAAGGATCTAAGAACGCCACCGCCGACCGTCTAATCTGGAGAGGAAGATATCGATCTTAGAACTTATATTTTGTAAGTCTACCTCGGGTATAATGTCACGTGATTTTGTTGTCGGAAAAAACCGAAACGAACACCGACCTTCCCCGGTCAGATCTAAATATTAAGGCTACCTGCAGATTTCGTTATGGTCGCGAAATGTAGGCTAAGCAGGGTTAGGATACGTGATTGTTGCCGAAGACTGTGGGCTTGGGTAAACCCTATTTACATCTCATGACCTTGACCCAATCTGAAGGTGACCTTAATATTTAGATCTAAGAAGCATCACCGAGAAAGTTCATCCAGATTATCTTGCGTGGTGTTCCCTTTGTCAGTGATGCAGGACGGAGGGCCTCGCAAGGACAGCTGTCTAGTAGTTCGGATGGGACGAAACCCGAGATCTCGTGTACAAATAGGCCTCCACGTAATAAATTCCTTAGCAGTTGGAATTCGATGTAAAAGTAGGCCGTAGCGCCGCTGTCCGGACAAAATTTATCTCATAGCACACTGTATCACATGTCCGTCTTCATTAGCAAGAATATAGTTATTATATAGCAATCATTTTAGGAAACCAATTGATTCATAGCGTTATCCTTTCTGGAACTGAGAGAGAGAGGGAGAGAGAGAGAGAGAGAGAAATAAGGTTTAACGCCCACTCGACACAAACTAGGTCATTTCGGGACTAACATAGTATGGTTTAATTTTATTTTAATAATTCGCTTGCGCGTATAGTGGTCTTTAGCAGTGGGAGGAAACCGGAGGACAAGAAGAAAACCTACGAGGTTGGACAGGCGACCCTACTACTTGTCAGTTACAACCGGGGATTCGAAACCACGCCAGTTGACCCAATGATCTTTATGATACAGCGCGCGTACACTAACCATTTAGCTATCCAACCCCCTGACAATGTTCAGACATGAAAGTTAATGTTATTCAAAAAGAAATCCATGTTTGTAAGCAAAACAAATTTAATTGCGTTATGGGTAATTTGTTATTACTTGATAAATGTTTATATATAGATTGAGAAATATCTGGTAATCTTCAGTAAACAAGCATATAATAGATAACGGTGAACATGCCATCGACCCCAAGGCATCCATTTAGATATGAAATTATCATTAATTGAACGAGCATGCAGACGACATTTTCTTAATTTAGTTAAATGATGTAATATAAACCAGGAAAAGCAAAATATAAGCAGGTTGGTCGTCATAGTAACCAATATTTGCTTCCACGGGGCATTATTATAAAGTTTCGAGCTCGGTTAATTAGTTAAAAAGATCAGAACTGGCGGCGGCTGCCAGAACTTAAAGATACCATTACTTCAACTGCGGATGAATTTTTATACCTGATGTTCTGATTGCAAAATATCAACATTCTGGAACAATATTGAATTCTAATTCGTATTTTATTGTCCAATTTTATGGAAAATGTCGAGTTTGAGGTTTAGCTCCATTACAGTTTACACGATAATCAATGTAGAAATGTAAAAGACATTTTCCCCGAAACAGGTCATTTGAAGGCAACCCCGCAAAGCTGTCCTTAATAGTTTGATGGTTCGGTCATCTGCGGACCCGAAGCCAGCTCATAAAAGTTTGAGAGGCTACGGAGTTTTTTGGAGGGGCTGAGGATGTGGGCGGCTAAGAACACTCCTAAGAAATCATTATTGTTGGCGATATATTGGGGGGGGGGGGATAGTTGGACCTCGACTAGGAAAAAGTGGAAACGCTGGTCCCAGGGCAAAAGGCCCATCGTGGCACACTGCATTAGACCAGTTGCAGGGACAGGACATTGAACTCCAGTTAATTTCACTTATCGCTGATCGAAGTAAATCAGACTGAATCTAAATCTGATTGTAGGTGATAAATGAAGCCGCTAATGATACGTAGACAATAAATCACACTGGTGTATTGGGACAGTTGAAGTATGTCGTTCAGACGGTTATGGGTTATATTAAAACTTAAAAGAGCCTTTCGCACAATATTAAAGTTCAAATTTCAAATTTTCAAGTTATTGTTTTAAAATGTATTAAAATAAAGCCTTAAAATAGATGGTATCCAAGAATAACTGGCCGGCCATCCCTGGCTTGCGGCTGTGATTTCAAGCCCTGTGTGAGCGTATGTGGCATGGAGATAGGGGCGCCTTCTCAACCTCGTGGGTTTCCTCCGAGCACTACGGTTTCTCTTACTGCTAAAGACCCCTACGCGCAAGCGAATTATTGAAATAAAATTAAACCATATGTTAGTCCGGAAATGACCTAGTTGTGTTGAGTGGACGTTAAACAACCCCATTTCTGTCTCTCTCCCTATTAATCCTATAATTCACTATTGCCAGCTGAGAAATTGGCAAAAACATAATTTTCAACTTTAAATTCTAACGTTTGAGGTTGGCTTATGCATGGATGGCAATGGGAAAACAAGGGAGGTAATTGTGTTATCATTTCCTATGTCACTTATTTTTGAGTGTGGGAAATAATGCCCATGGTCGTATAATAGTGAGTTCATAACCTATTGAGCAAAAGACATAGAAATAGTTATGTTTTGACTTTCTTAGAAAATATGAAATTCTCGCTTTAACTTTTGGGACGGCGATAGTACACAACGTCGCCCGAAGAATTGGATGCCATTACACTACCATATTCTCAGTAAGACTCGGGTCTCCAACTGCAAAATCGAAGTCAACAGGAAGCAGCATCGCAACGAGAGTGGACAAGTAAAGTGTTTAACTTGTCTTGGTCACCCAGAACCGCCTAGTATTCAACATACGTAGAGTATTTTTCTGGATAATAGAGACTAGTGTTTTACTTGCCCCCACCATGGGTTGGTGTTGATTTTCTTCTGTCGGTAAATGTCCAGCCTATACAATCATGCCAAACATCACATTTCAGCTCCAGACTGTCTCGCCAGCACTTCAAATCAAATAAGATAACTATCGTTTATTTTTGTTTAGACTCATTTGGGAGGTTTCCCATTCGTCCGTATATCCATATTGATATATATTTGATTTCCAAGTAACGACCAAAATATAATGGAGTGAACAATGTCATTCTAAACAGGCACGAAGCAATTTTTTTATACGTCACCGATTCAGTGTGTGAGTATTATCGTACGTAACTAACGTGACGAAAATTAAATGGTAGCTGCCTTTTTTTCTCCACAGGTAGCGTGTCTCAGATGTTCAGAATATGAGTATTATGTCACCCTCTGTCCGTTCATTCGTCCGTCCGTCCGTCAAAAATTGGCTTAATTGTTTTTATACTTTCCATGGCCTGCACTACATGAAGATCTGACCAGTTGTACTGGAATGCCGCGTCAGGGGTTGTACGTGCAGCGTTGATTAATCAATCCGTGTTGATGTTTCTAGTGGTTTACCCACAGTTCCGCGCATCGCACGCCAAGAAGTTGCCGTAACAGATGCTTTCGTTGGCTAATCCCTCACGCCATCCAGAACGACTGTTATGTATAACAACTCTTTCCGAACCCTGCGTAATACAAAAAAAACAAAGCGAAATGTTGAACTATAAAAAAGAAACGAAATAAGATCTGCGTTTTAATCAGATTGCCTTTAATAATCTAATCCAGCTATATAGGAGTATTGTGTTGAGTAGACGTTAACCCCATTTCCCTCTCTCTCTCTCTCTCTCTCTCTCTATACATATATAGGAGTATCTTCCAAATGGCATTGCTCCTTAAATGTTGGGCCGGTTTAACTGATAAATTTTAAAATTCTCTAGAAGTTGAATAAAACATGATTAAATCGAAATCAGCAATGTCCCTTTACATAATCTTAAAGGAAAAATAATGACATCCTATCCCATTTAAAGCCCGCCAAGTCGCCCTACTTCCTGCCGTTGGTCAATTATTCTTCACATTTTGAATCTAGCCGTCTATTATTGTCAGACGCGAATACTGGTACTTTGTTATAAAGCGACAGAATAGAGAAGCCACAAAAACCTCATCTGGACTTCCATATTAATTCGATATCGATTTTTCCCCTCTCTCTCTATATATATATATAACGCTCTGCTTTAATCTACCGTTCACGTGCTCGTCTTTTTTTCAAATATCGCCCACCTCTATTTGAATCAATGATAAATATAGAAAATATCGCGTGCGTTATTACAAAGGCTGTTACCATGCAAATGTAAACCTGTTACATCGCTTAAAGGGACAATTTTTCCATAGTCGGCGATGACGCAGCAATAATTTAAAGAGAGAGAGAGAGAGAGGGGGGAGGGAGAAATGGGGTTTAACGTCCACTCAATACAACTAGGTCATTTCAGGACGAACATATGGTTTAATTTTATTTTAAATATTCGCTTGCGCGTAGGGGTCTCTAGCAGTGGGTGGAAACCGGAGTGCCCGGAGGAAATCCACGAGGTTGAGAAGGCGCCCCTATCTCCATGTCACATACGCTCACACTAGGGCTCGAAACCACAGCCGCAAGCCAGAGGTGACCGGCCAGCTAGAGGTCGAAGCGCGGCACTCTAGACCACTAGGTCATCCCAACCCCCTATACAAATATAGAAATTGATATCAATGATTTTTTAATACTCGGCAATGCTACATCCAAATTTAATATTAAAAATCTCAAGTTTAGACATGAGATTTTAAAGTGCAAATTATACATTTGTATAAATATAGCCCTTCCAAAATTTCTTTGTAACATTAAAACATTTGGGACAAAAATTTTTTTGAGATGTAACCAAAATTCCTCGACATCAAATTCTTGATCACTGATTGTTCACTGCAGTACATGCATTAATGCCTAATCTTGGACCGATTCCAAAAGCCTTGCCAAAGCGTTGTTTAAAACTGAAGAAAATGGTCAGACATTTTGGAACTAAAAGAACACTTACGCCGAGTTTTTTGCCAAAGGCTCGGAGGACACACTACACCAGCTGAATGAATCGGCCGAATCAATCGGCACCGATGAATCATCTTTCACGTGATAAGTCACACGGTTAGACATGGCCGCGACCAAGAAAAAGAGGAAAATAGCTGCAGCGTTGGGGGTATCATGAAGACAAACCTTCTCCTCTCACAAAGTAATAAGTTCCTTACTTCCTATTCTTTCTAGGAATTCCAAGTCTCGATGAGATAGTCGTCATTTTGTCTCCAGGCAATCACATGACCCTTAGCATCAGTGATGATTGGCTAACGATTTATACAATCAGGCGAATGCTTCGGCGAAGCTGACACGGGCGAATATGATTCGGCCGAATGACAGTGGACACACTGGCGAATTTCGACGCCGATTGAATCAGCCGAATAATTCGGCTAGTGTGTCCACCGCTTCAAGGCATGCTTGTGCCCATTATTCACATAGCCTATTTATCGGCATTGTCAACAAAACAATGTTTGACAGTGAAATTTATATTTTCGCGGCCTACTCTTATTTTTAAATGCCAAATGTCAAGGTTCTGTTACGAGTACGCCAACGTATACACGTAATAAAATGTTTTCCCATCCTAACTACTCGATACTGCTCCTCGCCAGGCCCCCTCTTCTACGCTACCGACAAGTGGAAACCGCCACGAAAAACTAGAGTATTATAGTATGGTTGGCTAATAATGCGTTAAATTTCTGGGATACACAATACGACACAATAAGGTCATGTCACGCCTTGATGGGTGTATGTCTACGTTTCATATTTTTAAATAAAAGGTACGCATCGAAACCTATAGGCTATAATATGTGTGATGAAGAACTCGGTTATCAGTTAAGGCGCGTGACCATTCATATACATTTCCTAAATTTAGTGATAATAGTACAGTCCATTTGCGTTCTTAGGCACGTTTTTTTTTAAGATAAGTAATCACTGGGATTCCGTCTAGCCTTAAATAGCCCGGTGTAATTTGCTTTGTACGTCGATGTTATAATGACATAATAGGTCTATTTGAACTAGACTTTGACAGCTACTGCAATCATTGACCTTAAAGGTGCAACTCAATGAATGTAACCTGAAAGAGAAAGAGAGAACGAGAGTGAGAGAGAGGGGGGGGGGACTTAAAGGGCCAATCCCGATAACTTTTTGGGGAATTTTGTGTTAAAATCATTTAAAACCCATTATCTAAGGCCGATCAACTAAATCGATATTTGTGATACGCTTGTAAATAACTTAAACCTGACAGTCTGCATCTGGAAATGGAGACCTTTGTATTATACAGTATCTGGAAAAAAACAGACATTTTTCTATAAAAAAAATATGTAGATGAAATTTACCTTTTGTTATCTCAAGTACAGTACATGGGTTATCACTTTATAGACCTCTCAAGAAACGCAAATCGATTATCAGGTCACCCAATGAAAAAAATGACCCGAAATCTTAAAAGGGTTACGTGTCTGGATAAGACAATGTAAATACACCATGCTTTTATATTTTGGTCCATAAATTTCACAAATACTCGGACATTAATTTTTGAGACTCTGTTCTTATCGGGATTGTCCCTTTAACATTCACTCGACACAAACTAGGTAATATCGGGCCTAACACATAAATCATATTTGTCAATAACCCGCTTGCACGTAGGGGTCTTTTCATTGTGGGCGGGATGAAGGGGGTCACGAGGTTGGACAGACGGCCCTGCACCTTCAATCGAAAAGGGCAATTCGGGACAGAGGCGCCGGAACAACGCGAGGGCCTGAGTACCAAGAAATAGCGTGTGGAGGGAGGTGGGCTCTAGAAAATTTATCAATTCCGAGAACGCTTTTTACAGCACCTCTAGCATTCCAAATTCCAACATAAAACCCTTTAAAATACATGATAATGAAAGTGACAAAAGCCTGATTATTTACAGTTTTAGTATTAGGAGCAAGGTTAAAAACTTTCATCATTAGGGCATGGGTATACATGTATACCCCAGAAAAGGGCAGAGTACCACTTGTATACCCTGGTACCCGGGTTCCGGCGCCCCTGATTCGGGACTAACACTTGGTTCAATTTCATTTAAATGATTCGCTTGGGCATGGGATGGGATCGGAGGACCAAGGGAAAACTCGCGATGGTGGACAGACGACACTACTCCTTGCCACGCTCGAACTTAAGGTAAAAACACGCCTCTTTACTGAATGACACACCTTATAATCTATTTAAAGCCCCTTAGCTCACTCGATCACCCAGCCACACGTTTTGTGCTAGAGGTTACTGTTGCACGTGGCCCTATCTATTTAACAGTATTTTGAAAGTTCGGGAACCTACGTTACGCTTTTTCTTTCCAACTTCACTTCTGATGAATATACTATGTAGGTATATTTGCAATTTAAAGGGACAATAACACTCTTCTGGTAACCCAATAACATATCCCAATCTTTATTCTGGTCAACAAATTGTACTATTTTACAATATTTCAATTAATTGGCGATATAAATTTCATCATAACACACCTAATTTAAAACACTGGAAAAATTCAACTGTATGATTTGAAAAGCCGTACGTAAACATTTTTAAATGTGACTTGGATTTAAACATGTTTTCGAACCCTCTGATAAAGTAAAATAGGATGTAATTGATAAATTACACAACAGGTAGGACACTCAAACATCTAGTAGTTAGAATAAGGCTATTTTTTTCTGGACCTGTCAAGCCAGCCAAAGTGTTATTGTCCCTTGAAGGAATTTTACATTCACCATTCACCTCATCCAGAGTTAAATATAAATTATTTAAAACTTATTGTATGTCCCTTAGAATAAGGCTATTATTTGTTTTCAGGAGCTGCCAAGCCAGCAAGAGTGTTATTGTCCCTTTAAAGGGGCACAGATACGAGCAAGCGGTATCTTATTCGGCTACAATCTATTGTATCTATAGTTGTATTCAATGGCGTATCAGGGGCGGATCTAGAAATTTTGAAAGGGGGCGCAAAATGAGGGCCCTGACCGCGGAGACAGGGCACGCCACTGAGAGTTTTTTTTTAAGGTTATCCGTCATTTCCTTGCATCTGTAGCCATCCCAAGAGCTATTTGGCACTGTCGAACATTGGGAGGGGGCGCCTGTCGTGGTCCCCCTTGGACCCGCCTCTGTGTATAAGACATCCTACCGAGTTGGACACTTTTAAATCGGAAACAAATTGGCACCACATGTAATGCAATTTGGTTATCTCCTTACTTATCTTGGCGCTAATGTAGACGGGCATACGCCATGCAGTGGGCTATAAGTAAACATTTGTCCCAGGCACTACTTAGACCAAATCTTATTTCGAATTCCAACTATCAAGATGTCTTTTACGTGCGTGCCAATGTACATTCATGACCTCGGTATATCGCCCCATCCGAACAAAATGAAATAAACTAGGGTTTAACGCCCGTTACCTTTCTGCATCGACTGGGCGTATGGCATACAGCGTGCTGTCCTACTGTTCTGCTCCTAAACGGGGCTAATGAAGACGGGCATACGTCATAATGTGTGCTATGAGGGAAATGTTGCCCGGGCAGCGGCGCTACGGCTTACTCAATATTTTCGTTCCATCCTGAGGACTAGACCTTATTCCTACATCACTGAGATCGGGTAAAACAAGTCTAGAAAAACCCGTGAAGAACCTTCTCGTCCTCACGTGGAACGAACCTGAGAATTCCTGGTTAACGACCCTGCGCCCTAAACACCGAGCAACCTTGTCTCCTTGCATTATCACGTGTAGAGAGAGCTTAATATAATCTCATTTGCGTCATTGATGACAAAACTGAAAAAAACCTTATGTGAGACTATAATAGTTATATTAATAGCAAGTTTATTCATAGTGATTTTATAAAGATAAACCGGATCTGATAAATAATTAAAAAAGAAATACTTAAAGGTTACTAACCCATTTACGTCATAAGTAAGTAGTTATTTCAATAACACTGCACGTGATCAAGTATAAAAGTGCAACACAACAATAACTGCATGCTACAACAATTCTTGTCTACGATATCACTCCTGGTACCCCTGGTGGAAGTGGACGTTAAACTCTAGAAACGAACGAACAGTGGGGGACAGGCGAGCGTATTTTTTCGCCCGATCGCGACGATTTTTAAAATCGCTCGAAAAATACGCACGTGTGCGACGACGATTCTGTACGCCGAACCATTCGCCCGATCAATCGCTCGTATCTAGCATGTTAGATATTTAAGCCGGTTTTCCACTAGGCGAATTTGTTCGAGCGAAGCGAATTTTTTTGACTACAGGCATGCGCAGTATAATTTCAGGCCGCCTTAAATTATACTGCGCATGCCTTTACTCGAAAAAATTCGCTTCGCGCAAATAAATTCGCCTAGGGGAAAACCGTCTTTACGGCTTTAGCCCCCTCAATAATTTGGCCGTAAGTACTCTTTTCTTCGGGTTATTGCGGCCCCCGGATCTCGCCTATAGGGACTTAGTATTGACCCCCCCCCCCAATCAAGAGAATTGCTTCGACCGGCCCTGCGGGCCTGGCCTACAAACGTCATACAGTGTGCTATGAGGTACACTCACCATACCCCCGTTAGACCGGGATGGCGTCGCAGACCCGTATCCAGAATTTTTGTCATGGGGGCGCATACATTTGACCAAAGGGTAATCAGCAGAGTGCTGCATGCATTTGTGGTTTAGTGTAGTCACCAGAGTCTTCGACGCGGCCTCATTCCGAAAGCAATTGTATTCGTTACTGGCTGCAGGTGCTGGTCTGAACAGTGATCTGCGTCCTTACTTCGTTGCTACGTCGATGGAAAATGGTTTCAGAGCGCGTTTAGATCGCCATAAGCGTGGTGGAAATCCCAGTTATCGTGCTCTGGTCGCCAATGATCGCCAAGTCACGGCGTACCATTCTACAAGATGACGCCTCTCCTATACTTCCGGGTTTGCCACGCTTAATATTCAAACATGGTAGACATTAAAAAAATCCAAGGAATCTACCTCTTTTCAACCACACAAATTAACAAAGATTTTACAAAAAATCAATGAGAGGGGGGGGGGGGGGGGTCACGTGGCGGAGCGGGTCAGACGCTTGCTTGCTAGCCTGGAGGTCAGGTGTTCGATCCCTGAATTGGCCGAGAAAGTTCATCCAGATTTTCTGGCTTGGTTTTCCCTTGTCAGTGATGCAGGACGGAGGGTCTGACAAGGACAGCTGTCTAGTCGTTCGGATGGGATAAAAAAAACCGAGGTCCCGTGAAAGAATGGATGTCCGTGCTTGAACCCATATCTGACCGAGAATGAATCAACCAGGCCATGAATGATTGATGAAGAGAGAAGATAAGATTATTTAGAGGTCATAAATCTGATGGTGTAATCACGCAACTATTCCTACACCGGCCATCGACCGTATCTTTAAACACGTGCTATAAAAATATATGTCAGCACATGTGATAAAGGTGCATAGGCGTCAATCTTATCGATTCTGGAAACTTGTTGTTAGCTCAATTAGTTTTTTTTTCTTCCAAATGTTTCTTTATCGAAACTGTGTCAGGCCAAGACGAAGCAATTAAGTCTTCAAACTACCTAAAATAATTAGATTGCTAAAGAGGTTGACCTTATCAGGATCGGATAAGCTGTTATCTTGCATAGATTACAGCGGTGATTACATACGTTATTATCCAATGACTATTATCCTATTTATCTAATAAACTGAACGATCGATGCATCACATTATTTATAGTCCGTTTCCTTTTTTGTCCATACGATTGGCTTATCATTATTCACCATTATGTTATTAGTTAGGTCGGCTTAGCCTCGCCTGACACTAATCCGAAAATAGTGCACAGCGCATCTCGCCTCCACTTCTATCATACCACACTAAACAACAGTGAATATTCGCCATAGGGATGACATTAGTGCAGGTTAATATGTAGGATACTAAAAGTGAAGGTGCAGCAGAGAGGTGGGCGCCATAGCCTCCACGTAACTAAAGGGCTAAAGAGCATTTACTGTGTGATCATAATCATCTGCATTATTTTATAATGGTCAAATTATTGGTTAGGAATGGTGGGGGTGGGAGTGGGCGCCATCTGTGTTATTTTATGATTGAAAGATTGTCAAATTATTTTTTGGGAATGGTGGATGGGGGCGCCATTTCTCGGGGCACCTTATTTTTCTGAGGGTGCAATGTACCCCCTGTATCCCCGCTAAATACGGCCCTTGGTTAGGGAGCTCGCAATTTTTTCTTCTGCAACTTCAATTTTTGAAAATGTTCACGCGGACATATATTGTCGTCGCCCCTGTCCGTCTGTCCACATGTTTGTAGACACATTTCACAATTCGTATCCGATTTTAACGAAACTTGAAATATAAGTTTATCTCCAAAAGATGTCGGTTCCTGTGAATATTGGCATGTATCAGATGGTAACTTCATGGATTTTGGCCCAGACTGTGCGAAAAAGCCCGTTTTTAGCCCGTGGACAGGTTAGCATGTGCGCGCTGTATCATAAGGCCTGCCATTGAGTCAACTGGCTCGGTTTCGAGTCCTCAGTTATACGTGGCAAGGAGTAGGGTCACCTGTTCAACCCCATGGGTTTTTCTCCGGGTCCCCCACCGCTATAGACCCATACGCGCAAGCGAATTATTGAAATACAATTAAAACCGTATGTTAGTCCCGATATGACCTGGTTTCAAGTCGAGTCTTCATTAAACCCCATTTTTCTCTCTCTCTAATTTGCAAAACAGTTAAAGGGAAGTAAGAACTCTTTTATTTGTAGTTATCTCCCTTCATGCACTTACACGCCTGAAAAAAACTTATTTCGATTTTGTGGGTTCATTTTGTGCATACAGTTTAAACTAACCCAAAAGAGAAAAATGGGATATTATGCCAAGAAATAGATGACTTATTAATTTCGTTTGTAGTCAGCATCACATGTTATTGACTATAAAAGCCTATAAATGTTTATTGTCCTAGTTCGTTTCGGAGCGATCTCTGGACGGACTATATCCTCAGACCGTTCCTGTCCGTCTTAGCACTACTTAGATGCCAATTTGTTTTACAAAGTTTAAGACAGCCGACTTTTATCTATGTCCAAGATGACTGAAAGTTGAAAGGTCAGACCGCCTCGTACGCCAATGTCTGTTATCTTAAAGTGTAGGATCTATATGGACACGAGGAAATTTATGACCTGACTTGTGGAGCCGAGTTAAAATTGCCTTTAGCGTGGCCTTTAATTCCAGCATTTTGAATCATGTGAGAAGAAAGATTGAAATGGTGGAAACAAAGTTCCCTCATCAAGTGTCGTTATGGATCTCTAAAGAAGTTGGCGTCCAGTTGCTGCCATCTTCATTTCCATAACACGCATAAGGATGCAAACGCGAAACTGATATTCTAGTTAGGACAAAGCCTTACCCTTTCTAGGCCTCTAGTTTTGAACGCCAGGTTCAAATTGGTGAACAGAGAGAGAGAGTGAGAGAGAGAGTGGGAGAGAGAGAGAGAGAGAGAGAGAGAGAGAGAGATGGGGTTTAACGACCACTCGATCCAAACAATGTCATTTCTGGACTAACATGTGTTTTTTTTTAATTTCATTTCAAAAATTTCGCTTGCGCGTAGGGGTCTTTAGCAGTGGGGGGGGGGACCGGAAGACCCGGGGAAAACCCATGAAGTTAGACAAGCGACCCACTCCTTGTCACGTACAACCGGGGATTTGAAAGCACGCCAGTTGGCTCAATGACAGAATTTATGATACAGCACGCACGTGCTAACCTTTCGCCCCCCCCCCAAAAAAAAAAAATTAAAAAAATGGTGAACACGTGCATGACACGAAAGCAGGATTTTCCAGTGAAATCAGCAGCCGGACTATTGATGACCACACAAAACTGCGATTAAAATGACCGATCTAGTACACGCGATGCAAACAAACACTTTAATATATGCGCTACAGCTCATCGAATGTGAGGTATTCCACATTGGTCGAATGGAGAAATCAACGGTGGTCTGTAGCAATGTCATTTGTAAGAGTTGTCTACCTTTAGTCTTCAACGACAAACCTCGTTTAGAAATATTCCTCCCACCACATCTTATCTTTTCCCACCACAGGTTTAATCGCTGTAGATACTACTCGCTCGATAAAACGAGGAGCTTTATTTTTTGGGGTTAAATATACAAAATGAAGGACACCATTAATGTGAACTGTTTTTGAGCTAAACATAAATCCTTAGAACTTTCAGTTATGGGACATAATATGTTTGAAATCTTTTTGAGCTAAAATTAAATCCTTGGAACTTTCAGTTTGATAAGATATAATGATCTCCAGCCGTTAATTAAAAATTTTGAGGTCAATTAACGATAAAAACAAAAAAAACAGCAGACCATCCAACAAACAAAAACTTTGTGAGAAGCCCCATTATGAAGAGTTATCGCCCCTTTAGTCTTCATGACGTGGGTATTTACTTGCTATCGATTTGAGTCAATGTTAGTTTCGAACAAGTGTGACAGAAGGACGGAGTAGGCAGTAATCCACGTTGTTGCTGACACATCTCCGCGTTATAATAACATGGAATTATTCTTCACCAAGCCACGACAAGTCACCGTCGACTCAACTTGAAGAGAAATTATGTAAACACACTTAGAACCTTTTTCATCACGAACAAGGAAAATTTTAAGTCGTTCGTCAGATTGAGGTGAGCAGGGTAAAAAAAAGTTGAAACTACTATCGTTGAGAATGTGGTAGCAGACGACAGCCATAGTCTGTGGGTTAAAAGGTGTTTGTTTAATTTGGAATTTGATTTTCACAGCTATGTTTGGTAGAAAGAAAGACCGAGCTAAAATATCTGACAAGGACCCCGTCTTTAATGCTCGCTTCATCGGCAGTACTGAAACGTTTGTTGCGAGTGGAAAAGGATGTACCCTAACGTCTGTGCAACACCTGTGGGACAATGCCGGAGAGGAGAGACACTTGAAAAAGGTAAATATGGTGTTAGGCAAATCTGGCATGACTATGAAATTCACTGACAAAAAAGATGCAGTTTTGTTATTTCCCATTGAGAATATTTCGTTTTGTAACGCCGATAAAGCCGTCAATGACCGCATTTTTTGTTGGATTTCTCGCGTTCCTGGGACGAAAAAACTAGAATGTTTTGCCGTGTTGTGTGGCAGTAAGGAAAGGGCACAAGCCATGGCTTTAGTGTTGTCCAGAGCTTTTCAAATCGCTTATAAGGATTGGAAGTCTGGTCGGAATAAGGAAGATAGACAGAAAATGTTTAAAACGTCCGATTCAGACAGCGAGCCGACAACACCAGTCAACCAGTTGTCTAAAACTGAGAAGACAGAAAAGAGAGAACACCAATCTTCTAATGGCAATATCTTATCTAGTGCTTCTCCCGTACTCAAACCCAGTTCACAACATGACCGGAAAGAATCGCACGACAGCAATTCGTCAGGATTCGCTAACAGCAATATCCTGGATCCAGACACGGAGGAAGATATGAAAAAGGATTCCAAAGTTCACGACGCCATGAACGGTGATGGGACAGAAAAGCTGTAATTACGGTCCTATCAACCTAATTTGCATAAATAAGTAACTCATTTTTTATATTCTACAAATTATTTTTATATCGGCCTTATCCACATTCCACGTGTGTTTAAAGTGACGTGCTTATATTTCATGCTTATTCATTTATTAGTATGCTATGCCCTTCATTGGTAGAACAAAATGTAACAGTTATATGGGAGACGTGTATTGTGATAATTGATCGTTTGTCAATGCCACTTTAACAAATATGATCAGCTCTTCCCAGGAGAATGTTTTGAAGTATTAAAGTCTGATTTATTAATGCAAGATGCGTGTGTTTATCAAAACGAGTCAATTACACGTCAGTCAATAATCTTCAATGATATACGACAATACAGGTATTATCACGCTGTCCGGTGTGCCGGTCAAAAGAATGCCAGGTATTGAAACTATGGACTGTGTATAATCGATTCAAGAGATCGCTGTATTTCGCTAATTCCTTTATTTCCGTATCAGAGTGACGAGACCTATTATGGAATTAAGAGCGACGAATACAATCGAACGTCAGAGGTGTAATTGTATACATCGAATTATTGTTGTTTTATGAATGGTGCATGGTGCTTAAAATAGAGAAATGGTTCAAATGACAACAGGAAATATGCTTGTAATTAAACTCATGAGGAAAAAAGGAATTAAGGAAAAAAACTGTGTCGTGATTGTGATATTTAAAGGACCAATGTCAGCTACTTCTCTTTAGAGTTGTTTTTTTTATTGTTGTTTGCCTAACTTAATGTAATGCTGAATGTACTTCATATAGCCCCACTTTAATGTTTATTTTACCACCATTATGCTATTAACCCCCCCTCCACTCGTCTAAAATAGAAAATAACATATGCCAAGAAATGCATAACAATTTGTTTAATGACAAGGGGTCTGTTTCACTTAATTTTAACGAAGATAAAAATCAAAATTTTAGTAATTTGATTGGGTAATATAGATTAATTTTAGTGCTTAGCCATTCAAAATTGAAGTATGTACTAAAATTAGGAATTTATCTTTAGTTAAGATTTCGTGAAACACTGCCCAGGATCCGTTATCATCAATTGAACTCAAACTTAATTAAATTTAAAATAACCAAAGCAATAAATTATAATTTGTATTGTATTAAGAAGAAGCCCCATTTTAAACCGTCATTAATGTTTATTTTACTGCACCGTTATGCTATATTATTTATTTACACTCGAAAATAAAAAAAACTTATGCCAAGAAACATATAAAATATGTCAAATGTGTCGTCATGTTTACTTGAATAGATCACTTATGATTAATTTGATTCTAGCGTAATTAAATTTAAGAATGACCTTAGGCAATAGGTTAGAAGTTGTATTTTATCAAGAAAAGGGTTTATTTTAATCATACTACATTATGCTGTAGCGAAATTTGCCTATTGCTGGTCTTTCTTTAGGCCTGAAATATTATCTAAATTATAAATTAGACATTAATTATAGTTTATCCAGACCATTCATTATTTAAACAAGAAATGGATAATCGAGACTATTTTTTTTTTAATATCGTTCTGACTTTAGTAATGATGATCGAGGTTAGGCCGAAAATTCAATTGCAAAAATCTCGCTTCAGAGTGGATCAATTTGACTGAAATTTTCTTCAAATTCCTGTTACATTATCTAGTTTTTAACTATTATAGTGAGAACTGCCAACTATTTATCTAATCTCCCATAATGTATCTTTAATTTACGTAAATATTTTATTAGGGTAAATCTGCACTGGTGTATATTTCCGATTTTTAAACAAATCTTAATAGAATGACCACATTCAATATATCCATACAAGAGATCGACTCCATGGGTTTGTTGGTACAGTATGATCTTGAAATCCCCTGGCCCCCAGCACAAGGGCTATACTTGGGATGATGGTTCAGATTATGATCATTTTACACCAACATGCAACTTCAGTATCATTTTACTAAGTATGGGCTACACTTCAACTGATATCTTCTTTATTCTAAAGATGGTCCACTTGATGGTGCAGTGATGGTGACACAGGTCGGATAGCCGTGGCGATAGAGAGGCGGCTTCTCACCAATGCAACGAGGGCTCAATCCCAGCTCAGGGCATGAACTTTATCGTTGTAAGTGAGAGGGATATTCGGTCTCCCGTCCGATCAGGTAGGTTTTTCCCGAGTTCTTCGGTTTCTTCCTGCAGTAATGATCGAAATCATTCGCACGATCTGTGCCAAGGGCCAACTTGGAAAAAGGCCTCCGGCCTAATTTGCTACCCTTGTAAAATGACGCGATTATTATTATTATTATTATTATAACCCCTGGAAACGATGGACAGCTTCCCGGAGGCCCTACAAGCATTGGAACCCATTACTAATCGATGCTTGCTGTGACATTTTGTACCATTACAATAAATATAGGGTTAATTTTATCGACCATTCCACTGTATCCCTGTAAGTGGTTGTTGTGCTGGTAGGAGCCCCAGGTCTACTGCTTTGTCCGGGAGCTTATTTTTCTGTTTGGACTAATAGAATGTGATGTAAACCTTTTATTAACCAGAACTCACCGTATGATTGATCGATTTCAATACGTATTGAACCGATGTACTTTTTGTTAAGATTGTTTTTTCTTAATTCTGTTTGATCTCAAAGTCAATATTTGCCGATTATTCTGGAATAATGGCACCGTAGACAGGGAAATAACAATACAAAAATAGGCCAATAAGTGGAACCACGGTGATTCTTTCTGAAATGAGAGAGAGAGGGAGAGAGAGAGAGAGAGAGGGAGAGAGAGATAGAGAGAGAGAGGTGGGGTTTAACGTCCACTCAACACAACTAGGTCATTTCGGGACTATGAAATGAAAGGCAGAAGCAAGACCTTCTATCATTTAGTATTGACCCGATAAGTCAATTTGATTGTTGGTGAAACAAGTTCTTCACGTTAAATTTTAACTGTTTTCATTTTGTGCTGGACAAGCTTGTTCAGTGGTATTCCATTACCTATACGTACTCGTAACAAACTTTTACAGTGAGTCTTCTCAATATTTAATGTCTGTATAACGTTGTCCATCAAGGTTTGTCCCTAACCACCACTCTCTTTTCACGGGGGTGTTAGGTGGCCGAATGGTTAAATTAAGGTCTGTCATTGCGTCATTGAGGCGTGGTTTCGATAGGGGGGGGGGGCAGTTCAACCTCCTAGGTTTTCTGCGGATCCTCCGGTTTCCACCTAACGGTAAAGATCCAACTGACCAAGTTTGTGCCGAGTGGACGTACCCCCCCCCCCTCATGGACCAGAAGATCGTCAACTGGCCTCAAACAAACAAAACTATTTTTAATTATTATTTTTTTTCCACATGAATAGGTTTCATTTTATTTTATATTATCCATTATAATTCACGCTTATTTGGGTCACACCTGTTTCCGTCATTTTCTACACAAACTATATAATACATAGACTATAGTATATAGGTATTTTATAAGTATTTTAATTTCCATGGTTACTATTCAAATCTATTCAACCCCCATTGATTAGTTATTGCAATAAGCACCATTATTTATGACTGTATAGGCCTAGATTTAATAATGACGTGTCATTATATATGACTACATAGGCCTAGATTATTGAATGGTTATGGGGGGTCGTGAGTACAATAGATATTAACGTTTATTATGGGCAGTGGCTATTTGCCACATGTGGTAAGCAAGAATATCAAAATAGACTTTCGGCTACAGACCACAATTTCATGTGGCACGGCTACAGACCAAAATTATTTATCGATTTCAATGAAACTTACAGATTATAATAAGAGTATTAATATCTCAATCTAGCCAAAATTTCGGCCACTTCCGGTTAGCGGTTTCCGAGATATCAGGTTACCACATATTTCATGTGGCACGGCTACAGACCACAATTATTTACCGATTTCAATGAAACTTACAGATTATAATAAGAGTATTAATATCACAAACTAGCAAAAAATTCGGCCACTTCCGGTTAGCGGTTTCCGAGATATCAGGTTACCACACATTTCATGTGGCACGGCTACAGACCACAATTATTTATCGATTTCAATGAAACTTACAGATTATAATAAGAGTATTAATATCTCAAACTAGCCAAAATATCGACCACTTCGGGTTAGCGGTTTCCGAGATATCAGGTTACCACACATTTCATGTGGCACGGCTACAGACCACAATTATTTACCGATTTCAATGAAACTTGAAGATTATAATAGGAGTATTAATATCTCAATCTAGCCAAAATCTCGACCACTTCCGGTTAGCGGTTTCCGAGATATCAGGTTACCACACATTTCATGTGGCACGGCTACAGACCACAATTATTTACCGATTTAAATGAAACTTACAGATTATAATAAGAGTATTAATATCTCAAACTAGCCAACATTTCGGCCACTTCCGGTTAGCGGTTTCCGGGATCTCAGGTTACCACATATTTCATGTGGCACGGCTACAGACCAAAATTATTTACCGATTTCAATGAAACTTACAGATTATAATAAGAGTATTAATATCTCAAACTAGCCAAAATTTCGGCCACTTCCGGTTAGCGGTTTCCAAGATATCAGGTTACCACACATTTCATGTGGCACGGCTACAGACCACAATTATCAACCGATTTCAATGAAACTCACAGATTATAATAAGAGTATTAAGAGCTCAAACTAGCCAAAATTTCGGCGACTTCCGGTTAGCGGTTTCCGAGATATCAGGTTACCACACATTTCATGTGGCACGGCTACAGACCACAATTATCAACCGATTTAAATGAAACTTACAGATTATAATAAGAGTATTAATATCTCAAACTAGACAAAATTTCGGCCACTTCCGGTTGGCGGTTTCCGAGATATCAGGTTACCACACATTTCATGTGGCACGGCTACAGACCACAATTATTTACCGATTTCAATGAATCTTACAGATTATAATGAGAGTATTAATATCTCAAACTAGCCAAAATTTCGACCACTTCCGGTTAGCGGTTTCCGAGATATCAGGTTACCACACATTTCATGTGGCACGGCTACAGACCATAATTATTTACCGATTTAAATGAAACTTACAGATTATAATAAGAGTATTAATATACCAAACTAGCCAAAATTTCGGCCTCTTCCGGTTAGCGGTTTCCAAGATATCAGGTTACCACACATTTCATGTGGCACGGCTACAGACCACAATTATCAACCGATTTCAATGAAACTCACAGATTATAATAAGAGTATTAAGAGCTCAAACTAGCCAAAATTACGACCACTTCCGGTTAGCGGTTTCCAAGATATCAGGTTACCACACATTTCATGTGGCACGGCTACAGACCACAATTATCAACCGATTTCAATGAAACTCACAGATTATAATAAGAGTATTAAGAGCTCAAACTAGCCAAAATTTCGGCCACTTCCGGTTAGCGGTTTCCCGAGATATCAGGTTACCACACATTTCATGTGGCACGGCTACAGACCACAATTATCAACCGATTTCAATGAAACTTGCAGATTATAATAAGAGTATTAAGAGCTCAAACTAGCTAAAATTTCGGCCACTTCCGGTTAGCGGTTTCCGAGATATCAGGTTACCACACATTTCATGTGGCACGGCTACAGACCACAATTTTCAACCGATTTCAATGAAACTTACAGATTATAATAAGAGTATTAATATCTCAAACTAGCCAAAATTTCGGCAACTTTCGGTTAGCGGTTTCCGAGATATCAGGTTACCACACATTTCATGTGGCACGGCTACAGACCACAATTATCAACCGATTTCAATGAAACTTACAGATTATGATAACATTAATAATATTTCAAACTATCCAAAATTTCGGCCACTTCCGGTTAGCGTTTTTTTTTTGTTTAAACAATATTTTATTCAAACTAGTGAATAGGATTGGGGAACAGGACAGAGCCTATATCATTCCTCTCCAATACAAAGAAAAGTATAAAATGAATTATGAGAAATAATGGTTAAACTATAACATATATACAAATATACAAATATACATTTACATACATTTCAATATATGATAATCTGTTCTTAGAATTTTAAAATAATAGCTTTAATAAATAATAAATATGATAATGATGGTACAATAATTATTTTAAAATATGGTATAATATAATAATCCAAGATAATGTTTAAGCACATAGTAAAATCTTAGCGTCATAAAATAAAATAAATAAATAAAAAAAAAAAATATTTGGCAATATATTAACATTTTAAGAGGAAAAAGTATAGTTAATCAATGACTGAAACGCTTCGATTTTTCAATAAAGTCATGAACAGCTAAAAAAACTTTAGTATTTTCTTTTAGTGAAATATCGGAATTTCCATATAGAAGGATTTTAATATTATGATATAATAGTGGTAGACATAATATGGTATTATTTCTGACATCTGAATGCAAGGAACAAACAAGAAGGAAGTGATAAACGTCTTCAACTTGATGACCACAAATGCAAGCTGGAGAATCAGAGAGATGACGAAAAAAAAGATGAGAATTTAAGTCGTTACAAGAAAGTCTGAATTTGGAATGAATTATTTGATTTTTACGTTTGCCAAAACTATAATAAATAGGAACATTGATATCAGATTTAGTAAAATGTAATTTAAATTTTGCTAATGATTCCGAGGACTGACAGTAGAGTCAAGCGAATTCCATAATCTAGTAGCAGATGGAAAGAACGAATTATAAAATAAGGTAGTGCGGCAAAAGAATTCTGGGATTTTGGTATGTCTAAAAGAATAATATTGGGGTTTGGTAATGCATAAGTTAGATAGGTATTCAGGAGTTAGGTTTTTAACAATTTTATAAAATAAAAACAATTTATGTCTTTTCCGTCATTCTTTCAAAGGTACAATTCCCGTTTCTTTATATAATAAGGAATGGCTAGTTCCTCTCACGCCGCCACAAATAGTGATAGTAGTTAGCGGTTTCCGAGATATCAGGTTACCACACATTTCATGTGGCACGGCTACAGACCACAATTATCAACCGATGTCGATGAAACTTACAGATTATGATAACATTAATAATATCTCAAACTAGCCAAAATTTCTACCACTTCCGGTTAGCGGTTTCCGAGATATCAGGTTACCACACATTTCATGTGGCACGGCTACAGACCGCAATTATTTACCGATTTCAATGAAACTTACAGATTACAATAAAAGTATTAATATCTCAAACTAGCCAAAATTTCAACCACCTCTGGTTAGCGGTTTTCGAGATATCAATTTACCACACATTTCATGTGGCACGACTACAGACCACAATTATCAACCGATAATAATAATAAGAGTATTAAGAGCTCAAAAATAATTGTGGTCTGTAGCCGTGTGGTCGGAAACCGCTAACCGGAAGTGGCCGAAATTTTGGCTAGTTTGAGATATTAATACTCTTATTATACTCTGTACGTTTCATTGAAATGGGTAAATAATTGTGGTCTGAAATGTGTGGTAACCTGATATCTCGGAAACCGCTAACCGGAAGTGGCCGAAATTTTGGCTAGTTTGAGATATTAATACTCCTATTATAATCGGTAAGTTTCATTGAAATCGGTTGATAATTGTGGTATGTAGCCGTGCCACATGAAATGTGTGGTAACCTGATATCTCGGAAACCGCTAACCGGAAGTGGCCGAAATTTGGGCTAGTTTGAGATATTAATACTCCTATTATAATCTGTAAGTTTCATTGAAATCGGTAAATATTTGTGGTCTGTAGCCGTGCCACATGAAATGTGTGGTAACCTGATATCTCAAAAACCGCTAACCGGAAGTGGCCGAAATTTTGGCTAGTTTGAGATATTAATACTCTTATTATAATCTGTAAGTTTCATTTAAATCGGTTGATATTTGTGGTATGTAGCCGTGCCACATGGAATGTGTGGTAACCTGATATCTCGGAAACCGCTAACCGGAAGTGGTCGAAATTTTGGCTAGTTTGAGATATTAATACTCTTATTATAATCTGTAAGTTTCATTGAAATCGGTAAATAATTGTGATCTGTAGCCGTACAACATGAAATGTGTGGTAACCTGATATCTCGGAAACCGCTAACCGGAAGTGGCCGAAATTTTGGCTAGTTTGAGATATTAATACTCTTATAATAATCTGTAAATTTCATTGAAATCGGTTGACAATTGCGGTACAGAGACTTGTCACATGTGGCAAATAGTCTCCGGATTGTCTTACCACATGTGGCAAATAGCCCCAGCCTTTATTATGGCGTGTCCTAAGATATTTGACAAGATGGGTGGGGTGGGGGTTCGAGCGGGTAATAAAAAGGTTTCAAACTAAACAACAGTCAAGCTTCAATTGGGTTGGAAATGGGTTATGTTGCTGTCAGTTTGGTGCGTTTGGGATATGGACATCAGGACCGTATGTAGGATTTTAAAAGTGGGGGTGCAGCAGAGTGGTGGGTCGCCAATATATTGCCATAGTTACTGATATTGATCGTAACCAAGTGTATCCATAAATAATTGAAAGACTGTCAAATTTATTTTTGTGCGTGTGTGGGAGGCATTTCCCGGGGCATCTTTTTTTTCTGGGGGTGCAATGTATCCACTGCAACCCCGCTAGATAGGGCCCTAATGGATATCTATCTCCGTTAAAATGTATACGATCGTATATTGGTCCGATTCAGAGACAAAATGTCGTTTTCTACAGTCACTCGGCCAACCTCTAGAGTGCCGCGCTTCGACCTGTAGCTAGACGGTCACCTCTGGCTTGCGGCTGTGGTTTCGAGCCCTGGTGTGAACTTATGTGGCATGGAGATAGGGGCGCCTTCTTAACCTCGTGGGTTTCCTCCAGGCACCCCAGTTTCCTCCCACTGCTAAAGACCCTTACGCGCAAGCGAATTATTGAATTAAAATTAAACCATATGTTAGTCCCGAAATGACCTAGCTGTGTTGAGTGTACGTTAAACCCCATCTCTCTCTCTCTCTCCCTCTCTCTCTCTCTCTCCAATACCGTGGTTTGCCGAGTGTTTCTACAGTCTGTCGTTTATGTCAACAATGAAGGTGAAGAGTTTAAACAGAGGGAATAAACATAGTATCGTGTAAGTCAGACAGTCTCATTAGGCAGTCTATATAACACTTCAGTGACTCGGTGAGTAGGACGTTCCAGGCTCAATAACCCAGACGTCTCGGATTGCTCCCTGTGTTGGCCAAGAACGTTCCTGGGATTTTCCGCCGTGGTTTCTCGGAGGGCCTGGCAAGTACAGTGGATTAAAACCGACATCCCGTGTACATAATGACGTGCATGTAAAATAATCCTCGACAGTTGAGATTTGAAATAAGAGTAGGACGTAACACCACTGTCCAGGCAAAATTCCCCTCTTAAGACAGGGCATGATGTATGCCCGTCTTCATTAGCCTAGTCGGCGCAGAAATGTAGAACGTAAAACCCATTTATATATCAACAGTTAGTGTTGAGTGCCCCCCCCCTCTCTCTTCTCTCGCACACAAACACACACACACACAGCACACACACACACACAAACCGGCGACCATACACATTCTGAAAATGAATGCAGATAAGCTGACTTGGTATATTCTTTGATTAGTACCCCAACCGTACTTACATCACTTAATTTGTGTTTGTTAGTTTTATTGATTTCCAACTTTCTAATTGAAAATTTATGTTCGCATGCGATAGATTTTATCTCTAATTCCAATAACGACATTAAGTTGACATTTATCACAGGCTTTGTTTAGTTAGCAATGTTGATGTATTTTAAGCGGGTGAATAAATATTACATAAGGAAATTAAATGGAGAGAGATCGATCGAGAGAGAGAGAAAAATGGGGTTTAACGTCCACTCGACTTAAACTAGGTCATTTTGGAACTAACGTATGGTTTTCAATTTTTATTTCAATAATTCGAATGCGCGTAGGGGTCTTTAGCAGTGGGAGGAAGCGAATTATTGTAATAAAATTAAACCATATGTTAGTCCCGAAATGACATAGTTTGTGTCGAGTGGACGTTAAATCCCATGTCTCCCCCTCTCTTTCTCTACAATATAGTTTATTTCTAGAAGGTCGTTATAGTTGGATTTCACCTAGATCGGCGCCGTGATGTATAATTCATACAATATTGTATTTGATAGTGATCATTTAAACTATCGATTTATTGATCTCTTGCTGTGTTGCTCGGTAACTAGTAATCTGTCAGTGGAGTTGAGACACTCTATAAATGTATTATGTAAGCGCCAAATAGGTCTATTGCAGGGAGCTACTGTGACTTAGCGGGTAAGACAGGTGTCCGGTTCCTGCATTGGCCGAGAACCGTTCATTGGAATTTTCGGTTTGGTTCTCGCTCGTTAGTGGCACAGGACAGAGTGTCTGACAAAAGACAACGCATAGTCCTTCTGATGGGACGAAAAAAAAGGTGCTTTGTATACATTGGTGAGCAGGTAGAATATCCCTCCCCAGTTGGAATTCGATATAAGAGTAGGCTATAGTGCCGCTATACTGGAACAAATTTACTTCATAGCACACTGTATGGCGTATGCTAGTTCCTATATAGCTGCAATATGAAATACCGCTCTTGACCACTTCTGCCCTAAGGCTGTTTTGGAATCATTCATCGCTAAATTCTACTTGAAATGGTGTTGAATTATTATAAATTTGTGTCAAATAGAGTGAGAAATTATTCCTTTTGGTGAAGAATAGAAGGTTAGAGTTCTAAAACATCCTGAGAACAGCGGTGGGATAGAGCGGTTATTGCCCATACTGTTATATTTCAGCTATAGGAACTGTCAGTTAACCCCCATTTCATTGCATTTTTACTGCCCATTGCAGTTCTTTTTTTTGTTTTGGAGTCAATTACCATTTAGATATTTATGCACATGACAAGCCTATAATAAACTCTCTAGAACATCGGATGGTTGAGATTTAAACGGATTGAAACACAATCACCATTTAATCAGAGAGAGAGAGAGAGAGAGAGAGAGAGAGAGAGAGAGAGAGGGGGATGGGTTTAACATCAACTCAACACAAACTAGGTCATTTCGGGACTAACATATGGTTTAATTTTATTTCAATATTTCGCTTGCGCGCAGGTTTCTCTAGCAATGGGAGGACCGGAGCACCCGCAGAAAACACACGAGGCTGGACAGGCGACGCCAAACCAAGGAACATCCCATTCCCAGGCGTCCCAAAATCCAGCTTATGCCTCTCCACCTTACAGAGGTTTTTGGCACATATTTTGGGTCATATCTAAACTTCGATTTTAGATTTTATTTTTTCTTGCTTTACCTTTAACAAAAATACGAGACATTGAGCATTTTTACTTGACTTGAATCCATTGTTCAGATGTTTTGTTCGGAAGACTGGAATAGATTGGAAGAGTCTGTAAACATTCTTTAAGCTCAATTGAAAACTAAGTTTGTAATTCAGCGGATGTTCATCTTTTAAATTTCGATTAAACTCGAGCTCCGTGTTGATGTTATTCATTTTATCCGGCCTTGATGACATAGTTGTGTTATTTGCTTTGAAAATCCGTTTTAAGGAAGACGACGGATGAGTTCCAAGAGCTGTTTAATTTGTTTTTTGGGTCGATGAGACGAAGTTCAACATCAACATCTGTCATATAGACAGTCGTTGTTCGAGTTTCACCTTTGAACACGAGACACAGCTATACGTAAACTGACAAATTCCTCTATGAGAGATTTAAGGAAGCTATTTTCGACACACTCGATTGCATTTGTTTAATGTGTTGTGTAAATAAACATACGGTTTTTAGTTCAATGTTAAATATTGGCGTTTTAAACAGTGGGTAAATACTAATTGTTACTCACTTCTATGTTTTGTGTTAAAATGCAAGTTAACCCATTTGTTACCAGTGTGGCTCAGTGAGTAAGACCTTGACTCGCTAACAAGGAGATCTTGTGTTGGTTTCCGGTGGTGGCCGGGAGAGTTCCTTGGAATTATTCGGTGCCATTCTTTCAAACTTACTGGTTCAAAATAGCCCATTACATATTAAAACGCCATTCATTCATCATTCATTCATTTACTCACTCATTCATCCATGCATTTACTCATCCATTCATTCATTCATTCATAATACTCATCTATTCATTCATTTACTCATCCATTCATTCATAATACTCATCCATTCATTCATTTACTCATCCATTTATGCATTTACTCATCTATTCATTCATTTACTCCTCCATTCATTCATTTACCCGTCCATCCATTCACCGAATCCTCTATTCATTCATTTACTATAACGGAACAGATACATGTACCCAGACGTATGTAAGCTATTTGTTTTATATACTTTTAAATAATTTATTAGAATGTCAAACACGAGAAGGATCGAAACATGTTAAATATTTGATGTGACGTATAGTCGTATATATACCTACTAACAGGTCTACAGTAGTCTACACTATTGATTACCAATGTCTATATGACGTCAACCATAATGTACCATTAGATTAGATGTATAACAACCGATGGCGGACGTAGAAAGAAAAATTTTTTGGAGAGAGAGAGAAATGGGATTTAACGTCCACTCAACACAACTAGGTCATTTCGGGACTAACACGTGGTTTTAATTTTATTTCAATAATTCGCTTGCGCGTAGGGGTTTTTGACAGTGGGAGGAAACCGGAGTGCCCGGAGGAAACCCACGAGGTTGAGAAGGCGCCCCTATCTCCATGCCACATACGCTCACACAAGGGCTCGAAACCAATGCCGCAAGCCAGAGGTGACCGGCCAGCTAGAGGTCTAAGCGCGGCACTCTAGACCACTAGGCCATCCCAACCCCCCCTTGTGGACTCCAACAACCAAAATGCTTTATTTTACACGTTACACAGAGGATGAGAAGGGGGAAGAGGAGGGCGGGAGAGAGAGAACTCACGAGGTTAGGTTTTTTTTAAGCATTGGAGTGGGCGGAAACCAGAGAACCCGGAGAAAACCCACGAGGTTAGACATGCGATCTTATTCCTTGTCACGTACAGCCGGGGAGTCGAAACCACGCCAGTTGAGTCAATGACAGACCTTATGACACATCGCGCACATGCCCCCCCCCCCCGCGAGAAATATCCATCATGTTAAGTTATGTTCATTTCTCAATGTGAATCAAGATATCCTTGTTTAATATTCTAGTTTTTGTTTTCTGATATATATATGACCTTTTACTTATCAAGTCAGTAGTAAATAATCGATGACCTACTATATATCCATGTTGTTACTCAGTGAACAAGAATCTAATTCATTTATGATGGATATAAGTAATAACAGGTTTTATTGCCTTCCATGTAATTAACTCGGAATATAGGGTGATTAATTAACATAGGACTTAATTAATGATTGATTAGTTCAGAAGATAAAATATGTTTACAGCTATTTCTACACTCTGTGACAGTGTTTTTGACAACATATAAAGTGCTAATATTAATATTTAACAGTCAATGTATATCGACATTTGTTCTCAGGAGCAACGCGTTAAACCGGAGCAAGAATGGCGCTAAAGGTTCAATCAGAAGGCACGACCGCGCCATGACGGGAAATGGGGCTGAGAATTACCCTTAGCGTCTTTTCCTTCCTGCTCTGTGCTAAACTTGCCTCTCAATCACAGCTGACATTTCTGGCAAGTTTCTTATACCCTCGTCAGACCGAGTGGTGTCATTACTGCGCTGTCGCGACCGTAAGGACGGTACGGCGACTATAAAGTGCACAAGGTCGCCGCCAAAGGTGAACCCAACGCGAGAAAATGTCCCCAAAGTTACAAACTTGAAATTGTCGCGTTCTCACCAGCTTTCCAAGTCAGAAAAGCATAACCTTGGTGTTTGTTTTGAACATGCTCAAATAAACGTTATGACTCGGCGATCTGTGGGGAGAATGGATACCACAGCACGATGTCTTGTGTTTCCACCACGCTTTTACCCCGTTTATGGCGATTTTGACGCGATCCGATACCATTTTCTGTCGCCATTGAAGCGCAGTAAGGACTCCATCCCGGTCAGACGGAATTATTTTGAAACATTTGCCGGCGATATCACTTTCGATGGAAGCGGGCGTATTAACAAAAACCCTCCAGTTTACTCATGGCGTACAGAATAATTTCCCCCGGTAAATTGCTATAGAGCAGAAAAGCGGAATGTGAAACCTCATATCGTTTATTTCGAAAGACGTTCTATCATGTGACTGTACACAGCAATTAACGTAATTGTAATCCCAACAATAGATTTACAGACAGTAAATAGAGGTAGCTGAAATGAAAACAACCGAAGGATGGTTTTAACCTATTTCCTCTGTATACGTTTATGTCAATACATTCTTTTACGTTAGATCTTTTTACCAAGGCCAACTGCAGATTTCTTCAAGGTCACGAGATGTAAACGGGACTAACGCTAACCCTAACCTAGCGTTAAGCCTTACATATACCCAAAATTCTTGGCAACGACCACGTGCCATAACCCTGTTTACATCTGATCTTAAAGAAATCTGTAGGTGGCCTTATTAAATAGTAAATATATCTGACCCTCCTTTTACATATATAAGCCTACATTTTGAACAGACCACTCACTGAAAATATCTCAGGGTCGCCTGTCCACCCTCGTAGTTTTTCTCCGGGTCCTCCGGTTTCATCCAACTGCCAAAGACCCCTAGGCGCAAGAGAATTGTCGAAATAATGTTAGTATCGAAATGAGCTATAGTTTGTGTCGAGTGGACGGTAAACCCGATCTCTCTCTCTCTCTCTCTCTCTCTGTCTCTCTCTCTGATTAAATGGTGATTGTGGCTCAAACCGTTTAAATCTCCACCACCCGATGTTCTAGAGAGTTTATTAAAGGCTTGTCATGTGCATAAATATCTAAATAGTAATTGACTCCAAAAAAAGGGGACCTGCAATGGGCAGTAAAAATGAAATGAAATGGGGTTTAAGTGACAGTTCCTATAGTACGGTAAATAACCGCTCTATCCCACCTCTGTTCTCAGGATGTTTCAGAACTCTAACCTTCTATTTGAAATATTATATTTTCTTTCAAGCCCTTTTCAAGTGCTCATCCAGGTAATGAAAAAGATTGATTAATCTATGACGTTAAGTATATTATCCCGTTGATTAATGACAGCTCTAGCTTCCAATATCGAATTCATTTGTCTGGAAAAATGACATTTGTAAAGGATTTAAATAAGATAAGCGTATCGAGTTGATATCCAATAACCCAGATCGTTAACTAATCCCTTCAAGTCAATATTGAATAAAGGACTATCTATTGATCAGTGACTGTAATGGTAGATAGTGGCTGTATACTCAACCATTTTATGATCGGGGATACGTTAAGTGTCGACCCTTGTGGGATTCTGAAGTACAGGCAATCATGTTCAAGGAGGGCAACATCAATATCCAGAGTTATATTACAGTCCTGTGACCCCTGTTACAAACGGATTCCCATAAAATTATAAATGAATGAATGAAATGGGGTTTAACGTCCTACGCTTATGCAACTAACCTGGGCTAATTGAAAACGGACATACGCCATACAGTGTGCTATGAGAAAAATTTGGCAGCAACTTAATTCCAACTGCCAATGGATCTTTTACGTGCACACCAATGTGTACACGGGACCTCGGGTTTTCGTCCCATCCGAACGACTAGGCAGCTGTCCTTGTCAGGCCCTCCGTCTGCATCACTGACAAGGGGGAACCACGCCGGAAAATCGAGACCTCCAATTTAGCCACTTGATCCCCCCACAAAGTTATATTAAAACCTTATGACAAATCTTTATTTTAATTTTGCCGAGACAATGGGGTTTCCAGCTACTCTTCAGGGTTTTTTTTGTACCTGTACGCGAACGAGTACAAAGGTAGACCCGGATTCTTCGTCTCATCCGAACGACGAGACCTTGTTCGCAGACCAACATCGGAATCGAACCAGGGACTTCTTGGTTAGTGAGTCATCATGTCCCCCAAAATGGTAAATCATTGTTTCAGCATGGACACACTACTAAAAAATCTTTACAACCGAATAGTTTACAAACCGTGTTTGACTCCAGTTTGTCGCAAATTAAATTCGGGTCCATTAACATTTTCTTACGAATTCGACATATTTTGCAGGGACAGAAACAGCGAAAGAGCTCGTTAGTAAATATATGTGAATCATGTTGGTGGCAAAGCCAGATAAACCTTTCTCAGATGACAAAAAACAGACCCAGCTTTGTCACCAACGTGTCAGAGTTGTCTCTGGAGTTAGTTTATTTATTTTCGTATTAAACATGGACGCATGTATTGTAATCGTCTGCTTAAGACCCGAACACAGAAAGTGTATACACTGAACACGTAATATTTGTAGCCTATATTTATCTTCATCGTAGCCAAGAAAAAACTGTATAGCTTTAAATACCCTGCGTTTAGACATTCTACATATTTTAAGATGGCGACTAAATATTTGGATGATGGATTGTTTTAGATGTCATCTATATCCATAATGTCAATATTTATCTTATGACTAAATGCGTTAAAATAATGGTAATCAATAAACGTCATAGAATGGCAAATATTTAATTATTAGTTATAAATACTTCTTTAAATATACCCTTTTCTTTTCTTGTTCTAGGCATAATCGATTATAAAATAAAACAAGTATTCATAGACAAGGGAGAGAGAGAGAGAGAGAGAGAGAGAGAGAGAGAGAGAGAGAGAGAGAGGGTTGGGGGTAACGTCTATTCGACACAAACTAGGTCATTTCGGGACTAACACGTGGTTTAATTTTATTTCAATAATTCGCTTGCGCGTAGGGATCTTTAGCAATGGGAGGAAACCAGAGGATTCGGCAAAAACCCACGAGGTTGGACCCTACTCCTTGCCACGTACAACATAGACAAATAATTATAGATAATTTATAATATTTCAAATCAATGCAGCTTGAATTATAGGCGAGCCGCGGTGTTCCAGCGAGAAAGATTCTTGGTTGCTATCCAGGAAAATGACATGAAATAGGCTTTAACGTCCTGATGTTGTGCCCCGACTCCATGTGCTTATGAAGATGGTCATACGCCATGAAGGGTGCAATGGGGGAAATTTTGCCCAGCCATCTTTTATATCGAAACTAACATAACATGTTAATTTTCTTTTCTGTTTACGCATGCAGTCCGAGGAGGGGAATTTTGTTCCGCTTGTCTCTCCATTGATTTCGAGAGTTTTTTTTACGTGCAAGTCAAAGTGTACGGATGGAGTTCGGTTTTCCGTCCCATCCGAACGAAATGAAATAAAATAAAATGCGTTTTACCGCACTACGTTTTTGTACCAGCCGGGCTAATAACGATAGGTGTATGCAGGGCCGGCGGAAGCAATTCTTGATTGGAGGGGGGGGGGGCTTCCGCTTTCACCCTAAGTTCCTATCGGCGAGGGTCCAGGGGCCGCAAAAACCCGAAGAAAAGATTCTTACTCCACCGGGTCTTTTATGAGGGAAACTTTACTTGGGAAGTATGGAAGAGTATCGCTGCCAATATTAAATGCTATGTTAAAATGTCTTTTACATTGATTACATGTACACAGTACAATGTACAAAGTTAAAATAATTCTAAGGCCAATGTTAAATGTAAATAAAAAGTCAAATGCAATGTGAAAAATGACAAATGTTTTATTGGAAAGGACTGTTTTTTGACGTGTCTACTTGTTAACAACCCAGTAATTGTTATTCCATAAATAGTGTTAGTTTGTTACTGTGATATAGGTATTGTGGAGCAATGGAAATTGCAAATTGTAAAACTAAAATACGTATTTTGAACTGCTGACATATGCATTTTACACCGCGAACATTAAAATAATATTGGCAACGTTATCCTTCCATAGGTTGGTAGAGAAAAGCAAGAACTTCAATCGCATTATTAAAACTAGTCTAGTTTGAGACGCTTTTTCTCTTCTCCAAACAGACCTCTGTTAGCAACATGCAGACATATATTCTGAATTAGAGGCGTATCTTCGTTGTTTTGTTAATGAATTTTCACCGAAAAGAAAAATTCGTTTTGTGGAAAAAATGTATGTTTCGGGTGTGTAAAAATTATACTGTTTTCATTACGTAAACACCCAGCTTATCAAATATGTGGCGAACGGATATAAATAGCAAAATCATTTTAACAATCACAAAATCCCGAAAACAGTTGCTACTTTTTGTCTTATTTTAACTCTGGCCGACATTTTGTGACATATTATACATTATAGCGAAAATCTTGAGAAGTTTTAGACTACTGTTGTTCTTGGAAATCCTTATCCATGCCCTATAATAATCTCAGAATATTTCAGGACTGTTATCATCATTCATTTAAAAAAATCCAACCAAATAGAATATTTTTATTGCGCCATGACCAGGCCCGTACCAGCTCATACAATTTGGTGGGGCTACGGATTTTTTGGGAGGGGATGAGGATGTGGGCGGCTAATAACGCTCCTAAGAAATCATTACTGTTTGCGAAATATTGGGGGGGGGGCTTATTCGATTTTGGGGGGTGCTAAGACCCCCACATATCCCCCCACCGGTTGGCTACGGGGCCGGCCATGACCATGTGTTTGTTTGAATATTCAATTCCCAATTACATTTATTTTTGGTGATTTTATTAACATTTTTTCGCATTTATGATATTTAAATCACACCTGGCGTAGTAAAGTTAATAAGCTATTTTCCACTTGCAAAAGACTTTTAGGGCCTTTCCCTTTCATAGAAAAATGATCTCATTAAGAAGCCTCAAATTTCTGATCAACTCTAATTGACTGGATCACTGTTCTATTAAATCAGTCGCTAGTAGAATTTTGTGAAAATACATTTTGCAGTGTTTTAGTTGTCGTTCAATGAAAAAATGAAACAAACCGTTCTTTCTACTTCTTAGAACATAAAAGTCAAAGTTTGCCCAATATGTTGACACTGCTTCAAAGGATCGTAACCAGTTAAAGGCCCCGTTTTTAAACGACGCGAGACTTGACATCGATTCTTTTGTTTTTAATTTGAAGGATACGTGATTAAATGTGTTTCATTGTTTATATCCTAAACCCCCACGCATCCCTCCCCAAAAAAGAAAAAGATCGATCGACGAAGGATTACAAGTTTTTAATAGAAATTGTTAGCTTGATAATCATTTAAGAGTTCGATTTTATGTTCAATGTAGACTATGTTTAGTATGGAGGCAGACCACCATTAAATTTTACCATCTCGGCACCAGTTCGTCTATTAACAGCAACTCTCTCTCCTTCTCTTCTCTCCCCCCTTTCATGGACATTGTTGTTGATTTTTGTCAAGAATGGAAGAAGGGGGTTTGAATTAATATTTTCTGCCAGGTTTTGGTAGATATACATGATTTTGAGGCGGAAGGATAACAGAGTTATCAGGTTGGCTAAGGTGATATGTACGGCAACTTGTTACATGTTTTTAGTATGCTTCTTCAAGTTTGTGTATGTATCTCAAAATTTTGCCATATGTTACTCTGTTTAAGGTGAAAAGCATTCAGCCCAACGAAAATTTGGGGAAAAGTTGGGCAAGGAGGTCAGAATTAACATTGAAGTCAATAGTGAAATTAATGGTGGTCTGCCCCCGTATGCATTGTAGAGTTATCCCCCTTCGATCCTCTGCTGTCACTGAGTGGTGCGGAATTCTAGCACCCCCTTTTCTTATGTATTCGACGTAGGCACGATAGCCTGAAATCCCCCTTTTCACGTGATTGTCACTATTTGTCGGATTTAGAGAATTCAATCCCGGAACATTCAATCGAGCATCTCCAATGGCTCTTTTATTTCTTTCTCGACATTTTTTTTTACTTGGAGGTGGGCAAAGAGGTCAGAATTAACATTGAAGTCAATGGGGAAATTAATGGTGGTCTGCCCCCGTATGCATTGTAGAGTTATTCCCCTTCGATCCTCTGCTGCCATTGAACAGAAGTTGGGGAGGCTAGATGACCTCGCGCCTGGAACGTTCGTGCATTTTTATGCGCGAACTCTTAGTTTTTCTATTACTGGCACGCGCACGGGCACTATTTCTTTTTCTTTTACATGTACCAAAATCTGGGATTTCGCGCGGAGGTACTTTTGAGGTATTAGTCTGTGAAGTAGAACACTTGCCACTGTTGTATCGCTAATTATAAACCGAATGTGTGAAGACAGTTTATATATGTCACGCACAAAATTTTCAGTACAGAGTTGATTCACGCTCGATTTGTTGCTAAGCAAACCAATGGGGTTATTTTCTCATCAGTGTATGAACTTATCCATAGCGATAATATCCTTACATCGAGAGAAATTATCTAGTCTTGGTGAATAGAACCATGGTTGTCTGGTAGAAAATTACTTTTGTATTTTTTTGGAACGGAAAACAGTGATTTTAGAAGCAAACTAACCTGCCGCACACGAGGAAGTCGTTATACTAATAATAAAAAGGGAGAACTCTTTTCGCGGCGGAGGCTTATCACTGTGTATTAGGTCAAGGTTAAAACATACGTTTGCCTTATAAAAATCTAGCAAAATGGTAAATACCTACGGATCTCGATTTTAAAAAATAACACCCGGATTATAACTCTAGATAAGATGTGTTAAAGGAGCTAAATCGCTAACATTTGGGATCCAGAAATTGACAAAAGTGGGTCGAAACTCATATAATACTGTAATATGAATGTATATAAACTGGTTTACATTAAATGCTTTCCGTTTTACTCCAATTTCCAATCAGTTATGTTCGGCGAAACAAGCCATTCAGTCTCAACCCAGTGCATTTTTTTTAGCGCCTAGTTATTCCAGTCCACATATGCAGTGTGATACAGTGCAATGTGTCTAGCCTCGTCCCTCGAGTCTCTCAATAAAACTAGGACCGGAGCGCAATATGGTACACGATTCGTGTACCAATGTTAGAAAAATTATTTTATCTTAAATATCGGATATCAGAAGCTCATCTTTTCCTGGTAAGTTTACATCATCAATGTTGATTTAAATTGACCAATAATTCGTGTTTTCGATGTCGAAGATTTTGGAGGATTTTGAGTTACGGACTTAGGTCCTTTAATTAACAAGGATGTAAATGGAATATTATAATATGTATAGGAAGCCTAGTGACGAGTGTATGGATGAATGAAATGGGGTTTAACGTCCTACTGTTATGCACTTCACCTGAGCTAATTGAAGACGGGCATACGCCATACAGTGTGCTATGAGGGAAATTTCGCCCGGACAGCGGCGCTACGGCGTACTCTTATATCGAATTCCAACTGCCAAGGGATCTTTTACGTGCACTCCAATGTGTACACGGGACCTCGGTTTTTCTTCCCATCCGAACGACTAGACAGCTGTCCTTGTCAGGCCCTCCTTCTGCATCACTGACAAGGGAAATCACGTCGGAAAATCGAGATGAACTTTCTCGGCCAATGCAGGGATCGAACACCCGACCTCCAGGCTAGCGAACCAGCGCCTTATCCACTTAGCAACCGTGACCCCCCGTGACGAGTGTAGTAAGTAGGCTATAGACTATAGTTTTAAGTCGAGATAACTCGCTTTCAGTTTACTCTGTTTTTGCGATAACCAATTATGTGAGAAATACCATACTGACATTCGGTTTTTAAAAATTGTACGCGAACTAAATCGCCGCCAGAGCTGTCTTCGTCAGCTAGTTTCAAAATGGCGTACAACCAGTGCAAGTGGGAAAAGACGACAATAAAATCAGAAATATGTTATTTATTATTGTCGGACTTATTACATCACTCCTGTCTAACAAATCATAAAGCTGTGGTGTTACGGTGGCGGCATAGTATTTCACCGTAACACCACAGCCACTCTAACCATTCATAATACATCTAACTATCACTCCCTACACATTTCCCCTCATCTACTTTCCCAAACATCAACAACACATCTCATACATCCATTTCGCTGATTAACCCTTGTACCATGTCTACTGGATTGTCCTTTCGGAACGTTGCAATGGAGTGGTGCGGAATTCTAGCACCCCCATTTTCTTATGTATTTGACGTAGGCACGACAGCCTGAAATCCCCCCTTTCACTTGATTGTCACTATTTGTTGGATTTAGAGAATTCAATCCCGGAACGTTCAACCGAGTATCCCCAATAGCTCTTTTATTTCTTTCTCGATATTTATTACTTGCAACTTTCGATTTCTTTCTTTAGGAACGCTGTTCCAGTGACTTCAAGTCATCAATTAATTTTAATTTCCCAGCTTCTTTCTCTTTCGGTAACTTTCTGTCTGTTTTTGTAAATACCCCCCATACTTCTCCGAATCTCTTTTTAATCTTCCTCGGTATTTGCGAACTTTTGATTTTGGTGACATTCTGAAATGACAATATAAGAATTAATTTGACTGTTACAACAGGGTAAGTGCGTCTATTTTTTTTTGTTTAAACAGTATTTTATTCAAACTAGTGAATAGGATAAAACATGACATAGCCTATATCACCCCTCTCCAATACAAAGAAAGTATATACAATATGGATATTGAGAAATAATGGTTAAACTATAAAATAATATATACAAATATACAATTACATACATTTCAATATATGATACTCTTTTCCTGGAGATTTTTAAATAATGTGTTTAATAAATATGACAATGCTGGTATAAAATTATTTTATAATATAATAATTATCCAATTCAATGTTTAAGTACATGAGATGTTTTAGTAATAATAATAAAATAATAATAATAATTATAAAATCTGAGCGTCATAAAATAAAAAATTGGCAATTTATTAACATTTCAAGAGGAAAAAGTACAGTTACTCAATGGCTGAAACGCTTCGATTTTTCAATAAAGTCATGAACAATTGAATTTTTTTTAGTATTTTCTGTTAGTGAAATGTCGGAATTTCCATATAAAAGGATATTAATATTTCGGTATAATGATGGTAGATACAATATGGTATTATTTCTGATATCTGAATGTAAGGAACAAACAAGAAGGAAGTGATAAACGTCTTCAACTAGATGACCACAAATTCAAGCTGGGGAATCAGAGAGACGACGAAAAATAGATGAGAATTTAAGTCGCTACAAGAAGGCTGAATTTGTAATGAATTATTTGATTTTTACGTTTGCCATAATTAAAAAAGATAGAAACATTGATATCAGATTTAGTAAAATGTAATTTAAATTTTGCTAGTGTTTCTGAGGACTGGACATTAGAGTCAAGGGAATTCCATAATCTAGTAGCAGATGGAAAGAACGAATTGTAAAATAAGGTAGTGCGGTAAAAGAATTCTGGGATATTGGTATGTCTAAAAGAATAATATTGGGGTTTGGTAATGCATAAGTTAGAAAGGTATTCAGGAGTTAGGTTTTTAACAATTTTATAAAATAAAAAAAACTTATGACTTTTCCTTCGTTCTTTTAAAGGTACAATTGAACTTTCTTTATATAATAAGGAATGGCTAGTTCCTCTCACGCCGCCACAAATAGTGCGCAGTGCATCTAATTGTAGTTGCTCAAGTTTATCAGCTAGGTGTTCTGTTCAACCATCCCATATAACATCTGCATAATCGAAATGAGGTAAAATGAAAGAAGTATATATTGTACAAAGGGATTTTCTGTTTAGTCAATATTTCAGAGATCTTAAACAGTTAACTAGTTTACTAACTTTTTTCTGCAAAAATGGTTAATGTGGACATCTAATTTCGAATTCTTTTGGAACAAAAAGCCTAAATGTTTATGCTCTAACAGTGATTGAGAAGGCATTCGTGTAGAAGTGGTGAGTGTTTCAGTTTATGAAGGGTTTAAAGTAACTAGCCATTTGTCTAACCAAACATTTATTCTCTCAATATCTAGATTTAAGACTTCTACGCTTTCAATTGGATCTTCAATAATTAAATATAATGTGGTATCATCTGCAAATAATTTAACATTTGATTCAAGTTCATCAACGATATCATTTATGTAAACAAGGAATGAAAGAGGGCCGAGAACGGAGCCCTGTGGAAAACCAGCAGGAACAATGGAAGCATCAGAAGAAGCACCACTAAGTATAACACTCTGTTTTCTATTGCATAGAAAACTTTTAAACTAATGCCTACAGAGTCCAGCTTGTGACAAAGAACACCAACCTGGTATAGCTTCCTATATCAATGGCCTTAACAAAGAAATGATTTAGATCAATAAGTTGGTAGATAGTTGAAAACCACTCTGCAATTTTGTTAGTATGTTATTATTTAAGAAGAAGTTAAAGACATGTTTATAAACACATTTTACGAAATTTTTTGAAATCAAACACAGCAACGAAACGGGTCTGTAATTTGAACAATCATTTTTGTTATTTTTCTTATGTAATGCCAAAACATGAGCAAATTTCCAATCCAAGGAGTAGGGAATAATTCTGAATGCATTGATCGATTAAATAGTTGACAAAGAGGTAAAGAAATTTCAGAAGCTATAGATTTTAATAATTTTCCACTGATATTATCAGGACCGGAGCCTATTAATGAACTATTTATTATAAAACTATTAAAGGTAATGTCATATTACAGCAACCCGTCACTACCGCGACATAGAAATCATTACCGCGATTATATGGTAGACGTGCGGTCGACACAGGCTTGAAGGGATTAACAAAATACAGAGATTAATGCAAATTTAAGCCATAGAAGAAATATCTCCATGTTCTATAATAGTAATAACAATATATTTATTCAGTAATTGGGTCATAGACCAATAGATACAGCGACGGCACATTTACATATATTCACAAAAACAAACAAACATATTTACATTAGTATTATGTAGGTTTCAGAGGATACAATTCTGTAATATTCTTAATGTCAATTTACACTTATGAATTAGTTACACCTATTGCGTTGTTTCTATGTGAGAAAGCTTTATCCAAATAAAGTGGTTTTAATTACCTCTCTATTGTTACTAGAGCACAAATGTGAGAAATTTTGCCTATTAGTATTAGTAAAGGTGTGAAATTTTATTAGAATATACATGTATGTACATCTTAAATCATTTAAATATTTACATTTATGTACAAAAAATTTAGACGTAATCCTTATAAGACATATATAAATAGATTGCACTAAAAATAAACACACTTATATGGATATACTACTTCTGAATTTTATTAACATGCTACGTTTCAATACACATACAGGTATCGTTATTATTTGCTTGATAACGATACACGTATGTGTATTGAAACCTAGCATGTTAATACAATTCAGAAGTAGTATATCCATATAAGTGTGTTTATTTTTAAATTTAGACGTAGTTTAGTGAAATCTATTTTAACACTCGGCAACGACGACAACAACAAACTACAGTTACACTAACGCTGGATGTTAGCCACTTTAAAGTAAGTTTTTTGTTAAGCACTGTATTTTCATCATTACCACAACCGCGTAGAGAACATTTGTGTCTTTGAATATAGAAAGTACATAGAAACTATTCAATCGTTTTATTATAAATATATTGTACATATTCACAAAAGTAGCTCGACAGCTGGTGCATTTTGCGAGATTGGTCGACACGACCTTGTAGTATTTTATATGACGTCATGTGTTAAATACTGGATCAAGTTAATTAAATGTCAATTTCCAGATATCAAAAACAAGTTTATAAGTAAACTTCATTCTGTGAATAGAATAACATGGGCAACGAAAGCCAAACTCCTATTAAACTCTCTCAGTTTTGATGATGCTGTGGAAGAAAAAAACCCAATACAACGGATTAAGTTATACCAATTTCTGATATTCACTTCAAAAGGGACGTGACATTCCATGGAGGGAATGTTGATTTTAAAGCGACAATTTCATATATTTAGGTTATATTTTAAAAATTTATTAAAATAAAGCCCTAAAATATATGGTATCTATAAACAGTCCTACCTTGTTAAAGAAAAATCCTATTAATCCTATAATTCACTATTGTCAGTTGAGAAATTGGTAAAAATATCATTCTCAATTACGAATCTCAACGTTGAGATTCCTTGAGAAAATCGAGTTGTTTCACACACGTACATTGTAGAAATATAGACATTCTATTGTTTTAAATAGAGAAGAAACACAAGGGAGGTAATTGTGTTATTTTAAGTGTATGCCAACCAGGCATTATTATCATTAACAGGCTAACCACAGACCTTGACGACCAAGGCAACATCAGACGTTGTTTTCCAGTGAAATGAAATGATATTATTTCCAAGCAGCTCAGGGCGAGTAGAAAATATTCTAAATTTTTATGTGAATGATTTGTATGTGTTAGAATGATGCCTATGATTGTATAATAGTGAGTTGAGAACCTATTAGTAAAAGACATTCAAATAATTATGTTTTGATTCCCTTGGAATAAATGAAATTTTCGCTTTAAGATAATAATAGAATAAAACCAAGTACGAACAATCCAAACCGTTAGACAAAATTCGTGTCCGAAAGAGTAATCTGTTAAAGATCGATTTATCGGAAAAGTTGGTGTGGCCTATGAGACAAGCCGCAGCTGTGCCTTAATGTGCACTGTTTAATGTATAGAAGGTCATGCATAACTGATATAGATAGAGAATATAAAGTAAACCGCGGTAATGAAACACGGAATACAACTGCTATAGGAAGGGTAAGTAACTAAATTGATATGCTTTTGAATTATAGTTGACTTCATGACCGGGCGTGAGGTCACTGTCAGGGTCTGGGGCGTAAATGTGCCCCCCCCCCCCCCCTCCCTAGGAAGAAAATAGTCTGTCGCAAAATCAGTACAGTCTGTTGCAAAATAAGTGGTCACTGCATACGCCACACTACTCACGCATAACTTTAGTATAAAATAACCTTGACAACTTATCATGTTTGAAAAAATGTTGTGTTTCTCTCTTATTCTGTTATGAGTATTTTGGTTGGAGGACAAAATTTCCCCCAGAGAGAAAAAAAGTCGGTCTCAAAAATATGTATGGCCGCTTTAATGAATTAATGAGGTAAACAAACATGCCAGAATAGATCCCAAATACTTTGTATTTGCGTGAATCAGTGAGCCTAAATTGCATACTATAGTATAAAATAATCATGCCTTCTTGTCATGTTTGAAAAAAATGTTTGTCATTTTATTCTGTTGTGAGTACGTTGTCTCAATAAAAAGTACTCACTGTATTCGGTCTCAGACTAAATGAATTTATGATGTAAACAAACAATCACAAAACATGCAAAATTGACAGATAGGCCACAAGATTCTGTCCCATTCCTTATCCTCCTGTTAACGATAATTTGGTTCCATTTGCTAGGACATTGACTAAACTTTCAGGCGAGAAATTAAAAGCTCGGTTACATATCTGAATTTTCTTCGCGTCTGCGGCGCTCGATTGCGTTATAATATCATTCTTCTATTCCTCTGTTGTGTAATACTGTCTCAGCACTATCATATTCACGGTTATAGTGAACTGCCCAGTTATACTAGTGTGTGGGGCGTGGGGCGTTAGACTATGCAAATGTTATGTCAACCCTTGCAAAACAGGCGGAATTGACAGGGGCAGCTTGACCTCTAGATTATGTCGCATTGACTCACATTTCTGGTCCTCTCGTCCCAGCAATGACCTCAAATACTAGGATATTGACTCAATTTTGTCAGGCTGCTCAGTGTTATAGGCACAATCATCATATGACATAAAAGTCATACATGAGAGAGAGAGCGAGAAAGAGAGAGGGAGAAGTGGGGTTTAACGTCCACTGAACATAACTAGGTCATTTCGGGACTAACATATGTTTTATTTCAATAATTCGCTTGCGCGTAGGGGTCTTTAGCAGTGGGAGGAAACCGAAGTTCCCGGAGAAAACCCACGAGGTTGAGAAGGCGCCCCTATCGCCATGCCACAAACGCTCACACCAGGGCTCGAACCCACAGCCGCAAACCAGAGGTGGCCTGCAAGCTAGAGGTCGAAGCGCGGCACTCTAGACCACTAGGCCATCACAACCCCCTCATACTTGATAAGTTAACATGGTTATTGCATGAGTGGCGTGGCATACAGTGAGCATTTATTTCTCTACCGACTGCAACCGACCTGCACTGATTTTTCGACTGACTATTTTTCTTGCTTGGTCGCTGTTCATTCCTAATTATCATACGTACATTTGAAGGAGAAGATCAGTAACTAAAGGCTTTTGAATCACTATTGACAACCGGACCGTTCCAATAATGGTGGCCCGTTATTCATAATTCTCACACTACAATCATTTTAATTGCGGGCCTAGTATCGCTTCCAATAGGCTGTTTTTTGCATGTTCTGGCCGGTGTTGTCTCAAGATGCATGATTTTGATACATGGCTCCACTCGAAGAGATTATTACCCACCATGGCCTGAACTCAGTCATCTACGCAAATGACACCCAACTGTATATTGCGCGTGAATCCCGGACTGATAACACTGTAGTGCGTCGTATTGAGGCTTGTGTTGACGAAATCCGGCATTGGATGCGTGCGAATATGCTCGCATTGAACGATGGCAAAACGGAAGTTCTGTGGCTTTCATCCCGCTTTAAGGATGCTACTCTACGGTCCAACATGAACGATGTGCGGGTTGGGGAGGTACACGTCTCTGCTACGAATTTGGTGCGGAATCTTGGGGTGTTGATGGATTCGAAGGAACCATGGACACTCATATCACTAATGTGTGCAAGGTAGCATAGTTTGCTTTATGGCGTATTGGCACACTTAGGAGGCTCCTTGATCAAAGCTCGACTGAGAAGCTTGTCCACGCATTTGTAAGTTCACGATTGGACTATTGTAATAGCTTACTAGTAGGGTCATATGGTTACCAATTCCGTAAATTGCAGCACAACCAGAATGCTGCTGCTCGCATAATAGTTAAACGCAAGTTGGAGCGTCATACAGATATGGCGTTAATACTAATGGAATTCCACTGGCCACCAATTAAAGCTCGAGTCCAGTTTAAAGTCATCTGTATTATTTTCAAGTTGATCCATCATACATCATCTGCGCCACTCTATCTTACTGAGCTGATTTCTTAGCTACACCGGTGAGAAATCTTCGTAGAGCTGATCGCGCGTTCAGTGTTTTTGCACCAACCCTATGGAATTCGTTGCCTGGTCACTTGAGGTCTATTACGAATCTGATATCTTTTAAATGCTCTTTAAAAACACGAAAATATTTTTCAACATAATGTGCTTATGTATAGTGAACAATTAATGTTTTTACATGTTTATTAATGTTATGTACAGCGGTTTGAGATTTTCTAATGTAAATCGCTATATGACTTGCTTCTCTAATTCGGATGGTCATGCCCAAAACAAAACTTATCAAAGTAAGCATATCATAGCCATAGTAAAAACAACCCATCACTTCTCTAAAATGCCAAAACCTTTCCTAGAAAATTGTAAAACGGGTTGTGGTCGGGGTAGAAGAGAGGGTGGGAGATCTCCTCAGTAGGTCCAGCTGACAGATGTTTGGTGCCATCATAGCGGATAGAAAACAAAACTTGGGGAAAAGGCTTTTCTTGTGCATGACTCTCCCCAGATAAAATGTTACCTGAAAAGACAAAGAAGAGCCAGCAGCAACACAGAACATAGAACAATAGTTCCTTTATGTTTGTAACTAGATATATAGTTTCCTTTCTTAACGTTCATTATTCTAATATTATAAAAGCATCCAGATGGACACGGGTCACCAAATATGAATGTAGGGGGAAAGTTACTTTTAGTAACTCTCCCCCTCCCCCCTTTTGTATGGCGATTGTTGTTGGCCTTTTGGTGTAGAACGGAAAAAAGGGTCTGAAAAAAAATTTTCTGCCAGGTTTTGGTGAATATCCATGATTATGAGGCGGAAGGATACAGGAGTTGTGAGGTTTGTTACGTTGAAATGAAGGACCGGAAATAGCACGTTTATTTGTCTCTACTTCCAGCTTGTGTATCTCAAGTTTTTCCATGGTGAACCCAATACATGTTTTTTGACAAGAGTTTGCCAGATGTTGATCCATCTGTGGCAGGAAGCGTTCTACCCAACAAAAATTTGGGAAAACGTTAGAGCCGGTCAAAGAGAAGAGAATTAACATTAAAGTCAATGGGGAAAACATTAGTGATATGTGGTCAGATGGTTTAGGGGCCAACCTGGTCTACACAATCTTTCTTTAACTAGTGCTCTTTTAGCACAACTAAATTAACAATCAATTTCCGATTCTGTTATGAAGTTTGAGCTGTAAAAATTAATTTGAAATAAAAACAAATAAACTACTATACTTTATGACTATAATATAATATATATATAAATGTATTATATATTTGTACTTATTATATATTTACTATATTAAATATGTTTACTGACATAGGATGGCATAGGTGAAAATAGATAAAGCATTCAAGACGGCGAATACTTCTCCCATGCTGGGTCTGGTTCCTAGAAAATTCTAAAAGTTAGCCCAAAGTTATGTTTCCCCTTTTCTTACGTAAGAAACTTTATAAAATACCACCTCAAGATCTTACATAAGCACAAATCAAGTAAGAGTCTAGACACATTGCGACTTGTAAACTGAGACTATGATGCTATTCAGGGTCATAAAACAGTTTTAGTATGCGAATTACGTCATAAATTTGTCGTTTGCTTTCCGGCAAATGGTCAATTTAGATGCATTTGACATGTCCCATATACACATATAAAATGTGGCACAAGCTAAAAAAAACCGGAAGCACATGCAAACACTCTGAATAATTGTGAGAGCGTCTGACCTGAAGATAGCCCGAGTGTTTGTGCTGCTTACTAATTGGTAAATAAATAAAATGGTTTCAGGGTAAAACTTAGTAGACGCGAAATTTGCTATAGCAATTGCGTACTTCTCGAGAATATGTCTCTTTTCCATTCCCACATTAAAAGATGTGGGGAAATAACTACTGTAAGCCATCTTGTTTGAAGCAGAAATATACTTACGCTTAGATTGACAATGTTTAAGAACTAAGTTGTGCATAATATTTTTCTTGGAACACATAATAACATGCTTAAAACCTAAGCATTAGGGCGTTCTTAAGAATTTTCTGGGAACACAAAGCACAAAACGTGCTCAGAAATTTTCTAGGAATCAGGCCCTGGTCTGCATAGATTTTTGGAAGTTGTGCTCGGGCCAAAAAATGTAATATAGCTTATAATAGCTTGTTCTTTTTTACTTCTAGAGAATGTTGTACTTTAAATCCTTCTGCTTTCAGATGAGGCGTATCCAAATATCATTACTGTTACTAGTACTCATCGTTTGTGGTATACATATGTACAGGTACGTTATATATCGCCGAACAGAATTCAGCAGGACATTAAACTGGAATAATTCTACTGTATTACTGGACAGAAGTTTGCTACCAAACGCCTCAAAACTAATTGCTTGGGAAAATAAACCCGATTGGCCTTGGATACATAATGTGAGTTTCAAGAACTGTCCAATCAAATCTTGTGCTTTTACTAACCGAAAGGAAGAATCCGATGTTGTGATTATCTATATGGTTGGCTACCAACTCCAATCCCCGTTCGATCGACCTTTAGGTCAACTTTGGGTTCTGTTCGGATTAGAACCTCCTCATTACAATAATTATATGATGCCGCATGTCTGGTCAAATCCTGCATGGCAATCACAGATAAATTGGACAATGACATACCGCTTAGATTCCACACTTCCTCTAAACTATAAAGTGCTTCACACGCCGATACAAGATCATCTACCAAATTTAAAAGGGATTCTTTCCAAAAAATCGACATTTATTGCAGCTGTTGTAAGTAATTGTTATAACGCGCCAAGTAAGAGATTAAAATATATTCAGTTTCTTCAAAGACATCTTGAACAGCAGATCGATGTTTATGGACGATGTGGAATTCTTACGACTGGTTCGAGATATGACTGGTTTCAAACCATAAGTGTAAAATATAAATTTTATCTCGCCTTTGAAAATTCTTTATGCAAGGATTATATAACAGAAAAGTTTTTCGAAAGGCAAAATCTAAATTGGATCGTTATCGTACGAGGAAGTGGAAACTATTCTCATTTTTATACAAAACAATCATACATTGATACCCGTGATTTCGAAACAACAAAAAATCTGGCCGACTATATCCGGTATTTAGATAAAAATGACACGGCTTATTTAGAATATTTATCAAATAAAGTAGGTTCTAAAGCCATACTTGATATACCAGAACAATTTTGTGAAATCTGTAAACGTCTTCATGAACCACTAGTGCCCACTCATTATGCTAATATTGGGGACTGGTTTTTTAAGAATACCTGCTCTGTACCCCGTGACATTATTTAAAAAAAAATCTCAATTCGTTTCCAATTATCTTTTATATACCATTTTTTTAAAGAAATATTTTACCTGACTCAATTTCAATTAGCATCTAGCAAGGTGTGCCCCAGGTATACCTTCTGCATGGATTCAGTTAGCCGAAGGCCAATAGTGTATGCACTATCTTAATCGGCTTCACTCACTTACATACAACATGACAAGAAGTAAGGTCGCCTTTGCCCAACCTGAAGTTCCCCCACTGCTAATAACAAGCCAACAGTGAGGCTGATGTCCCCCGCCGAAATCACAAAATAATAAGATGACACATATTAATTAATCGAACATTATTTTTTTCAAAATATTAGCTTTAGCTCAAAATGTTTATTATTGAACTTAGTCAAGACATTCGCCTAATGGTCCTCTACATTAGGTTCAAAACTTCGACCTCAATTAAAGGAAGAGTTATGTTCCAAAGTCTTGACCAATAAAATTGCTAATCGCTCCTTAGCCTAAGCAGAACATTTGCACCATCGAACTTAGTCAACAAGGTAATGATAAAATGAATCTATATTGATCACTTACATCACTTTATTACAACTAAAGTATCGTGCCCCAAAGCATCAACCAATCAGATTGCTTATCGTTCTGCTTACCCTCAGCAGAAAATGTTGATTATCAAACTTGGTCAATGTATCGGTGTAATAAAGCTAAAGCTATACACCAAGTGTCCTCACTCTCACTTAATCAGAACTTAATAAGCCTCAACCAATCAAATTGCTTATCTCTGCTTACCCTAAGCAGAATATGCTCAGCTTCGAACTCCATCAAGGTATTGACATAATAAACACCTACACCAAGTGTAAACATTCTAACTCAATTAGAATGAGAGTTATTGTGTTCCAAAGTCTCGACCAATCAAATTGCTTATTGCCCTGCTTACCAGGAGCGGAACATGCTCATTATCGAACTCAGTCAAGGTATTGATGTAATGAAACTACACACCAAGTTTCATTACTCCCACTTAATTAGAATTTAAGTTATCATGCCCCAAAGCATCAACCAATCAAATTGCTTGCCTCTGCTTACCCTAAGCAGAAAATGCTCATCTTCAAATTCCATAAAGACATTGACCTAATAAACACTCACACTAAGGTTGAACATTCTAACTCAATTAGAATGAGAGTTATTTAGTTCCAAAGTCTCGACCAATCAAATTGCTTATCGCTCTGCTTACCCTGAGCAGAAAATGCTCATTATCGAACTTAGTCAAGGTATTGATGTAATGAAACTATACACCAAGTTTCATCACTCTCACTTATTTAGAACTAAAGTTATCGTGTCCCAAAGCATCAACCAATCAAAGTGCTTATCTCTGCTTACCCTAAGCAGAAAATGCTCATCTTCGAACTCCATCTAGGCATTGACCAAAAAGCAGAAAATGCTCATCTTCAAATTCCATTAAGACATTGACCTAATTAACACACACACTAAGGTTGAACATTCTAACTCAATTAGAATGAGAGTTATTTAGTTCCAAAGTCTCGACCAATCAAATTGCTTATCGCTCTGCTTACCCTGAGCAGAAAATGCTCATTATCGAACTTAGTCACGGTATTGATGTAATGAAACTGTACACCAAGTTTCATCACTCTCAATTAATTAGAACTAAAGTTATCGTGTCCCAAAGCATCAACCAATCAAAGTGCTTATCTCTGCTTACCCTAAGCAGAAAATGCTCATCGAACTCCATCTAGGCATTGACCTAATAAACACCTAATAAACAAGTTTGAACATTCTAGCTCAATTAGAAGGAGAGTTATTGTGTCCCAAAGAGTGTGACAGACGGACGGACGGACGAACCCATTTTAATAGTCCCCTGCTTTCTTCGAAAGGCGGGGGACAAAAATCTTTGCGCGCTAGCGAATTTTGAAATAAATTTGTACCAGGTTAGTTACTGTGTTAGTCTTTTCTACTCATTCCCATCAACTCTAACTTACTTGGAACTGGGTTTGGGCTTTCCTCGTGAGCTTTATACATAAGAGTATATAAATATGGTAACAATCTGTATCTAGTCATAAGAACAATTGTGTAACAATATCTACAAAACGCTGATCCCACGCTGCTGGGTCTTGATGCTATAAATAGTAACACAGGTTTAACTATATCTATAAAAGGCTGATCCCATAATGCTGGTTCTTGATGCTATAAATAGTAACACTGGTTTAACTATATCTACAAAACGCTGATCCCATGATGCTGGATCTTGATGCTATAAACAGTATCACGTTTAATATAAAAAACAGGTAAGTTCTCATTACATTTAGGAAAATGTTGCCGAGCGGGATCAAACTGTGGTTGAATGGAATGCACGTAGTATCCACTGTTTTGGATCTGTTTATGAACGCCTTGACCAAATTGGATGTGCTCTATAACTGTTCAAAATGTTCCCCGTCCTGCAATTAGACGGGGTGACTACGTACTTAAAACGAGATGGACGTACTACGAACGGAATTGCCGTACAATGAACATAATTGCCGTACTCTGTGATCCTACTAGGGATGTATCTTGTGACGTGGTCGATCATCAATTAACGGTCAGTTTTGTTTTAGCTCGACCAGGTTAGATTGCTTGTTCATCATTACAGGCACTTCTACAGCTCTCCGTCATCTACTAAGGCAGTGTGTGGAGAGAATAGATAGAGCTAGGGGATTTGCTGGCAGTACTAATGGCTGTTTTCCTAAGGTCAGCCTTCTCGCACTTTTATTTGGAGGCATGGTGAAACACAGTAGGCAACTGGAGTACTATATTTGAATGTATCGATCTGCACAGCTTGCAGTGTGGAACGGGAATGAAGGAATCGCAATGTTGTTGTTTATTAGAGATTTAATGTCCAATACATTAAGTACGATATTATGGACAGGTTAATGTTATTAAATTATTTACACTTAAATGGTTAAAAATTGGTAAGAAAAGTTCTATTTATTAAAGAACAATCTAATTAAAATAAAGATCAACATTTCGTTTCGTTTTTTTATACTTTTGATTGCCTACACTACCGTACTGCACACAGCGTTCCACCTACGTCATTACCAGAATGAAACACTGTGCTAAATGGACTCCATTTAAAACGCTCGCGTCATTATTTTGGGGCGGGGCCATGGAGGTGTGGGCGGGACTTATCGAACTCACGTCACTCGTGTTTACACTACAGAGTGAAAATAGACCGTAGCACATGTTTTTTTGTAAACACAAAGTCAAATTTCAAGTTCTGCCACTCGGCTAACAACGATATATAATATGTGCTATGGGTAATATTGCAATAATTCTTTACCATTGTAAACTGTCTTTAAATTTTCAATGTGTTTATCTTTCAAAACAAGGCCTAGATACCGCTTTTGTGAACTTGTCGTCTATGGGGGCCGCCATGTTGAATAATTAGGGGACTTTTTGTGGTTCGGCTCTTCATCAGTTTGACATCTTTCAAACACACACCGGCTAAATAAACATATTTAATTTCATTCAATATGACAATAGAAGAGTAATAAATACTTCTCAAAACTTCTAAAAGCATACTCGGTGTTATCGACTAAAATCGTCGATGTAGGAATTAAAATGTCGGTTAATTAGGTTAGGGCCTATTCTCAGCCGAAGCTAGCAGTAGATAGGCAGCCTAAGTTTGGGATGCCTACACTACATGACGGTCTGACCGGTTGTAGTGGAATGTCGCTCCAAATCGAAATCAGCATGCATTAATATACGACCACCAATATATGTTGGTAAGAACCGTACCTGAACATTTACATTTGCCATTTTAACATATCAACTGAAGATGTCACTCCCTTAAATAGGTTTTAATTGAACCAAATTTTTGAATTAAATCATTAAATGGTGGTGTGATTCAATCTGTTTAAATCCCCGCCATCCGATGTCCAGGAAAATTGATGATATGTTTGTTTTTTGAAATAATGTCTTAATAATATTTTATATTATAACATTCGAAGCGAAAATAAAGACCTGCAATAGGCAGATTTAGCTCACACATAAAGCATATTAACCACTTTAAGGCGACAACGAGCCTATCTATGCTGTATGCAGAAACATTTGTCGACATTAGTCAGCCTTTGATTAGTATAAACATTACTTTATTCAATAAACTGAGATGGATTGAACAACAGGTATAGGCCTACATAAGTTCTCTCCAAACATATAAGATAGTTGATTGTGTAAAGTACGCATATTGATTTAGAAATTGTAACAGTTTAAGCATTATTCCCATTATTATATTAATAATCTTTATTCACGAAAACCACCAGGTTACAAGAATTGATTAAACTTCATTTTACATTTTCATTATATTCACAATTCATTTCACATCAAACTATAAACGATTTAAATTTAACATTAATGAATAGTTTCTTAGTATCTTGACAGTTTTAATTAATAGTATCTTATATATACATTTCTTAACAGTTTTTACATTTGTGGGACCGAGAAAAATGACAATGTATTTTCTAAAAATTGACATCATTTTAATAGTTCGTAACCCTTAATGCAATAACTCATTCATTTTAGGTGTGGATGGAAATTGGAAATAATATCTCTTACATATTGTCTTAGCTCCCAATGACGTACCTTACTTTAAACACACGTTATGTGGTTTACCAACTTATTTTGGTATTGCAATTTTCATACATTGCATAACGGAATGTGGGGGCTTGTAAGATTCAAAATGTTTCTAGACGACCATAACATGTATTACATCTCCATGCAAAGGCTGGGACTGGTTGCTAATATCAATACAGATAGATATTTATTGGCCTACTACGTCTATTGTTCGAACCTATTGTTCGAGAACCACAGATTGTCCTGGTACGTGTTCTTTGATATTTCAGAGGCATTTGATCGAGTATATTACAGAGGCCTGATACATTACATAAACTAAAAAATATGGTATTGACGACCAGTGTCTTAAGTGGCTATCAAGCTATATAAATAACAGGAAACAGGCGGTAACCATCAAAGGTGTTAGATCAAACGAAACAACTCTAATGTCAGGAATTCCTCAAGGTTCTGTTTTGGGACCTTTCCTCTTCTTAATCTATATAAAATGACATCCAAGATACACTGACAAACATAGCACGATTATTTGCTGATGATACAGCTTTAGGCTGCAATGGAAAAACAGTTAATGATATAGAATTGTCCCTTAATCATGATTTAAATACCCTTAATAATTGGTCGCAAAAATGGTTAATAAATGTTAACCCTATCAAAACAAAAGTCGTGTTATTTTCATTTAATCCCCATTCACATACCAAACTTAAAACTTGGTGACATAGAATTAGAAATAGTCCCCACACATATACACCTCTGTGTTACACTATCAAGTGACTTCAGGTGGTCAAAACACATTGACACTGATATGTTCGACGGTATCCGAACAACTTGGCATTCTAGGTAAACTGAAATATTCATTTAATAAAAACTCACTGGACATAATCTATAAAACATATATAAGACCTAACCTGGAATACTCTTGTCAGGTTTGGGATGGGTGCAATGACTAGAAAAAATCCAACAAGGAGCTGCCCGCATCGTTACCGGCTTACCGAAATATGCAAGCAAAACAATCGCTATATATTGAAACTGGGTGGGAAAGCCTGACCGAAAGGAGACATCAAAGGAAACCCACAACTCTATATGAGATTAGCAATAACCAATGTCCTACGTATTTATCTAAAATCTTAAACAATTACAAACCTCCTAATACTACATACACACTACGAAACCCTCAAAACCTCAAACAACCACTTGCTAGAACCACAACATTCCAAAAATCATTCTTTCCCTCTACCATTAAAGCCTGGAATCGTCTGAATACTACAACTAAAACATCTAGAAAAAAGTCAATTTTTAAACGTCATATCAAACCCAAAACAAAACTATTTCGGACTTCCTATGCACAGGGGAACGCAAATATGTGATACTCCATACAAAACTACGCCATAACTGCAGTACACTAAAATCGGATCTATACCGACACTTAAACATCTAGTACTTAAAATAAGGCTATTATTTATTTTATGGTGCTACCATGCCGACAAGAGTGTTGCTGTCCCTTTAAACTCCGACTCATTGATACCAATATTCAAAGTTAGTCAGCAAAGATACACAATAGTGAGAGTTTAACATACTATTCCAACTTTAAGCTCGATTTGTGCCATGAAAATTACTTATCACTCTATCTCAGTCCTCGTGTTAAAATAAATTTCACCAAATTATGTCTAAATTTATTCCCGTTAGCTGCAAATCAATACAACCGAAAACAGATAGACAGCCCCGTGTGTCTCTTATGTGGATATAGAATAGAGGATTTATATCATTTTGTACTTGAATGTAAATATTTAAATGATTTAAGATATACATACATGTATATTCCAATAAAATTTCACACCTTTACTAATAGGCAAAATGTTTCACATGTACTCTTGTAACCACTTCAATGTCATTGGATAACAGTGGCGTCACTAGGGGGTGGCACAGGGGGCACGTGCCCCGGATCTTTTCATGTGTGCCCCGGATCTATTTTGAGCAGACAAAATCGATAATTTGCAATAATTTCACTACTTTTCCCTATCATTATTCCGAATGTCCCGAGTACGGAAGAGAAGCTTCCTAGTGCGAATCTTTTCTGGATTGTCCTTTCTGGCCCACCGTAGATTTCCTCAATTGCCTGCACGTGCACAGTTTAATACAGTATTATATAACTAAATAAATATTTGACTGAAAATAGTGTAGAAACGATCGTGCATGACCTAGTTTACCCACCGTGTATGTTTAGCGGGACACCAATATCACATTAAATTTTAGTTCGTGATAGTTTAGCCCACAACTTCACAAGAACTCATACATATTTTCCAGTATTCGTTTTAATAACAATATTATTATATCGACAAAAATAATCCGCGGTTTGAAACATCAATAGAATACCCACGGCAACGTCATGTCGTTATTTAATCGAATACTTGAAAATATGTATAAGTTGGGCCTGTGCCCCGGATCTAATTGGGTCCTAGTGACGCCTCTGTTGGATAAAGTTTTCTCACATACACTGTTAAAAATTTGATGTATTTTTACCTCGTTTTAACTGAAAAGAGGATTGATTTATATCATTTGTACTTGAATGTAAATATTTAAATGATTTAAGATGTACATATATCCCAATGAAATTTCACTCCTTTACTAATAGGCAACATTTCGCAAAGTTGTGTTCTAGTAAGAAAAGAGAGGTAATTATAGCCACTACAATTTTTTTGGATAAAGCTTTCTCCCGGTTACCAGCCAGACAGGGACGTGTGCCATATTAACAACTTTATGACCAGACGTAGATTAATTTAACGTGTGACATATTAACAACTATAGGAACAATCGTAGATTAATTTATCGTGTGATATATTATGACCGGACGTAGATTAATTTAGCGTGTGCCATATGAATATCAATATGACCAGACGATAGATTAATTTTACGTGTGACATATTAACAACTTTATGACCAGACGTGTAGATTAATTTAACGTGTCACATATTAACAACTTTATGACCAGACGTAGATTAATTTAACGTGTGACATATTAACAACTATAGGAACAATCGTAGATTAATTTATCGTGTCACATATTAACAACTATAGGAACAATCGTAGATTAATTTAACGTGTGCCATATTAACAACTATATGACCGGACGTATAGATTAATTTATCGTGTCACATATTAACAACTATAGGAACAATCGTAGATTAATTTAACGTGTCACATATTAACAACTATAGGAACAATCGTAGATTAATTTATCGTGTCATATATTAACAACTTTATGACCAGACGTAGATTAATTTAACGTGTCACATATTAACAACTATATGACCGGACGATAGATTAATTTTTCGTGTGCCATATTAACAACTATAGGAACAATCGTAGATTAATTTAACGTGTGATATATTAACAATTATATGACCGGACGTATAGATTAATTTAACGTGTCACATATTAACAACTATATGACCGTACGTAGATTAATTTATCGTGTCACATATTAACAACTATAGGAACAATCGTAGATTAATTTAACGTGTGACATATTAACAACTATAGGAACAATCGTAGATTAATTTATCGTGTGACATATTAACAACTTTATGACCAGGCGTGTAGATTAATTTATCGTGTGACATATTAACAACTTTATGACCGGACGATAGATTAATTTAACGTGTGACATATTAACAACTATATGACCAGACTAATTTAACGTGTCATATATTAACAACTATATGATCGGACGTAGATTAATTTAACGTGTGACATATTAACAACTATATGACCAGACTAATTTATCGTGTCATATATTAACAACTTTATGACCGGACGATAGATTAATTTTTCGTGTGACATATTAACAACTATATGACCGGACGTAGATTAATTTAATGTGTGACATATGAATATCAATATAATCAATTCTAGATTAAACATGCATTATGCAAGAGCTAAATCTGCCTCTTGCATGTCTTTCTTTAGGCCTGAAATCTTATCTAAATTATTAATTAGACATTAATTAATTTGTCCAGACCATAATCAACTCTCGATGGCAAGGCAAGCCTTCCATATCGGCTGGATTGGGATCCTATATGCTGCTAACGCTCATTGATAATTCAATCAAAACAGTGGATAATCGAGACTATGCTTATAAGGTACTGATTTTAGTAATGCTGAACGAGGCTAGACGTAAATGTACAAAGCTGATATCCCGGTTCATAGTGGATCAATTTGACTGAAAATTTCAACGAATTACCTTTACATTATCTATTTTTTTTAACTATTATAGAGCTAACTGTCAGCTCTTGATTTAAATCTTACATAATGCATCTTTAATGGAACGTGCGACAAAGGAGCAACTGTGGGATCAAGCATAGATTAATTTAACGTGTAACAATAAAACAACTGGTCAACTAAAGGATCAATCAGAGATAAATTCAACGTGCTTTCAACTTTGAACTTACATATTTTATCCACAACTTTGGTTTACATCACACAATCCTACAGATATATATCTTTGTAGTCGTCATATATATATGTATAATGATTATAATTATGGAAACAGTTTTATATAAGCAGTCTTGCTTGTTACTGCATCCTATCAATCTGATTAAAACACAGATCCAATTTCGTTTCGCTTTTTATAGTTCATAATTTTGTTTTACTTGTCTTTACTAGGCCATCGAAAGTATAAAAAACGAAACGAAATATAGATCTGTATTTTAATTAGATTGGCATCCTATTCACTTATATTCTCTTAAATGATAAACTATAAATACTCTTGTTCTCCTGAATAAAATACTGTTAAAACCAACCAAACAGGATTAAGCATAAATTTATTTATCGTGCGACATATAAACAACTTTATTATCAATCATAGATTAATTTAATATTTTTCAAAGAATAAAATATGTAACATGTGACATATTAGAACACTCGTAGATTAATTTAACATTTGACATATAAGCAACTATAGGAACAATCGTAAATTGATTCAACCTTCCTCATATAAACAATTATACATTAATTTGTCAAGCCACTCATGAACAACTATAGAATCAGCTGTACACATGAACAACTATAGAATCAATCATAGACAAATTTAACGAGTAACATATGAACAACTTTATAATCAATCGTACATTAATTTCACGTGTGAGACATGAACAACATATCAAGAGTACAGGAAACACATACATTGCCTTAACCCAACTCTCTTAAAACAAATCCATGAAATACATATCCATGGTCATGCCCCCCCCCTTACCTCTCGAAGACAGCAAAGCCACATCCCCATCTCTTTACCATTACCTTAGCCTCTGTTCATTATTATTGTTATCAATACAGCAGATGTCAGCGCCCATGCGCTAAGGAAAATCAGAAACAGGATCATATCGAGACTACAGGAAAACCCCGCACAACATGAGCGTGTCTTGTAATTTGGATTCTGTTCGGGTGGCAACGGGTGAATCTTTGCACTTTTAAATACATCTGGAACTCAAGTCTCATATCCTGGTTCCTTTCTGGATAGTTTCTCTTTTCGGTGATGGTGGACACACAGTAGAACAATGGATGTTATTGATATTAAACAGCTGATTACCAAGAGACCAGTAATGTACAAAGAAAAGTAAGCTATGTTCTCTGAACTGGCTGGCAGAGATTCACGTATTGTACCTAGAAAAACGGTCTCAGATAGAAGCACGGTCAGTGAGAAGGAAATTTTTTCTCCGCAGTCATCCGGAAGGCAGAAAGTAAATAAGTTTAAGAAGGACAGCAACAAGATGGGTATGATCATATTCAGGTAATAGAAAATATGTAAACGTTGCAATTTAATATTGACTCTGAAAATGGCGAGCCAAAATGTAGAATCAGCAGGATATAGTTCTGTGTAGAGGTCAACACCCTTTAATTTCCATTCGCCATTATCAGAATCAAAATATTTATAATCAGCCTCCTGTGAATTTGACACAAAACTTCCTCTGAATAATACTCAAGCACAAAAAACAAAAGAGCACATGCTGGATCGTCGTCCGGGAAGTATTGCATGTTAAGTGCGCAAATAAAAATTCAGTGAATTTTGAACTCGCCAAACCATTTGTCCATCTGAATAAACTCGAGCGCCACGCCAAATATATTCATTTTCCCAACATATTTAAAACAGGAAAATGCTGGCATCCAAAGCATGTCATAGATTTCTGTCCTAAATGGCCTCCCTATCGCCCCCTCCAACACTCTCCCTGTCACGTTACATCAGTAATGGAGGTATATTTATTAAATAATGCGATATTTTAATAGTTATTAGCATCAATAGTTTATATAATATATATAGACAGTATAAGCACACAATACTGTAATGCAACTGATATTTGCATTCACCTATCTATCACATTATTGCATAAACTGTGAACTACGTAACCTACACTAATGGTGGCTAAAGGATGATACATAATAGTTAAAAGTATGTAATGTTTACACATCATGTTTATACTTTTAAACCAAATATAAGAATCCGGGATTCATTAACCCAACTGACATAAAAAATGGACATTTCTCTCAGTTTACAAAGTTTATTGATTTTCCAAGGGGTCACGGTGGCTAAGTGGATAAGGCGCTGGTTCGGTAGCCTGGAGGTCGGGTGTTCGATACCTACTAGATTCGGATTCCTGGTGAAAAATGCCTCTAGAAAAGTAAACTCAGATTTCTGCCCCCACTCGGGTGACAATGTCCCCCCCCTTCTCCCTTTGGTCTATATGGTCTTTATGCTGAATATGGCTTCGGCTAAGTAACCAGAGGTCCCATGTTCGATCTCGGTGTTAGCCGGAAAGTTTCTTAGGGATTTTTCAACAGACTGTCACTTTGTCAGTGGTGTCTGGTGGGACGAATAGCCGAAATTCACTGGTGTGGGGCGAATATCTGATGTTCATCAGTATGGGAGGGACGAATAACCGATGTTCACCCGTGTGGGACGAATAACCGAAGTTCACCCTTGTGGGACGAATAACCGATGTTCACCCGTGTAGGACGAATGACCGAAGTTTACCCGTGTCTGACGAATAATCGCGGTTCACCTGTGTCCTCGTTGGTTTGTTCATAAAAAACAACTACAATGACCGTGGATTTCGAGGAGTAAGCGGAAACGGTTGTGTTCAGGGTACATAACCCTCATACTAAACTGTATGTTACATTTATTGGGAGATCATAATTGTTGGCCGGTTGGGGAGGTTCGGGAATTTCCGGAGTCCACATCGGCTACTTTATATGAATGGGTATTTTGGGGAATTTCCCGAGACCGCAATGGCTACTTTATATGAATAAGTATTTTTGGGAATACTAACCCCAACCCTACCCTTTTAAGAGGGGTAAAGGGTATCTTGGATTACAGTTTAGTCATCAAAAAAGGGTTAGGGTTAGTATTCTCCAAAATACTCATTTTATATAATGCGGTCATTGTGGACTCTGGAAATTCCCGAACTTTCCTAAGCGGTCCACATTTAGCATCTCTGGTCTTGATTGCCTCGGATGGTACAAAACCGGAAGTTAAACAACATTGTTCACTTTATTTCATTTTAGAAACACACAAGAATAAAAAGTCAACCGTTATTAAATTCTCAATGAGTAAAGTGAGTGTTTTTGTTGATTTTTTTTACATATTGGAGGGGCAAACCTACGTCATGAGCATTACCTTTATATGGAATAAGCGCTCTATAAAAGCTCACATTATTGTTTTGCATTATAATATCAATACGAACGTTTTGATATATCTCGTGGACAGTTTCGATTCTCTTTAATAAAATCAGGAGAGGGCCAGGGTACCAAAAGATATGGGGTGTCCGGCCTTTATCATCTCATGAACTCGATTAACCACTAAAAGACATCTGACCAAGGCATGCACTGATAGCTGATAATGAGATTGCGAGAGCCGGTTTGCGACCGACCAGAGGTCAATTACATATATATCATTTAAAAACGAATAGACTACTTAAAAGGTTGAAAACTTTCATAATTAGAGCATGGTTCTACATGCATAACCTATTTGTATACTGCCAGGATTCCTCTTAATTTAATTTTAATGTATTCATTTTTGTAAATGGGTTATCCGCCCTTTTATTTTCTTTCTTTTCTATTTAAAGAAATGTCAAGGAGCTGATCAGCTCATGTTATACTTTATTGCATTGATTCTTGATGATCGGCACACTAAGAAATTGCGAAAAAGCCAGGTGTGCCGCCATTCTTTATATGTGTTCCAAGCTGTGCCGTTGGCCAAAAAAGGTTAAGAACCACTGTGCTATTGTACTATATTTTTTATTGAATGGTAATTATTTTTTGATAATATGTAATTTTGTATGTGTTTTTTTTTTGTTGTTAATTTAGTTTTTTAATATGAAATATATAATGGTGATAGGTATATCTTTATGCGTTTGTTTTTTTTATGGACCCACGTTTGCTAAGTGGGTAAGACGCTGGCTCGCTAGTCTGTAGGTCGCGTGTTCGATCCATGCATTAGCTGAGAAAGTTCGTCGGGATATCCGACGTGGTTTTCCCTTGTCAGTGGTGTAGGATGGTGGGCCTGACAAGGACAAATGTCTAGTCGTTCGAATAGAACGAAAAACCGAGGTTCTGTATACATTAGTGTGCACGTAAAAGATCCTTTGGCAGTTGTAATTCGATATTAGAGTAGGCCTTAGTGCAGCTGCCCGGGACAAATTTCCTTCATATTATAGCATAGCACACTGTATAGCGTATGCCCGTCTTCATTAACCCAAAAGATATGGGGTGTCCGGCCTTTACTTATGTCTAAAAAAGACTAGTTGAAACATACCTTAAGTAATAGTGTCTTCGTGTTGGGCTCGAGTAAGGCAAATCAGATGTGACATTTCCGGCATTGGCTTACCTGTGGTGTTTTTAAATGTTCATCTCCGACAGCCGTGCGGGTGAAAATTTATTCGTTAACTTTTAATGTCTATTACAGCCAGATGCACGTAAAACATTTTTTTACTTTACCCAGCAAACTGAATTTCAATATAGACATAACTTAATGACACAAGCCATAATAATAGTTAACTTACGATATTTCAATACATTCACGTGTTTTGCTTTCAGCATTTTTGCTTTCAGCACCTGCAGAAGACATTAATATCATATTAAGACTATGAATAAAGCAAACCTGACACTGTAAATATGTACATAACCATTTTTTTCATGCTATTTGTATACATGCTTTGTGATATAGGAGATGGGTTATATTGGATTATAGTCTACTCCTAAAGGACAATATCGGTATCAGTCATTATCACATAATGTGATAGAACTGGTTAAACACGTTCCAAATATAATTTTAACACAGAGATCAATGCTACGATAGATGAGTAATACAGGTGTCATGAATTGGAAGGGACGAACACCAAAGTAAAACACGAGTTATCCCTCTATATAACTGACTGAAATGATGAGTGATAACACAGCCGTTATAAACAGATACACGACCGAATTTCTGCTCACTTATAAGCAAATGTTTTCAAAATTTAAATTAATACAATTGAAAAACTAAAGCGAAGAGCGGCGCACATATATGTTAGAAATGAAATGAAATGGGTTTTTTACTTTTGAAACCTACATGTATAATTATTTAATCTTCATCTCCATACAATGAAATCTACTTCTTGGAGATTATGAAGTTAAAATAAAAATCAAATGATATGTCTATTTTGCATCATTATCTTGTAGTTTTGGGTAGTATGTGGTGATATTGAGGTGGTATTGGATAGTATTTGGTAAATCGTCCTACCGAAAATTAGCCAACTGGGTATCTTACCGCAATCGAGTTGAGTGTCGAAACCTTGTGTCCCCGTAGGTAGTTTAGATTCTGTGCGCTAGCGCCAGGTTATAACTGTTCAGAGACGAAATTAGCCCTGGTACTTGCTACAATACATCTGCTGACCACAGTTCATGGTCGGTCTAGACGTATATTATCACCTTGGAAAGGTCCCAGTCCAAAATCAGTATCCCAATGGATCAAATTGGCAAAAATTCAAAATGGACCCCCAATTTTAACTGGAAAATTACAATTTTGGCTGATTTATATATGTTTTCAGGACAGCTGAATTCATTAGACGTTTAGTGATACCACGCAGTCAATACGTAACCGTGGGGGTGGCAATTCAAGATGGTTGGAAAGTTCAAATATAAAATTAGCATTTTGCTCAATATTCAGGACTATCCCCAATCAGATCCCGAAATGCCTATTTCACCAAAAGAATACGAAAAAAATGTTATCAATACCGAATTTTCGCGCTACAACTGGCCATTTTGGATTTGTCCACCATAGTCGCTAAAAGGGTATACTTTGATAACAAACTCGATAATATGTAAATGGGTGAAAATCCTAATTTTCCAACCAAAACAGCGACCATTTGCAGTAATTGCCTCGGATGAGGTTACATCTAATTCTTAAGGCCACTTCCAGATTTGGTCAAAAGTCATGAGATGTAAACAGGGCTAGCGTTAACCCATGCCCTAACTCACAATTTCGTCAACAATCGCGTGACCTAGCCTTATTATTTACATCTCAGCGACCATGACGAAATCTAGAGATGGCCTCAAACAAAAGATCTACCCACTCTCACCCCCACCGTATGATGCGGAATCGAGTTCAACAAGAATAAAATGCCTGGATGACATCGCGCCTGGTACGTTCGTGCATTTTTTATGCGCAAACTCTTAGTTTTTCTATTACTGGCACGCGCACGGGCACTATTTTTATTGTTTAACATGTACCAAAATCTCGGATTTCGCGCGTAGGTACTTTTGAGGTATTAGGTCTGTTTAGCATAACACTTGCCACTGTACCTGTGTATCGCTAATTATAAACCGAATGTTTGAAGACCGTTCATATTTATTACGCCTCTTTTTCTTTAGTACAGTGTTGATGCATGCTCAAATTGTTGCTAAGCAAACCAACGGGATTATTTTCTCAACAGTGTATGAACGTATATTCATAGCGATAATATCCTTACACCGAGAGGAATTATCTAGTCTCGGGGAATAGAACCATGGTTGTCTGGTAGAAAATTACTTTTGTATTTTTTGGAACGGAGAACAGCGATTTTAGAAGCAATCTAACCTGCCGCACATGATACTCCTAAATAAAAAACGAGAACTCTTTTTTGCAGCGGAGGCATTAAAAAGGGTGTAAATTGAATATTATAAGTTTGTGTCGGCTTGTCAACTGTTGACGAGAAGCGTGTAAAGAGATCGCGTGCTACACAGTCTGTCGAGCGCAGACGACACGTTTTACAACCTTTAAAACATTTAAATCTAACGTAAAAATAATCTTTACCTGGTTTTAAAACCAATAATATCTCTCTTGTGACATCATATTAACAGAAAATACTCGTTTCCTAAAGCAGCTATCTTGAATTATTATGTCATTTTCAACTCATATAAACGTAAACACTGACTGACTGAGTCTGGGTCAGAAGTTTAAGTCTTTACTATCCAGCCCTAATTATCCTATATAAGCCATAGTAATCCTGTTTATCAAGTCCTCTCAAAAATTTTAACATTGGAATTTGCTATTGCAAACCTTTACATAAAATTTTCTCAACAATTTCTTAAGTACAAACAATTTTCTTGCTTATACTATGTTTATCGTGCATTAAAGTCGCCAAATAATGTACATTCTGATACATTAAATACTATATTTTAAGTTTAAACCTTTTTTTCTGACTGACACTGTGGTTACAACACACCAATACCTCCATATTCAAAGCTCTATTAACAACCTGTTTATTAAGAAATTATATCAAAGCTCTTATTCTAAAACTGTTTCCTTCCTCACAATAGGTCTCAATTATGTCTAAATCAGTATATAGTTCAATATTTATAAAGTTGAGGTTTATAATAAGTAACCTGTAGCATAATTTAGTATTGCTACTGGCATACTTAAACCAGTATAATTCTCCTGTATTATAAGTGTGAACATGACAGGCAAAGATTTTAATTGTAAATAATATATTTTATTATTTTTTACTCTTTTATTAATACTCAACTCTCATTCTATATAGTTTATAAAAAATCAAAAATATTTGTTCTTAGTATTGTACTTTAATGTTTTATAGTTTTGCCTGTATATACACTTAATTCTTAATTTACACTTCGAATAGATATAAAATGAATTGCATATTTGGAAATTGTGAAATGTTGTAAATACTATCTTGTATACATATACTTTTCTGTGAATAAACATTTTACAAGAAAAAAAGAAAAAGAGGCGGCTTCTTACCAATGCAACGAGGGTTCAATCCCAGCTCAGGTCATGAACTTTATCGTTGTAAGTGAGAGGGATATTCGGTCTCCCGTCCGATCAGGCAGGTTTCCCCCGAGTTCTTCGGTTTCTTCCTGCAGTAATAATCGAAAACATTCGCACGATCTGTGCCAAGGGCCAAATTGGAAAAAGGCCTCAGACCTAATTTGCTACCCTTGTAAAATGATGTGATTATTATTATTAGTGACGAGTGTAGTAAGTGTGGTCCGTCCGTTCGTCGGTCCGGCGTCCACAAGCACGCTCCAGGGGCTAAAGTTAATATCCAGTTGACTTTAAATTTAAATGTCATGAGACAAAGAAGCCTATTGATTTTTAGCAATTTCCGATAATTACTGTCAGAGTTATGGCCCTTCATCACTTCAAACAATCTTGTGGACGCTCTAGAGGCTAAAGTTAATAACCGATTGACTTTAAATATATACACGGTGATTAAGGTCATGAGACGAAGAAGCCTATTGATTTTCAGCGATTTCCGATAATTGCTGTTTGAGTTATGGCCCTTGATCACTTCAAAAATTCTTGTGGATGCTCTAGAGGCCTAAGTTAATATCCGATTGACTTTAAATTTATACACAGTGTTTAAGGTCATGAAGCGAAGAATCCTATTGATTTTTAGCAATGTCCGATAATTACTGTCAGAGTTATGGCCCTTGATCACTTGGTAAATTCTTGTGAATGCTCTAGAGGTCAAAGTTAATATCCGATTGACTTTAAATTTATACACAGAGTTTAGGTCATGTGACGAAGAAGCCCGTTTATTTTCAGCAATTTCCGATAATTACTGTCAAAGTAATGGCCCTTGATCACTTCAAAAAATCTTGTGGACCCTCTAGAGGCTAAAGTTTATAACCGATTGACTTTAATAATCATATTTTAGTTTATTATAAATGTTTCATTAACGAAAAAAGTAAAATATGCGACAAGCCTTGTTTACTGCCCGGATGATTTAGCTGCTGTGGGCGTATGTTTCGTTGCCTGGCAACTCTCGTTAAAAGTTGTACGCGAACTAAATGCGTTTGTTTGATACTGACAGAGCAGCCCGGAGTCGAGCAAAAGCCGCCCGAGCTGTCTTCGTCAGCTAGTTTCAAAATGGCGTACAACCAGTGCAAGTGGGAAAAGACGACAATAAAATCAGAAATATGTTATTTATTATTGTCGCACTTATTACATCACCCCTGTCTAGCAAATCATAAAGCTGTGGTGTTACGGTGGCGGCATAGTATTTCACCGTAACACCACAGCCACTCTAACCATTCATAATACATCTAACTATCATTCCCTACACTCCCTCGTCGACTTTCCCAAACGTCAACAACACATCTCATACCTCCATTTCGCTGATTGACCCTTGTACCATGTCTACTGGATTTGGGGTAATGAAATGTACGTAACATAGTATCTCTGTTGATATAGGAATTCCCGCCTGTTTAGATCTAACAATATCTACGACACCACCAAGCAGATAGCACGTGACCTACTCACATGAGAACTGGTCACGATAGGCTGGGTATCTGTTTGACATCTCGCCACGTTTTTACGAATCAGAGAGAGAGAGAGACAGACAGAGAGAGAGAGAGAGAGAGGAATGGGGATTAACGTCCACTCAACACAACTAGGTCATTTCGGGACTAACATATGGTTTAATTTTTGTTCAATAATTCGCTTGGGCGTAGGGGTCTTTAGCAGTGGGAGGAAACCCACGAGGTTGAGAAGGCGCCCCTATCTCCATGCCACATACGCTCACACCAGGGCTCGAAACCAGAGGTGGCTGGTCAGCACTCTAGACACTAGGCTATCCCAACCCCCCATTTTACGAATCATCTTTTCCTTCCTTGACATTAATTATACACATAATAATTAAATTCTTTTAAAAACACGATTACATTTTAACACCCGAGTTCCTTTTCCTTAATGCAGACCACGCCTTTCATTCATAACGAGGAAACAAGTTGATGTGTTAAACGTTTACTAACAAAAGATCATGCAAATGTAAACGTTATTAGTCATCATACTTATAGATAGATTTCCTGCTTTGAATTTGGTCAAAATAAACAATTGAATTGGGTTGATATGATGTGTTATTGTCCCTCGCCTTTTGAAGAAACCAGGATGAGTTAAAAAAGTTACAATTGATGGTTAGGATTAAGAACAGACTTACCTCTTTTAATAAGAATAGCTGCGATCATCTAGTGGTGTAGGACTTCGGGCGTTGCTCTGGTCAGACGGCGCCAATTATTATGTTACATTATTTAGTCTTTATATCAGATTCAGATGACAATACTAGTTTAACATCTTATATTATACTTTTCTCCTTCTTCTAACATATTATGTACAAAACTTAAAGACTCCGTAATCAGCTGGTGTTGAGGTGGCCATGGTGTGCTAACCCCCAACTAATTAACATTACTTGGCCGTTGCCCGGTCTTGACTCGAGACCTGCGTGGTCTCAAGTTAACTTCTAGACGCCTCGTCTAGTCTCCTCTCAATGTCGTTTCCGTTCTTGGTTTATAAACCCTTTAAAACAAAGGATCCTGGCTAATATATCATACCAGGTTTAACATTGAATACATGCTTATCAGTATCCCAAATGACGTAGTTCCGTTCTACTCCTCTAATCCCGGTGTCGATTCATGAGGTATTCGCGAATTCAAATTATCGGCCCTTGACGATTCCATTCGCCACGTTGGTTGATTCTGCGAGCCAATCAAAGAACAGTTAACATACCAGTCTTGGCGCCATTGGTTGAGTTCACCACAACACATCAGCATGGGCAAGTTGGCAATAAATTTAATATCAAACAACTCAACGACGATCTTAGTTGCCACAAAAAGCGAGGTTTTTTGGGGGAAATTTTGATAAAATAGCACAATATTATCATGGCGGAAAATTTGAATTCGTGAATATCCAATGAATGAACCCTGGGTGAGTGGGTGGAACGGAATGATACTACTTGGGTTATCGAGGATGTCCAGAAATACAAGTAAGTTCAAATTTCAAATTTCAATATTTAAGCAATTCCAGACTAGAAGTAAGTTCACTGTTTATAAGGCCACATCGAAGCCATTCAGACATAGGCCTACATGTAAGTTCAAATTGTGTACGACCAGACATACCAGTAAGTTCAAATTTCACGCCGTCCTCGTTTGCCTTGCTACCCTTACATTGAATCCATCCAGACATACAAGTAGGTTTTAATTGTATTCGAAATGAAATGAAATGGGGTTTTAACGTCCTACTCTTTTGCTCCTAAACTGGGCGAATAAAGACGGGCATACGTCATACAGTGTTGTCTGAGGGAAATTGTGTCGTGGCAGCGGCACCACGGCCTACTCTTATATCAAATTCCAACTGTAAAGGGATCTTTTACGTGGACGCCGATGTGTACTTGGGACCTCGGTTTTTCTATGTAAACTATGTTGGTACAATTTGACGGTTTATCTTCATTTTAAAAGACCTACAATCGAATTGGGTCAAGCAATATTTCGTTCTATAAAGAGAATTGGTTGGTTTAAACATATTTTATTACCACAATGTAAAAGGTTCGGACAAAAGTTACATAAACTTACAGAAATTATTCAAGATAACAAGGGTGCAAAATAATGAAGAAAATTAAGACAGTGCTGAGGAATAAATCTCAAGATTGACGAAGATGATCATAAAAAAAACCCTATCTGAGAATTATTCCAGTGAGTGCAAAGATCTTGAAATTATTAAACCCATTTGCAACTATCTTACAAATATGGCGAATGTGCGGCGTATACAAACACAGAGGCAGGCCACGCTCATATCCAGTCCTTTCCTTTTCAACCACACTGTCCACATCCGGCTTGCAATATTTCAACTAATAATTACCCCCTGACATGCTTATCAGACAAAGAAGTTTACATAAAATTCCAGCCACAAGTGTATGTTATATAATGACCAATGAAGGCCATCGGGACCACCAGGAGTGTCTATAGGCGACAGGTTGATATTAAAACCACTTTCACGTGTCAAGATGGCAGGAAGCGTCTTCGAATTCTGTCTTATGGTTTGGATTGTTCGTACTTGGTTTTTTATTTATCTGTCACTATCTAACACTTCTCCTTGTCCGTGTTGCAGGACAGCTGTCTATTTGTTCGGGTGGGACGAAAACCGAGATCCGTGTAGACATTGGCGTGCACGTTAAAGAACCATTGATTGTTGGAATTCGATATAAGAGTAAGCCACAGCGCCGCTATCCGGGCACACTTGAACTCATAGCACACTGCATGGCGTATTCATTGGCCCAGTCAGTGTAGAAAATTAGGGCATTAAACCCTATTTCTTTGAATGGAAAACTAGAACAAGCCAGAAGGAATCATACGTAGAAGTATAGTATTGTCTGCGTCTTCGACGTTAGAATATTGGGAGATGCTAATTGTAGACAGTTTGGGTAGTTTCGGAGTCCAACATGGCCGGTTTATATAAATGAGTATTTTGGGGAATACTAACCCGTACCCGAACCCTAACCCTTTTAGGAGGGGTAAAATGTACATAAGATCCAGTTGCAGTCTTCTAAAAGGGGGTTAGGGTTGGGATTAGGGTTAGTATTCCCGAAAATTCTCAATTATATAAAGCGGCCATTTTGGACTCCGGAAACACCCGAACCTCCCCAACCGGCCTACAATTAGCATCTCCCTAGAATATCACTTGTCTGGTGATAAAACCACAGCCATATTATATCTGACAATAGATACTTTAACCTGACTAGACGTGCGAACAATCATCCGTTTTACTCAAATACACTGTACTTCCCGGAGTATTGTTTTAACTGATCTCTACATATTTGATTATACAAAAAAATAAGTGTAGGTGGTCGTTTAAAGGGCACTAAGTACTAATTACCTACGTACGTGTCTGAATCAATTGTTACAATACATGTCTATCGCATTTTATACTAATCTCTTTGGTACACTTTTCCTAAATAAACATAAACTCATTCAATAAATCTAAGTTATTTATTTATGCAACATTGCACAATCGTAGCGTGACTTTGTAGCGGAGTGGGACGGACTATCAGCGGTTCCTCCAAAGGATGTGGATTCTGTCGCTGAGAAATTTTTAACTGGTGGACAGAATCGGGTAATGTTATATAAAAAAATTACATTCTAATGGTTATGTAACATAGTGAGTAGATTGTTAGCCTTATATTTGCTTGCTAATCAACTGTAAATTATAATGAAATAGTAATGCTTACTGTTTCCCAACGGTGGCGCGATGCATATGGTTCTGTCTCACTAAAGCCCGGTCCATACCGTTACGACTACACACAAGCCGACGGGACTCAGCGTCTTGGTTAGTTGTATATAAAACCGGGTCGCGCCTTTACTTCACTAACTTCCTGGTATCGGTATTAGTTTAAAGGTGCTAAATTGGTAATATTTGGAACTTAGAAATGGATACAAATGAGCCGGAACACATATAATAATGTAATATGGATGTATATAAACTGATGTTATGCTATAATTTCTAATAAGCTATGTTCGGCGAAATACGCCAGAAGTCTCAATCGAATGGCAATCTCTAGCGTCTGGTTATTCCAGTCTGCATCGATATAAGAATATAGCGTTTGGCATGACTTGTGGAATATGTCTAGCCTCATTCTTTGAATCCCTTGTTAGAAGCGACGCTGAACGAATTATGGTACATACATGGTAAAATGTTTTTATTGTCTTAAATATTGGATATCTTTTCTCGCACACAATGTTAACTTATATTGATAAATATTTCGTCTTTTCCATTTCGATGCGAAGACTTTGGATGATATTGAGTTGCATACTTTGCTACTTTATCATACGTTTTAATATCGACGTAGATGGTTGTGCAATATCAAGAAGGGAATTATTCACGTATAATTTTCAAAGAGTTTCAACTGTTTAGGCATTCTTTCACAATAACACGACAAAAGCTTTCACCATTGTTGATTCGTCGCGATACTTTAACCATGCCAATAAAAAGACTATTTGATAGATTTGTGGGCGACACAAATCCACACGAGAAGATATACTCATTGTTTAGACTACACAGTGGGATTGCACACACTTAAAGTACAATATTGGTGTCAGTCATTATCACATATTTGATAGAATTGGTTAAACACGTTCCAAATATAATTTTAACACAGATCATTGCTACGATAGATGAGTAATGCAGGTGTCATGAATTGAAAGTTACGAACGCCAAGGGTAAACACGAGTTGTCTCTCTATATAACTGACTGAATTGCCCAGTGATAACAGATACAAGGCCGCATTTCTGCTCACTAATAATTCCTATAGTAAAAACGATCCACTCTTTATCTAATTCAACATTCATGTATGTATCTTTAACATCATTTACTGTTAGCGTGCCCAAAAATGTAATCGTTCGCAGATCGCATATTAAATACCTATTAGCCAATCTGGTTGAAACACAGATCCGATTTCGTTTCGTTTTTTATAGTTCAAAATTTATTTTTTATGTAGTGTAGGCCATCGAAAGTATAAAAAACGAAACGAAATATAGATTTTAATTAGATTGCCTTTTAGCCATTCTGTCTATCACAATGTGCGCATTTTGCAAGTGTTGTAAATTTAAGCAAACCCAATTCGTATTAAACCACACATAATAATACTTGACAATGGGTTTATTTCTGATACAGTATCTAGTTTAGGAAGGAAAGTTTAACGAGCACGAAGATACATTTGAAGACAGTCAGAATGGAACAATTCCAACATGATAATTCTTCCAAAGTTACATTCACTAAGCCCACGAGGTGTCCCAAATCAATTGTTGGCCTGGTCGTTATAACAGTTTTAGCAGTAGCAGTTATTGTTGGATTAGTTGTGTATTTTAATACGCGTAACGAAGCGAGGTGAGTTGAATGCTACGGAAGACTATTAGGGCCAATCAAATAAACCTAATGGTCTTCCGTAAGAATGCAAATATTTGTACTGAATGAAGAGTTTTATTATGTAATCATGTCACCAGTCAAATATTTTTAACCTTTCTACTTTAACAACTATAATACGTTTAACAAACGATCAACACGATATGTTCGGTTAACGTAGTTTAGAAATAAAATAGGTATAGCTAAACTCGGAAAAATATACAAAACTGGGAGTTTGTGTCCTTATATTCCTTGAGAACACAGATTGTGGTACATGATTTAACACAATCCAATACGATCCAAATGATTACAATTGATCATACTGCTTCGACCCTGGTCTCTTACTTTAAGTAAGAGCAGGGTTACACTTGACATTACGTATGGGCAGTGTTATACTAGACATTAAAGAAGGACATGGTCACTTGACATTAAGCATGAGTAGGAGTATACAAGAAATTAAGGAAGAGCATGATTATACTTAAATTGACATCAAGGAAGAACATTAATGAAGAGCAGGATTATACTAGAACTTAAGAAAGGGCAGGGTTACACTTGACATTAATGAAGAGCAGTGTCACACTTGACATAATGGAAAAGCAGGGTTATACTAGACATTATGGAAGAGCAGGATTAGACTTGATATTAATGATTAGGGTTAGACTTGCCATTAAGGAAGAGCAGGGTTCGACTTGACATTAAGATTGAGGAAGAGCAGGGTTGGATTTAACATTAAGGAAGAGCAGGGTTATAGAAGACATTAAGGAAGAGCAGTGTAGACTTAAAATTAAGGAAGAACAGGGTTATACTAGATATAAAAGAAGAGCAGGGTAACACTTGAAATTAAGGAAGAGCAGGGTTACACTTGACATTAAGGAAGAGCAGGGTAACACTTGACATTACGTAAGATCAGGATTATACTTGACATTAAAGAAGAGCAGGGGTTATACTACATATTAAGGAAGAGCAGGGGTTATACTACACATTATGGAAGAGCAGGGGTTATACTACACATTAAGGAAGAGCAGGGTTAAACTTGACTTTAAGGAAGAGCAGGGTTACACTTGACTTTAAGGAAGAGCAGGGTTACACTTGACTTTAAGGAAGAGCAGGGCTACACTTGATATTAAGGAACAGAAGGGTGACACTTGACATTAAGGAAGGGTAAGTCACTTAACATTTAAGATTACAGGAGTTATAATCGACTTATCGGTGACATACTCGTATTGTTTTTCTACCAGTGAGACTATGGCGGTTGATTGAGGACCTAATTATGTATTTTCTTCAAATTGCTGATGTTTTCAATTTTAAAATATAAGCATTATAATTGCAATATCGTTTCCGGTGACCAGTGACACGAAACAAGCTAAAGACAAGAATTCTAACGACCAAGCTCAGGTACACCAGGAATTAATAGACTGTCATCCCGATAAAGGTGCTAGTCAGGATTCTTGTTCAAAGAGAGGGTTAGTGGTTTCTTTCTTTTAAAACCTTAACAGGGCCGAGCCACAGAACAATTTACATGGTTGCTTAGTTACGTATTAGAATGTCAATGAAAGCATTGTCCACATATAAATTAATTTCCCTTGAAATCTGCTGTTAGACGGCGCGGAAGAAATAAACTTAACCCGCCCCAAAAAATCATCATCTTTATACCTAATGCTTGGATACAGAATGAAATTGGGTTTAACGTCCTACGATTCTGCTCCTAAACGGGGGGGGGGGGCTGGGATGGCCTAGTGGTCTAGAGTGCTGCGCTTCGACCTCTAGCTGGCCGGTCACCTCTGGCTTGCGGCTGTGGTTTCGAGCACTAGTGTGAGCGTATGTGACATGGAGATAGGGGCGCCTTCTCAACCTCGTGGGTTTCCTCTGGGCCTTCCGGTTTCCTCTCACTGCTAAAGACCCCGAAACACAAGCGAATTATTGAAATAAAAATTGAAAACCATACGTTAGTCCCAAAATGACCTGGTTTGTGTCGAGTGGACGTGAAACCCCATTTTTCTCTCTCTGTGCTCCTAAACTGGGCTCATGAAGATGAGTGCTTGGATACATGACGCCGCTAGGGACTAGGTAGTGGAAGTTATCAGTCAATATCACGTATATACATGATTCAATTTAAGTAGTATAGACTTTACTTTAGGGAAAGGTTTCTTTTAAACGTGTGTGCTGTATTAAAAATACGTAAGAGGATTTTATCCTATTATTCGTTTTACCTTATAGATGTATTTGGGCGCAACAAGAAATAGAGGGAGCCCCTTGGTGCATATACCCTGAGAGTCATGGTTATTTAATAGATGGTGATGTTACCATGGCAGCACGTGGTCAATCAGCCCAACTGCGTAGGATAAAGACAGAAACCATATTTGGGGGAGATATATACGAACAACTTTCTATTACCGTCGAATACCAAACAGAGACCAGTTTAAGGGTTAAGGTGGATATTCTCTTATTTTTGAATAATTAACTAAGATTATTGTCGTGAGAACGAGGTGGAAATCTTATTAATAAACAAAATGATTTATAATGATAGTTATTAGCTTGTCTATTGCCAAAATTTTTAGAAATTCGTCATCATTAATGTTTAGTGCAGAAGGGGGCAATTAAGTTCTTTCATTCTAAAAGGAATAACGGTAAGCTGACCCTTTGTACGCGTTGATAAAGTGGGTATCAGATAAATTTAAAACACGTTTATGACTCTATCCATGTCTGATACTGTTATATATTCAGAAATTAAATCATAATATTAAAAGACTGTCTGGTTTCCGTGTACTATTGATAATTGGGAGTGGACCGTTAAACATTTTTATCGTTGAGAGTGCCTTGACGTGTCCACGAAGAATCCATAAAAAGCTTTCCTTTCTTACAACTTAATTTAACTCTTTCCCAAACCCTTGTTTGTTGCACATGCAGAAAAAGTGATGTGCGTGGTGGAAATAATTTGTTTCTAGTTCAAAATAGATTTGGAAATGTTCTGACTTGAAATTTTTATTTGTTTTACTCAGATTGTACCAAATAACGTGACAAGGTATGAAATTCCCCCAGAGGCTCTCAATATTACAGCGTCAAGCACCCTACCTGGTCTTCAACTCTATGACGTCACATTAATTAAAGGGCCACCACAGTTTGGAATAGTTGTCAAAAGAAAGGGGACAAACACAACCGTGTAAGTTAATAAGACCTTGTACTGGTCAAGATTCTATATCCTTTTATTATCATAATATCTTGATTTATAAACATAAAGAATGGCAATTTCAACAAGTAGATAGTAATATGTGTTTGTTCATTATTTGTTATGAATTGAGTGATTGAAATACATTTTCCGTCATTGTTGTTTGTTGTGAGTTAAGTGATTGGAATACATTATCCTGAGTTGTTGTTTGTTGTGAGTTAAGTGATTGGAATACATTATCCTTAATTGTTATTTGTTGTGAGTTAAGTGATTGGAATACATTACCTGAATTGTTGTTTGTTGTGAGTTAAGTGATTGGAATATATTATCCTGAATTGTTATTTGTTGTGAGTTAAGTGATTGGAATATATTATCGTGAATTGTTATTTGTTGTGAGTTAAGTGATTGAAATACATTTTCCGTCATTGTTATTTGTTGTGAGTTAAGTGATTGGAATACATTATCCTGAATTGTTGTTTGTTGTGAGTTAAGTAATTGGAATACATTATCCTGAATTGTTGTTTGTTGTGAGTAAAGTGATTGGAATACATTTTCCGTCATTGTTGGTTGTTGTGAGTTAAGTGATTGGAATACATTATCCTGAATTGTTGTTTGTTGTCAGTTAAGTGATTGGAATACATTATCCTGAAATGTTGTTTGTTGTGAGTTAAGTGACTGGAATACATTATCCTGAATTGTTGTTTGTTGTGAGTTAAGTGATTTGAATACATTATCCTGAATTGTTATTTGTTGTGAGTTAAGTGATTGGAATACATTTTCCGTCATTGTTGTTTGTTGTGAGTTAAGTGATTGGAATACATTATCCTGAATTGTTGTTTGTTGTGAGTTAAGTGATTGAAATACATTATTATGAATTTTTGTTTGTTGTGAGTTAAGTGATTGGAATACATTATCCTGAATTGTTGTTTGCTGTGAGTTAAGTGATTGGAATACATTATCCTGAATTGTTGTTTGTTGTGAGTTAAGTGATTGGAATACATTATCCTGAATTGTTGTTTGTTGTGAGTTACGTGATTGGAATACATTATCCTAAATTGTTGGGTTAGTAGAATTTATTACTTTATTAACATTAAATGTTATATTTTTTATGTTAAGTAAATTGTTTGGCTGTTATACAAATTAAATAGAAACATTTGTTATTTTAGTATCCTTAATTGTAATTGTTGTAAGTTAAATGAATTAATGACTGTAAAACAAAGCAGAGTATGTTCGGAGCAAACCATTTTGATTTAGTATCTATTAATTATTCACATGCATTTCAGTTTTTCTACAGAACTACCAGGAATGACCTACTCTGATCAGTTTATACAAATAACAACTCGGCTACCATCTGATAATCTCTATGGATTTGGTGAACATATTCATCGTCGATTCCGGCATGACATGAACTGGAAAACATGGAGTATATTTACGAGGGATATTGGTGCAGTGGTAAGTGGGGTGTATGCGTTTGCGTCATAGTTTTGAGTTTTTGTGCACCTTTTGTTTGGCCTCTGGTGTTGAAATTAGACTGTTGCTAGACAAGGTCGTCGAGTTAGACTAGATTATGCGTGAGAAATGGGGTTGGCTAGATTTCTCCAGTTTCGGATCCTGGTGTGGGCGGACAAGAACTTCTGGGATTTTTAATGCCCGTTTCAAAGTTAATTACGTAATCGTGTGGTGAGGAATTTTTTTCAATCGCGTACATATTGAAGTTCAGGCAACAAAACCCTTGAAATTTGGAAATTGATGAAGAGTGCACAGAAACACTGCAGTCCTTGGTGAATTAACTCTCTGGGAAGAATAATGAGCTGTATGTTAGTATCACACATGACCGAAGTATTGTCTTGACGAGACGTTTGCATCCAGATAACTTGTTTCTGTATGTTTTAGTACCTTAATTCTTTTTATTCAGGGACCAGAGAATCTATATGGTGCTCATCCAGTTTATATGAATTTAGAAAATGATGGCAAAGCCTCCGTCGTCTTACTGAAAAATAGCAATGCCATGGGTAAGTATGTTAGTCATAATAAAATGAAAACCAAGTACGAACAATCCAAATCATAAGACAGAATTCGAAGTCCTTAAAACGTTATAGGCAAAATAGTGTGTTCAAGCAAAATAGTGTAATCAGCAAATGGACTGCTCCTCGTGTACAAAAATACACGGCAAGCAGTGGTAACAGGTGTCCGGAAGAGTAAGTTTACCCTGCCTGGCGCCACACCCGCCATAGCTGCATCCAATCTATTAGGCGAAATGTCAGTCAAATAGCGTGATTGGCCAATGAACTATAGTATGCAAAATGCACGTGATGAACTGTCTTAACGATGTAGTAGACATTATCAGGGTGGTAGTTACAGTATACGTGTCAATTAAAAATATCTAGAATAATAGCCGAGAGAGACACGTTATATTTACCAATCAAATCAATATGACGGCCATACAACTTTTAAAGGCCTTAATAAGTTTAGTGCGCAAGTATCCTTGTAGTTGAAGCTTAGATGACAAAATGCCTCGATCTACTTAAAAAATCAGAATAAAAGGAACAAGCTCTCGTGTAACGATTTAGCTGAGACACAAACACTCCATAAGCTGGTGATGTTGGAATGTTACTACTAATAAATGGAAAGTTAACAATCGGAAAGTTAAAGTCATCCCGTTTATCGAACAATTTAAAGGGCCAATCCCGATAACTTTTTCGGGAATAAAACTGATTAATTTTGTGTTAAAATCATTTACAAACCATTATCTAAGGACGATCAACTAACCCGATATTTGTGATACGCTTAAACCTGACAGTCTGCATCTGGAAATGGAGACCTTTGTATTATACAGTATCTGGATAAAACTAGACTTTTTTTCTATAAAAATAATATGAAGGTGAAATTTACCTTTTGTTATCAAGTACAGTACATGGGTCATTCACTGTATAGACCTCTCGAGAAACGTAAATCGTTTATCAGGTCACCCAATGAAAAAATGACCTGAAATCTTAAAAAGGTTACGTGTCCGGATAAGCAGTGTTGACGTTCATGTCCAAACGACTCAATATTTTCAGCTGAAATTTTCAGACAATGTAATTACACCATGCTTTTATATTTTGGTCCATAAATTTCACAAATACTCGGACTTTAATTTTTGAGACTCTGTTTTTATCGGGACTGTCCCTTTAACACTCAGTTTATGGCAATTGTCATATTCGAGACGCAGATCCAAGTAGGAAGCGTAATTGTCACTGTCAGTGGTATTTTTAATTTCGAGCTCATCCCGTTTATCGTACAATTTAAAGGGCCAATCCCGATAACTTTTTCGGGAATAAAACTGATTAATTTTGTGTTAAAATCATTTACAAACCATTATCTAAGGACGATCAACTAACCCGATATTTGTGATACGCTTAAACCTGACAGTCTGCATCTGGAAATGGAGACCTTTGTATTATACAGTATCTGGATAAAACTAGACTTTTTTCTATAAAAATAATATGAAGGTGAAATTTACCTTTTGTTATCAAGTACAGTACATGGGTCATTCACTGTATAGACCTCTCGAGAAACGTAAATCGTTTATCAGGTCACCCAATGAAAAAAATGACCTGAAATCTTAAAAAGGTTACGTGTCCGGATAAGCAGTGTTGACGTTCATGTCCAAACGACTCAATATTTTCAGCTGAAATTTTCAGACAATGTAATTACACCATGCTTTTATATTTTGGTCCATAAATTTCACAAATACTCGGACTTTAATTTTTGAGACTCTGTTTTTATCGGGACTGTCCCTTTAACACTCAGTTTATGGCAATTGTCATATTCGAGACGCAGATCCAAGTAGGAAGCGTAATTGTCACTGTCAGTGGTATTTTTAATTTCGAGCTCATCCCGTTTATCGTACAATTTAAAGGGCCAATCCCGATAACTTTTTCGGGAATAAAACTGATTAATTTTGTGTTAAAATCATTTACAAACCATTATCTAAGGACGATCAACTAACCCGATATTTGTGATACGCTTAAACCTGACAGTCTGCATCTGGAAATGGAGACCTTTGTATTATACAGTATCTGGATAAAACTAGACTTTTTTTCTATAAAAATAATATGAAGGTGAAATTTACCTTTTGTTATCAAGTACAGTACATGGGTCATTCACTGTATAGACCTCTCGAGAAACGTAAATCGTTTATCAGGTCACCCAATGAAAAAAATGACCTGAAATCTTAAAAAGGTTACGTGTCCGGATAAGCAGTGTTGACGTTCATGTCCAAACGACTCAATATTTTCAGCTGAAATTTTCAGACAATGTAATTACACCATGCTTTTATATTTTGGTCCATAAATTTCACAAATACTCGGACTTTAATTTTTGAGACTCTGTTTTTATCGGGACTGTCCCTTTAACACTCAGTTTATGGCAATTGTCATATTCGAGACGCAGATCCAAGTAGGAAGCGTAATTGTCACTGTCAGTGGTATTTTTAATTTCGAGCTCATCAGAATATATAAAGTCTACATAATCACTAAATTTAGGATTATTAGGGGTAAAACATCATCAATATATCGATAAGTGAAATTAAAAAGTCTGACTGATCGTTTGTTTGTTTTCACGAGCATCTCTAGTTACACAAACTGTAGTTGTGATCTAATGTCTTTTGATTCGTATTTTTTTAGAGATAGTATTACAACCAAGCCCCAATCCAGCTATAACATATCGTGTTATTGGGGGTATTCTGGATTTCTATATATTTATGGGACCAAGTCCTGAACAGGCTGTACAACAATATATAAAGGTACGTAAAACGATGGACATTAGTATGCTCACATTTTAACTTTTTTTGTAAAATCTTTGTCATTCTGTGTGTTTCAGTATTCTGTTAGGTTATAGATAATCCCCCTGTCCATTTGCATATAACCCATATTTTCTGTTTACATATTACTATAGGCTATAGGACGACCTGTAATGCCTCCATATTGGTCTTTAGGATATCATCTATGTAGATGGGGATATAAAGATATCGAAGATATGAAGATGGTGATCAACAGAACCAGAGCTGCTGGTATACCTTATGTAAGTTACTTATGTTTTATCTTTATCATCTGAAGGGTCAACTGAGAATGACACGGTCATATCGTGATGAAGATTGTTGACCGTCCAGGGACCTGTTGCACAAAATTTTAACTAAGATAAAATCCAAATTTTTGTAATTTGATTGGTTAATATAAGATTGATTTTAGTGCTTAGCCAATCAAAATTGAAGTATCTTCTACAATTCGGATTCTACCTTTAGTTTAAATTTCGAGAAACCGGGCTCTGGGTTTTATAATTGTGATATGGTGATGGGGGTTGTTAAGCGACCAGAGATTCATGATATCGTGCATGTTTTCAGTGTATAACCCAATTCCCTTTAATGATTATACTTATGTAATTCGGTATTACATTCTTCTATTTATTACATTTCAGGATGTTCAATGGGGCGATGTAGAATATATGTTTAAGAAATATAGCTTTACCTATGACAGAAAAGATTGGTCTGGTCTTCCTGAAGTTGTTCAAGATTTACATAAAAATAACATGAAATTTGTTGTTATTGTTGTGAGTATGTAAGAGGATACTTATTTTGGATTATATACTAGTATACAATTTTGTAAGTCTGTCCAATTACACTATAATGATTGTGATTTTGCTAAGTATGTGTCATGACATTATTTGGGAATGTTACAGAAATACCTTTAGTTTTCTGATAGTTTTGGGTGTTAGTTTTGAGTTTTGTGTGTTTTTAATATACTATATTGTTACAGAAATACCTTTACTTTTCTGACAGTTTTGAGTGTTGGTATTGAGTTTTGCGTTTTATTAATATACTATATTGTTTGTGATTTTCGAAGGATCCAGGAATTGGTGCCGATAGAACTATAATAGAAGAAGCTGCAGTAAATAGTCCAGGTTATAATATGTTTGATGATGGTGTACAGCAAGATATATTTATTAAAAACGCTTCAGGCAACATTCTTATAGCAAAGGTATAAATTGTATGCAGTGGCTGTTGTTATGTCTATTTTAGAACTGTGGGGAGTAGAGCCACCTGTCAAACCTCGTGGGTTTTCTCCGGGACCCCGGTTTTCCCCCACTGCTAACGACCACTACGCGCAAGCGAATTTTTGAAATAAAATTAAACCATATGTTAGTCGCGTACTAACCTAGTTTGTGTCGAGTGGACTTTAAACCCCATAACACTCCCTGATTTACAGTTCCGAGACACTGTCATACCCTTTAAATTTCTTTCTTTGATCAGATTTTACCAATGCGGTAAAGTCTATAGTTGATGTCTTACCAGTGTACATAATAGCAACACAGGTAAGATATCCATGTGCCGATTTCGACTGCGGTTTAAATATTTCTCTTAAATGTTGATGGCAATGGCCACAGTGACAAAAACGAATACTATCCCTCCTTGTGGGTTCGTTTTTACTTTTGTTCTCTTATGATTTATGTAGAATATCTAGGAATGAAAGTAAAGGGGGGAATGGTTTACTTCGAATAAATATAAGATTTTCCTATCTAAAATTAAGTCCGGTCAAAACAACACTTACTGTTTATTTACTGATAACGGGCAGACTAATTCGAATCATCAATAAATATGTTTTCATGACAGAATTGGCCAGGACTTACAGCATATCCAGATTTTACCAAACCAACCACAGAAGATTACTGGTTAAAGTGGATGAAATTTTTGTATGAGAACGAGTCAGTTCAATATGATGCCCTGTGGATAGTAAGTTGTACATTGTACTCACATCCATCAATCCGCTCGACAATCCGATAATCCATAGTTCACAATTGCTTTTGGACGCGATCTTTAATTATTCATTAGACGCAGACCCTATTGATGTTCAACGATTTCCTTGTTTTCACTTCATGAGTTGTTTCCCTTGATCACATTTAAGAGTCTAGTATATACTTATTTATTTGCAAAGGATATATCAGCCGCCTTTATGGACTCTACTCGCGGTGGGCTTATGTCTCGTTTCATAACCAAATAGATTTCTAGTATTCCAGTTTCTGAAAACGAAGCGGAAACTTATTCAACATTCGTTCATAACTTCCCCCGTTGCCTTGACTCTCTGACGCAAGTATGACAGCAAGTATATAAAACTATGGATTGTAAACTTAATTTTACCCGAGTGACCGTGGTTCGTAAAGCATTTAGTGTCAGTTTTGTGCTGATTGGGACAGTTACTAATATGAGGAGAAAGAAGTACATTTGTGTCACATGTTTTATTTTATTCTTTTAAGGATATGAATGAACCTTCAAGTTTTGTACCTGGTTCAATATATGGCTGTGAAAATACGTCATTAGATTATCCACCATATGTTCCAAGTATGTTGAAACCCTTAATTATATATTTACAGATTCCTTAACCAAAGCCAATTAATGCAATATATTGATTTTATAGCTAATTCCTTGATAATTAGGGGATCACGGTTGCTAAGTGGATAAGGCGCTGGTTCGCTAGCCTTGAGGTCGAGTGTTCGATCCCTGCATTGGCCGAGAAAGTTCATCTCGATTTTCCGACGTGATTTCCCCTTGTCAGTGATACAGAAGGAGGGCCTGACAAGGACAGCTGCCTCGTCGTTCGGATGGGACGAAAAACCGAGGTCCCGTGTACACATTGGAGTGCACGTAAAAGATCCCTTGGCAGTTGGAATTCGATATAAGAGTAGGCCGTAGCGCCGCTGCCCGGGCAAAATTTCCCTCATAGCACACTGTATGCCCGTCTTCAATTAGCTCAGGTTAAGTGCATAACAGTAGGACGTTAAACCCCATTTCATTCATTTATTCCTTGATTATTATTTCAATTTCATCACAAATAAAATTAGATTTTATAATATTTCTTTCGTCTCCATATATATGAACATGGTTGATGTTTATTTTATTCACGTATACTTGTACACACAGCACTAAGCGATATTTTTATTTCTAAAAAATGGCCAAGGCGGTAGTAATCCGATCAGTCTCTCTGAAGAATTTGTAGTATGTCGATGAATTTATTTCCTTTAAAATATTCCTATCATACTGATGATCTTTCCCGATTGTGTTTTTCGGTCAGTGGCATTTTAATGCTTTAGTGCTTAAATATCTCTAATAGTAAGTACATTAGAACCGCACTATACGCAAAGCAAAAATATACAAGATAAATCCGTGGACGAGACAGAAAACAGACATTGCAAAAAACCCCAACAAAATATATCAAAACAAGTGAATGGATCCGGAGGTGGCGGTGGCGAGTCCGAAGAGTTTGTATGGGCTTGTCCATAAAACAGCGGTAGATTGTTTGTGCGTTTCGATATTTATAGCCAATGCCTTTTATTATTATTACAGAAATAGCTGGGTCTGATCATGAAGGTAGGATGTTTGATAAAACGTTGTGTATGAGTAGTCTACAGAACTGGGGTCGCCATTATGATGTTCACAGTTTATTCGGACACAGCATGTCCATCCGAACTCATAAGTAAGTATGCGATGTTCACAGCTTATTCGGACATCATATATCCACACAGGCGCACAAACATGTAAGGGCAAACAGATGTTTTTTTCATTTTTTTATGACCTATTCCGACGAAGCTGAAAAGGAAATCGTTTGGATGCAACACAAAGTAAAATTGATAGTGCTTGAAAATAATGCCTTACAGCAGCTAAATCGGTATTATTTGGGACCTAGAAATTGACCCAAATGAGTCGCAGCGCATAGAAGAATGTAATCTGATTGTATATTATTTACATTCAATTGTTTCAGTTTTGACTCTAATTTCAAATCAGTTATGTCCAGCGAAATACTGCATTCCAGTCTGTTACGCATGCTATCCAGATAAGTTATGGTGTCGCCGTTTGACATGAATTGTGTAATATGTCTAGCCTCGTTCTTTCTGGTCACTTGTTACAAATGACACTGAAAGGCATTATGGTACACGATTTGTGTACCAATGGTAAACCTACATTTTCAAAGTAAGATATCAACATCAATGTGATTTTAATTGACAAATGATTCGTGTTTTCAATGTGGTAGACTTAAGATGATATTGAGTTAGGACTCCGCTACTTTAACAATTCGAGTTACAAGAGAAATACGTGGAATATTTTGTAGTATTTTGATCTTAATAATGTTATTGGTGCTCCTTTAGGAGTTTTTTCTATGATTGTGTAATTGCTTACAGTGCCTTGATAAGACAAAAGCCAGGACTCCGACCATGGACGATGACTAGATCATCATTTGTTGGTACTGGTAAATATGCTACTAAATGGACGGGTGATAATGAGAGTAAATGGCCACAGATGCATTGGTCTATAGTTGGTATCATGGAGTTCAGCATGTTTGGATTTGCTATGGTATGTCATATTTATTTCAGTAGTGCATTATGTTTATTTTTAGACCGTCAAAGGGAATGGGTTTATATTTTCTATTTGAGAGTCGGGCGCGGATCCAGGCCCCTTCCCCCCATCAGCCCCAGTGAGGCTGGGCATTACTGTTCAGACCAGCACCTGCAGCCAGCAACGTATACAATTGCTTTCGGAATTAGGCCGCGACTACACCAAACCACTTATGCAGCGACCCTCTGATGATTACCTTTTGGTCCAAAGTATACCCCCCCCTCTCCTTAAAAAAAATCCTGGATCAAGGCCTGAGAGTCGTACAGATAGGGTTGTTTTCGGACTAGTAAATAAAAACAGATGACCCGCTTTAACATATGGCTAAAATCAAGCTACAGAAAACCAAATACAATTAGACGTCCCAATGTGATGTTAAAACAATTATTCAGTGCCGGCCTTTGGTTATTAAGATGTATATAGATAAGTAGATTACTAACATGGTAAACACAGGGCAATACGTGGTCAAAAAATCAGCAACGCGAATGGTGAATTTAAAACATCTACACCCCAAAGCAAATAGTAGCCAAAGGCGATACTAAAAATGATAATAATTTCGTAAGGGGGTCTATCCTCCTGTTTTTATTATAAATTTGAGTGTATTAAATGTATCATATTTCTGTGTGTATATTCAACAGTTTAACATATGCCGTATATTACATGATCATATTTTTAAATACTTCTACACAGTATTGTTATTATATCAGTTTTAACGTAGCATTGTGTTTATATGTAAAGCGCGTTGAAACTTCTGTGTAATGCGCTATATAAGAAATAAATTATTATTATTATGGTAAACATTGGAAATTTTCGGGCTCCTGTAAGTGCTCCTGTAAGTTGTCTCCCCTGTGCACACCTCGCGCACACCGCCTCTACAGCCGACACTTGCTTAGACTTATGATCGAAAAAGACGTTTTTTTTTAACTTTGTTTCAGAATGGGGCTGATATTTGCGGATTCTTTGATGAAGCTGAATATGAAATGTGTTTAAGATGGCACCAATTAGGAGCTTTTTATCCGTTTGCTAGAAATCATAATGCAAAGGGACACTATCCGGAACTTTTAAAGGTATTATAATTAATTTGATTTCCCATCCATACGATTCTTTAGCATGGGTTTAGTAGGTGAATAACATTGTGAATGAAATAGACACGGAACCCAGCAGCATGGGACCAGCGGTCTTGATATTTCTAGATAAAGTTAAATCTGTTGTTATTATTCACATGTGTTACTATTTATAGCCCAAAGATCCAGCAGCATGGGATCAGCGGTTTCCAGGTATAGTTAAACCTGTGTTACTATTTATAGCATCAAGATCCCGTAGCATGAGATCAGCGTTTTGTAGATATACTTAAACCTGTGTTACTATATATAGCATCAAGATCCAGCATTATGGGATCAGTGTTTTATAGATATAGTTAAACCTGTGTTACTATTTATAGCATCAAGACCCAGCAGCGTGGGATCAGCGTTTTGTAGATATTGTTAAACCAGTTCTTATGACTCGATACAGATTGTTACCATATTTATATACTCTTATGTATAAAGCTCACGAGGAAGGCCACATGGTCATGAAAGCTCTGCTGTTTGAGTAAGTCGAATTTATTGTTTTATTGAGTTTGTACGATTCTCAAATGACATTTGTATTGGTTTTGTGTGTATTTGTATGTATTGTTGGTGTGTATATAGTATGAAGTACAACATTGTTATTGTGTGCATTATTGTGTGTATTGTTATGGAGTTAAAATGTTGTGTATTATCGTGTGTATTATTAGTACAAGTTTTATTATCGTCTTTGTTATTGTGTGTATATTTAAGTACACCAGTCATTATTATATGTATTTATGACCACAAAAATTGGTATTGGTTACATTATTGAGTACAAAGGCCTTTTTGGGAGTAAGTACATACATTGCTCAGCACAGAAGATGGTAGTAATGTTAGCGTATTACAATTTAAACGTCGAATGCCTCATCAGATATAATTTTTTTTGTAACCGTGTTAGAAGAAACCAGTCAAATCTCAATAGTGTTTTCTTAATATATTATTATTGTATAGATTTGTGGAGGACAAAAACACGTGGTCTATAGATCGACAGTTTTTATTAGGACCAGCTCTTCTTATATCACCAGCTCTAGAACAGGTAATAATACCATTTATAGATTAATATCGTTAGCTCTAGAAATTGACAATAATATTCTAGGACAGGTAATGAGTGATACCATCGTTACATTAATATTGTTAGCTCTAGAACAGGTAAGGAACGATACCACCCCAAGATTAATACCGCGAGATCTAGAACAGGTAATGAATGATACCATCTCTAGATGAACATGTTAGCTCTAGAACAGGTAATGAATGATACCATCTCTAGATGAACATGTTAGCTCTAGAACAGGTAATGAATGATACCATCTCTAGATGAACATGTTAGCTCTAGAACAGGTAATGAATGATACCATCTCTAGATGAACATGTTAGCTCTAGAACAGGTAATGAATGATACCATCTCTAGATGAACATGTTAGCTCTAGAACAGGTAATGAATGATACCATCTAAAGATTAATATCGTGAGGTCTAGAACAACCAATCAATCCATCTCGATTTACAATAGTCGGATTTAAATCTATGTAAATGGCTTACTAATAAGTAAAGTTGTGAAGTTATAATAAAGGTTGTTCCTTTTGTTGCAGAATCAAACGATTGTGGAGGCCTATTTTCCCCAAGCCCGATGGTACGACTATTCTAGTGTAAGTTTGTTTTGAAAAATCACTTAGTATTAATCTACATATTTTTTGTCTTCTCATCAGGTTTTATACCTCGAAAACCTAGGCTGTAAAATTGTGCTGGCATATGTTGTATTTCAAGCTACCCCTTAGACGTGTATTATTGGTCTCATTTTGGTCAATTATTAAAAATCTACGCGTAAAACAAGAGTGGATGATCGACTGTACTATAAATAAATTTAAATAAACCACTGTACCACTCGGAAAATCTCGCAGATTCCTGTACCCTACATCTAACCTTGGCTGTATGGCAGTAAGTGATATGTACCTACGCCCATACATTTACGATGCGGCTACCGGTTTACTCTAACAGGGAAACTTGCCGCAGAGATATTATTTCAAGGCTGCTGGTTTGATAACATTTCCTGGTAATTCCCTAAACCCAATGCCAAACTTGACGATTGTTGATAGAATACACTCTCTACAGAAATCTCCATGGACGCAGCCATTTTTCATCCAGGACCTTTAAAATAGTTCAAATATGGCGGAATTCGTCATATAGCCAAGATAAGGTGCGTAGAATCTGTCGAGGTTTGCCGAATGCCACTGTACCACTCACCTATCTTGTCTGCGCATGGGTGGGTCGACCTTGCTCATTCCACTTTCTGTTTATAATTGGGTCTAAGCTATTATGTCAAAAGCGCAATATAGTAAGCAGTGTGAGATCTAATTGTTTTAGTCCACCTTTATTGACTATGTATGATATTATGATACGAGCAGCAAACCTCTGATTTTCTATTTCCGTCTGGATTAAGGGAGAAGAAATAATGATGACTGGTACAACTCATTCACTGTATACGCCCATAGATAAATTTAATCTACATATTAGAGGAGGTTACGTGATACCATGGCAAGAACCAGCAACTACAACATTTGAGAGGTTTGTTAATTGACGTTCACAAGGTTTCAAATCTGTTTAATTTAGCTGTTAATTAAATATCTTAAAAAGCACGAAACTATCACGTTGAAATATTAAAATCGCAAAAACTAATAGAAGTAATCTAGGCTTCCTTAGCAAGATTGAAATAAAAATATCCGAGACTCTGAAATATTGAGCCTTTGCCGTGCATTGTGGTCGTGTGGACAGGGGTTACCACACTATACTGTAAATTAAGTATCCTCAAAAGCACGAAACTATCACGTTGAAATATTAAAATCGCAAAAACTAATAGAAATAATCTAGGCTTCCTTAGCCAGATTGGAATAAAAAATATCAGAGACTCTGAAATGTGGACTCTATTCGTGCATTGTGGTCGTGCGGACATGGGTAGCGACACTATACTACAGCATGAAATACCTACATATAACCACAAGACAGCCTTGTAGCCTATTTTAGAATGACATTCCATTAAGACAATATGGTAGTATTGAAGATGTGTGTGTTGTTTTTGTGTTTTTAGTCGAAAGAATCCAATGGGTATTATAATTGCTTTAGATGAGAAATATCTAGCTAATGGTGAATTATTTCTGGATGACGGAGAAAGTTTGGGTAGGTTTATGTTTGCACTTGAATAAATCACATTGTTTAATATAGTAAATTTCAAATGTAAAGATAATCATGATTCAATAAGTGTATCTGCATCATAATATCTTAGTTGGTTTTATAATTCTTCTAGAAACTCACGTGAATGGTAAATCTACTGTTATCAAATTCAGTATGAATACGGTAAGTTTATTCTTCTGATAGTTCATAGTTGAATAAATGCTTTCCTATCATCCACACCAAACAGGAAGGCTGGACTTCTGGCTTAAATTCGAATGAATCTACCATCCTCATAGTGGTAAAAGTACTGAACAACTAGAAAAACTTGAACACTTTGTGGAATTCAATCCATTTATTTCAGTAGATCAGCATAAAGCAATCTATTGCAGTAGATACACACGGCCGGTACAATAACCCATCAAGAGACAATACGTCAAATTAACATGGCATTTTACATTTATTTAAGAATCAATACTTAAAGGCCAAATACCACTCTTGTTGTAACTGAATAATATATCCCAATCTATATTCTGGTCAACAAATTGTACTTTTTTAAAAAATATTCCAATTAATTGATGATACAAATTTCATTTTAACACACCTAATTTAAAACATTGGAAAAATTCAACTATAATGATTTGAAAAGCTTAACGTTAATCTTTTCAATTGTAACTTGGACTTTAAAAATATTTTCGAACCCCCTGGACAAGGAAAATAGGATGTAATGGATAATTTACACAAAAGGTAGGACACTTAAACATCTAGCACCTAGAATAAGGCTATATTTTTTTCTGGAGCTGTCAAGCCAGCAAGAGTGTTATTGTCCCTTTAAGTGTAATTTTATACTATACGCTATTTCTTTTAAGATTGCATTTAAACTATTGGTGACTCCGATGGCGGCATTCGGCATCTGAAAACAAGGTGCCTCAGAACACTCTTAATCACCCTCAAGTAAATAGTCCTCAGGGAATCAAACATCCGTACCATACGATATATATTTTATTATGTTCTACTATAGGCTGGACTTCTTACTATCACTCCAGTTGTACATAACTACCAACCCGCGGACGATCTACGCATCAGAACTATAGAAATCTATGGTTTAAATAGAATACCATATAAAGTTGTTATTGATGGTGTTAGAATAGAAGATAGTAAAATCAGACAATCTGGCAAGGTAAGAGCACATTAGTTAGCAATCGCCACAAAACAGACAATCTGGCATGGTAAGAACACATTGGTTAGCAATCGCCACAAAACAGACAATCTGGCATGGTAAGAACACATAAGTTAGTATAGGCAATCGCAGCAAAAAAGTATCGTGTTATGAAAGAATAAATGAACAAATGAATGAAACGAGGATTTGCGTCCTACGTAAATTTTACCCAAGGGTTCTTTTACGTGTACGCCAACGTGGAAATGTTACCTTGGTTTTCATACAACATCACGCTTCTTCTTGCCAGACCACTCTGGTTAATTCCGGGGAAATTGGTTTTCAAACACCTGGATCGGACCGCCAACTAGTGAGCAACCAGCTCTTTTCTTACTCGGCCACAAAAGGGTTACGTAATCATTTATTTGATATATTCAACAATTCTGTCGACGTCCCTAAAATAAATGTTACGACATACCCAATTTAAAATAGCTAAATTCATTTAATAATATATGTATTGTGTTGTTTCAGATTATCCAGATATTAGGTCAGAACATCACGATCACCCAGTCTTCAACTATTGAATGGATGATTTGTTAATAATGTACTTCTCGCTGAATTCCGACCGAGAAGAATACATAGTCCTATTCATAAATTACATGATATAAACTTATATACCTTACTTATGTACATTATAAATGAAAGAACATGAATTAATGAATTTGGCTAATGGATTTCGGTCAAGGGATTCCAACAGGCTTACTCTTTCACGTCACTATTTCTGGTAGTCCATATGATTTATTAAATGGTACATGTAGTTCTTCCTAAGGTTGCCAAGTGATCGCTGTGAAAGATGGAACTTACTCGGACGCCTGTTGAAACCTAGTCAAGTTGGCACCGTTCTTTAGTAATGATTACAATGGAGTTGTAAATCGGAGGCACCCCCCCCCCCCCCCAATCAGTTAATATTCATCTGTCCACAGTGCTAGAATTCATATTTGTGGACAGACTTTTAGAGTGATAGTTATTACTAGTAAGCTACTCCACATATGCGTATCTCAAAATATCCATGGTCAGTGTTATACAAACTTTGTACTAAGGTATTGGCATAATTCGTTCAGTCCAGAAATAATTCGAGGGAAAGTTAGAATCAGGCACATAGTTGAGCATTAATATAAAGTCAATGGGGAAAACTTTGGTGGTTGGACTCAAAGTTTTGAGTAGTCTGCATATGATAGTTATTTCCCTTTAAACACTGTTGAAAGAATTCTATCCAGTGACCATTGTTTGCAATCCCACCACTCGTTACCCGCCAACCTGTGGTATGATTGTGACTTATTTCAGCAAATCTGAGCGGCAAACCAATACCGAAATACGGTTCAAAACGTGGAAGTATATGGAGAAGAGAGAAAGAGAGAGAGAGAGAGGGAGAGGGGGAGGGGGTTGGGGACCCGGAGAAAACCCACGAGGTTGGACGAGAGACCCTACGTTTTTCATATGCTTGCCTGTCAAGTGGACCAAATTTCGGAAAGTTGACCCAATCCAAAATATTTATAAAAAATATATCCTGTAGTGTATGGGCTTAATCAGAGGCGGACCCAGGAAATCCTGTTAGGGGGGAGGGCGTGGGGATCCCCCGAGAAAATTTTTGAAAAAATCGGGGTGTCAGTGGTGATTTGTGGCGCATATCTATTTTTATACTGTTATTTAGGGGGGTCCGGGCACTTAGCCCCCCCCCGGATCTGCCTCTAAGCTTAATATGGAAGCCTATAACTACCATTGACTTTGATGTTAATGCTCGTGGTGTTGCTCTAGAAGGGCAGTCAATTCAGCCGGGCTAGGTTCTAGAATTGATTCGTTCCCCCGTCCAGGGCTATGTACATCCTAGCGCCGACCAGAGCAGACAGTCCGAAGACAGGTACAACGCCCCGTGAGGCGCACCCATCGTGACTACGACCGAGAAGTGCATACTATGCGTATACTATGTTAACTTTAACACCTATAATTTTAAAATAAATGGCGATTATATTTAAATCCATATATATCGCGTCCATCAAATGATTGATTATGTCTTGTAAATAAATATCTAAATAAAAAATTACATACAATTTGAAGTCGGAGATTCAGATTTAGCTTTATAATCATAGCAAAATACTAATCGTTACATTTGATTAAGACCCCTTCCTTTCTAGTACATTGATTGCTTGTCAATAAACTTTTAAGCACAGATGTTAGTTACTCAAATAAAATCTCATCTCCTAATGATTTGTTAATAATTTCCTTGTTTACTGTTCTTTATGAAGCCTTAATCCAAGTGAATTTTAATCCTAAGTCATGCCGACGGGGACCAAAACTTTGACACGGCCAAGCCCGTACTCTGAGAAGAAGTCCTTAACGTGTCAGACTTCGCTCTTCGGTGAGGCTTTATTTAACAGGTTTCCATATACAGACACTGTAAATGTTATGTCAGGTTGTACAAGGACATTATATCAAATGATACTGTTTAAACCTATTTGGAGAGAGAGAGGGGGAGAGAGAGATGTGGTTTAACGTGCACTGAACTAGGTCATTTCAGGACTAACGCACTGTTCAATTTTATTTCCATAATTCGCTTGCGCGTAGGGGTCTTTAGCAGTGGGAGGAATCCGGGGGACCCGGGGAAAACCCTAGCGGTTGGACACGTGACCCACCTCATTGCCACGTACAATTGGGGATTCGAAACCACGCCAGTTGACTTAATGACAGACTTTATGATACAGCGCGCACGTGCTAACCATTCAGCAATCATACCGCTGCATTGCTTTAAGACTTCAGGAAAACATTTACAAATCGCTTATTGGTAAGCAATTGGTTAAACACCGGGAAATTATTAAATGAGTTTATGTTTATTTAAGACAAGACTGTGTACCCGAGAGATTAGTATAATATGAAATGTACATGTATTGTAACAATAGATTCAGACACGTACTGTAGGTAATTAGTATAATATGAGACATACAGGTTTTGTAACAATTGATTCAGAAACGTACTTAGTCAATAAATACTTGGCGTCATTTAAGGGACCACCTGTATTTTTTTTACGGTATAATCAAATGTACAGATCACTTAAACCCATACACGAGTACGTACAGTATCAATATACCTTTTTTATATACGTAAGAATTAAATAGTGAAAATAAAATATTTTTGCATATTCTTTTCAATATGCCCATTGTTACACTATCAAGCCACGTTTTCTTTAGATGTTATGTTACTTGATAATGTTTCCCAAAATTCCCCAGTTAATCCATTTTGTAGATTAACATAGAGAATATTTTCTTCAGAAACAGCTTCCAGTAAGAAATCGATATTGGTGGGTATATTCATCTGATTATCGATTATTATGATTAATCGATGTGGTGTCGTTAGTGTGATTGATGATAAGCAATTGCACATGGTAAAATAAGCCAGGTTACTTCTTAAGAATTCATCTGTTAGAATCAAAACTATCTTCCAACTGTGTCTCATTGCTTCCAACAGGTCATCGGCCATAGAACCACCAGGTATGTGATCTCGATCACGCAGGTTCAGTTCGATTCCACGATTCGTTTCCAGTTCAGTTCTTAGTTCATTGCAAACCCAGCATGAGATAGAATCCGTGTAGATGATAAATGCGTCGTATACAAAGTCTCTCCGTTTCCTGGGATAAATATGTCGCCCGATCATCCTTAGGAGAATCAACATCAGCTTCATCTTGTTTTTGACAAAGACGAAAGCTGCGATGAGACTAACAATGGTGATGCTTAATCCGCCAAAGGTATAATTCAGCAATAATGACGAAATGCACTGCCTATGAAATGGCGCCCATCTTTTAAAAACAGATTTGGTAAAGGTCATCCGTCCCGTGGATTCCAAACAAGAATAATTTCTTCCGTCTAGTTTCACCTTCGTTTCGTCTAACCACAGCAAAAAGGATATCGAATCACAGGTACAAATGAATGTGTTTCCCATCATATATACATGAAGATCGATGTTTGCCTCTGTTGCTTTATCTAACATATGTCTGGTTTGTCGGTGTATGGTAGTTAAAGAATTGTGATTAAGATACACAGATTCGAGCTTAACGAGGAGAACCAGATCGGGAATAGCCACCAGCTTATTACCCGATAAATTAATGATTTTTAACGTAACCTGGTAGTTAAATATATCTTTTGGTAAAACAACAAGGTCATTGTTAGATATGTCTAAAAGTTCCAATTTTTCCAAAGGTCTTAGAAATCTGGTACCGTTTTGGATAATGAAATCATTGGTTATAAAAGAGTTACTAATGTAAAGTCTGGTCAGACTAGGGAAACCGTCCATAATTGTTTCATTAATTATACTTAAATCATTGCCACTTGCATCCAAAACTTCGAGATTTTCCAATCCAGCTATTCTGTGTTGTAAATTGCTCAGTCCGCAGTACGATATATTAAAGTATTTTAAGTTTTCTGTCCGCGAAAAGTTTAAATTAACTGTCAGTGGCCCAAGCTCATGTGGTAATCCGCCCATGTTAAAATATCTCAAATTAGGGGAACCAACAATGTATATGTCGCGATCGAAATTCCCATGCTTATGAGATCTGTGACGGGCCCTGGTGACGTATTTATTAAAGGAGAATATTCTTTGATCTGATAAGTCAACTTCTTCTATGTTAGGCATGTTCTTCATAAAGTTGGGGAACACCGTCTTACTAATTGTACCTGAAATACGATTTTTCGCAAGGTTAAGCCGTTTGACACAATTTGATAGCGGTGGACGGTCTTTCGGATACGTAAACAGTACATCAAAATCCACTGCGTTTATAGAATTATCACTTAAGTCCAAGTCATTAACACAAATCTTAGACAGGACTTGAAGATCTATCCTTCGATTAAAACCAATGTATGGTAAAAATGTTCTAATACTTTTAAGGCCGATTTCAGACATATTTTTATATTCCAACACCCGAAGAACATCAATTACCTGCGATAAGTTGCTGCTTCCTACATGAACATTATTGAACAAAAATATTTTCAAACTGCGAAAAGGGCGAAGAAAATTTTCATCAAAACTGTTGAAACTACAACTGTTCAATTGAAGTAATTGAACAGGAATGTTGGCAAATACTTTAAATGTGTTATTTATTATCGACGATAATCCACAGTCAATCCGTTTGCCATGTTTCCAGGTCTCGCCAATAATAAGTTCTCGGAGCTCTGTTAAATTGGCAAACCCCGATGTAAATATTGCAACTGGGCTTGTGTCAATGTTTAAATGCTGCAATGTTTTTAGTAGTCCAAAAACGTCGTCTCGTAAATCAAACTCGCGATTCGGAAATCGGGATACATTCGATCTGAAGCTTAAATTGGTCAGTGATTGAAGGGGTGAAAACACATCTGAAGGTATGGAGGATTTATTGGTATAATCCAACTCATGGCCATTGACTTCTAATACCAACAAGGACGTAAGTCCATTAAACGCCCACTCTTGTAGAGTGTTAATGGGATTAAAACTTAAATCAAGATATCGTAGATGGGTAAGATTACAGAAATCATTGTTCCGTAGAATTTCAATATTGTTAAAGGTCAGGTCCAGGCTTGTAGTATTTGTGGGTAGAGTACCAGGAACTCTTGCAGTTTCAATACTGGAACAATCGCTCTTTGTTCCACCATACTGAGAGTCCAACTTGAAGCGACATGGCTTGGTTCCCTCTTGACTAAGGATTGGAGTTAAGATGGAGACTAATCTGATTATTACCACTTGAACCGTTTGAGAAACCATTTCTAAACTTCCCAATGATCTTAAATGTAAAATATAAAATAAACTGTCACGTTTTTAAAGGCCTAATAACACCCTTGTTGTAACTGAATAATATGTCCCAATCTTTATTCTGGTCAACAAATTGTACTATTTTACAATATTCCAATTAATTGATGATACAAATTTCATCTTAACACACCGAATTGAAAAATAATTGGAAAAATTCAACTACATGGTTTGAAAAGCTTTACGTCAACCTTTTCAAATGTAACTTAGATTAAAAAATATTTTTGAACCCTCTGGGCAAGTAAATTATAATGTAATGGATAATTTACATAACAGGTAGGACACTTAAACATCTAGAAGTTAGAATAAGGCTATTTTTCCTGGACCTGTCAAGCAAGCAAGAGTGTTATTATCCATTTAATGTATTCGATAATATTAGGAATGGAACTACATGTATATAAACATGTACAGGCGTCATGCTTGACAAATTAAATATGGCGACAGAAGTACAAGTACAAACTTGGTCATTGCGGGACTAACACACGGTTCAATTTTATTTCAACAATTCGCGTGCGCGTAGGGGTCTTTAGCGGCGCAAGGAAACCGGAGAACGGGGAGAAAACCCACGAAGTTAGAAACTCGGGGAATCGAAACCAGACCAGTTCAGTTGACTCACTGGCAGAACCTATGATACAGTGCGCGCGTGCTAACCATTTTGCTAACACCCCCGCCCCCCCCCCACACACACATGATGTTGGAATGCTTAGATTTTAAATGACAATAAGATAACTGTTTTTTTTCCTTTGAAAGGTATTGATCTCAAATATTTGTGGAACAAACTGGAGATATGACTCATTAAAAGAGTATGCGGAACTTGCTATTAATTATTTAATCTTTATATCATTCATTCTCCAAATTTCAAAATTTGTTACGTTTAAAATTTATCAGAACTTTATTTACATACAAACATATTAGCAGATTGCTGTATATACCTACTACCAGCTACGATTAAGTTTTGGTTGTCCATGTGCGATTAAGAATACGCGCTAAACCAGTGTGCACATAAAGAATGTCGCTGGATATTCGACCCCACAAAGTTTCGCTTTCGATTTTAATTTCCCTATTGGGTGACACATAAACGATTCACAGGTAAAACTGCATAGTTAAAGTTGCCATACAGCCAATAACAAAGAATTTCTATTGACGTGGTCAAACAATTGATTTGTTTGTGAGTTTCGTTACTTGAATTTGCAAATATGGTAAGGCCGCGGTTAATAATTGGTTGTTTCTCATGATCCGCCTGCATGTCTCTTTTCATCCGTAATGATTACGCACTTCCATAATTATTTGGTCAAATTTAGTGAGATCAAACATTTGTCTTGTAAAACCATATTTGTTTGACTTTAAATATGAACAATGTATTGACGCATTTAAATCCACGATTTGTCAATAAACATGATGCGGTAGACGATAAGTAAAGAAGAATGTGAATAAATACGGATGAGCCCATCCGTTAAACAGAAAGTGATAAAGCTGTATCATATCTGCCATCCGGCCACATATCCAATTATTTCTCCATTGACTTTAATTCTCGACTCTTAGACCGGCTCTAGCTTTTCCCCAAATTTCCGTTGGGTAGAACGCTTTCTGCCACAAATGGAGCAACATGTGGCAAACTCTCGCCCAAAACCATGTATGGGGTTTACCAAAAAAACAAATGATGGAAGTAGAGACAAATACACATGCAATTTACGGCCCTACGTTACCAACCTCACAACTCTTCAACATTGAACACACGATTTATTTGTCAAATTACATCAACGTTGATGTTGTGATCTTACCGGGAAAAGATGGGCCTTTGATATCCAATATTTAAGACCAAACACACATTTTACCATTGGATCGTGTACCATAATGCGTTTCAGCCCCAGTTCTAGCAAGAGACTCTGGGAACGAGGCTAGACATATAGCACCAAATCAAACGGCGTATATAGACTGGAATAACAAGACGCTAAAAATTGCCCTAGATTTCACCGAACATAACTGATTTGAAATTGGCATAAAAACGGAAACCATTGAATGTAATCAATTTATATACATTCATATTACAGTATCATATGCGTTGCGACCCATCTTTGTCACTTTCTCGGTCCCAAATGTTGGCGGTTAAGCTCTTTTCAACTAAAAATTAAATTCATCTCAATAATGAATTCAAAATGTCGACCGAAAGCGCATGCCTTTTTGAAAAATGAACAAATTGACCTAAGCGTCCTGTCTTTAATCTTAATCGCAATGAATCTTGAGGAAAATTCGTAACAAGCTTTTGAGATTCGTTGCTCGTGTGAGAGTGGGGCCTAAAAGTTTACAATACTGTTTGTATAGTGACGTTTACGAAAACTGTTCCAGCCCATGTTCAAACATTCGTGTTAATCCGATGTTGGTCAGGGTTCTCTCTATGAATATCCAAGATGGTCCATAGTTGGCATACCTCGGCGACTCGTCACAAACCGCACCTCCGGTGATACCAGGATTTAACAAATGGCAACCGTTTGCGTCTGGATTTCATAATTACATTGAACGCAAAGATGACTTACCTGTCTGCTGTATCCCTACTAGCTCGTTTCGTAAACAGCCCAATACTAATACACTGTCAATAGGAGATTGTAAGATGTCTAATGTACGGGCTAAAATTGTTTCCGTGTTACGAAACTGTGGTGATTCATTTGCGGAAGACAACATAGGCTTAAAGATACATGTACATTATGGAAGATTAAATAAATAACTGGCAGTTATCACTATAATAGTTAAAAACCAGTAGACATGGTACAAGGGTTAATCAGCGAAAGGGATGTATGAGATGTATTGTTGACGTTTGGGAAAGTAGACGAGGGGAAATGTGCAGGGAGTGATAGTTAGATGTATTATGAATGGTTAGAGTGGCTGTGGTGTTACGGTGAAATACTATGCCGCCACCGTAACACCACAGCTTCATGATTTGTTAGATCGTGTAATAAATGGCTAATTGATAACTTATATACCATTCCAGGCATAAAGAGAGATCTACAATAGACAGATTTACCTCTAATATAATGCGTGTTTAAAGCGACATAGGGGTGTGTAAAGAATGCTATTTCAATTACATTGTCTTATGTACGCGCATTAATAGGTCTTGGAAATAACACATGACACAATTATATGGAATACAAGTTACTTAAAGAGTTTTTTTACGCGACGTTTCGACGAGGGTTCTCCTGTCTTTATGAAGCAAAGAATGACAACCATAGTACAATGAAGATATACACAAAATATGAAACAAAGACAAACATCTATATACAATCAGAGACAATCATTTGGAAACCATCAAATGGTGAGAAGATCCTTTCGGCACTAAACAATTATCTCTACATCGGAAAAGCGGAAAAGCAACTCCGATCGGGAAAAAAGATGACACAAACCATGAAATACCTGGGCCCTGTTTCTCGAATTCTTAACTAAAGATATAATCCAAATTTTAGTAGAAACTTCCATTTTGATTGGCTAAGCACTGAAATCAATATAGTATTATCCAATCAAATAACTAAAATTTGGATTTTATCTTAGTTAAAATTTCGTGAAACAGGACGCTGGGTCATCTAGGTAAAATGTACTGTTAAACACCTTTCAACGGTGTTTTTATTTATAGCTTTACACGGTAATAGTTACGGTAACTGTATGTCATTTGTATTTATCAAAATAATCACATTCATCATGGCGAGATACACGCTAATGTATACATGTACTCAGATTGATCATGGCCATTACCATAGAATAGCAAAGTTGAGGAAAGACAACATTCAAAGAGATGTAGACTGGTGTCGATGCCCGATCTATATATTGAATTAATTTTAAGAATACTATTTTATGATAATCTGGACTGCAACCATACGTCCAACGAGATACTAAAAGAAAATAAACACTTGTAAAGATCCTAAAATACAGGGTGAAATTGTCGCTACGATTCAATGACTTCCAATGTAAAAGCAAGTGTCGTTTCAATAAATGGTATTGCAGTACCCGCCTAATGTATGGATATCTGAGCAATATGTTTGATCAATTGTAACGCCATTTGTATTTTCGAACAATATCAAATAATTTCAGCATTCTAAGACTTTATTGTGAAGTAATAATGTGGTTATGAGCGAACGTGTCCTATTGATATTCGGCATTCTATAGAATTTTGTTCAGTAGTTATCCCCCTTGTGAACATGATCGAGGCTATAGGTTTTAACAGATAATTTTTATAAAATTTTGTGTGAAGCCATGGGGTCATGGAGGGATAAACCTAGTTAATACCGACTCTCCCTCCGTTCCGAAGTTATGCCCCTTTTCCGAAAAACTTATAAACGCTATAAAAGCTAAAAATTTTCATGGATATTGTACATATTTGGCTTGAAGCATTGGGGTCATAGCTTCCTATCGATATTAATAATCTGCTCCATTCCGTGTCTGAGTATTCTGCAGTCATAATCTGCAGCCTTTCTATTGGCTAAAAAAGGACACTTGCTCCCAGATTTTAACTCACAGGATTCACAACCATTAAAAACGACACATTAATATGTAAGTTTTGATGATTAAGGCCCAGTGTTAGACGAGTGTATTGATTTTAATTCAAATTGCGTTTCGCTAATTCTGTCGAAGTTGCTATCGTTTAATTAGGAACCATACCCTATACATTAACTCTAAATTGACAGGGTTAATGCAGATAAATAGGACGTCAACCCCCATTTTATTCAAGTTTCCATTCTCAGTCCCTAATGTCAAGTGTATATACCCTGTGTTTTTATTGACCAAAGCATAGTAAAAAACCCAAACTAATATCTAAACATGCCGATTGTTTACTGTGTGTTTTGTATTTACATTTCCAGATCTCTTAAAAAGTACCTTCATATTTTATTATTTCTAATGACGAAATTGTTACTGAATGAAAAAGTTAACGAGAAGTCATTTTTCAGGTCAATTTTGAACCAAGTGGTTTCTGTACCCAAAACATACATCCCCCTTTCACCACACACAATGAGATTCTTGTGCACATATTTAATAGATATGCTTTTACCAAGCAATAAGAAAATCATCATTTATAATATATCAACGTGAACTCTTTTCCCGCCAATTTGACCCCCCCTCTCTCTCTCTCTCTCTCTCACCTGCAACCCCCATCCACCTACCCACAAATCAAAACAGTTCTCCCGCCAAAAGGCAAAACCTAGTAGCTCACATTTTTATAAAAATTGAGTTAGGGCCAAATCGGTAGTTAGGGTATGTGCTCCCTGTTGTTGCACTAGATATTCCAATCTTTTGATTATGTAAGAAGTTACACCCATGACACAACCTAGCAACTTCCTTCATTTGCCTAGTATACCACAGCAAAACCTGGTAACTCAATTGTCAAATTAATGGATAAGCTGGGTTTAATATTCATTCACTACGTTTTCCTTTGTTTTCTAAAAATAAGAAAAAAGTGAGTTACTTGGTTTTGCATTTGGACGGGAGAGTTGTCAATGGGCATCATATCCACGTTTTCAGAGATAGGCAGTCGTATTTAAGTTTTATTAATATATAACATGATCATTGTAGACACATGCCCCCTCCATATCTCGAAAACGCCCCCCCCCCCTCAAACGTCTGATTACCACTCGGATTAGGCATCGACGCAAAAACCAGGTCTAGAAAATGTTGGTCACATAAATTAACAGCTCGGGTGGCGATTACCACCCCTCCCCCACCCCCGCCCCTTCAGCCATCTGACAAACTGACATTAACTATGCCACTTTTGGATGTTGTCTATACAGTAGAGTAGGGATGTGGAAATCTTGGGAAAAAACGTGAATAGTTTATTTGTTCCACGAACTGTTTGAATAGTACACCAATGATCTTAGATTACAAAGTTAGAGAATTCTACTGTTTTTAGAAATGTGAGTTTAAAGCAGCCGAAAACCTAAAATGTATGATCCGTTTCATATGGTAGCCTTTTACTACCATTCATAATTTCTACCTTTCCCCCTTCAAAACACGAAAGTAGAAAGTCGAAAATAAGAAATTAGGAAAAAATGTAAGGTGCCAAAATTAACTCGAAATAGGAAATAAAGAAATATTTTTTCCCTAATTTCTTTTTTTCGACTTGCATGTTGGCTTGTATACCGTCTTGGCGACATTCGACTTGGTCACATTTTTGTATTGATTGATGTCAGGAAGAAGGCGAAAGTCGAAAAGTCGAAAATAGGAAATTAGAAAAAAACGAGTTATATTTCTTAATTTCCTATTTTTAACTCGAAAAAAGGAAATAAAGAAATATTTTTTCCCTAATTTCTTTTTTTCTACTTGTATGTTGGCTTGTATATCGTCTTGGCGACTTTCGACTTGGTCACATTTTTGTATTTATTGATGTCAGTAAGAAGGCGAAAGTCGAAAAGTCGAAAATAGTTATTTCTTAATTTCCTATTTTCTACATGCCGTCTTGGCACCTTACATTTTTTTCCCTAATTTCTTATTTTCAACTTTCGTGTTTTGAAGGGGCGAAAAGATGTAATTATGACTGGTTCGTGGAACGTCATATGTGAATTATGGGTTAGGGGAAGGGTTAGGCTTAGTCAAGAGTTAGGGCAAGGGCTAACCCTGTCTACGTGTTGAGACTCTGACCAAATCTGCAGGTCCTAACCCTTACCCTAACCCTTATCCTAACCCACATAAGACGTCATCAAATGCGCAGGGCCGTCTTCGACATATCGTTCTCCGTAGTCACCTCCTTACCAATGTGGCGGCAACGTAAAATGGATTATAACATGAACTTTGTATGAAGTATTTCGTACAACAATAACAATAAAATGAGTTTTCGTGTTAAACCAACGTTTAGAATTGTGTGACACCAGACTAAAATAACATTCAATGATAAGATTAGAAATAGTAGGCCTAATTCCTGTCACGAATTGTGTCATGCCTCTGCCTTTAGAGTATATTATTATTCAGAGTATGTTATTATTCAGAGTATGTTATTATTCAGATTATGTTACTATTTTTATATCGAATTCCAAATGCCAAAGGATTTTTTATATGCATGCAAATGTGTACACGGTACCTCGGTGTTCGTCCAATCCTGCATAACTGACAAGAAGAAACCACACCGTCTTACTCACTTAACCACTCGATTTCCTGCATTGAAAGTTGATAAAAAGATAGGCCAAGAAGAACTTTCCCTTAAAATATTGGTTTTACAATCTTAAAGTCATAAATTAAACATAAAAAGATGCAATTTTGGGGAAAATACGGACAATCTGTAGGATCTTTAAATATGATTCAAAACTGGATCCGTGTGGTCTGTTGGAGCTAGTATGGTCTGCTGGTGTCATTATGGTGCTGACTCATAAACCAGGTAGTCCGGCGTTTGGTAGCAGTGTTGGTCAAAGATGTTTAGGACTGGTTTCCCTTAAGTGATGCAGAAAGGAGGGTCGCATGTCTATTTGTATTAGAGGTGTTGGACCAGAAAAATTAAATATGTTAAATCCCAATACATCTCATTCAATGTATCATGGTGTGCTTACTTTTATAGTTTAGCTTGATAATTTCACTTGAAATGTCACCAAGTTTTTAATTTCAAATGCCAAATTAGATAGTTGTGAAAAGCGAGTTGAACAATATGTAAATATGTTGAAGGATTTACATGTGATATATCACCCAATAAATTAGCGTGTTCAAAGGTATGAGAACGACAACGACGATTTATGCCTGTCCATATGCTAGAAAATTATAAACATCTAAACAATTTATCCTAAAATCGTAAAACAAATATTGACAGCGCAACGCTTGCAGGTCAGTGTGGCATTATACAAGGGGACTCATTACCCCCACTCTTATTAATTGTATGAGTCGATGTCTGGGTCATTATTTAGGCGGTCATGTGCACCTCCAAAGTGTATTTATAATTAAAAATCAAATCAGCTGTATCAAACAATTTTAGTTAAGTATTAACTGTTTTTTTGTAATTTACTTTACGATTTCTGGCACGAAAACCTTATTGAAAAATACCACCATTAAATTATAATGATTAATGTGAATATTTATAACTCCACACTACCAAGGGACATCTTCCATTGTTCATTCATTAATAAATTGAATGGAATTGAAACAACGCGTTACTTAAGCCATTCTTAGATGAATATGTTGTCATGCTGAGACGAATATGCTGCCATGTTACGGCTACTTGAGCAATGCAAGCCCCCCCCCCCCCGTACACTCACACATGCGTTTTGCACACGTTCCATAACATTCACTATGATAATTTATTGTGGTGAAAGTGCAAAACGTAGGCTAATGTGTTTTGTTTAAATATGAATCTAGGATTTTATCTATTAAATCATGTCTAGTTGGCTAAATAAAACAAATCGGAATTGTTCAGTTACTAAATATATCTGTACACACTATTAGATACACTTTAAACACAAACTGATAATAAACATAATGCAACTTTGAACGGCATATGTTATACGTCCAGTCTTGTTTCCCATTGACAGTTGTGTGTAGGACGGAGGGGGGGGGGGGGCTGTCGTTGAGCTAGATCAAAAACATAGGACAATCCGTTTACTTTTAAACGTGCGTGTCGAAAAACTATTATATTAAGAGTTAGAATTCAACAAAGTACACCCCCCCCTCCACACACACGCATACACACATATACATGTACACACCATCACCAACTTCTATAGAAGGCTTGATCTAGCCTTAACTACGTACATCTTATCAAGCCTTTCACTTAATACCCCACATATTTTGGCACTACTTTCGTTTGGATACAAGCCCAGCTTGTGATCCTATCAGATCCCTTCGTTAAAAATATCGTTACGATTATCAAGTCTCGCGCTTATAGCTAAAATGTCTACAAGTGACAATCGAGTGGAAAAGTTCAAGGTTCGATCAATGTCAAGGTTGTTGGAAATCATGGCTGATCATCAAAGAATTTATATGAAGGCCGCCATATTTGTTTAAAGTGTGTTATTTGCCACGATCTCTGATTGGACAACGTTAATTAGTCACGTGTAAACACAACGAGCTCAAAAGTTCGAGAATCGGCCAGTATTGAAGCAAAGAATTAGATGTTGTAAAACTTGCGATCGTTTCTTCAGAAATGCACATCTTCGTTATCCTGGTCGGTACAAAACATAGGCAAACGAAAAGGAAGAAAACCCCCTCTATCAATACAGTCAAATAAATTAAGAAGCTGTTATTCCATAAGTATGTGTTTTTGTGTATTGCTCTAGAATACAAATTTAATTTATTTTCGTTTGCTTAGTTACAAGACGAAAAAGAGATGTAAACATCGAAAATGTGTATTGTGCTATAGTTTTACTTGGGTATTTATATTTATTACAACCATGAACAGCTCGTGCAGAGATAAAACATGAAACCATTAGACTTGGTATTGGTAATGCCTTATAAAGCTGTCTCGGGGACGGTTCTCTATAAATAGCGTCCACATAGTGATATAATCCACGTGATTTCCGACGTTGGACATTTGGTAATCGAAATGTGCGGAAGGTGGGGACTAGGCATCTTGAACAATCATTATAATATGCGTAATCACCATAAAATTGAGTGTTTGATTTGCTACATGTTGTCGGTGTCAGAATCGAAACACCATAACTGCCCCCCTTTAATTTTATTTCGTCGCAAGAAGCATGTCCAACTACAGGATCAGATCGAATAAATTTGGAACATCAGTTATCGAGAAGAACCAGAATCTCTTTGGAGTAAAGATAGTGGAAGTCAAATTGATGAACGTACATCTCTATTAGAAAATGTGTCCACAATTTGTTCAGTACATGGTAAAGAGGCCCTGGGGCGAAGTGAGGGGGTGCAATGACGCGCTTTGAAATTTTTGTGCCACCTCGCAAATGGCAAAAAATCACGCGGTTTCAATGCGATTTTAAAAATTATAATCATAATCATGTTTAACCAGTGTTATACCGTGGGTCAGGTGTGCTTCAGATCGACTAAAGCATGTTTTACACAGCCCAATTATGGGCCTTGACGGGATCTTGTTCCTCGTGCAAAATCATGGGTCACTACACCCCTGAAGAGGATCCGTTAACGTCATTAAGTTTACAACCCTGTTGTTGATATTTTAACACTCTATTTAACAGTGTTACCACAATCTATTTACTGGCCCCATTTAATTCTTATCAAGATAACACACGTAAAAGGCGGATAATTCGTCAATCTGTATCAGCTGGAATACATTCTTTAGATCAGGTAGGTCGAATATATATTTTCTCTTGTCCTAAATAGCAATATGTGCCTGTCTTTAATTTATTCATTAAACATCAGATACTAGTGGAATTAGTATAGCGAGCCTCTATTCATACCACGTACTAGAAGTTAAAGTGATTGATTGTATTACATATCATTCTGTAATGTTTAAACATTCAAATATTAATAATTTTTCAGCCCGATCTTCACCTCAAGATTTGCAACAATATTGTTGTGAATATTATTTTCGGGTATAAATCTACAATTACAAGCCCCGCAAAGATCAATTTTGCCCGTTTTGGCTCTGATAAAATTAAAAATTCTTTGGTTGTTGTGTGGAATACACGAACAAGGAGGTTATGATTGTTTATTAAAAGTAGCAAACTCCGTCTCGTGCACAATACCTGTCGCTAATTATCGGGAAACAATGGTAATTTGACACCTATCGACCAATCTGATTGATATACAGTAGAATCCGCATTAAGCAGCCATCCAAGGGAATTTTCACCACTGACCGCTTTACGTGAGTGGCCTCTTAATAAAATCTCGGTGCTTTGTGTGCTGACATAAATTAAATATTAGGATTGGATGCATTGGAAGTGAACATCGATAAATTTGACCGAAATGTACAGACCTATTTTTCGTTTTGTTTTTTATAACCTACACTACATGAAGATCTGATCGGTTATAGTTGCAGGTCACGCCAGGGTCGTACAAACGGGTTTCTAGTTTTCACCCTATGACGTCACACAATTGATAAACCAATGGGCGTTGATCTTTTGAGTAGAATACCCACAATTGCGGTGGAATAACCACCATTTCGTGAACCGCACGTCAAAAAACCGACGTAACACCCCGTTTCATTGGCTAATCCCTTACAACAACCAAACAGCGGGTTATATAACAACTCTTCCAGATCCTGGTGCAGTAATGACAACTGAAACGAAATTTTGAACTATAAAGAACGAAACGAAATAGTATCTGTATTTTAATCTGATTGACCCACCACCTTCACCCATAATGGAACGTTAAACTTATAATGGAACTATTCATTTTCCGTCCGAGCAGGCAGGTTTCGCCCGAGTCCTTTGGTTTCTTCCTGCAGTAATGATCGAAATCTCGGGCCTAATTTCCTTCCCTTGTAAAATGACGCGATTATTATTATTATTATTATTATTATATCAATGAATATTCTATTTTCAGTCAAAATGAAAGCTTTTATTTTTTTGGCATGGTAAGTTTTTTTAATTATCAGCTATTCGATGGCGCGCAATATGCGCAGGTGCTTGTCAATTTTGGAAGCATGTGCCCTTTAAGACAGGCGTTAATGCTTTACTAACACCTGTAAGGATATGTGTATTGTCAGTAGTGACAAGCGCATGTGGGAACACCAAGATAATGTTGCATTGTCTAATCGACTGTATATATTGAAATGGTAGATATTTTTAATACTGTCGGAATTCGGTGGATTGATATAATTGCTGATGATTTTGCCTGTATTTGTAAAGGTCACGTGTATGTAATTACTTTACTTACTTAAATATAGATTTACATCTCTTTATTCCGAAATCATATCAGACCGGTCTCTAGAGTGTCTATTGTGGAGCTGCCATGGCTCAGTGGGAAAGGCGCTGGCGTACTAAACAGGGTTAGATTCCGGTGTTGATCTGGATTTTCTTGGTTTCCCTTTTGTCAATTGTGCAGAACGGAGGGCTTAGCAAGGAAGCGTCTAGTCATTCGGATAGGACGAAAACCCGAGATCCAGTGTACACGTTGGCATGCATTTAACAGAACCATTGACAGGTAGAATTCGAATTAAGAATAGACCCTAGTGCTCTTGTTTGGGTGAAATGTTCTGTCCTCATAGCACAATATTGTTATTTGGTGTATGCCCGTCTTCGTTGTCTCACTCGGGACAAAAAAAGTAGGACGTCAAATCCCTTTGCACTTCATTACGTTATGTCAATAATTCTGTCCTAAACACGAATTAAGTTGTGTCTAACTCGCATATTGTTATTTGTTTAAAATGCTACTTAAATGGACATTCAATTGTGCATCATTGGGGGGGGGGGGCAGGATGGCCGAATGGTTAGCACAAAAAAGCACGTGCGTGCTGTATTATAAAGCCTGTCATTGAGTCAACTGGCGTGGTTTCCAGTCCTCGTGGGTTTTCTCCGGGTCCTCCGGTTTCCTCCCACTTCTAAAGACTCATACTTGCAAGCGAATTATTGAAATAAAATTAAAACCATAAGTTAGTCCCGAAATTACCTAATTTGTGTCGAGTGGACGTTAAACCCAATTTTTCTCTCTCTGCTTCTCATATGGACATTTCATTGTGCATCGTGAATATTATGGTATGTGCATTATGTATTCACTAGCCAATTTACCTTTTAAGTGTTTTACCATTGGTATGGTGTAATTCCGAACCATTGAAAGCTGCCGAATTATTTGACAGAGTTGATACTGATAAAAGCGATTACTTAGACCAGACTGAATTGGACGCCGTTTTCCTTCTATTTGATACTGATAGTAAGTTCCTTGAGATATGTTAATACTGATTGTATTTTTTTTCTATCTGAAATAATTCTCAAACATATGTCGAGATACTATAAAGCTGGTGGCAATTTTCTTCTATTTGAAATAAATATCAAACATACGTCGAGATACTATAAAGCTGGTGGAAATTTTCTTCTATCTGAAACAAAACTCAAACATATGTCGAGATGCATCGATGCTGATGGTAATTTTCTTCTATCTTATATAAATCTCAAAAATACTTCGAGATATTTTGTGTTTGATGTTATCCTTTTTGATTTTTCGTTTTCTTTAAGTAAAAAACGGCTCACATTAGAAACTTTACAACCCGTCAAAATTTAAACAAGAAATATGAACTGAACGTTGTCGTTTGTATGGAAGCGTATAGGGGTCAATATCACGAAAGATAGCGCGATATTAATAAGGTCATATGTCAACATATTGTGACTGTTGTGATGACTTTACCACTAAAAAGACAATTTTAGCTGAATTAATTGAACAACGCACCATGTCGTTTGTCGTCATTGCGTTTTGAATGCGCACGTATGCGTTAACATATTGCTATTTTGAAGCATTGTTAACATATTCCAAATCGCCGTATTATATGCCGACATACCACACTGCGATAAATGGAATATGTTGACTAAACTTTAGAATATCAATACCATTTCACAAACGCCCGCATTAAGAACAACATGACGACATACAACATGGTGCGTTGATTCGTTCATTTGAGCTAAAATTGTCTTTTTAGTGGTAAAGTCATTACAACAATCACAATATCTTGACATAATACCAACTTAATATTGCGCTAGCTATCGCGCTATTGACCCCTATACGCTTCCATACGTTTGTTATATCTATTGGTTTCATTAAGCGAGAAGAGGTAGACTGTGACAATAGCCAAAACATGGTTTAGATTTTGTATCTGTTCAGTCAAAGTTGCCCTTTTCTATTCATGAGATTATGTGAACTGGTTGAAGACTGTAATAATCAGTTAAGATAGTCTGCAAATATCCAATTAAAGTTCCCCGCTGTCCACTTATGGGTTGAAGTGAGGGATGCGAACTGGTTAGTCACTTCGGTGACCGGTTGGTCTAAGACATTGTGCAAAGAACCGCTATAATTTGTTTTATTATGCAATTGTACATTAGGGAGAAGGGTTTTACATAGGCTAAGCCTGTTCCGCAATCCCATCCAGACATCCTGAATAAAATATTGTTTATAAAAAAAATCGTACATTAAAGCAACGAGAAATTCTGAACTGGGCAGGACAGGACTCCCAACCGCGTATTTCGCCGGAATCTTTGAAAGTAAACCCCCCAACCGCAATATTTCTGGCTCCACCGTTGTAGAGCCGATACCTGCAAACAAACGGTGTCTTTTTTTAATAAAATTTACAGCTGTTATATTTTCTTCTTCTTTTGTTTTAAACAGCCAATGGACAGGTAACTAGAGCTGAATTTGAGGACGACTGGGTTAACAAGTTTAGCCTTGGAAATGCCAAAGAAGCTGACGCCTTATTCGCGCGTGCGGATCAGACCCACGATGGCGTACTTACTAAGGTTGATTTGCAAGCAATCTACGCATTCTTCGACGTGAATAGTAAGTAGAGATTTATTGTATGAATCTATAATTAAAACTTGACACTTCGATTAGTCGTTGAAGGCGTCAATGAAACTGTGAGTAAGAAAATAGAGTAGCCTCCCTTCACTTTGAAACTGGGTGAACTGTTTGTTAATAGATACATAAATAAAATGGCGTTTAACGTATTACTATTCAGCTCCAGCAGGGCTAATAATGACGGTCATACGCCATATAGTGTACTATGAGGTCAATTTTGCCCAGGCAGCGGCATTATATCCTACTCTTGTATCGGGTCCCAACTGCACGCCAATGTATAGACGGGACCTCGGGTCTTCGTCAAATCCGAATGACCAGACAGCTGTCTTTGTCAGGTAATACTATTTGAATATAACGACTATATTGCTATACATCATTCTATTTAATATGCATTTACTTTGCAAATGATAATACAAACTCCACGGGCGCATTTTCGCCCTATACTCCAATACATGGAAACGGACTCATTGTATTTATTTTGCTTTCGTCCGACTTTGTTGGCGGTGAGGGGGGTTGGGATGGCCTAGTGGTCTAGAGTGCCGCGCTTCGACCTCTAGCTGGCCGGCCACCCTGGCTTGCGGCTGTGGTTTCTAGCCCTGGTGTGAGCGTATGTGGCATGGAGATAGGGGCGCCTTCTCAACCTCGTGGGTTTCCTCCGGGCACTCCGGTTTCCTCCCACGGCTAAAGACCCTTACGCGCAAGCGAATTATTGAAATAAAATTAAAACCATATCTTAGTCCCGAAATGACCTAGTTGTGTTGAGTGGACGCTTAATCCCATTACTTTCTCTCTCTCTCTCTCTCTCTCTCTCTCTCTCCATATTGATCTACATGTCAGACTAACTTAGAACACTTGGTTTGAGAACTAACAGAATTGACTTTTATAATCAATATGACGGGATCACCGGTTTCAAATGCTCAAATTCAGACTATCAAATTGTAATTTCAGATGACCAAAAGGTTGACCTCAACGAATTTTTAACCCAATGGGGTCGAGTAACACTTTTACCTGTAGACCCAGTTGACTCACATGTCGGTTAAAGGTAAAATGGTCGATTACCTTTAAAATCTCAACAACCAAGGATCTTTTTCTGTATATTACATTATTATCCCTGCAACATAATTTATCATAATTAAGATATAATAAAGCGACAGTTTATTCATGACACACATTAAATTTAACGAACACGTTATTTCAGATACCATTACAGATGTAAACATATACAAAGATAAAATATTCAAAATAAAAATTATTAATTTATGAGTTAAAAAATGAAATGAAATGCGGTTTAACGTCGTACTGTTCTGCTCTGAACTGCGCTAATGAAGACGGGCATACGCCATACAATGTGCTATGAGGTAATTTTGGCCGGAGAGTGGCACTGCGGCCTACTCTTATATCGAATTCCTACTGTCGAGGGATCTTTTACGCGCAAGCCAATGTGTACACGGGACCCCGTCCCACTCGAACGACTTGACAGCTGTTCTTGACAAGCCCTCCATCCGGCATCACTGACAAGGGGGAACCACGCTGGATTATGATTTAGAAGAAATGTTCTTTTTACGTCCATATTTTATATGGGACTATATTGTCGCCACCCCCTTCAACCCGTTCGCATTTCCTGTTAAAGACAGAACGATCCGGAACCGGCTGTATATACTTAAGAATCTCCTGTTCGTTCTTCTTCAGTATGATCGACCTGAAAATTGGGGTGGTGGTTCGTTGAACAATTGTGCATAGATTCGAAATTTCAAGTTTTGTTCTGGCATCATAACTCCATAGTTACTATAGTACTTGTTTTATGACTCGTTCTTTGGACATATGTGCATAGATCCGAAATTTCAAGTTTGATTTGGCATCATAATTCCATGGTTCTACTTATTTTCAGACTTGCATGGCTTGTTTTTATTCGCATACGCAAGAATCTCGTAGTTGCCTCTGTTCACGCAACAGTATCGATATTCAGAAATTTTATTGAAAACTTGTTCGGGTCATATTATTTGCCTCAAACATGATGGGCTTCATCGCGAAACTCTATTGTACACCGAGCGAAGCCTTGTTCTCATTTCAATTGACGGGAGCACCAGTTGGCACCTTCGTTATTTAAATTTACCATGCTGCCTGAGAATGCTGTGGTTAAACTAGCTGAATAATCAGGCCATTGAATTAGCCCCCCCCCCCCCCCCAATTATTCGCCAACAATAATGATTTCCTAGGAGCGTTCTTAGTCGACCACATTCTCAGCCCCTCCAAAAATATTCCGTAGCCCCACCAAATTTTATGAGCTAGCTACGGGCCTCATGAATAATGTTATATTATTGTGATAAATACAGAAAATACGTCAACCTCCCAATAATATGTGGTAGTCCGAGTAATTATGAATGAATCTGGAATATTAGTTAACCGAAAACCCGACAATATATTTATAGTCTTTTATTCTTCCTTTAAAAAGTATCGATGGACATTTAACAATGACGTATGATATGCCTTCGCCTTCTCTATTCCAAAACAACAAAAACAAAATGGCGACGACTACTAAACACAGAATTCCCATGTGAACAAGATGTCTCTTAAATGACATTTACCAGAAAATCTTCAACATCGCCTCAGGTTTGATCATACGAATCCCGTAAAATCTCTCACATTCTCCTACATTAGCTTGTCTGTCTGAAACTTACTGTGCTAAAAGCCTCTAAGACGTAAACTAGCAAATCAATGTACATTTATATGTAACAACGCTCGGCCAAACTATAATCTGATAATTCAAAAAAAAAAGATATTAAAGGCTTCATAATCCTGAGATTTTGAACAGATTTAATGACATTAAAACACTTCTTATTCCATCACAAAGAATTATTTAAAGATGCTTTATTTAAGATTTTTATAAAGAGCGTCTGGGTATCTCTATAATAGTTAAAGTATTGATAATGAAAAGAGAATATGTTGAACATTTTAGTCAAATTATTACTTGCTGAGCTGATTGTTATGTCCGTTTGAAGAAAAGCGTTATCTCGATTGTCATTGCTACCGTTTATGCGATAACGATGAATTCGTTGAAACTCTTAAATTAAACCATATGTTAGTCCCGAAATGACCTAGTTGTGTTGTGTGGACGTTAACCCCCCCACTCTCTCTCTCTCTCTCTCTACGATAACGATGAATTCGTTGAAACTCTTGTGCTAGATTATCTCAAAAGTGTAGCACATGATAATCGTACTTCATGTATTACAAAAACACCCGGGAGACATTTCTAGTGGTGGGGTACCTCTGACAATAATGCAATAATAATGGTGGAATATCCCTGACAAAAGTTATGTTATTGCCAGAGTTATGTAATCTGTACAACCAGAGAAATAATCAGAGTTATGTAATCTGTACAACCAGAGAAATAATCAGAGTTATGGAATCTGTACAACCAGAGAAATGATCAGAGTTATGGAATCTGTACAACCAGAGAAATGATCAGAGTTATGGAATCTGTACAACCAGAGAAATGATCAGAGTTATGGAATATGTACAACCAGAGAAATCATGAATGATGAAGACGGACGGGCACTATGACTTACTCTTATATCGAATTCCAACCGCTAAGGGATCTTTTACCTATAAGCCAATGTATACACTTTGAGAGTTAAAACATACTACATTATGATCACTAGAGACTTTAATTGATCGCATGAATGATGAAGACGTACAGGGAAATTTTGCCCGGGCAGCGGCACTATGGCCTACTCCTATATCGAATTCCAACCGCTAAGGGATCTTTTATCTTTAAGCCAATGTATACACCTTGAGAGTTAAAACATACTACATTATGATCACTAGAGACTTTAATGGATCGTACTAACCCCCATATTTCTCAAATACAACGTTTGAAAACTCGAGTTCTTCAATTAGTTCGCTACCAAACTGATGTATGTTTGGATCAGTAGGTGACTTGGTGGAGAAATGAATAATGAACAATATTCGAGAATATTTCCTGGGCTTAAACAGTTAGCATTTAAAACTAAATGTGATTATTAAACATATAGTATGATCAATGAAAGATAAATGACAACTTTAAAGGAGCTAAATCGCTAATATTAGGGACCTAGAACTTGACTCAAATGGGTCGCAGCGCGTATACTAATGTTATTTGAATGTATATAAACTGATTTGCATTCAATGGTTTTCATTTTTACTCTAATTTCAAATTAGTTATGTTCGGCGAAATACACCAGAAGTCTCAATCGAATGGCAATCTCAAGCGTCCGGTTATTCCAGTCTATTACGCATGTTTACCAGATAGGAATATGATGTCATCGTTTGACATGAATCGTGGTATATGTCTAGCCTCTTTCTTCGAGTCCCTTGTAACCAATGGCTTTGAAACACATTTTGGTAAACGATTCATGTACCAATGGTAAAATGTTTATTTTGTCTTAATTATTGGATTTCATAAGCTCATCTGTTCCCGGTAAGATCACAACATCCATGTTGATTTAAATTGACAAAACAGTCATTTATCGGAGGACCATGGTACTTTTTTTTACTATGATTTGGTCAATATAAACACAAGGTAACTCCGGTTTCCTCCTACTGCTAAAGACCCCTAAGCGCAAGCGAATTAAAATAAAATTAAACCATATGTTAGTTACGAAATGACCTAGTTGTGTTGAGTGGACGTTTAACCCCATTAGGGATAGAGAATGGGAGCTTTAATAAAATGGGGGTTAACCCTGTAAAATAAAATAGGGGTTAATCCTGTAAAATTAGGGTTAAAAATAGGGTAGGGTTCCTAACTAAACGATCGCGACTTCGAGAGATTTGTCGATCCACATTCGTCTTCTACTGGGCCTTAATTGTGAAAACATAAACTTAAATATGGATGCGTTTGTTTCATTGGTTGAGAGTTGAAATTCTAGAGTAGGTGTTCTTTTTCGGCCAATGAAAAAGCTGCTTTCTTAAAATATTTCATCTTATGTTTTCGTGAGTAAGGTCCCAGATGTTACAGGCTATCTATTAGCACGTCTATTTATTAGTTTATATAAGAGATGAAACACCAAGGATTACACAATTCATCCAATGACTATTCTCCTACCCAAAGTCGATTATTTGATTTCTGTTAACCAATATCGATGTTAGGATCATTATAAATAACAATAGCTACTCATCAAAGTAAACATATAAACCAATCAGCATTCAACAATTAATAACAATGGAATCAATAACAATTCCACGACTGACAAATGGCGATGGTTCATTATCGACTTACTCACGATGCCCAACCCGAATCATTCATTGCCATGTCAGTAGATAATATAATAATTTATTGGCTAAATTTACAATTTTCATAGTTGTTGAAGTTGGCAGTCGATAGACTTCCCTGTTCGATCCTATAACCGCTATAGGTAGATGATAGCACCACCTACGGCGATAGTTACTTCATTCCTGCTGTCTTCGTTAGCTAATTTCGCAAGCCTATAGATATACGCATTGGAGGATTTTTATACTCGCTTCTTCAGCAGACGCTCAAACACGAGCGCACGCGATAGTGACAGACGACACACAATATTTTCATCGGGGATTTGGACGGAGTCAAAGAAAACACCCAAAAGTTTACAAAGTTAAATTAATAAGAAGATGAATTTCATTTTATCGTGATTTCGTGATGGATTGTAAAAGTTGGGTTTAGGCAATTACTTTTTAAACCCCGTTTCCATTAAATCACAATGCAGTTTAGGCGAAGTAAGAGCAGTTTGGATTTAGCTGGTATTCTGAGGCCCTTCTTAATTTTTTCATCGATTGCTGTTCCTGTTTTAAGCGGTAAGAACTTTTTCTAAACTTATATTTCGTTGATTACCATACGAGCCCGTTTTATTGATAGTTTCGTTACAAGTAGTTTTCGTGACAAGCTAGTGAAATGAATATACCATTAATTAAAGGGGTTATCAAAGTTTTTAATAAAGGTAATCTATTACCTTTCCTAAACTTTGAATTTTGAAATATTTGAGTTGTTTTAAAGGAGCTTTATCTCTAACTTAATATTTTCTATAATATTCGAAATTAAAATCGCGAACTAGAATTCAGTATTGTTCAATTTCAATCAATATTGATATTGTTATCTTGTTGTGAAAAATCTAACACATAATTAACATTTTAAAATCAGTAAACGAGTAGTGTATTACATGTTTCGGCTGTAACGAACAAATAAAAAACATAACCTACAAGACGATATTGACATAAAATGGGGTTTGGCGTCCTACTGCTCTGCTGAGAATGGGCTAAACCATCCAAGGCAGTGTGGTAGTGTAATAAGGGCAGATACACAAACGACAAAATAATATTATTAATAATTAAAAAAGCGTAAACGCCTGCTGTTCAATTTGAACTGTTTGCGTATTTGATTAGAAATTACAATATTTATTTCAAAATTTGAATATAAATCACTTTACATCCAGTCATATACATGTACTACATTAATATTCGCATTTAGAACAGTTTTCGTTGGTTTTTTTTGAGGTTCCAAACAATAGAGTCATACACTCTTTAATATTTGAATTGTCACTCTGAAAAGGCAGAAGTATTGTATCTTCAGCCTACAGATCAGATTTGCCCAATTGTTCAGTTATTACTCCTAACAAACATAATATAAATTTAATAACAATCAAAAAATTCTCGTTACACTGAAAGTGGTAAATATATTTAAATATACCACTGTGTCTTGACATACAGTGTGGGATAAACGGGGGGCGATAAAAATACATATACAATATTAGTAGTACATGTGCACCGAATGAGCTAATGAATACATGTATACGCAATGCAGTGTGCTACGTGGGGTTTTCGCTCCACCCGAACGACTATATGTTGTCCCTTACCAGGCACTCTGCCCTGCAACATGGCGTTTATTTTTCATCATCATATATTTTGTTGCCTATCTGTAGTCCTACTTTAATTTGTACCGAGAGTTGCGTTGGCATATTTACCTAGTCAATATTTACATTACCAGTTGCCGAACTTGGAACCATCTGTTTGTCTGGATTCTAACGCGTGTACGCTGCAGATACAACATATGGTCCCCTTCAACTCTTAATATTAGCAAATTAATAAAACACAAACATATATAATTGAATTAATATCAATGTTACTTTTATTTGAAACACAATTTGTTTTTTTATTTGAAATAATATGTTTGATGGGGGTAATGAAACGTGTAATAAATACTTGGACAGAACTGTTCTGAATAATATGCTAAAGGGACATTAATAAAGGGACATTATTCGAGAGCTAAATCTGCCTATTGTTGGTCTTTCTTTAAACCTTAAATTTAAAGAAATTATTAAACAACCTTTGATAAATTTGCTAAGATCATGATCAACCCTCGGTGCCATCGAATAGTTAAAGATACATTCCCGCATACAAACTGGGTGATTTATAATGGTGTATATGGACTAAAACTAAAACATATTCAAACTAATTTGTCATAAGTTTGCTTCGAACCCTTCTCAAGGATTGCCCTGCTATAAAAATACCATCAAACCAGGTCATGTTTTTGTCACGTGACTTACCTCTCTCAGTAGTCAGAGGCGCATTCATTGCATACATAAAGATGATGTTGACTTTAATCGCTTATATGAATTACAAATATCGAATCCTAATTAAATTCTCTGATTATCCACTGCCCTTTTTCGTCATTTTTATCTCAGAAAGTGTTGTACGTCTAACTCTTAATAAAGTTGATCAACTTGTACTTGGATATTTCTACTTTCCATATATACCCAAAATGGCCATACTTTTATTAGAAATAACCCCCGATAAATACTTTTCTGGGAACATACTTTAAGATTTTCAACAGACTTAAATACGATTTGCGGTAAACGCTATCAACGAACGAAAATGCTTGTATGAATAGTTGTATGGACTGAAACTAGTAATTGCTTCCCCTACTGATTTCATGATACACAAATACCTTTCGTGCGGTATTATTATTCACCGTTCGGTCTAGAAGCAGCGAAGAGTGTTTAAATTTTCTGGCCGGTTCTGGTAAATATTCATGATTTTGAAGCGGAAGAATCAGGAATTAGACAGTCATGAACAAGGGAAGTCTCGAACAAAAATATCGTCATATTTATATTCCTTAAATATAGGGCATAGCAATGCATCATGATTGGCAACCTCCTCAAATATGTTCATCAGATTATTGTTACATTTTGGGATTTTAAAGTTCACCGGAATGTTGAATAAAATATTATGGACTAGGGAATAGAGTGAATTTGTCAACAAGTGGAGGGATTACTAGTCTGAGTCCTTATACGGTATATAAGTATAAAGGATCTCCAGGGTCCTCGCGAGCATACTTAACTAGTTTTATTTACCAAAGTATTAGTCCGGGAGCTAGGTGGGTTTTGTTCAACATGGAAGGTGCGGACGGTTTGGAATGCTAGTGATGTATGGCTGGGTTAGGTGACCCAAGAAACCCAATTCTTAAGTTGCGGCAGTGGTGGGTATTGCATGAGGAGCCACGGATAGCCCCCCCCCCCAAAAAAAAATTTTTTTTTTTAAAAATTGGTTTATTCAACATGGAAGGTGCAAGTTCCACCTCAGAGGTATTTGATAAGAATAGGATTTGTGGTGAAAAGCCACTTAAGATGAGGTCAAAGGTCATCATTCATGTTGATTAAAAGTTTAATTATCTCGATGGGGGGGGGGGGGGTATTCTCGTTAATTTGGAGATTATGTTATTAATTTTGTGTCTCATATTTTGTCCTCGTAGCAGTATAAAACCTGTCCATGTAGTTCTGTGTAACATACCTGGAATATGTCACCAGATAACGGGGAAATAGTTCTGAATAAAACCGAAAATTTGCTAATTGATGATCTTTGACCTTTCCACCACAAATTCCATTCTTAAGTTATATTTCTTAATTCAGGGCAAATTCCTCTATCAAATGCCACATGTTGAAATAAACAATTTTGGGGGGTACTATGGATATGACTCTCCCTACCATACCCATCACTGCCGCAACATAGAATTGGGTTTCTGGGGTTTCCTAACCCAGCACTAGCATCCCAAACCTTCCGCACCTTTCATCTATCTATCTAGTTGGTGTTTAACGTCTGCTTCCACTTATGTGATATCGCAGACAAGACATAGGAGAGCCGAAGCTGCTTCCTGTTTTTTAGAATATGATTTTGCAATCTTTCCATTAAGGCCTTAGGCCATGGATTAGGTTTTAATGGGAAGTTCTTCCCTTTATTTAATAAAAGCATATGGTTTGGTGGATGATCTATTCTGCTTCTGGATTGGTAGATGTCATCTTTGTGGGATTTGTGTTTAGGTGCCAGGCCAGTCTTCTCGTAACCTCCCCTTACTTCACTATCCCACTATTCACGTTGAACTCCCGGACTATATATCTGATACAACTCATATGTATAATGAATTTAACAATACACACCCCTGGTAGCAGTGGCTAGACTACCAACGGTAATGTAAATAATTAATAACTGCTAATATCCATTAGACTTCATTAACGAGTAATACTTAGCATGTTCTTCGTTAACTATGTATGTTATCTTTTGAGCCAAATCATTACTTAATATATACACCTGTATCTGATGATCTGTTACGTATCTGTTCGAATGCGGCAGACTTAGAACACCAAAGTATCTATTAGCGTATTCATTAATTAAACAGCCAAATTGCGCCACTAGAAGGATGCTGTGGTTTACATATTTCTCAAGAATTTTAATATCGCTTTTTTTCTGAAATGGGATTCGTAAACTTTCATTTAATTTATTTGATACCTGTACTTTTAATTTGTATACATTTACATATATAAATGAAATGGGGTGGGATAAAAATGAGATAATAAAGATGGACATACGCCATGTAGAGTGCTATGGGGTTAATCTGTCACCTACTTTCGCCGAAATGTCAACAGACGGGGTAACCGGGCATCGGGATATGTATGTATATATATGAGGTCCCGCGGAATGCGGGTAGTATAGCAATTGTGTCAAGACGCTCGACTCAAACGAAAAACCGAGTTCGGTTACGAACACATAAAAGAACTATTAACAGCTAGACTTCGGCGGAGTAGGCGGAAACAACGCCGTCATGGCACAATTATCCCAATATCACAGTGTATGGTGTATGCCATTCTTCATTAGTTGGGGTGGCTTAGTGGTCTAGAGTGCCGCGCTTCGACCTCTAGCTGACCGGTCACCTCTGGCTTGCGGCTGTGGTTTCGAGCCCTAGTGTGAGCGTTTGTAGCATGGAGATATGGGCGCCTTCTCAACCTCGGGGGTTTCCTCCGGGCATTCCGGTTTCCTCCCACTGCTAAAGACCCCCTACGCGCAAGCAAATTATTGAAATAAAATCAAAACCATATGTTAGTCTGGAAATGACCTAGTTGTGTTAAGTGGACGTTAAACCACATTTCTGTCTGTCTGTCTCTTTCTCTCTGATTACTTGAGATAAGTAAGATGCTAAACCCAGTTTCATTTCATTTTTCAGTACTTATAACTCAGTAACTTAATATCATACACACAGACTAATACAAGCTGAAGGTCACATATTTTATGCAGTGTCTGTGCTCTATCAATCGGTGAAGATAGGAGTGATGATACTGTATATCTATATATGTTCGACTTAAAGGGAGAGAGAGAGAGACAGAGAGAGAGAGAGCGAGAGCGAGAGCGAGATTTAACGTCCACTCGACACAAACTAGATCATTTCGCGGACTAACATATGATTTAATTTTATTCCAATAAATCGCTTGTGCGTAGGGGTCTTTAGCAGTGGGAGGAAATCGGAGGACCGGAAGAAAACCCACGAGGTTGGAAAGGCGACCCTACTCCTTGTCACCTACAACCGGGGATTCGAAACAACGCCAGTTGACTCAATGCCAGGCTTTATGATACATCGCACACGTTCTAAACATTCGGCCACATAGACACCGACAATCTGATATCGTTTTTGAACGCACAAAGGAATAAACTCAAAATACATTTATAATTTATTTTTAATAAATCGAGACTTTTATACGTCCATATGGTTTTGTGCAAATAATTTGTTCACAGATGGTAAAAAGTAACTTGTTTAACAGATGACAAAAAAATTTTTTTTTGAGCTCAGGAAAATCCTGGTTTTAAAGGACAGAGGGATATAGATCGTGTTTCATTATTTCAATTATTATTGGTGTATTTAAAAAAAAGATATGTTATTGCTGATAAGTAATGAAACCTTTTTTTGTTTTATAAGAAAGATTGTGGCTATAAATGTCACGGATAGTTTTTTGTTCATGTTTTATTTTGTATGAAGTTGTGTCGAATCAATGAACCACTGAATGAAAAACTGTTAAGTCTGGGCCCATGGAAACGTTAGCAGCCGAAAAAATGGCACCTCTGAACGACTAGATGCCACGGTTTAGGGTAACTGATTTTCCAATATTTCAGTTTAGTGAAATGAGACGAGACGGACAGCTGTCTATTCGTTCGGTTGGGACGAAAAATCGAGGTCCCGTGTACACATTGGAGTGCACGTAAAAGATCCCTTGGCTGTTGAAATTCGATATAAGAGTAGGCCGTAGCGCCGCTGTCCTTGCAAAATGTCCCTCATAGCACACAGTGTGGCGTATGCCCGTCTTCCATTCGCCCAGGCCAGGTGCATAATAGTAGAACGTTAAACCCCATTTCTTCATTCATTCTTATACTGGCACTGGCCAATAACGCTTTTCTTTATCAGACCCACCATCCGGCATCACTGAAAAGGGGGAAGAGTAGGAAAGACAAGAGGAAATGCACCGAGACGGAGCCTGAAGCTCCTGTTTCGTGAGTCAGAGCTATGCTCACCAACCTACCGTGATGATATATCAACGATAGTAGGCCCATTGTTACGAAATATCTCTCGTTCTGTTAACTTTTAAGGCGGGAGCAGAGAGAGGGAGAGAAAGAGAGAGAGAGAGAGAGAGAGAGAGAGAGAGAGAGAGAGAGATGGGGTTTAACGTCCACTTAATACAACTAGGTCATTTCGGGACTAACATATGTTTTTTTAAATTTTATTTCAAAAATTCGCTTTGCGCGTAGGGGTCTTTAGCAGTGGGAGGAAACCGGAGTGCCCGGAGGAAACACACGAGGTTGAGAAGGCGCCCCTATAGCCATGCCACATTCGCTCAAAGCTCGAAGCCGCAGCCGCAAGCCAGAGGTGGCCGGTCAGCTAGAGGTCGAAGCGCGGCATTAGGCCATCCCAACCCCCAAGGCGGGAGCAATGCCAGTGATTTTCTGTTCTTTAAGACGCCACCATTAAGTTGCTGTTTCAGCATTTTCATGTCTTGGAATTAAAATAACTTTCACCCGGGCACAATTTCAGACACGACACACTATGACGTATATGTCACTCTTCATTAACCCTGTTAGTCCAGACAAATAAGACGTTAAACCCCATTTCATTTCATTTTAATTCTAACAACAGTTTCGGTAATGAACCCTTGAGAGACAAATCAGTTGACATTTAGATGTCTAGGTTGGGAATTAGCTGACATTTGGACACTTATTTGAAAACCTCAATATGATATGATATACGTATATGCGGCTTATTAATAATTCACGGATGGAAAAGTAACGAATGGCGTAGCTAGCCTTATTGAATGAAAAACATCAGAGACTCTAATAAGATTTAATGAGGCGATGAACCTGTTACTGAATTATCTAATTAACAAAAATCAATGAGTCCACATAACGAGATAGAAAGAAGGAATATGGATTAATGGATTCCGTTTTTTTTAAAGCAGTAAAATTTGTCTATGAACATATAAAATGTACATAATTATTATGATAACGCCCTCTCTTGGAGCTTCGCTTAAAGTGACTATCTACGATATCAGTTTTATCACGCTGGGTGGCAGTGGACGTAAAACATCAGCAACGAACAAAAGCTTAAATAGTAAATGAAGGAGGACTGCACTACACGCAAAACAAACAAACGAAAAATATACAAGATAAACCTGCGGACAAGACAGAAAATAGACATTGCAAACATTAAACAATTATCAAGTCAAGTGAATATAGTAATGTACAGCTGTTTACGACAAAAGTCGATTTGCAGAATCGGCTTCAGTATGGTCCCCCATGTTGTGTTTGAATTATCGAATGATCTGACGAATGCACTTGGGTTCAATATAAAGCATACAAAACATACATGGGTTTTGTACGTAATAAAACTGCTAAGTTCCAAGTGAATTGGGGTCTTGCTAATGTATTTCAATTCGCATCACCCCTACAACATTCAATACTAATCTGGTGTTTTGGGAGAAGGTGAAAAAGGACACGAGAAAAGGGTCAGTTGGTTTTACACAAGCCCTAGCTGGTCCATAATTGATACATAATTCTACCCTTTTAATCCCAACAATGACCTATGTAAAATAACATGTTGATCATGACTTGTACTCTAGCAATATTATTATATATATTATTAATGATGTACACCGTTAATTGGTCTCTTATTATGAACAAGATAATCTAATTAGGAAGAGCCGCATCATTTCATCAAATAGTTCCATCTATCTATCGATGGTGTCGTTAGGATAAGTCAATTAATGAGTCTAACCTTTTGTTCGGTTTATATCGACGCGTTAACGACAGACTGAGTTATTAGCCATGGTCCTTATTTACCACATAAACATCTTATTCTTTCTATCACTCCATCTAGCAGATGTTCCCGGTTAGCAGGAAGACATCCCTGATTTATGCGATTGTCATGTGTAAATGAATTACATAACAAACAATTTTGCAATTTCTTAAAGGGACAATACCACTCTTGGTGGCTTGACAGGCCCAGAAATAAAATTAGCCTTATTCTAACTACTAGATGTTTAAGTATCCTACCTGTTGTGTAAGTTATCCATCACATCCTAATTTACTTGTCCAGAGGGTTCGAAAACATGTTTAAATCCATGTTGCATTTGAAAGTGTTTACGTTAAGCTGTTCAAACCATGTTCTTACCATGTAATTGAATTTTTCCATTTTTTAAAATTGATGTGTTAAGATGAAATTTGAATCATCAATTAATTGGTGTAAAATAGTACAATTTGTTGACCAGAATAATGAATGGGGCATATTATTCAGTTACAACAAGAGTGGTATTGTCCCTTTAACGCGGTCGATAATGGAAATTGAAAGACTGAAACCCGAAGATCGTGACGCAAAAAATAAAAACCGTACTCAAACAACTTACGATATTTGATCTGGACATCCGGCACCTCGTCTTGGGTATCAACATTTCGATTACCGACGTGAGCCGAACCTTCAAGATTTTTCACTTCTCAAGATAAGCAAATGCCGAGCTGGTAGCAAAAGTGTACTTAGTCGTTCAACAGAGGGAAACAATCCAGGTTGCAGCCAGTCGTTCGAAAGAGGCGTGACACAATCAGTGTGCATATTCGCGAGCATGTGAAACCAATTTTTGGCAATTGGAAACCATGAAAATGTAGGCAGATACGGGGTTGTCCGGGAAAATTTTTTTTTGCATAGGTAACAATAGAAATAAAACTTAAAATATGTTCGTCTCGAAATGACAGAACTATTGTATTAATAATAAAAATAATAAATAATAAAAATAATAAATAATAATAATAAGTCCATTTATATCGTTGTAATTTCACATATAGTGTGTGTTATAATTTATTGCTCTATCCAGTTACATGTACTAAAAATGCCTTTAATGAATAATTATATCCATGCAATTAACTATTTCTTTTCTTTTCTAAACAATATTTTATTGAATGTTAGGAAACAGGCAAAGCCGATATAATCCTTCTCCCTATTAAGCTGGTCGGATAGCCGTGGCGATAGACATTAAATCCCATACCATTACAAATAAGTTCGCCAAGATAAGGGATTTATATTCACCCCTTTGTATAACAACAAATAGTTTAAAAAACAAAGCGAGAAATTGACCAATTCCTTACATGTCCACTTTTTAATTCAAAAAGCAATTATTATGCAAACGTTGGCGTATTAATAGCTTTCCGATTTTAGACATTAATTGATACAATAAAATATAAAAAAATGCGCCATTTAAAAGACAGAAGATTTTATTTGCCAGATTGCGTGATAGATATAAGCCACGAAGAACACGATATCTTCAAACAAATGCTTGTCGTATTTCAGGGTAAAGTAAAGGAAACATATTAGGGTTCCCACCTTTCTGGGCCAGAAACGTGTTGTCAAGCACTAACCATCGTGTTGTTTTTCTTGGTTGCGTCACAATTCCAAGATGGCGGCATGGTGTCATGTTCAGTTCCTAGCCTATATTATAATATTATATAGACTAGGAACTAAACAAAATACCACGGACCCATCCATCTTCGCCGACACTGCAGCAACATCATCAAAATAATATTAATAGACGATGATGCTTCCATCTGGGCTGATACCACAGATGGGTATTTCCGAGGACAACATGGCAAAGAAGACGAGACGTGATTGAGAAACCAAGTCCATCGTATAGATGGGTAGTAAATAGAGTGCGCTAACGAAAAATCTGCCCAAATCCAAACAACAAATCCCGGCTACAGCTGTTTGTTTTAGTCAGTAGAATTTCAGAAATAGTATTCTGGAAATGACTACCAGTGCCTTAACTTAGGGTTCTTTTACATATACAGAAACATGTGCAATATACATATCATGTATTTATGTTATAGCTCCCTAGTTGGGAAAGTTTATAACAAGAAACAATACCTAATACATACTTGTAGCTAATAAGAACCAAGAAACCCCATCTACACTTAAAGGCAAATCTAGGCAATAATATGTGGATTCTTTAATAGGCAAGCCACTGTTACTCTTGGGGAATAATGCATATTTTAATGTCCAGGACGATCTTGGAAGTAATAATGCAGATAGATGCTGCCCCGGGAATGAACCAGACAATACTGCCCCTGTCTACATCCATGTTCGTTTTGAATTGGAAAATATGGCGTATCTCGCTATTACTAATCGCCGTGAAGTCAAGTACCATAAATGTTGCCGATGCCATCATTTTCATTAAGATGACTAGCTCTAGCAATATCATATTCCTTACACAAGGGCTATTTGTACAAAATAACGCAAATAATCATCTCATTCGCGAACGTCTTGATGATGATAATGCTAAATCTAATCTATAATTGTCGATATTGTAGTAGTCTGGTGTCCATCCTCTGTGATGATTACAAGAACAAAGGTAACTAATGATAATTGTAGTCTACATTGATCATGTGATAATCGCGTCATTTTACAAGGGTAGCAAATTAGGCCTGGGGCCTTTTTCCAATTTGGCCCTTGGCACAGATCGTGCCAATGATTTCGATCATTACTGCAGGAAGAAACCGAAGAACTCGGGGGAAACCTGCCTGATCGGACGGGAGACCGAATATCCCTCTCACTTACAACGATAAAGTTCATGCCCTGAGCTAGAATTGAACCCTCGTTGCATTGGTGAGAAGCCGCCTCTCTATCGCCACGGCTATCAGACCAGCTTATGACCCTACAGTGAATTTGCTGCACAACACAATCTTTCACCTAAACATCAAACAGTTGCATGACGTTTGACAAGCGGATTCATTGACAACATGGTACTGTCCAGCAGTTCAATGGTCTTAATATCGTCAAGGAGATTATATAAAGCTGTTCAGTTGGTGTTTATACATTGTATTAAGGGTTGTTTGTCCATCAGTTTCCCCACATTGATTGGTTATGATGTGGTCAACCTAACAAAACCATAGTCTAGTTTACTTGAGCCCGCAATCCCTATTGTTTCTAGGATATTCCTAGTGTTTAGAAATAAAATAAAACCAAGTACGAACAATCAAAACCATTAGACAAAATTCGAAGTCCATTAGGCAAAATGGTGTGATCAGGCAAAATAGTGTAATCAGCATATACACGACACACAGCGGTAACAGGTGTCCGGAAGAGTCAGCTTACCCTGCCTAGCGCGCCACACCCGCCATCGCTGCATCTAAACTAAAGTATGACTGTATTAATTCTACTCCAGTTTCAAACAAGCAACAGTTTTTACTTCGTGGGGCTAGCACCATGCGGGTCCATGGCTTCATCCAAACAAAAGTATGACTGCATTAACTTTATTCCAGTTTCAAACAAGCAACAGTTTTTACTTCGTGGGGCTAGCGCCATGCGGGGTTAGGCCTTGTTCGCATGCCCTTATTCTGATTCACCGGAATAAAAGTGACGAAACTCGCTGGAAACCATTAGGTTGTTCTAGTGAAAATAGGATTTCAGTAAATAAATATCACATGAGATGGACAAGGGAATCTTTATAGCAAGAGATGGAAATGTAACGACCAGAAAACATAAGATAAACTAGAACTTCAAAAACAGGAAATTGATACACTTCATCACTAGCTCCTATTCAGTTTCTTAATAGACAGTATCAAAGACCTTAAGTAATAATTTAATATATTCTATTAAACTGTTCAATGTACATCGTTCCAGACAAGCCCTTTGGATTCATTTATTTTGTCTGAGCAGAAACTAACCCTGGTTTCAATTATGTAGTAGCGGACGTGCTATTATGAAGTTCTAACTGATAGACACAGAATTTCATTATGCCTTAAGATTATAAAATTGATTTGGCTAATAATATAGTGTACTATAAGAGATTCTATTATAGATTATATTTAAGTCTAGTTAGGAGTACACATGAAGATCCATGTTTGCTATAATTCTGTCTCAAGATATGTCTTGAAAGGAATACTTTAGTATCATGTGGGATCAACAATTGTTTTCTTTATGGCCTTATCCAGTCCCCGAGTTTCCGTTAAGAGTAAATAATGAACTTTGTTAAGAGGCGACTCTATTGTTAGATCTTTAGGTAACACTATACACATACTTTTATTGAATGGGGAAATTAATATCTGCGAAGCTTCACAGACAGTTGATAAAGAGAGAAATGGGGTTTAATGTCCACTCGACACAAACTAGGTTATTTCGGGACTAATATATGGTATAATTTTATTTCAATAATTCGCTTGCGCGTAGGTGTCTTTAGCAGTTGGGGGGACCGGAGGTCCCGGAGAAAACCCACGATGTTGGACGGGCTACCCTACTCCTTGTCACGTACAACCAATGATTCGAAACCACGTCAGTTGACCCAATGACAGGCTTTATGATACAGTGCGCGCACGCTAACCATCAGCCATCCAGACAGTGGATTCTTCTGTGTAATGTTTGTCAATCAACAAATAGCAACAGTGACACTAGTCAGGGTGTACTTACCATACTTATCTCAAATGATAAAACTCTTTATTCATAAAACCACCAGATTAAAAATCATCAGTCATTTAAATTTCATTTAACATTAATTAATAGTATTTTCATTATAACATTTATCCATTTCATTACACACTATAAACTATTTACATTTGTTTAATTATTAGTATATTCACTATAATATACACCTTTCATTTGACAACAAACTATGAACTATTTACATTTAAAATGAATTAATTATATCTTCATTATAACATTAACACATTTCGTTAGACGTCACACTATATACTATTTACATTTCAAACATAGTATTTTCACTAGAATATTTATACATTTTACTACACACCAAACAACAAACAATATATGTACCTTTTTAAAGGTTAAAATCAACATTATATTCACTATAATATGTATATATTGTTACACATCAAACAATAAGCTCTGTATTTATATTTAAAATTAACAGTATCGTTAACATGACATTTATTACACCTCTGACAATACACTATTTAATAACAAAGGACAATATACTTTCAATTAATAAATATATATGAAATAGCCTGCATTATTTCATTTTTTGTATGTGTGGATGGTAATTGGAAATAATATCTCTTCACATACTGAAGTCCACAAATAATGAAATCCATCTCTTATATTTAGACATCTGAATCCACTTGTGTATTGATTACAATTGATCATTACTTTGTTTATTAAATGCATTTCGGCCATCAGTCGCTGAAATGACATTGGACATTTTAAAGCCCATAGGACACCCAATGTTTTCCGATCATTCGATGCATAATCGTATAATAAATTATTTAGTCACTAATTACTAGTATCATAAACAGCTGTACATTGAAAAGTTAATTACTCCTACCAGGATTTCTTAAAGGGGACATTCGCGAGCTATAAAAGTTTGCCAAAGACTTTTATCAAGAATATCAATTTGTGCATAAGATTATCAATGTTAATAGGGAGAGATGTGTATGAAATAGTTGCTTGAGGCTAGAATAGACAATTATTGACCAAGTACTAGTAAAGTACTATAGAAAATTTAGATTGCTAGAAGAACTACACCCGGTTAATCATCATATTCTAAGATCTTGGTGACTCATGATTGATATCGAGTACCGATTTAGAACGTTACCATTCGATAAGAGAAAAATATAATGGTTAGCATTTCGATCATTTTAAGACTAACATGTTTTTTTTAATAAAATAGCATCGCGACGCAATGCCCGGGCGTATTTTATACTAATATGTCAACGACAAGACCCCTGGCTAGCCTACTAAAACGCATAAAGATACGGTAAAATATGAAGGCTCTACTAAACCTATTATTCTAAAGATAAGTAATAAGACAGCTTAAAGATTTCCCAGTATTTCGTTTGTTTTGAAATCAACATTATTTACATGTATCCTTTGTTATATATTTAAAGTGAATTTTTAATTTCCCCGGACATATCAGTAAACTAGCACAACTATTAAATAAACCGGTAAAAGAAAGTGAGTTCCCAATAGAGTAAAGTGGTCGACCAGGGGTAGATTTGGGAAAGTTGCAAGTCTTGTTCAATAAGTGATTGGTCAGGGATAGATTTGGGAAAGCATTAATTCTTGCTAAAGGAAATCCATGACCACAAGTCATACATGGCTTTTAACTGAATCGAAACTTATAAGAGTGATTTATTGAAGAAATATTTTAAAACTTTTGAGCTGCTTATCCCCTTTAAATCCTGATATGAAAACTCCTGGGGCTCATTAAAACAAACATAATATTGCTATATATTTTAATTATAATAGTCTTAAATCGTGGTTATTCTTATGAGACCCGTTTTAGATTTTGTAGACTACTTAGTGTAATATACAAAAATATAATACTTAAAGCCATTTTTTTTGCTATACATGTACATGTTTCATTGAAAGACACGTTGGCATTTACTGAGACCTAGTGATTTCAATTTACAGCCGTCATGAAAGTTTGTTATCGTGATTTTTGAGTAATATAGCTTGTAATCGTTGTGAGTTGTTTAATTTTGATAATAGCTATGGCTAATTCACAAATTAATAATGATTTCAAATGTGTCCGGAGCATTGCAAACTCCTAAAGTCTCTTTCGGGAGTTGGCATATTAAAGATAACATAGTGAGTCGGGGTGATGTTGAGAATACCACTTAGCTGATAAGTTCCCCCAGTAATATTTTGAAAAAGTAGTTGTGTTATATCCCTAAAATGGGAAGAATGTAACTTTGAATTTCATTTCATCATAAATTCACTAGAATACAGTGACCTCATTACATAGCGAATTTCGTGACGATGACAACTGTATGGGGAATCTATATCCGGTTTTAGTCGTCTCAATAAAAGCCCTTTCTCGGCCTGTAATCCCTTTTTCCTAATGAAATTATGTCTTGACGTCACCGTATTTCGGTTGATCTTCCATTTTGTATAATGCCTTAGATAATATTTCTATCTTCATATCAATAGCATAGGTTAAATGGATTGGCTATTTACTCCATGACACCACAACACGTACCGTATGGTTCATGTTGAATAGTGCCATTAGTTATAATATTATGTGGGTATATAAATTAATCTACCGTGGACATGTACATACGATTATATAGTGTTGATTACATCGCATCAAATGGTAAGCGAGGGAATTCCTACCAATAAATTATAAAGGCGAAATGTCAAGCTTTCTTCCGGTTTCATGTAAATCGTTTCTACCAAATAATTCTCTTTGATTCCACAACATGGTTAATAATCCATGGACGTGCTTAGTTCGGTTTTATTGGTGTCAGTTACTAGATTTGATATATTGGATTCATTAAAATTTTGAAGTCACCTGATTATTGAAAATACAATTTCATCTCGGGCTATTCATAAATATAATGGAAAAAAATAAAAATATGTCATGCGTGGAAACTGCCTTTAAAAGAGATTTTTACGGAAATCCTTATAAACATAACTTCCGGGTCTGTTTTCAAAGGATATTTTTACATGATATTATTCAGGGTTAATAAAGCATAAATTATTGATGGTCTGACAAGTAATGAATGGCTATATAGGATTAAGCTGATATCAAAGTAAAACCTCGTGGTTTATGATCTGTTAAATAATTTAACCATAGATCAATATATTGTTGCTAGAACAGAAATGAGAGAGAGAGAGCGCGAAATGGGGTTTAACGTCCACTCAACACAACTAGGTCATTTCAGGACTAACACATGGTTTGATTTTTATTTCAATAATTCGCTTGCTGGTAGGGGTCTTTAGCAGTTGGAGAAAACCGGAGTGCAAGGAGGAAATCCACGAGGTTGAGAAGACGCCCCTATCTCCAAGCCACATACGCTCACACCAGGGCTCGAAACCACAGCCGCAAGCCGCTGATACGTTGCAGGATGAAGGTTAATAAAGGGCGGGCCTAGCTGCAAATAATCTAGAGTCTATTTACTAAATCGTCTCGGGGTGTTGGGGCGACAAGGTTTCCCTGCCAGACTCCCCTCGCATCAGTGTTGTGAAACAAGGGTTTCACATGAAAATACGCCTAGTCCTTCGGGTGTACCGTATATACCATTTTATGTCTGTACTAATTTTGAAATTTTGCACTCTACACAATGTATATAAATGTCTTCAAAACACCAGTACATAAAAGTTAGATGCTACAGTCCATTTCGTTTTATTACATGTCTTCCCGGATATTCAAGTCATAGACAGACAGCTTTAGGAATCGGTTATTTCTTGCCATGGATTTAATGTTGTCTTAATCCAGTGCAATTTACGACGAGTAAGCATATATAACGTCAATTAAAAAGTCTTTAAAAATTTTATTTAGAGAATGTGTTTTTATCGTATCAGTTTATATTCCCTATTGAACGTCTGAACAGCATTTTATCAAAGCATAGTGTGGATTTCTTTACGCGTAATGTAGATTTTTAAGATATTAACAGTTGACATTTGCTTCGGAGAACTACGGTTAATATTAAACTGCTAATGGTGTACATGCCCCGAGGACGAGATTTTCATATTTCTTTCAGCCAAGCATCGCTTATAGTCGTTATTTATATAATCAGGTTGGAATATCAGGACATCGTATGAACATAATCAATGGGTTTTTTCCATGACCCGGATTTCACGTTAATGGTCACCTTTGGCTTGAGAGGAAGCGATGTGTCTACGGTTCGTAATTTACGACAATCGTCATTCGCCGATTGATATATGTTGGACTGGTATGCGGATGTTTATCGATAAATATGAATGGCTTTCTTGATTAAGTTTAAAGCTACGTTCCAGTTAGAAATGTTTCATGCGACAATTGGAAAAGTTAGATTATTTTTTTATATTCGGTATTTACCGCAGGTCTTGGTTAATCATGAGTTCAAAATTAGCGACCCATACCCATGCAAACCCGAAGAGAGGCTATCGAGTGCAATAAATATACGTTACATATCAAAGAGTATTTGTTACCTCCATCTCGACTACATCTCCCCCTTACTCCCAAAGCGGCGTAAAGCTAGCTTGTTGTTCGTTGTTCGGTATTCGTGAATAACGAACAACGAGCCAGTTTGTTTTTCGGTAGTCGCCAATAACAAACAACGAACTGGTTTGTTGTTCGGTATTCACCAGATTTGGAAATGGTAATATAATAAAGGGATACGCCTCGGGTGGGTTTTTGGACGCCAATACCGAACAAACAACAAGCTAACTTTACGCTTTCTACTCCCAACCCCCATTGCGATCTGTTTTTAATTCAGTATTTTAGATTGTATACCGTTTTAAAAGACATTGGAACGTGCTGTATAAATTCATTTTTACGGTATTAAATATTTTTAATGTTTATTAATGAATGCTCTTGGTACATACAAAAAGTTAACATGAAATGAAATGGAGTTTCGCTCCGACCGAGATAATGAAGGCGGGGGTTAATAGGCAACTATCGTTAGAATTTAGATGCAAAACTAGCAAGTGTTCTTAAAGAGTAAGCAGCATATACGTTCTCGTACATAACATGCATCAATGCCTAAAACTAAACATGGTGATAGTTTGCTCCAGGAAATCCCCCTAGCATGTATTGCCCAATAAATACTTAAATTATAAACATCGCAAGAACATAAACGATTCTCAAGATTAGACTGCTTCGGCCATTAAATGAATTAGTTTAAAAATGGACAAGCTTGGTTAAGTCTCGAATACCAGGTACCGTTGTTACAATAATAAACAATCAATGCCAAAAACTACAAACAGTGATAACTTCCCTCAGAATAAAGCAATTCGAATGAAATTTTGAATATAGTCATTTTGCATTATATATTGTTTTAATTATTATAGCACGAACGGTAAGCTCTATATCTAAATCTTACATAATGTATATTTAGTAATCAACAACTTATCATTGTAGTTCTGTTTTGAGTGTGGGGGTGGGGGGCGCGAATGGTTAGCGCGTGTGTACCATAAAGCATGTCATTAAGTCAACTGGCGTGGTTTAGAAAATCCCCGGTGGTACGTGGCAAGGAGAAGGGTCGCCTGTCCAACCTCTTGTGTTTTCTCCGGGTCCTCCCATAAAGACCCATACGCACAAGCAAATTATTGAAATAAAAAATTTAACCATATTTTATTCCCGAAATGGCCTACTTCGTGTCGAGTGGACGTTAAACTCCCATCTATCTCTCTCTCTCTCTCGGAATGATTAATATATGGATTGAGTCGTATTTACATTAAATGATCATCATAAGATGGTGCAAGATGGAACACACAAATAAACATAGATTGCGCACGATACTTTTATCACAAATTGGGAAATTGACCCCATCTCTCTCTCTCTCCCTGTCTCTCTCCCCCTCTCTCTCTCTATCATTTTTTTATGCTTGGAAGATTGGATATATTTTGGAAGTATATTTACTGCCCTCTGCTTGCACATATAATTCCCCTTATTGGTTTCTTTAATTAGCACAGCAACATCTCAGATGACATTGATAATCTTTTTTTGATATGGCTATACCTAACATGATAAAATGTTTTCTAATATTTGTTTCATAAACCTTCAGTAAAGATTTGTAGATTATAAGGTTTACAGTTTAATACCTCATCTAAACTGGTCTTATCAACTCAATACATATCAATGTTACAAATCTGTAGCCGACCGACGAGGACTCAGAGCAGTGATTAAATTGAGATGTCAGACTTCTACATTAGATAAGAATTTCCAAAATCGGCGTATTTCTTAGACTTCTTAAGTCATGTTGGCAAATTAGAAAATTTATCAACTGCTCTAATCGATCAACTTGCTACCAATCTAAAAGATGAATGTTACTGATCAAGTCGACGTCCCTGGGGAGAAATTTATGGATTCTAAATCTAGAAATATATTAAAATTAACTTTAGAAAACAACTGCTTTCATTTTATACAGAAACGTCGAGTCTTGAAGTCTGGAAGTCTAGAATTTATTTTTATCGATATCGTTTAATAACCGTCAAACTGAGCCCCGAATAGTTGAATAATTACAGCTCGTCAAAAAAAGGCAAAGAAACGGCCACGGGCACTTCATGAAGTACAATCTGATCTGTTTACATAATGTCAGTGATAAGGGCAGTAACTTCGTGTAAATCAACGCGAGATTTTAATTTTCTTTATAAAACATATTGAGCAATCCCGCAAGGTTTTGCAAAAGAATATCCATATCTGACTAAATTTCGTCGGTGTTACGTCGTGTGACAATTTGAATATTCCCAACAGTGTCCGAATTACAATTAGAAAAAATCATAATGATTTCAATATTGAAAAGGAAAGAAGTGCAATGGGGTTAACGTCCTACTGTTTTGCCCGGACAGCGGCACTACGGCCTACTCTTATTTCGAATTCCAACTGACAGGGCTTCTTTAACGTGTAGTCAATATATACACGGGACTTTTCGGACAATTCGAACGACTACACTTTGTCACTTTCCAGGACTTGTTGGTTTGAAGCAATAACTGATTCTCCATTAACCATGCAATCATAAAGCCTACCATTAAGTCAACTGACGTAGTTTCGAATCGCCGGTTGTACGTGACAAGGAGTAGGGTCGCCTGTCAAGCCTCGTGGGTTTTCTCCAGGTCCTGTGGTTTCCTCCCACTGCTAAAGACCCCTACGCGCAAGCGAATTATTGAAATAAAATTAAACCATATGTTAGTCCCGAAATGACCTTATTTGTGTCGAGTGGACGTTAAACCCCATCTCTCTCTCTCTCGCTCACTCTCTCCATTAACCCTACAATCGGAGAAAAATACCGCAGTTTCACTTTCAGATAATCTTCTAGATCAGACATTTGATAAATATTGGGTTAATGGTTTGTCAATTCTTTTTCCTTTCATTTTATACAACACGCGTATCGTTATTTATTTTTCTATTATAAATTCATTGAGAGGATTTTCTTAAAAGGATAGTCGCTACTTATCTGGACTCTAATCAATCGTCATTAGGAGTTATCAATCGAAATCACACGAAAGAAACCCCAGCTGAAAGCTATAGTGTATGATGTGGGCCTATTCTTGCGACCCCGTCATACGCCATCTTGAAGAGCGTAGAGGAACGAATTACATAGTCAAGTAGTTTGTTTTGGAATTATAAATTAGCATTCTGTATGCAGCCTTATTCAGATTTATATAAAACAAAGGGCAATGACCCTTTCAATCCCCATAATCTAATAATTATGATGCCAAAATCCAAAACACATCTACACGTTTCTTTTAAAGAGACACCGTGCACTATTATGAATGAATGAAATGGGGTTTAACGTCCTACGCTTTTATGGTAAAGAGCTAGCTGTTCTGGTATAATAATTCAAAAAACAGATAATGCAAAATGAATTTTTCAGTCAAATTACTTTAATCTGGGCGAAGTTATCAGTGTTTGAAGTTTAAAGAAGATGGAGCATGGATTATGTATTATCGTAAAACGGTATTCTAGACATCCTCGATTCACAATTTGTGAATTAAGGGATTAAATGGCGATCGTGTATTAATCAGTTTAATTCTCAGTCATAAAATGAACAAGAGAGTGAAATAATGTATACGATTTAAACAAGAGAGTGAAATAATATTTACGATTTAAACAAGAGAGTGAAATAATATTTACGATTTAAACAAGAGAGTGAAATAATATATACGATTTAAACAAAATACTGAAATAATATATACGCTTTAAACAAGATAGTGAAATAATATATGCGATTTAAACAAAATAGTGAAATAATATATACAATGCAGACAAGTAAATAATTTCCTTGAATGACATTTAGAAGTAGAGGTATAATATTCATAATAACACAACTTTATAGATATACTACTAGTGACAGAAATATCTTCTACATCCCTTACTGGGGTTACAAATAAAAGTTCAATGTTCCATTGCTTTAAGTTCTCTCGCATTTTTTTTAGGAAGGACATGGACTATCCTGAAGAAAATCTATTTCATTGTACAAGCGGTTTATAAATACATCGGAGGTCAGGGATTTGGGTTCAGACTTCTTTAAAGGCTCAATAACACTCTTGCTGTAACTAAATAATATGTCCTAATCGTTATACTGGTCAACAAATTGTACTATTTTACAATATTCCAATTAATTGATGATACAAATTTCACCTTAACACACCTAATTTAAAAAAATTCAACTAAATATGATTTGAAAAGCCTTACGTAAGTAAACCTTTTTCAAATGTAAAATAGGATGTAATGAATAATTTACACCACAGGTACGACACTTTAAACATCTAGTCGTTAATAAGGCTATTATTTATTTTCTAGAGCTGTCAAGCCAGCAAGACTGTTATCGTCCCTTTAAAACCCAATCATTACAAATACGTATCTTAAAACTTAGTTTCAGGGAATCATTTTATTCTTTATTGTTTGTTTCAATAAAGCAGTCTGTTTATTTGGGAGCGTACAATAACCGCAGGACATGGAGGCGGGGAAATATCATTCATTTAACCGACAACAATGAATTCTCCACGATCGAATATTAAATGCTTAAGGGGGCTTTGATCAAATAATCATTGCTCCATGAATGGGTTTGGTAATTTTCTACGGCTTAATATCGGAATGGATCTCTGGACTCTAGGACATCGGTCGATAACTAGTCATTGAGAGGAGAGATATGGTCAATATTGTTTATTTATTTTTTAAGCATATGCTTATAGAAACATGATTTCAAGGCGTTATTGGTTATAGTGGAATATTGATATTTTCTTATGATAAGAGGGTATTGTTATGGATCTGTATATCGATCTCTCATTTTCGTATCTTTAAAGACATATTTTCTATTGCTTATGTGAGTATATCACATCCGTTATGAAGGCCACGGTGACTCGGTGAGTAACGTGCGTGCGAACTCACCAGAAGGTGCCGGATTAAACAAGATGTGGGCCGTGAATGTTTATCGTCATTTCACGATGGTATAGTACCGAATAGCGCTCAATGTACAACGTTTAGTGGTTTTGATGGGACAAAAATGATGCTAACCGTGTACACGTTGTCCTGTCGTTCACGTTAAACATATTTCTGATAATCGTTGAAGACCTGACGGAACATTGCCTTCATAGCCCAAAAACATGGCGTATGTCCATCTTTCTTAGCTTGGTTGATGCAACAAAAAGAACGTTTAAAATGGATGAATTTCGAGTCATTACATTGATATTGGACGTTTTAAGAATAGCTCCCGGCTAAACCCGGTTTCGATCATTCTGTCGGTGAAGTGTGTTTATTCTGCAATTACAACGTCTTGCCTTATTAATTATCAGAATATTAATTGCAGAGCAGATATATCAAGGAGTCCTTGAATATCGTTCATTCTGCGTCGATAATAAAATAACGTGAACATTCACGAAGCACTTTTCCTTTGAAGCTGAGGTCACTCTTGGCCATAAAAGATGTCTTCTACGAAATCACTTCATTACTGTTCTTACAAAAAATATGTCCTTAAGTTCAATGAAAACCAAAAAAAATCGTTAACTTAATTTACTTAGTACATCAATTCTAAAGGTTATCGGTGGTCCATCTTCCTTTGACATGTAATGTTGCCGATTTTAATGTCTAAGATCGTTACAATCTTTCAGTAGCGTAGTTTATCAGAAAGTCTTTATTCAAATCGTTCTGAGTAAATAACATTCCATCTGCTGGGTTCCTTTGAGATGAAAGCACAATTATCCTAATCTTCCTTTCACACTGAAAACATTTAAACTTTTGTGAAGCATGTCTGAAAAGCGTGACTCAGTTTCCTGTCTTTCTAGGCATCCGTATTCCAGGCTACCGTATTCCGTAGTCGAGAAAATTCATCGGGATTTCCCGACGTGGTTTCCCCTGACAAGGACAGTTGACTAGTCGTTCGGATGGCACGAAAGACTGAGGTCCCGTGTACACTTAAAAGATCCCTTGGCAGTTTGAATTCGATATAATAGTTGGCCATAGTGCCACTGCCCTGGCAAAATTTACTTCAAAGCACACTGTATGGCGTATGCTCGTTTTCAGTATCCCAGTTGGGGCAGAAACGTAGGCCGTTAAACCGCATTTATTTCATGTCAAGGAAAAGTCAAGTATTAGTACATTTTCAGACAAATAGTATTTCAGTGAAAGTCATATATAAATGTGAGAAACAAACTTCAATAGTTTAGTTTGAAGTTGACTCGAGCCCATGGTTGTTTTACTTACTATATGTGTCTTAATGTAGAAATCCGAGACATATTTCAGTGAATAAAGCGGCTCAATCAAGTGTGGAGGGCTTTTAGAACTTTGTATTCTAGTCTCAAGTACATTAAATGTCCAAAGCTCTGTAAATTCCTAATCGGAAAGAGCAGAGCTTCTTAACTACACTTGTCTTGTGCTTGGTATACCTTAATTTTATAAGCAAGTAATGGTTAGATCATTGCTGTCTGTGGTTCAATATGTGGAGCAAGCACTCTAAAGATTTTTGTAACCCCTATAAAATATTTTGGCGATCAGTTGCCTATAGTTATTAATTTGGACTGAAATTTTCCGACTAGGTAAAAGGGCTATGTTTTATTCGAAGATCCAGTGAATTTGGAATTAACCAAACTAAAGATAAATGCATATCGATATCCATGTTTACCTATCAAGGTAATCAGTGACGAAATCGGTATGTTGATTTTAAAATTCGCTCCAAACAGAATAAAATGAAATGAGGTGTAACGTCCGCGCTGCCATTTCCCTGTTAAATTTTGGGTGCTTTAAATGCAGAAGCATATGGAATGTGTTGACGAAGAATATTGGAAGTGTTGTTTGCTTTTGTCTGAGACTTTAACCCTCTAGTGCCTGAATTATTCCCCTAAATCAAACATGTGGGCCCTAATTTGGGCATGCTGCATATTTTGAACATCAGGCTCAAACAGTCACAAAATAATACAAAGGTGCCAAATCATATTCGTTTTTTATTCTGTAATTGTAACTTATTTAAAATGGAAATTTTGGCACCGACCAGCCCAAAGTTAGTGTTACGAATCTGCAACAGTAGGCCCTAGAGGGTTAAACACATATGTACATATATTTTGTCACCTGCAAACATCCAAGAAAGGCGGAAATTCATGTCTGAGAAAAACGTACTTTAATCTCTGTTCGTCGGAAGTTGAGTCGACTGGCACCAAAACTGACCTCCTGCCTCTTTCCGTGAACATTGGCGAGAAACATCAATTCTTCGAATGAATAAGATTTGATTGGTGCCATCGTTAATGTTTGGTTTAGGGCAATAAATAAGGCAATAAAAGCAAAGAGTCGAGTCAAAGTAATCATTGGATTTGATAAAACGTTTTTCCGGCCGATAGACGGCCATGTCTTTCTGTGGGCCTGTAATAGGGTTAGTATATTTGATTGTCAATATACGGGTGTGATCGAGAACGATATGTCTTCGTTAGATAATACTTGGATCATTAAATGTATCGAAAAAAATCGATAATCGTTATGTTTTATTGATCATTAAAACTTCGTATAAAATTGCTAGTCTGATATTAGACTTTGTAATTTCTTGTTTCTTTATGGCCATTTTTATTAAGTGCCATTTTTTGGTACGAGGTTAGGGAATTTTATGACATTGCCGTCAAACGTTCAGATACATTAAATCTGCAATTTTCATCTCGATTTTTTGAAAATTATTCCATATTGGATATTATGTTGATTTGGTTCCTGGAATGCCAAATATACATGAATATTACACAGTAAGCCAACAATAAAACTTAACCCGGCTTCGGACAATAAACACATTTCCGTCTTTTATTTGGCCCATCTCTAATGTAACTAATCCAGTACTTAATTTTCCTAATTCTAAAACACGCAATGGGTTTAGTTCATCTAAATTGTCATGCTTTAACTATGTAATTATCACACCATGAACAGGACTGCGTTTGCTTCTTAATCGCAAATCAACGCAGATTCTGTAAGAATTGAACTTCAAAGTCCATGTGCGCCATTTCAAGTAATATGAATTTCTAAAAGGAATATCTGTCCCACAATGGTTTATCAACGCAGTTTCTGTAAGAATTGAACTGGAAAGTCCATGTGCGCCATTTCAAGTAATATGAATCACTTGTAAACCATTGTGAAAGATGAATCTCTAACAGGAATATCTGTCCAATAATGATTTAATTCCGTTTAGTTTTTACAAAGATGCATGAAATTTTGTTCTCCACGAAAATTTTATGATAGGCCTGTTTTAAATCCGACTGAATCCAAGCCGGGACTTTATCCAGTGTTTTGTTTTAGTTTTCTTAAATACTAAATAATCAATCTGGGTACATATTTAGCGTGTATTAAGACGTGGGAAACTTATCGACAAATGCGAATGTCGCACCATTACTTTGATACCAAACTCCAATCAAGTTAAATCGAAAACTACTATTATTTTGTGTTACTGATTCTCTCTTTATAAATAAGCTTACTCTTCCGGACACCTGTTACCACTGTTTGTCGTGTATTTTGTAAACAGTGAACAGTTCATATTATGCTTATTACACTATTTTGCCTTATTACACTATTTCGCCTATACCGTTTTTTAGGACTTCGTATTTTGTCTAATGGTTTGGATTGTTTGTACTTGGTTTTATTTTATTTAATCTTTGCGTGTCTTTATTTTTTTTACATGTAATCCGATAAACCGACGCTTGTTTTCGTTTACTAAAGTAAATCTTCGGCTGATCATCGGTAAACGATACATAACGTCCAATTTATACTGTAATTCGGTAAGCCGTTTTTCTATTTGATATTCAATTATTCATAGTATGTCAATAAGTGCGGAATATTGTTGTAACATGATTGGCAAGTAATCTGACATATTGGTAATATCATATCTTTTCTTGACACCTTGTTTTCTATGGAGATCGATTGCCGTCAAAAAGTCGTGAAAAGATTCGATGTGGGTCAGTTATGTACTTTATTCAAATTTGCTTCCATTGAAATAAAATAAGCTTAATGTCTTACTTTATTTGCACTACGAAGAAAGTCATGTAGTGTGCAATGAGTGACATTGTGCGAGGGTAACTATCACGGGTTGTTTTACGTGTATGTCTACTACTACACAGACGGATCTCCGTTTTCTGCCCCTTCCTAGGTCTAACCGAAAAGACAACAGTGAAGAAAGATAACATTATGTGTATTTGGATTCCATTGTCTTGATTTATAAAATATTGAATCGGTCGACTCCAAACGGTAGGCGAATAACCACTCGGCAAATCTCGACAGATTCCGGTACACTACATCTTGATTCGGATGTATGACGAATTCAACCATTTTGGGACTATTTTGTAAAAGCGGCACGTTTTCCTGTTAAAGTAAACCGGTAGTCGACTAGTCGCATCGCAAATGTATGGTCGTAGGTACATATCACTTACTGTCATACATCCGAGTCTAGATGCAGTGTTACGAAGGGTACCGGAATCTGTCGAGGTTTGCCGAATGGCGAATAACAAGTGACGAATTCGTACTACGTGCACCGGGGTACTCATTAAAATTACCGATAGCATCACCGCCAGTCTGTTTGGGCTTGCTTGTAGTTTTCTGTTTTGAAAACCTGACTAATTTCCTGTGTGTGGGACTTAGTTTCACGTGTCATTTGGCAATGAGTAACCAGTAGCACAGTAATATTAAAGTAGCTGTTATAAAGTAATTTGGAAAGAAAATATATCACATGCTTCTTGTCAACAACACCCAGACTTTTGTAATGTGAGGTCAATGCCTGCTTTACAGCATGTATATATGCATGCCATAGATCTTTGCAGAAGGGTCATTTAGCCACCCGGAAAATTATTCTACTCCTTGTTCTAGACGGAAAATAATTAAAATTTAATGTTAAAATGACCTATGTTAAACTCAAACCAAAATCGCTAATTACATTTCTCCCACTATTCCGGTCGTAGACATATATGCATAATGCAATTCAATGTTCGGCAAATTAAAATTTCAGAATAGATTATATTTCTACAGCTACAGTCGCAGTCAATTATGTCCTCTAGGATTGTGCGTACAATCTGTTATGTGTGTACACGTGATAAACAATTAACATGGCCAATAGAATTAGCTCACCTGTTGCAATGAAATGTCGAAATTGGAAAATGACAGGAAATGCAACTATGATTCAGAAGTAGCGGCGGATCAAGGTATTTGCAGGACGCGGTTTGCCAGGCACCATCATCTCTAAATTACGTAGACATACATTACATACACATTAAGCTTTTAATAGAGAGAAATCCAACATTCCGTTTAACGTCAATTATTATAATAAAGGCATAGGATCACATCGTGATTTAATTTCATCGATGCAAGGCATTCAATTTTTAAGTAGCTGAACAGGATGGGGTTAACCCCCCCCACCCCCCAAACCATCCATCTGAATCCGCCCCTGCGAAGCAGTTGAACTTTAATTATTCTTTCATCTCTCTACGAAATCAAATCCCTTCATAGAAACGTTATATGATGTATTATAATATCGCACATCTTATATCAAATAATCAAACTTTTCTAGCCCTAAGCCTGACTAAATTTAGAAGTAATTCCTATCACAGTGTATGGTGTCTGTTCAAAATAAAATTACTTTTGTTAATCTGGCGCTTACTGTCTCTGTATTAATTCGGGTATTATCCGCACAATAACATCATGACTATAGCTGAATCACAAGGCAACAAATGAATCTGACATTTCGTCGCAACCCAAGCCCTATGGTTTAGCGTCGTTGACTCACGTTGCGTGGTTTCGACTATACGCTTGTATGTGACAAGGAGTAGGGTGCATATCAAGCCTCGTTGGTGTCCCCTGGTTCCTCCAACTGCTAGCAAATTATTAAAATAAAATTGAACCATAAACTATAGTTACCTAGTTTGTGTCCAGTGAACTTTAAACCCCATTTCTCTTTCTTTCTCCCCATTACAACCAATTCGTTATTGAAGTTAACATGTTAATGTTTGTTATATTTTACTCTCTCTCCCCCTCTCTCTCTCTCTCTCTCTCTCTCTCTCTCTCTCGTCGATAATCCTACCCGTGACGTACAATCTCGGTATTAAACCCATAACTTACATAAATTAAAGGCACCAACCTTCATTAGTGGCTAACTTTAGAATTTTATATATATATATATATATTTCTAACCATAAATAGTTATCCAAACACACTATTCTTTATTCAAGGTGAACTGTTTTATTAGATAGTTCGTAGCATCAACAACTCTGAATTATTCTGTATGCGCAAGTAAGCAGAACTCCACCTTCCATCTGACTATTGCGTATCGAAGAAACTGAAACCCCGTTCATTCAAATATTCTTTTTATTCTTTCAGGTGATCTATCAACTTTCCGAGGGTTGTTTGTAAGAATGCCGTTGTTACAACTATCTGCAATTCCAGCAAGAGAGATTACCAATGCCACAGTAGAGCTTTGTTCCAAGCAGTGTGTGCAGGAAACCGAGTTCGAGTGCAAATCCTTTGATTTTGACAACTCTTTCAGGAAATGTTTTTTACATAATCATACTCACGAAGATTCCTTCGTTATTCTACAGACGGCACACTACACCGACCACTACAGGAGTAAGTAACTACATTGTCTTGTTCAATTTATATTGTGGGGGGTTGATGGCCGAATGGTTAGCAAGTGCGCGCTGTATCATAAGGTCTGTTATTGAGTCAGCTTAGTTGGTTCCTTTTCCAAGGTTGTACGTGACAATGAGTACGTTCGCCTGTCCAACCTCGTGGGTTTTCGCCCACTGATAAAGACCCCAACGCGCAAATGAATAATTGAAATAAAAAAAATCAACCATGTGTTAGCCCCGTAATGACCTAGTTTGTGTAGAGTTGACGTTAAACCCCATTCATTGTATTGAATTCATGATCTAATCGTACAGTTTCGACACAGATTTATCATTTATAGATGACCAGCTGATTATAGCTGATTGATCATTTGCTTAATTTTATTTTACTGGGGTAAGACTAATTTCGAATTTTTTGACCAAACGTTTGAAATGTCCATTTGAACCCAGCGCATAGGATATATTTATTGATAACGCGTGACTTGGCCTAAGCTTGTCTGCGAAAACACCTTAAATTGAAGCGGATGTTAAGCCTCAACCAAGCACAGGGATATATTTATTGATTCCTCATGAAACCTTTATTTCTTAAAAATAATTTAAATACAAATCCATTATGCATAAATTCCGCCCATTAAGATATCCGTTGCGTATAAATAATTATGCGTGTGAGGATCTCGGATCTAATAAACAAAGACGACGTGGAAGTCGTTATGCTTACATCTGGTGTAGAAGACATTATATATAGATGACTCATTCAGGAAGTATAATGCCATGAATGGCGGTCTATTAGCTAACAGACATAAACCAGTGTCTTTACAAATACTATGATTTATTGTCTATACAAACAGGTGAAATAAGACATAAAACGGTTCATTCTCACCCAGCTCAAAACTTAAATAAACATGTTTGCGTGACTAAGGTGTTAATTGGAATTTCTAAAGAAGGATTAGCTGTAGTCTGTTTCACATTGGGCACTGTTTATTTCATTAGGTTAAACCTAATATTAAAACAAATTCACTTGATAGTGTATTATTCAATAGTTATTATATAAAACATGTTTATTGTAATACTTTTAATGTAAATGAATAAACTTAATATAAGAAATAAATAACTAAATAGCACTAAGAAATGAGCATCAACATTAAAAATATATATTTCATTATGGGCAAGTATAAACGACCTTTTCATAACATTAATATTAATAACATTAACAATATCCATCAACATTTCATTCTTTTTTGTCTAAATGGACAAGATGGGATATATACCGCATCTACATAAAGCATGGTGTCTCTTTGACCATTTTGGAACTGATCTTTTAATGCTTGAAGTCTCTCTTCTAGTTGACGATAGACTTTCTTCTTTGGCCTGGAAATGCCGTTAGCACTGTGCTGTTAAATTCTTATTTCAGTCAGCGTCTGCTCTCTAGTCAGCACAGTAACTAGTTTATAGATATTTGGATGGAGATGGCCAACAAGCTAATTTAATTTGCTGTGCCAGCCCTCTACAGTCCACATGAGACTTATTAAACACAGTTCACAGTTATTGAACCAAATTCATTCATTACTTTGTAAAAAATCACTCATAAAACAGTTCACATGAGACTTATTAAACACAGTTTACATGACACTTATTAAACGGTTAATCCAGGTGAACACATTTCAGATACAGACCATAATCCCCCAGCCCTAAACCCTTAATCCCCCTAATCAATATTTTGAGCTGGATGAGAACACCCCCATAAAACATATAAGAAGCTTTTTACACAACTCAATAAGTTTATTTAGAAGGAACACTCTCATTCTGTTTTACGAGTCTTTCCAAAGATGAGGGTTGGAAACGGATTAAGAAAATGTCAAAATAAATCTAAATATAACACCTCTTTGCAGACATTTTCCTTTTATTTCAAATAAAATGTAATGGACAAAACCGATAAAGATCATAACGAAACTTTTTGTTTTCTTTGAGCTGCAGTGTCCCATTATAGTCTTTTATCTTCTAGAATAAAATTTATAACAGGAGATTCCATGTGATCATGTAATTCATAAAACAACTAATACCTCTTCCATTAAGAGGATTATTGGTTTCTATACGTCAAACGCACATAAAGTCATACCATTGTTGAAGTATCTACCCTTCACCAACAAAGTTTAGAAAGTCAAGTCTGTGCACAAAATTGTTTTTTGCTTTGTTGATAAAAAAAATTAAATCGGGCTTGGCGGGGCTATTTCATCGTTGTATATTCAAGCTCAGTAGGAAGGCGGATCTTTGTTATGGAAAAAATCATAACGGATGAGATAATTATAATGGGCTCGGGGTTGGGGTTCAAAACCTTCTTATCCGTGGGTTTTCTCCTGGACCTCCGGTTTTCCCCCACTGCTAAAGATCCCTATGCGCAAGCGAATTATTGAAAAAAAATGAACCATTTTCCCTTTCTCTTTCAAAGTCTCCTTTACATAATACTTTGGTAATTTTAACACAATGATGTAGTTCCTTGCATTTCTATGGTTAGTGTGCAATGCGATGAGAGAATGCGACACGGATCTCGGCTTTGTCGTCCCAACCGAACAACTAGACACACTTCCCTTTTCCATCTCGTGCCACCCCGACATGTGAGAACCGGGCTTTAAAACTTCCGATGTTTATCTCGATCCACGCCTCGATTGAAACTCGGCATGTTCCAGTAGATCGGCGAGCATCGAGTATTTTTTTATCACCATCAATATGACAAGGATCTACTTCTACCGTTATTTAATTGATCTGTTCTTTTCGTGTAGGTGCTTTTGAAAAGATGTTCAACAGATTACCAAACCATGTCTTGACTGTACATCACAACCGTAACATCCCCATGGTCAGTCCAGAAGAATGTGCTCGACGTTGTATTTTTGAGATGACCTTTAAGTGTCGAGGGTTTGATTATGAACTTAAAGTTATGAATTGCTGGTTGACTGAACAGACTCCTGTGGATACCAATGGGGTTCAAGTTCATCACGGTGCTGATTATTATCAGCGAATTCTTGGTAAGTATATATTGTATAGTAAAAAAAACCTCATCGCGATAAAACCAAACATAGATAAATTAAACACAACAGGAATGTGACGACAAAATAAAGACGACTACAGGGATACAAACACTACAATAATACAAAGACACAATAAAGACTACAGGGATACAAACACTACAATAATACAAAGACACAATAAAGACTACAGGGATACAAACACTACAATAATACAAAGACAAAATAAAGACTACAGGGATACAAACACTACAATAATACAAAGACAAAATAAAGACTACAGGGATACAAACACTACAATAATACAAAGACCAAATAAAGACTACAGGGATACAACCAACACTATAATAAAAAGACCAAATAAAGACCACAGGGATACAAACAACACTATAATAAAAAGACCAAATAAAGACTACAGGGATACAAACACTACAATAATACAAAATAAAGACTATATTCATACAAAGACAGAATAAAAACAACATGATCACAGAAACATATTAAACCAAACAGTATTACAAAGACGGAATAAACACTACACGCATAAAAAAGCAAACAAACAAACATAAATAAAAAGACAACATAAATACTACAGGAAAACAAAGACACAATATAGACAAAATAAACGCAAAGACCAAATGAACAAAACCGTATTACCGAGATAAAATAAAGATCATAAGAATACAGAAACAAAGTCAGAATAAAGATTATATTGTCGGAATAAAAACACAAGGACAAAAAACACAACAGCGATACAAAGACAGAATAAAGACACAACGACAAATTAACACAGCAGCGATACAAAAGATAAATTAATACAGCAACGATACAAAAGATGAAACGACACTACATGAATACAGTGGCAAAAAACACAGGGCACCAATATATTTCCATTGTGAAATTGGCAACACAGATGCACAGAAAACGAACAATTAAATTGGTAAGCATCAAACACTCACTGATAAACGTTCTTCTGAATACCATCCATAACTTAGTTTTCAGTGTAAACAAGTAGCAAGAATTTAATCAGGAATAGCCTTTAACTTAAGACGCGGTTAAAGGGACAATAACACTCTTGCTGGCTTGACAGGTCCAGAAAAAAATAAGCCTTATTCTAACTACAAGATGTTTAAGTGTCCTACCTGTTGTGTAAATTATCCATTACAACCTATCTTACTTGTGCAGAGGGTTCGAAAATATGTTTAAATCCAAGTTGCATTAGAAAGTGGTTACGTAATGCTTTTCAAACCATGTTACGGCATGTAGTTGAATTTTTCCAGTTTTTAAAATTAGGTGTGTTAAGATGGAATTTGTATCATTTTAATTGAAATATTGTAAAATAGTACAAATTGTTGACCAGAATAAAGATTGGAACATATTATTCAGTTACAACAATGGTGGTATTGGGGCTTTAAGACACGGTTAAACAAATTAAAACAGTCATTTATAATTAAATTTGATCACAATTTGCTTAGGTGTCGCTTTAAATATTGTTCAAAAATATGGTCAATGAATGTTTGACGAAAAAGCGCTCGAATCCAGCCAGGGCTATTCTACAACAGATATAAGCGTTCCCCTATTTAATGGTTATCATATTTCCGCCTGTTTGAATTCTATTAAATTCAACGTATTCCAGACATTGGAGTTATATAAAGATATTGTCCTAATGGATGTCTAGACCATTCATCATTTAACATTCTATTATTATTTACAACTATTTAATATGATATATTTGATTTTTTTCACACTTATATCATCATTTATCGTCGCAATGTCACTTGGGGTGTCTACAGATTTGATCTCAATCAAATTCACCGACCAATTATCCCAAGGTGAACGAATAAAAGTAGACATTCACTAATTGTTTTTAAAATTCGAGTTCCGTAATCCGAAGGCTGCTTATCATCACTTAAAGCGAGAATTTCAAATTTTCTAAGAAAGTCAAAACATAACTATTTCTATGTCCTTTGCTCAATATGTTGTCATCTCACTATTATACGATCATGGGCATCATTTCCCGCCCTTAAAGATCATTGACACAGGAAATAATAACACAATTACCTCCCTTGTTTCCTATTGACTACATGGGATAGCCAACCTCAAACGTTGGAATATAAGTTGAAAATTATTTTTTTGCCAATTTCTCAGCTGGCAATAGTGAATTATAGGATTAATAGGATTACTCTTCATTTTAAGGTTTCAGTTTAATAATTTTTAAAAATTTAACTTAAAAATTTGAAATTGTAGCTTTAGGGGATATTCTGGATGTTTAATCTCTAAACGCAATATCTGTCTAAATGTTTAATATTTGTTACCTTTGACATTTTTTGGTAGCTGCTATAAACAAACCAGTGCCACCAATGAATGCTAAGTAAAATCTTTGGATGAGTCTCTTTTTAATCCGATTACCCACCATTGATCTTTAGGTTTTGTTTTCTTAATTAAATGCTACGTGGAGAACATTTTAGCGTTGGCAGAAATAGGATAAGTTAGATGGGGTCCGAAAATTTCAGGATCAGGATGGCGACTTGATATTAGTGCCCGAACGTGGTATATCAGTAAAATCGGCATTTATTGTAACTAGAGGCAAATGGTTGTATATCAATACCATGTTGGCCACACTACTTCTGGCCCGGAGTTCACAAAACATTCTTAAACTTAAGTTTAAAATTTACTTAACTTTGTGGAAAATATCGTTGTTTAAGAAAACAAAAACTCTGCACATAAGTTTCTTGTTGATATATTTCATACATTAAAACAACAAAAGGTTTATAACGGGTTATATTTTAGTTAAAAATAAGGCAAACCATTTAGCGAAAATTATTCTTAACTTTAGTCTTCGAATGATTTGTGAACTCGGGATGCTTACAACTTTCCCCTGAATACATTTATTTGATTTGATATATATGTTTGAATTGTTGATAGCTTAAAATGTTTGTTTATATTGTGACCTGTCCGTGTGTTTGTCTTGTGTAATGTTTCATGTGTAACGCGGTCCACCTACACTCATTAATAGAGAAATGACTATGTTTAAATTACACCGAGAAAACAAAGTTATTGCAATACATTTGTTATATTTGGAGAACAATTTCTGCTGTGATCATAAATGCATTGATCTAACTTTAGACAGTTTGTCAATGATTGATGAAAAATTTACACGATTCATGACTGATAAATAGAACTAAATAGAAGTAAATAGCTGAAATGTACACGTATTGACATGTCTATAAGAGATATGATCATTCCTGTTACTCCAACGTCAAGATGCACATCCATTTCACACATAACATGAGAACATTTAAAGTGGGTTCAATCTGGTTAAATTACAAATTGAAACTTAGTTTCTTAAATCAAATGGGGTTTATCGTTCTACTGCTACGCATCAATCGGGCTAATAAAATTTCGTTTCGTGTTTTGTTTTATCTTTCTACTTGGATTAAATTTTGTTTTGTTCTCTTTTGCTCTACGGAGATCCCCCATAATTCAGTGTACAACTTGCAAAAAGCGCGACTAAACGGACTGTTCGATTGGTTGAACTCTTATATGAAAGAGTTTCTAATATCGTAAAGATAAATAAGACGGAATTTGAACTACATGTCAAACGAGATAAGTGGGTTTGATAGTGAGTGTTTATATTTGTTTAGACGTAAACATGGCATCACGATTAATAGAAAAGGTGGAAAAGAATAATATCCGACCCGGCTGTTGATCTGGGCCCTGTTTCCGAAATCCTTAATTAAAGATAAATTCCAAATTTTAGTAGATACTTCTTTTTTGATTGGCTAAGCACTAAAATCAATCTTATAGTATCCAATCAAATTACTAAAATTTGGATTTTATCTTAGTTGAAATTTCGTGAAACAGGCCCCAGTACATTTAACCATAGGCAATATTGCTAACAGTTTCCAGACGCTAAGGCAGACACGGAAGAGAGTTACATCTAAAAACAGACAATTTTCATGCCTCAAGCCGAATGATCAACGTCTGTGATGCCAACCGCGTTGTGAAATGTTATAAAGAACATAATATGTTGTGATAGTTAAAGGGAATGACATTCAAACGCCAGAATATAACGCCGTTCGCTTCAAGAAATTTAACTGTCAAACAACTCCCCTTCCTCCGATTTCCAAAAATAATTCTATGTAATATTTCACGAATGTGTCCGGGTTGTTAGTTTTCGTTACCTTGCTGAATCCTGCCGAACTGCCTCTCTTTAAAGTAGCTAATATTTCTGTGGTTATTAATGGCGTGTTGAACATCTTTAAAGTAGCTAATATTTCTGTGGTTATTAATGGCGTGTTGAACATCTTTAAAGTAGCTAATATTTCTGTGGTTATTAATGGCGTGTTGAACATCTTTAAAGTAGCTAATATTTCTGTGGTTATTAATGGCGTGTTGAACATCTTTAAAGTAGCTAATATTTCTGTGGTTATTAATGGCGTGTTGAACATCGGGTTGTTAGTTTTCGTTACCTTGCTGAATCCTGCCCAACTGCCTCTCTTTAAAGTAGCTGATATTTCTATGGTTATTAATGGCTTGTTGAACATCGTGATTAATCTAACAATAATATGGGCCACTTATTGATATGTTGTCAGTAACAATACAAATGATGAGTTATTCGTGTTCAAGTTGAGAACAGTCAGTATTAAGGTACGACTAATGAGTTGTTCGTGTTCAAGTTGAGAACGGTCAGTATTGTATGGAAGCCTGTAACTACCATTCATAATTTCTACTTTTCGCCCCTTTTTGACTTTCGCCTTCTTACTGACATCAATAAATACAAAAATATGACTAAGACAAAAGTCGCCAAGACGGTATACAAGCCAAAATGCCAGTAGAAAATAAGAAATTAGGAAAAAAAATTTTTTCTTAATGTCCTATTTTTGCGTGTTGATTTTGGCTTGTATACCGTCTTGGTGACTCTCTACTTTCTACTTTTCGACTTGGCGAATTTCGACTTTCTACTTTTCGACTTTCTACTTCTCGACTTTCTACTTTTCGACTTTCGTGCTTTGAATGGGCGAAAAGTAGAAATTATGAATGGTAGTTATAGGCTTCCATAGTATTAAGGTACGACTAATGAGTTGTTCGTGTTCAAGTTGAGAACGGTCAGTATTAAGGTACGACTAATGAGTTGTTCGTGTTCAAGTTGAGAACCGTCAGTACTAAGGTTGCAAGCTATTAAAAATCATATTTATCCATGACGACCAATTCTCTCTCTCTCTATTCAACTAATATCCCATCTCTTGCTTCTGAAAAGCAACGGATGGAAAACTATTGAAGGTCAAGTTTAGCAACAAAACTAGGTTATGATTATGTTTAATTAAACATGTATTATGCAAGACATAAATCTATCTTTTGTGGGTATTCCTTTAGGCCTGAAATATTTAAAAGGGAAAAACATACAATTTATTTAAAATAACTCATTTTAGAAAAATACACTTATCAACGATGACACAGGACATTGTGAATTATTTTCATGCGTCAGTATTCTTTAATGATTTTTTGAAAACGCAAACTTTTCCTATTAAATTAGCAATCAAATAGGTTTCCATTTATGGAAACGTCACGTTTAATAGATACGCAATATATGCAATGATTAATATATGGATTGGGTCCTATTTACATTAAGTAATCTTGATAAGATGGTGCAAGATTGAACACACATATAAATATAGATTGCGCACGATATTTGTATCACAAATTGGGAAATTGACTAGTCCATCGGTCGATAATTTTAAGAGCAATAGTTTATATAGATTTGTATCAAGCGTTTTTAATGATAAGTTTTGTATTTGAATTAGTTGTAAAGGACTGTGCTTGAGTGTGTATGAAATTCTCGATATCGATTCGACTGAATCTGAAGTGTTGTGTGAAAAATAGTTTCTATAATATGCTTCTGACAATGTTCGCTATTCGTATTCTAATTTGAATGATAAATTTTGTATTGCAATAAGTGTGAAAATTGTTGACGTCTTTGAAAGTACAAAAAAATGAAATTATCTCTATTGATTCCATTGGATCTGAACTTCTGAAGCTTTGCGTGTTCTGTTCTTGCATAAAATTTAGTTATATAATATGTTTATGACAATTTTCTTTGAATGACATTTAGTAATTGAAACATAATCAATTAACACACTTTTAGGGAATAACAATTACTATGGTTTATTTCACTGCGACGTTTCAACAAGATTTCTTGATAACGACTTGTGAAATCGTGTTGAAACGTCGCAGTGAAATAAACCATAGTAATTGTTATTTCATAAAAGTGTATTATTTGATGTTTCTGTTAACTTTATGTTCATATTATAATTCTTATCATAAATTTTGTTTACCTTAAGAAGTGAAATTTTTTAACGTCTCTGAAGGGACATTGATCATGGGGGCTAGGCAAAAAATTAAATCTCTAAATTCTCGGTTCAGAGTTGATCAATTTGACTGACATTTTTATAAAATTCCCTTTATATCATCTAGTTTTTTCCTATTATAGTGAGAACTGCCAACTCTTTATCGAATCTCCCATAATGTATCTTTAAGCATAGTAACCTTTATATATTCTATATTAACACTACTACAGTTTCAATTTCATACAACTATTGATTGTTTAACCTTTCTTTCATGTTATAATTCTAAAAAAACCTCTGTATTTGAATAAAAATGTAAACAATTTTGAAGTCTCTGAAAGTCCATTGCTCCAGAGTAAAAATAAACTTCTTGTTATCGATTCCAATGAATCTGAGATTTCCTGTGTTCTTTTCTTGCAATTGTTTGCAGTGTCAGCATCTTTAAAGCACTTCATAGCACAACGAGTAGCTGTGATAATGGTCATCTCCTGGATTCTACAAACACCTTCAGAAGAGTTTGTTCTCGGTGTAAATAAAATGGCATGGTCCATGCATTGTAGAATCTATTAAATCAATTCAATATAAATCACTTAGCACTTAAGACCCTATACATATACTTTCCGAATAAACATTGACACCAGAATTCGAGACGTTTCTCTGTTTTCCCCATTAAGAGCAGCAATGTTTTAATGACTGGTAAATATTTTTACCTTTAAAACAGTACCGGGTGACATTGTAGGCATAATACAAATACTGTCTTATAGCCAATAGCGTAACTAGTCAAAAAGAAAAAGAATTTGTAAGTTAGACCAAACTTTTGTTCGGTAAAGTTCATTGTGTTTTCCAATTAAACTTTCCGATCGCTATTTTAGGGGGGTCGAATCCCATCTAAACTACACTATTGGGGAAGTTGGGTCTATCATTTTAAAATTTGGTTTATTCCGTTTAGTTAATACAAGATATGATGATTTTAGTTTTTAGCAACATACAGCATGCACTCTTTACAACATTACCAAAATCGCGGGAAACTCTTTTGATGAACACTACAAAAAAATTATGTACTTGCATTATTTTAATCAAACTTTTAAAAATCGAGCGCGGTGTTCTGATAACCTTAGTAGTTAATTTCAATAAATTATTTTAATACGTTTTTTTTATTTTTTTTTTTGCAGATTGACCAATTTCCAAATTTATTTGCTATGGAGTCGGATCCTTGCCGCAGATTATTTTAATACGGTTTTTATCTTCTTTTTTGTTGTTTTGCAGATGGGCCAATTTCCAAATTTATTTGCTATGGAGTCGGATCCTTGCCACAGATTGATGGATACCAGATTTACGGTAAAGTGATGATGGGCGTGACGTTAGAAGCCTGTGCTCAGTTGTGTTTATCACAGACTATGTTTAAATGTGTTAGTTTCGACTATTCGTTCCACTCCAAGACGTGTCAGATGAGCAAGTATATTTCAGCTAATCTACTTGGTCTTGATACCAACATCATACCAACTTATAAAGTCATGCATTATGAAAGAATGGGTGAGTTATTGTGTAGATATTAGGACTTGTGACGAGTATCGTGCTTATAAATGAAATGAAATGGGGTTTAACGTCCTACTTTTTGCACCAACTTGAATGAAGACGGACATACGCCATGCAGTTTGTTGTTATGGGTGAAATTTTGCCCAGAAGCGGCGCTACGGTCTTCTGTTATTTCGAATTCGAACTGTCAAGGTTCCTTTACATGCACGCCAATGTGTTCAATGGACCTTAGTTTTTGTCCCATTCGACCGACTAGACAATGTCCGTGTCCAGCTAGATAATGTATGCCACAGGAAATGTAAATGTGAACATATCGGTGAAATGTATAATAAAAAGCTAAGTAGCCTAGCATGTTTTAATAATTACAAATTGTTTTGGCCGATAGAGAGCATTGAGAAGCTAAGAATGACCCCAACTCCTTAAAAGCCTCATTTTATTTAACATACGAATTGAAACATTTAATTGGTCAGAATCGCATAAAAATATCATTACAATAATATTATGATTAAAAAAATCCCTTTATTTGAAAAGTTTCGGAGCCAAGAACCAGAAATTACCCAGTGAGCTTCTATTCCATTTCTAATGGTTTGGTCGAATGTATTTATTAATTCATCTGGTCAAAAGTCACAGAGGGAAACATAATTCTCTCGACACTTCGATCAATGCATTCGGTCAAACACTCATTATGGTTGGTGGCATCTTTGTGTATTCCGATAATACCACATGGAATTACAAACAAATTAAACTGGTCGAGTGGTCAAGTTGGTTTGACCTCAACGTATAAACTCTGTCAGTCTTGACAATTTCTCTAGACAGTTATGGGATTTGACTTGCATTCCAATGCCATAAAACCAAATATTACGAATCACTGAATAATTTCTGTTAATGCCTTAACAGCAAAAGTAACGCCAAACTGTTTCGAAAGTGTTAGAAATTAAAAGAGGTAAACAATCACACATACTTTTAAGGGATATAAACTTTGAGAGACAAGACAGTACCTTTTGAAAACAGTATAGCGTAGCTTATAGAAATTCTCCGTTTCTTTTGCTGTTCGGGGTAATACCCGATATAAGTTTCCTGGTGGAGATTCCAGTCAGTCTGATTAATTCCTTACTGGGGAAATACATTTGTTATCATTTCACTAGTGTGTCTACATGTATACATATAAATCTGTATGTTTATGTGGCGTGGTGCCTTCGCCGTCGACAATGATTGTATAAGCTGCATATTTTCCTATTGGGAATCCTGTCTTTAATTAGCCCAGGATAGGTGCAGAAGCGTAGATAGTTAGACCCCATTTCATTCCTATTCGGAAACCAACATTCTATCAACAAAAGGGGGGTTAGATGGCCGATTGGTAAGCACGTGCGCGCTGTGTCATAAAGCCTGCCATTGAGTCAATTGGCGTGGTTTCGAATCCCTGGTCGTACGTGGCAAGGAGTATGATCACCCGTCTAAACTCGTCTGTTTTCTCCGGGTCCTCCGGTTTTCCTCCCTGCTAAAGACCACTACGCGCAAGCTAATTTTTGAAAAAAAAAAACCATATGTTAGTCCCGAAATGACCTAGTTTGTGTTGAGTGGACGTTAAGCACCATCTCTCTCTCCTTCTCTCTCTCTCTCTCCCTCTTTCTCTCTCTCTCCCTCTTTCGCTCAACAAAAACCCAAAAACCGTTGACCCTGATTTACATAGAGACAGTTATTCTGTCATTTTCAAAACAATAAATTTTCATTCTGCTTATGGATAAGCCTCGTCCCGTTTCTCTGAGAATCGCAAGGAAAGAAACAGAGTAAACACAGGGTTTGTTTGTTGTTGGCCCAAGACCCAAATCACCCCGACATCACAAACACAAACAAAAGTGAGACCGGTAAAGATTTCTACACAAAACACCGGAACGAAATTTCTTTAACACGATTAATATTTCAGGGCAATGTTTATTTGGTAAACGTCTGCTCCATTTAATGCGGTATTACATATACTTGGGGCCATGCCGAGAGATTAGGAATTTATCATGTTATTATTCATTTTTTGAAAGAACATTTTAATATTATTGATCTCAGAAACATGTTTGATCTATGACAACGATTCGATCCATATTGCATTATTTGCTGTGTAATAGGCCTAGAGTTGGACTAATTATTTTCATTAAATACAGACATATCGCCTCTAGGGACTAGCTATAGTTTGACTCCCGACACTAGCAATTGCTATATCCATTGATGTGGAAATAATGTGGTATTGAGTTGTCCGATCCAATATGTGCTTGTTTAAGTGTGTCTAAGACAATTTAGCCAACGCGCTATATTGATTCTTCGTATTATATAGTTCAGTTTTCATGATCAGATCCCATGTGGTGCCTGATTCTGGCACTCATCTGCAGTTCATTTGTCAATCTTTGTGTCACTCAAATGAAAGTACCATGACGGCTTTTGAGGGAGTGAGAGAGAGAGAGAGAACTAGGTCATTTCGGGACTAACATATGGTTTAATTTTATTTCAATAATTCGCTTGCGCGAAGGGGTCTTGAGCAGTGGGAGGAAACCGGAGTGCCCGGTGGAAACCCACGAGGTTAAAAGGCGCCTCTATCTCCATGCCACATACGCTCACACCAGGGCTCGAAACAACAGCCGCAAGCCAGAGATGGCCGGCCAACTAGAGGTCGAAGCGCGGAACTCAAGACCACTAGGCTTTGAGGGATTGGGCACACCGGTAAAAAAAACCACTATTATGAAAGCTTAATCTGTAAAAGGAAGCCCCAACGTGGTTATATTACGTTTTGTATTGACAAATAAATAAGATGAGTTGACAATTTGTCAACATTCCGTACCTTCTACAGGTGATATAAACGGGATAAGGTCAAAAATCAGCCCCGCTTTAGGAGGGGAAGGGGGCGAATTGTTATCGCGTTCGCTCTGTATAAATAAGTAGTATTGACAAGGAAAGGTTAGTCGCCTGTCCAACCTCGTGGGGTTTTTCTGGGTCCTCCGGTTTCCTCCCCACGCGCATGCGAATTATTGAAATAAAAATTAAAAATTGAACCGTGTGTTAGTCCCGAAATCACCTGTTTTGTGTGTGTCTCTCTCAAATGGCAATGGAGACATAATATTGAAATATTATAATTTATTGTTTTTTCTTTTCTTTGTAGAGGAATTCCTTGAGTATTTTTATCCCACGCCATATACTGTAGTACTTGGCAACAATGAAAAGACCTACCGTAGAGTCACTCCAAATAGATGTGCTAGGGTCTGTCTTGAAGAACGTGACCTTATTTGTCGTTCTTTTGACTATCAGGTAAATATTCAGACCATAGCTTTCAACGGCACAATATTAGTTATTAAAATAACTAAAATAACTAATATTGTGCCGTTAAAAACTGCCAGTGCATACTACCAATAAATTACTAGTGATTGTTTTGTTTTTTTGATGGGGGTAGTCGAGAAATATTAGTAATTGTTTTATTATGACAAGAATAGTAAATGACTAGTAATTGTTTTATTTTGATGGAGGGTGGGGGGTAGCCCACTGACAATATTAGAAAATGATAATTATTAGGAATTTTTCTATTTTTATGAAGGGTGGGGATAGCTGTGTGACACGAGTAGGACATAACTAGCTTGTTCTATTTTGATGAAGAATTTGGGCGACCGTGTGGCAAGAATAGTAACAGACTAGTAACTGCTTTATTTTGATGAAGGATGGCTAGCCTTTTGACATGGCTAGTAAAATAATATTTACTAGTAACTGTTCTACTTTGATGAATGATGGGGGTAGCCTACTGACAAGAATAGTAACTGACTAGTAACTGTTTTATGTTGATGAAGGGTAGTAGTAGTGACCTACTGGAAAGACTAGTAAATTAACAATTACTAGTAACTGTTCTGTTCCTATTAAAGTTAGCTAAATGGTTTTTAGTTGGGGCTTATACTCAACAATCTATAGTATTGTTTAACTAACCCAGAGTGTGTGCCAACGTGGACCCTTCCGCCTTAAATTGTTCTCTTTCCCGACGCTACTAGGGACAAGCCAGTTAATAAAATCTAGATATTCCATATTATTTCCCCAGTATCAAGTGGAATTGAAACCCCAACACTTCCTAGACTTTCGGTCATTTGGTATTTCAGATCGTGTAATCTTTGATTCTCGATTAGTATATCTCATATTGTGATAGAACTAATTGAATATAAGTTCACCAACTGAATGTTGAATAAGTCTACGAGGTGAATGACTGGATGCAGTGCCGTATGCAGGATTTTAGGATTTTAAAAGGGGGGATGCAGCAGAGTGGTGGGACGTCAATATAATGCCCAAGTTACTGATATTGATCATAATCAAGTGTATCATTTTATAATTGAAAGACTCTCCAATTTTTTTGTGGAGGGGGGGGGGCATTTTGTAGGGGCGCCTTATTGTTCTGGGGTTGCAATGTACCCCCTTCACCCCCACTAGACCCCCGCTAGATACGGACCAGACTACATGTGAAAATGTTTAAAATCTTCTTATCGATTATCTAATTTATTACCCAAAGACGTCAATTTCGTTATTTATTTTCTAAAGTGGGCGTAAAATGTCACCATCTTCAAACACAAATGAATCGTTATACTGCTGCAGAATTGTTCAACAAAATGAATTGTATTTGTGTCATCGTTTCAACCAATTAAGTGGTTACGGTGATTAAATAATGGATTGCTACCGGAAATTAAACATTGACGCACGTGAGGAGTATAAACAGTCGAGAATTATTTGGATCATTTGATATAATAAACTGCATTCACATATTGTCAATAAAGGCCTTTGATTGATAAAAGGGACAAAAAAGAGAGAGATTCAAAAGTCAACGATGTTCCTGGCAGGCTTGAATCATACTTTGTTAATGAAGAGATCAATGGGTATAAAATTGCCAAAGGTACCATGGTTCATATCGATTAATACGCTACGCCGCCGGATATCCGTCTTCGACTAACTTCCGTTACAAGGCAATTCACACCTGAAACGTAATCGAACGAAAAGCAAAAATCAATTTGAAAAAAGTCACCTGGGGCTAAACGAAACCATCCACTGTTTTCTTTCACTTGAATTAAGGTAATTGGTCTGGATGTCGTCTGCATGAAGGCAGCAAAGTCATCAATACTATATAAGTGACTAGATATACCCGGCCATGGATTAGTATAATTCTAGGCTATAGTGAAATCCCCCCCACCCCAACATTTTCTGCCCTCCCGCCCTTTTCATGAATCGAGGCCATGCACAGATATAAATCCAGGTTTTGTGTTTTTTGTGGTATCTCGTATAATCTTTTATTGGTCGAAATACTATCTATATTTCATTGATAACGATACCGGTATGCGTGTTGAAACGTAGCATGTTAATAAAATTGAGAAGTAGTGCATCCCTATACAAATATGTAAGTGTTCTAATTTTAATCTCGATTACCTTATGTACTTTATTAATCTACTTTCAGATCGAAGAGGGAACGTGCTTTCTTAGTTCCAAAACAGGAAGCGATGTCGGTGGTTTATATTACCAAGGATTAACACAAGTTCATCATTTTGAAATGAAACCTTTTCTGGGTAATTTATTATTCTTAAATCTCACGCAGGTTCCTTATAGACATTATGCATTTGGTCGTGTTAGACAAAATTGCAGTTTCCTACTGCACCTCCAATTTGTAATCAGACAAGGGTGTATGGGGTGTCAAGGAGGGGAAGTACCTCTGACGGGGGAACATGCCACACCCTCGGGTGGTTCGTCCGCTTTGGCCCCACCTGGCGCCCAGCTCTCATATATGGCTCCAAGTAGCGACAACGGCCACACCCCTTATTTTACATACATTTGACGGAATTAATTTTGGATATTTTTTTTACTCTGTCTCTTTCTGTCTCTGTCTCTGTCTCTGTCCCTGTCCCTGTCCCTGTCCCTTTCCCCGTCTCTCTCTTCCTCTTCCTCTCACTCTCTATATATATCTCTCTCTTTCTCATTCCTGTTCTTGTACTTCAGATTGTGGTGGAATTATAACCGGGGAATCTGGAAATTTTGCCAGTCCAAATTGGCCTAGAAATTATCCACATAACCTCAATTGTTCCTGGTATCTGCAGGCTCCAAGTTTTAAGGTAATCACTGGTTATTTTATTTACATGTACTGTTCTGTAACTTGTGTTACCCTTTTCTGAACAACACATGTTAACATACCCGACATCTATCAGAGGGAAACATACTTTAGTTAACGATGGTCGCAAAAAATCAAAATGAGCTTAGTGAATACTGTTGAGGGGAAATTGAAAATTTTTTAAGTATTATTTTTAAAATTTATTTTAAAAAAGCCTTAAAATAGATGGTATCTATAAACAGTCCTACCTTGTTAAAGAATAATCCTATTAATCCTTTAATTCAATATTGCCAGTTGAGAAATTGGCAAAAATATCATTTTCAACTTCAAATAAAAACGCGGGGATATGGCCATCCATGTTGTCAATAGGAAAACAAGGGAAGTACTTGTGTTGTTATTTCCTGTATTAATGATTGTTAAGGGTGGGAAATAATGCCCATGATCGTATAATAGTGAGTTGATAACCTGAGCAAAAGACATAGAAATAATTATTTTTTTGACTTTCTTAGAGAATTTGAAATTCACGCTTTAAGGGGTAGCTCTTATCTTATCTTATTTACAATAGGAACCAGACGATAGAGTTTCTACACGTTTAGATTGTCGCCTGGCAAATTCCATTGTATTCATTAATCTCAACCACGATATGAAATATTACTTTGGAAAATGATCAAATTGTTGACAAATCTAATTTGAGACAATGATGTATCAACAAGGGACGTCCTAGTTCTTCCCAGTGGTCTAATTACAGATAAACAGTGAGGATGCTCGATTCACAATCCAGAACGTCCTGAATTGGCAGAATTGCAATCGAGTGACGTGGTGTTCAGTCCTGTCACAGTTCTGTCAGTCTCAACTAAGGAGGTGGTGTGCATAGATTCGTGACGTAATTAAAATATGTTTCAGTTGCATCGTTGGTTGAGATATTTACTTATCTAATCGACGCATGCGTTGTAGCCCGAAATACCACTTTTCACTGATTGTCACTTTTTTGGGGGTTGATAGAATTCAATTCCGGAACTTTTAATCGAGTACCCCCAGTGTTTCGAATGCTGCAACATTAAATATCTGTAAAAATACCTGTTTTAAGTTTAAAAGCCTGAGTATGCCATACAATAAAATAATTTACATGTAAACGGAAAATGGTGTGATGATGGGTCAGATGACGTAACACGGTGCAGCGTTTCTAAATCATCGCGGTCTCAAAATGACTATTTTACCGACAAACAACATCAATGCATTTTAAATTCAAAATAGAAGTAGGCTATGGCACAGCTACCCAGGCAAAATTCCCCTAATACATGTAGTACACTGTATGATATATGTCCTTCGTCATTGGCCCAGTCGGCGCAGAAAAGTAGGATATTAGAGCCCATCGCATTTCATGTCTTCGGTGTTTGATTCTTAATTTTCAAACATACGGCCGAATCAAGTGAATCTGTCTTGTTACTTGCTATATGTTTCTCTTGTTCTGGCAGCCACCCCAATACACGATAGGTTATCGTCCATGACGTTAAAAGAAATGATTAAGCAATTCCATTACCCTAGGAGCTGGATGATAATCACAGATTAGTTGCCTATTGTCTGCCTAATAATCAGTTTAGACGATACATTTACAACAAATTGCTTGACTTGAATAAACGAAAGGGTGGCATATCGCTTCAAATTAAAATTCTTTATGTGGTTATTCCGCTCGTTATGTCGTTAATAAACGTCAACAAAGCGTCTATAAAGTCTTCGAAATTAGGATTAACTCGATTTCTATTTGAAGTTTCAATGTACCATTAATGGATTATAAAGATAAACGAGATTAAAGATACGTTATGTAAGATTTAGATAAAGAACTAGTCATTCTTGCTGTACTAGTTCTAAAGTAGATGATGTAAAATGAATAATTCGGAAATTTCATTCAAATTACTCTATTGCACGCGAAGATATTAGCCTTTAAAGATTTGACAGACGTGTGCAATAATTTCAACCACTGTACTTGTTGATCAAAGTCTCGGTGCTCCATATTTGATAAAATCAAAGTATCGCTGAACCATTCTAATCTATTTATTATCGGAGAAATATGATGCCATCGAGTGTTGAGTAAGGCAATTAATGTCTAATTAATACCTTAGAAAACATTTCATGACTAAAGAAAGACCTGCAAATAGGCAGATTTAGCTGTTGCATAATGTATCTTTAACATTTAGACTAGTAAATTGGAAAGTCTTATAAGTTTAATAACGGCGAAGAGAGCGCGATATAATTATCACCAAAAAAAATAAGGGCAGTGGGAAATTTATTCGTGTTTCTTGTTTCGCTTATAATCATTAACGTTCGTCGCGACCAATATTCGCAGTGTTTTTCTTCCGTTTTAATTCGATATACTTAAATTATAGATCATGCGACATCGTTATTATCACAATTAAAACACCTTCTTGAATCATGAACAGGGCTGGCGGAAACAATTCTTGATTGGTGGGGGGGGGGCTTCCATCCTAGATTCTTGTAGTACTTGCGGCCAAATTATTAGCCTCCCCCCACTCCGCCAGGCCTAATGAATACCAATTAACGAAGACTCCTTTCAACTCCCTATCGTTAATACTGTCTACATATATGGGATAAATTGAATGGTTGGGCCGTCGGCACTTTGTCACAGCTTAGATTACCAAACTAATTATTTCTCTTCTTGCTTCACACAGGTAATTCATTTTGACTTCAGCCATCTTGATTTAGGCAGACATACGAGTAACACGTGTGATGAAGCTAATGACAGATTGTTAATCATAGAGAAGACCCCCCATGGTTTAGTCAGGTTCTGCGCCAGTCAGACAATGAATAATTATGTAAGTCAAACGAGTAATGTAACTCTACAGTTCCTCACCAATATGAATAATGATGCGCCTGGTTTTAGAGTATTTTACAACACAGGTATGTATTTCTGTTAGTAAATTTCATAGTCTTCTGTTTCTTTGAGATTCAAGAATAAAATTTGAAATTTTTGAAATTTTTGAAAAAATAGTTGAATATAGAAAAACCAATTAGAAATATGTGACTGTATTCCAAATCACAATCTGATTAAAATAAGATCTATATTTCGTTTCGTTTATTTTATATTTTCGACGGTTATACTACATGAAGATCTGACCATTTCTAGTGGGAGGTCGTGTTAGGGGTCATACAAGCGGCCTTTGACCCTATGACGTCAGACATTGATTAAGCAATCAGCGTTGATGTTTCTAGTAGGATACCCTCAGTTCTGTGCATCGCACGCCAAAAACTCGCCGCAACAGACCGTTTTGATTGGCTAATCCCGCAAATCAACCAGAACAACACTTCCAGGTCCTAGTGCAGTAAAGACAAGTAAACCGAACCGAAATTTAGAACTATATAAAACGAAACGAAATATTATCTGTGTTTTAATCAAATTTTCAAAATCAGCCCATTTGTAAGGTAACTTTGGTTAAGTTCGGCAACTTCAAACATGTATAAATGATCATAATTGATTTCCGATGTTTGTGTAATATCTTATCTACTGAATAATCATCAACTGTGATTATATTTAATAAATAGAGTAGTCGATAGAACTGGACAGATGATCCAACACATCATTGTCGACTCCCTTGATAATTCGACCTTTGAACTCTTCGACAGACAGAATGAATGTTATTATATAATTACCACCAGTTGTATAATATAACAATACAACATTATTCTACGTATTTCTATTAATTCCTCAGACATTCAGTGCAGTGATCAATATTATAAAACAGACATGTTCATTCGCCTTTCTTCTTTTCGTCTTCAATAACGTGATGACTTTAAGATCATAATTACTAGGATGTACAACAAATTTCACACAAACATTATGATAGTAAGTGCAGTAGGATTGTCCTGCACGGAAACAAACCGATAAGAGAAACTTGCCGACAAGACAAACTACACAGTTATTTTTTTTTGTTTAAGTGGCATTTAGTAACTGGATGAGAATAACACATGACACAATTGTATGGAATACAAGTTACTTAAAGAGTTTATTTCAGCGACGTTTCAACGAGGGTCCTCTCAAGGTTCTCTCACTACAAGGTTTGCTTGATAAAGACGAGAGAACCCTCGTTGAAACGTCGCTGAAATAAACTCTTTACGTAACTTGTATTCCATACAATTGTGTCATGTGTTACACAGTTATTGTACGAAAAAAAACAACAAATATCAAATCAAGTGAAATGAAATTAAATAAAATGAGGTTTAGCGTCCTAATGTTCTGCTCCAACTAGACTGATGAAGACAGGCATAATAAGCCAAGAGATCTTTTACGCGCACACCAGTGTATTAACGGGACCACGGTTTTTAGTCTCATCCGAATGACTAGATAACTTTTCTTGTCGGGCTCTTCCAATATAATTAAAATACAGATCTATATTTCGTTTCGTTTTTTTATACTTTCGGTAGTAAAGACAAGTAAAGCGAAATTTTGAACTATAAAAAACGAAACGGAATTGGATCTGTGTTTTAATCAGATTGGGGCTCTTCATCTTGCACTCACGCGAATGAATCCGGGAGTCCCGTGTTCGATCCCTGTGTTGGTCGAGAAACTTCATCGTAGTTTTCCGACATGGTTCCTTTCCAGTGATGCAGTGGGACTGATAAGGAAGGGCGTACAGTCGGTCATCGGAAGTTACGAGGTCCCGTGTACCCATTGACGTGCACGTAAAAGAACCATTGATTGTTGGGATTCGATATATTGTATGCGTATTCCCTTCTTCATTAGCCCAGTCGGTGCAAAACAGTAGGACGTTAAACCGCCGTTTAAAGTGATAATACCGTTTCATTGCTTGCGGCTGTGGTTTCGAGCCCTGGTGTGAGCGTATGTGGCATTGAGATAGGGGCGTCTTCTCAACCTCGTGGGTTTTCTCCGGGCACTCCGGTTTCCTCCCACTGCTAAAGATCCCTACGCGCAAGCGAATTATTGAAATAAAATTAAACCATATGTTAGTCCCGAAATGACCTAGTTGTGTTGAGTGGACGTTAAACCCCATTTCTCTCTCTCACTTTATTACCAGGAATATAATATATATCCTCTCTGACGAAAATAAAACCATTTTATAAACGTGTCCTTTATTCACAATTTTTAGAACAATCCGCTTAGAGTGGGAAATGTAGTAGCATCTGCCTGTTATTATGTAAAATATGTGCTAATTGGAGATGAGCGCGCCATCAAATATCAGTCAAATCCAGACTTTATGACAAAACTGTCCGATTAGTCACGGTGATGTCATTATTCCAGTGGAACTAAAATTCCAGTGTAGATTTTTAAAAGTATAATTTAATTAAAAAGAAATCAGACATAATTTTATGACACCGTCTGCTCTCATAATGTTACCATTTATGGATATTAGTATCACAGTGATAATAAAAATGCACAGGAATGGAATAGAATAAAACCAAGTACGATCAAAAACGGTATAGGCAACATAGTGTAATCGGCAAAAATAGGGTAATCGGCATAATTATGGACTGTTCACCGTGTACAAAATACACGACAAACAGTCATAACAGCTGAGTGTCCGGAAGAGTAAGCTTACTCTGCCTAGAAGCGATTGGTAAATAATCCCTGGTATAGTGTTTTAAAACAGTTAAATTTTCAGTTGTAAATCATACCCTCAAAATTGTTAGTATAGAAATTTCAAATCCAATCACAATTAAAAACTCACTTAGATAGACATCTGAATAAAATTGTCCATGCTTATATGGGACGACTTGGCGCTTAAAGGAACGGACATTATTGTAGTAGGGGTGATAGTATTATTGTAATAATTATTAGTAGTTGAAGATGGAATATTATAAATTTCGTTCGTTTGTTGATGTTTCTTAAAAATTAAAATCCATTTACAATTATTTTTATCCAACCAATCGCTTATTGAATTTTAACATTGAAAGCAGAGTTATGACCCTTTGTAACCAAATTTAAAATATCCTGTTTTTAAACCCGTTCGTCCGACTGTTTGTTCTTGTAAAAGCACGTTTAGCGTTTAGAAAAAGAAGCTTATTGAATTTTAATAATTAAATACTGAGTTATGACCCTTTGTAGCCAAATCAAATATATTCTGTTTTTTAACCCGCCCGTCCGACTGTTTGAATTTTAACAATTAAATACAGAGTTATAAGCCTTTGTAACCAAATTATCACCTGATGGTTTTATATGTGCACGTATCTCATAATAAACACACCAATTATCCTCTGTTGAATTTTTTAAATGTAAGCTACATTAATTATAGTTTAATAACGCTAAATGTTAATTCTTTCAGACTGGCCATGTCATGCTATGCTCACGGAAGATGACGGAGAAATTGCTTCACCGGGATGGCCCGACATATATGCACCAGGGTTATCATGTGTGTGGACGATAGCAGCACCAAGTGAGGCCAAAATATTCATCCATTTTACAGACATACATTTAGAGGGCCAGAGTCTTAGACAATGCGGAGATGGTTACGATATCCTGGAAGTTTTCGATGGGGATTCTCTTGCGGCTGAAAAAATAGGAACATTTTGTGGGAATGAACAATCGCAGTCCTTTACGTCTAGGTATAACGTTTTATTGCTCCGATTCAACACCGACCAACACGGACAAAATACCGGATTCCACGCAACGTATAAATTTCTGTACAAGCAGACGACAACAGTTCCGACAACAACCATCCAATTACCATCGTCGTTGAACAGTAGTCTACACAAAGCCCTGACAGCTATGTTCTTTGAACCAGGTCGCAATGAAGAAGATAATTATGACGTAAAAACTTCTGTGCCGTATAGCGACCATTCCACGACCGTGCATAATACAATGGGTAGGTGTTACCATATTTGGGGTTAGGTGGTCTAGTGGTGTGGTCTCGATTCGCGGTGTGTTCGTGACAAGAAGTATTGTATCTTGGCGTGCACGTAAAAGATCCATTGGCAGTTGGAATTCGATAGAGTAGTGTAGCACCGCTTTCCGGGCAAAATTTCCCTTATGGCACACTGTATGACGTATGCCGGTATTCATTAGCCCATATTTTAGCCCGGACGGCGACATTTTCAACTACTATAATGTAGCTATAGGGAAATGTTTGCCGTACGGCGGCGTTTTCGCCTAATCAAGATCGAATTCCAATTCACCCTGGATCTTTTTCGTGCATTCCAACGTGTATGCGCGGGATCTCCGCATTTTCAGGATCTTGCCAGGCACTTCATCGTCGTCTAGAGACATGGGAAACGAGGCTGGAAATTCGAAAAAATATTGAAATAAGATATAATTTAATAACTCGTTTTGTCGATAAAAAAAGAAAAAAATGGCGCAAAAAAGGCAATCTTATCAAACATTATTCTATATTTCCACACACTTGTTAGCTGTTGTACTCATTATTAATAGATATTAGTCCTTGAAGGACAACCCACGCCTTAACTATATCAATATGTCTTCTGCCTTGCAGGTAAAGATGGCGGCGCTATTACAGGACAGAAGTGGAATCATGAAGCCGTCATAATACATATGAGGACTATATTAGCACTGTTTATACCGCTAATAATATTACTCATAATAACAATAACAGCTTTAATATTCATATGTAGATATTACAGGTATGCTCATTTATTTTATATTAAATGTGATAATTAATGTTACAATTGACAATATAAATGAGAAAGAGAGAGAGAGAGAGAGAGAGAGAGAGAAGAGAGAGAGAGAGAGAGAGAGAGAGAGAGAGAGAGAGAGAGAAAGAGAGGGTTTAACGTCGACTCAATAAACTAGGTCATTTCGGGACTAACATATAGTTTAATTTTATTTCAATAATTCTCTAGCGCGTAGGAGTCTTTAGCAGTGGGTGAGACCGGAGTGCCCGGAGGAAACCTACGAGGTTGAGAAGGCGCCCCTATCTCCATGCCACACCAGGGCTCGAAACCACAGCCGCTAGCCAGAGGTGGCCGGCCAGCTAGTGGTCATAGCGCGGCACTCTAGACCACTGAATTTGATATACATGTATCTTAAAGAATAATCATTTAGATGTTCAAAGCTATAAAACGGTTTATCAACTTTTTTTCGCCCCAGCATATTATTAAGGTTTATAGAGTGTTCAACTGCTGACAATTTCATGTTTTCTATAAAAGAAAAATTGCACTTAACAGACCAGCTGCTTGTGCTGACGTTTTTTGATATTTATATTTAATTGTGAACTGACATCAAATGTATAGAAACACTTTTTTTTTACATAAATCAAACAGAAATTCCCCATGAAAATTGAGAACAAATAATACTCTGCAATTGTTTTGGGATATTTTTTTCTGTAAAAATGGTCATTACTATTCATGGACTTTTGTAGTAGTGTAAGAAATATAGCACGAACTGCAGACATAGAACTTAAAACATCTCTCGTCCAAAGGGGTATAGTATTGGAATTGTAGATTGATTAATCACTAGTATTTAATGTAATTACGCCTACAAAAAGTAGTTCCCACGATCAAGTATTCTTTCTTATAATGCTGTTCAACACAAAAGATTTGAACTGTGCTTTAAGTAAACAGTGTTTGATTAAATGAACAGTTGAACATACCAAAAACTAGCCAACCACCAATGAAATTCCAATATTGATCAAGATACCGTCTGCTTTAATTCCATTAAGCGTGTACTTGTAAGGAATACCGGCTTAGCACTCCCAACATCTGAAGAGACATATGCAAATAGGCGCCTTTCAGTGCTAAGATTAGCGGCTGTCAAATACTTCCATTAACTAAAGGCGACAGGAATTCGCTACTGTTGATCCATACAGACGGCTATTTTGGCGCCAAAACTAACAGGGCCACGGGAATGGTTTGTAAACCGAATTCATCGCCGCGTTAAAATGGTCGATCTTCGATATCCCCTGGAGATTTCTATTAAATGTGGCTACAAGTGATAAACATCTAGGGAGAGAGTTTGCTTGTCTAGTTATTACAATGAGAATTCATACAATCTCTAATTGAAATTGGCAGAGAATGGGGTGAAGCTATTGTTTGTAAACGTAACCAAGCTAAATGTATATCTTAAAGGTACAGTCTACGTCCGAATTCATGATCTGATAATTTTCTTATAAAAGTAAAGAACGTGGCCAATCTCGGGATTTTGTTTTTACAAATTATGACAACTAACAAATAACTTTTTTTTTTATTAAAGGCCAAAATAATGTATTATATTGGGTTGATATAATAATAATATGTTGTTAGTGTGACTAATTTTTAGTGTAAAAAGATATTATGCAATTGGGTTACTAATTTTCCTTTAATTTGTCTTGCTTTGTCGAAACAGGAACAGACAATCGGTTACATCTAAATATTGCCTTTTATTTGAAAAAATACAACATCAGAAAAAAGACAGATTGCCATTCCATCATGTTGTTTAAACTACCAACATTTTACAATTCTTGGCAATAATATTGTTATGATGGTAAATTTCTAATGCGTATTAAACTGGAAACAGACCAAGAAATAAGCCTTGGGAAAACTATATCCCAACACCAGTCAACCTCCCATCATACTCGGAATGAATAAATAAACCAATACTAACTATAAATTTAAATAGAGAATCCAACCGGGGTTTATTAGCCGACATAATAATAACAACTGGGTTTTACAGACCACATGGGAGTTTTTATATAATACATATTTTGGTTTGATAGACATTGGTTATTTAAGAATGTTTTCTATTTTTCAATTTTATAATGTTGAATTGTCTGGCATAATCCGATATACAAGCACACGCATATTAAAACGACGTATAATTCATAAAGTTAAAATCAAATGGCGTCTTTCGTGGCTCAGTATAAGAATCTTAGATTTCTTTATTTATATTCAGGGCAAAAGGGCGGAGGGTAGTTAGTGCGTGTGTGCTGTATTATAAGGTCTGTCATTGAGTCAACGAGCGTGGTTTCGATTCCCCGATTGGACGTGGCAAGGATAATGGTTGTCTGCAGGTCATCCGGTCCCCCCACATTGCTAAAGACTCCTACGCCAAGCGAATTATTGAGATAAAAGTGAACGATATGTTGGTCTCGAAATTACCTAGTTCCTGTCCACGGACGTTATCCCCAACCTCTGTCTGTCTGTCTCTTTCTGTCTCTCTCAACCGGATTGCATTCGTGTACTTGAATTATACCGTCGAATCGAGGAAATTTGATTGTTATTGGTCGTTATTTGTTAGGCGATATTATATCTAACTCACTCTAAATTGTACTATTTTTTTTGAAAAAAACGATTGAAAATCTCCTGACTTGGATTCAACTGGATTCCAAAGAGGTCTATTAAAAGATTTTACTCAATTTTACCCAACATTTGGTGCTGTATTCTTTTTATCGTCAGCAGAGGAGATGTCGATTTTTGCGAAGGTTTCAATTGATCAGTAGCTTTGTAATACTGAACGGAATTGAACCATTTTGAAAATCAATGTTCATAATATTGATTTAAAATGACGATCAGTAGCTTTATATGCTCATGTAATAATAATAAAACTATTCCAGATTCTAAACTACTTTAATTGGTAGGTCTACGGTGCCTTTAACTTGGACCAAACAAAGTGTAAATTCGTGAGAAAGGGCATTTAATTTCAGCAAAGCCTGTTGCGTTTATTACTAATTCCTTTATAAAATTGTCGACAGTTGAAAATAAAATCGGTTATATTCCATTTTTGAACTTTTCGAATTATTAGTCTCGTGGCATTTAATACGAAATGACGTCGATCTGAACTCATGTGTCATGATTTCTAAAAAGAGTATGCATGTCTCATTGTTTCATTCAGTTGACATTATGCTATAGGTTCCCATTGTCGTGAGATGCGTTACGATATGATTGACCCTTTTGAGTCGAGGGCCTGGTATGTGCATAAACGTTCAGATACGTTTTGATACGATTAACACAATTTCCATGACTGGCCTCAATATATGACAGGGGCCGCGGAGCCGGGGGGGGGGGTGGTCTAAGGGGGCTTTAGCCCCGGCAATAATTTTTAATAGTAAAAAATAAAATGTCGTCAAAAGCTCAAAAAAGGTTGGGGGGTGCTTAGTGGGGGCGGCCACATTGCGTGGGTTATTGTTAGTAGCCCCTACCGCCCCGAAATCGGGGACGCTCCGCGGCCCCTGTATGATAAGACCTGATAGGATCACCACGATTACTCCCCGGATAAAACCATGATTCCAATCCCGGCACGAATCGTGGTGGTTGGAGCCTAGCCTTAGGTATCGACTTCCACTTTGAAAACAAAACCTATATACCAGACTCGTCATAATATATTGTGTATTAACCAGCGTATTAACCTAATTATCTAATTTTAGGAGACGGTTGCCAAAAAGAAGAAATGTTCCAAATTACACGTTTACAGAAGAAAATTTATCATTATATGAAAAAGATAAGTAAGTACGAGGATATTACTGTTTTATATGGCAGCACGATTGGGAAGCCGAATAAACGCGATAAGGAGTTACTATTCTTTAACATACACCATTTATGTGTGTGGGGGTGCGGGGGTGTAGGGGGTCGGGGTGGAGGTGGGGGATCCTAATGTCGCTGGGTAATAGTGGACTGTGTGGAACATGTTATAGTTGACCCACGGTGTAAGTTTGACCCTGGTTAAGCATTATGATTATGATTATAATGTTGAAAAACCGCGAGGCGCCCTAAAGCTCATGGGGGCTCAAAAACTCCTTGTCACGTACAATCGGGGAATCGAAACCACGCACACGCTAACCATTCGCCCATCTAACCCCGACGCTATCACAAAGACATCTTTGACCTTTTTCTAAGCGTCTAAAAGTATAAGACTAATGAAAACGTGAAGTATGGTGGCTGATCGATATCATGTCATTTTAACACGGCATCACGACACCACGACATCACGACATTTTAACCCAACACCACGAAATTTAACCCGACATCACGACATTTTTAACCCCACACTACGACATTTGAACCCGACATCACGACATTATTAACCCGACACTACGACATTTTTAACCCGACATCACTACATTTTTAGCCCGACACTACGACATTTTCAACCGAGATCGCGTAATGTCGCGTAAAAATGTCGTAGTGTCGGGTTAAAATGTCGCTGTCGTGGTGTCGTGGTGTCGTGGTTTCGGGTTTAAATGCCGTGGTGTCGGGTTGTCGCCTTATGAATGTCGACACCACGACATCACGACATGATACCAATCAGTCACCAGTCACCATAGTAAAGTAATAAAACCATTAAAACAAATTGTGTGCCAAAATGAAATAAAATGAAATATTTTTTGTTTACAGTATAGATAATACAAATAATGAAGAAGAAACTTGTCGTATAGAATGGTAAGAACATGTACATTTATAAAACTATTTTGTTTTTTTTAAGTCAAAATGTGCCTGGTCGTTCGGATGGGACGAACAACCGAAGTCCCGTACGTACAAATTGGAGTAAACGTAAAAGATCCCTTGGCAGTTGGAATTCGATATAAGAGTAGGTCATAGTGCCGCTGCCGGGGCAAAAATTCCCCTCATAGCACACTGTTTGGCGTATGCACGTCCCACTTAGCCCAGGTTAGGTGCAGAAGAGTAGGACGTTAAACCCCATTTTATTTCATTTCATATTTAAGTCAAAATTGACAATTAGGGAGCTACTATTTGTTGCCTTCTCACGCTGCTGCTGTGTTTTAGCTGGACATGTTTAACAGTTAATTCCGATTGGATAGGGGAACAGTTGTGGATCATGCAGTTTGGATATGGATATCTTCGAAGAATTTAAAGTATATACATATAGTTTTGAATGTTTTAAGCTCAGTTTTTGATTCTCGGCGTGCTCCCTCTCCAACATACCTCAATCTTTTTAAAATAACATGAACCATTAACAGAGGATATCATGGTTTGTAACATGATTTGCAAATTTACAAAGTCTAGTGTTGTACAAACGTTATAAAAAGACTCAATGACCATAATAGAGTCTATTAAAATATAAATAGAAGCTAATTTTGGTTGTCATATTATCGAAAAACGCGTATAAGAGCTTTTGAATTAATAATTTATGAAATTCATATCATTTTACAACCGTTAACATTTTCATTAATTGCCCCTCTGAATGTTTAATGTAAATAGCTGATAGGTTTCATATTAAAATGGGCTTTTGGCAATCGATATATTGTGGTAGTCATGGTGATTATATTTATAAATGGGCACTTTAGTTTCATTTTGTTCATGAAGTGCCAAACTACTAAATCATATTGTATGATTTCATTTTAACTCCATTAGGCTTAAAAATAAATAAGTAACATCGGATGGGGTTGGTCAGGCAACCCTCCGTTACAAGCCCTATAATGTTCTCTGTTTTGTAAAAAGAAATTAAAGTTTTGTATTAAACCAGGCCCCGAGTTCACAAAGCATTCCCAGACTTACGTTGAGAATTTGCTCAACTTTCAATCACTGTTTATAAGAAATATCTTTGTTGCAGACACACACAACTTTGCACATAACTTCTTATTGATGTATTTGATACATTAAAACAACAAAAGTTTTATAAAGGGCTATATTATTTTAGTTAGAATAAGGTGAACAAATTTGAGTAAATTCTCAACTTAAGTCTGAGGATGCTTTGTGAACTCGGGCCCCGGTCTTGGGAAGTGAGTCATTTGATGACCAGTTACCTGACGAATAATCTTGAGAAATTTGTGAAATTCAATTAAAAAATCTGTACGGTAGCTGCAAGCTTTACAGAGTCCAGCATAATATATAACATCCCCCATGAAATATATATTGCGCGGTGGTAGTATTGCAAATATTCGAATGAAAACCTCAGACCAACGTGGATAAGGGATCCTCGTTTAGCACATTGTACGGCCAGAGCGGAGCGTATTATGGAGAGAGAAAGAGAGAGAGGAATGGGGTTTAACGTCTACTCGACACAAACTAGGTCATTTTGGGACTAAATTATGGTCTAATTTTTTATTTCAATAATTCCCTTGCGCATAGGGGTCTTTGGCAGTGGGAGGAAATCGGAGGACCCGAAGAAAACCCTTTGTGTTAGAGGCTTATTTTTTAACAGAACTACACAATTGTATTTTGTATTTTATTCTCACATCTGTTGTGGTTCCATTAATAATGAATGTGGTATACTTGTATTTTTCAGCACGAGTCCTGATATATCTTTTTCCAACCCTTTATATGAGCGGCGATTTCCTAAAGAAAAAGAGGAAGAAGAAAGAGTAGAAGTCGACGACATACCTTGCTGATAAATGGGTCCTGTGTGAAAACAATATCCCATGAATACAGTACAATTTCGAAAATCGGGACATCGTCAATTGACCAACATTCGTAATAGAAAACGAAAGTTTGCGAAATACCCATCGTTGACAAATATTCGTATTAGAAAACGGAAATTTGCGAAATACCAATCGTTCGGTGATATTCCGATCGTCGGCGAATATTCGTACATATCTGTAAAGTTTATATTTCATCGCAATTCCCTTTAAAGACTTATGGTATTTTGAATGTGGAAATTGGATGTGATGAATTGGATTGATATGTGTCGTTGTGCTTAGTATGATTGAAACCTTTCGATGTTTACGATGAAAGGAAGAGTTCAGAAAATGTAATGCCTAATTTAAATGTTATTGGATCCTACCGTACTTACCAATGCCAGCAATCAACTCAACAAGAACGGTTCAAATATTTACCTGATCGCAATTCGATAAACATTCCAAACTCTTTTCATAAACTCAAGTCAGCGTGTCAATTTTGAGAACCGGCTTGGAGCCTAAAGTGTGAATATCGTGTTAAAAAGCCAGCATGGTCGTAATTAAACGAGCAACAACCGCGTTATGTCCCTTCATTTGAATGCCTTTTTCTGGTGCTATTTCATCGTGGAGTGTTTGCCTGAGCAATTTTCAATGTCAGCGTTTGGTTTACTTTCGATTCAAATCGTCTGGCAATATTTACTTCTTCCTCACAAGATGTTCCAAGCAAAAGGATAGCGGGAGAGACGAATTCAATTTCCTTGTAAACTCGGGTCGTTCATGGCATATGATTTTGCCATTAGGAAATTAAATACTGAATTTATTGATCGGCAAATAACCGAAAGGGGAAAACCTGTTGGTACAGCACTTCAACCTTAAAAGAAATCAATCGAAACAACCAAAATGGCGGGCATCGATCACTTAGATATCGTGATTTCTCGCGAGCGTGACAAAGTGTTCTTCTGTGTAAAGGAACTAGGCTTTGTTAATCTGTGTACAAGGCCATTGATCCCTGGTATTTGGCAGACGGTACTAACCATAATGGTCGCCACTCGCAATTGTTCAATACCAAGCATATTTTTAAAATTTCTTCGAACATATATTTTGAATGCGACTGAGAAAAAAATACTTATTTTTGTATGTTGTCATTTAATAACATTTTTTTTATGGAAAAGAATAGAATTTTTGTATTTCCATGTCATTGTCTTTTAGAAGCATAGAGTTTTAGAGAGTGTCGTCGAGTCATAGATTTATGTAATGTTTATAATACGTGCTTCAATGCCCATTTCACGAAGATCGTTAAAAAATTAAAAAGTAAAAAATAACCCCAGATTATCCATTATCGTTTTATTTTTCTAAAAAGAAAATAGCCCTTAATTGATTTACGCCCATCCAGAAATCAATTTGTATTAAATTAAAGGCATGTCCACAAGTATAATTGTGTTTAACGTCCTACTGCTATGAGGGAAATTTTGCAAGGACAGCGGCGCTACGGCCTATACTCTTAATCTTATGTCGAATTCCAACTGTCACGGGGCCTCGGTGTTTCCCTTGCCATGCCCTCCGTCCGCACCACTGAAAAGGGGGGGGGGCGCCAAACAATCCCGATGAACTTTCTCGGCCAACTCAAGGATCGAACACTAAGCCACAAGGCGGGCGTACGTCATATAGTGTGCCCCGCACCACTGACAACGGGAGACCACAACGGAAAATTACGAGGAATTCTATTCGGTGTGAATTCGAACTGCTTCTTCGTTAGCCAATCAGACATATTTTGTTGAGAAACCGCGTTTTCTCAGTTTCGGCAATGTTTTTCAACGTTTACGTTTAGGGTGCTAATTACTTTGAAAAAGTGGGAAAAGGTTGCGAATTTCGAAAGGGTTATATTGTTTTATAAGTTACTCACTATCATAGGGATGTCTGGATGTGTAAACTTAAAAACTTTATTTTACCCCTAAAAAAATATCATCAACTAGGCGATATAACTAATCTTACAGCACTAATATTTGTAAATATTCAGAAGAGGCGCCATCAAGAGCATATTCTATTGTATAAAACTATGGTGGGCCTATGCTGTCTTAATTAGGAGCATATTTTGCTGTATGAAACTATGGTGGGCGGATGTTGTATTGTCTTATTTTTTCAGACATATTTTATCATTTTTACAGAGCATTTAGTGAAAGCAATAACAAAAGGTAGTTTATGGATATCATTCACTAGGCTAACTAACTTGAATGTTTCAATAGGGCGGTGAACGTATCCTCGTTGAAAGGTTGCAGTTAAAGTATTAAAATATAAAGCCCTAAAATAGATATCTATAAACATCCCTAACCTAATCCCATAATTCACTATTGTCAGAAATATCATTTTCAACTTGCTATTCCATGTTGGGGAATATAAAAATAAGGGGGAATTGTGTTATTTCCGGCGAGAATGACACCTTTGGTAAGTATAATAGTGAGTTGACAACCTATTGAGCAAAAGACATAGAAATAATTATATTTGACTGTCTTATAAAAAATATGAAATTCTCGGTTTAATAACCGTAGTGAATGTTATTCATAAAGCTGTCTGTTATCATTATATCATCATGATTTTATAGATTACAATAGTCCATCGTAGATCATGGTAATTGTGTAAATGATTTGTATATATAAATTAAGACTCAAAATAGTTTTGTAAATATTTGTTAAAAATAAACCATAAAAAGTATTGATTTTTGTTGTATTAAATCAAAGCGCTATTATGTCTTATTCGTGGGTGACATTAATGGTTTAAAGGACCGAAGTCCGTAACTCAAAATCCTCCAAAATCTTATAATAATAATCTCGTCATTTTACAAGTATAGCAAATTAAGCCGGAGGCTTATTTTCAATTTGGCCCTTGGCACAGATCGTGCGAATGATTTCAATCATTACTGCAGGAAGAAACCGAAGAACTCGGGGGAAACCTGCCTGATCGGACGGGAGACCGAATATCCCTCTCACTTACAACGATAACGGTTCTTGCCCCGAGCTGGATTTGAACCTTCGTTGCATTGTTGAGAAGCCGCCTCTCTTCGTCATCGAAAACACGAATTATTGGTCAATTTATTTTAACATTGATGATGTAAACTTACCGGGAAAAGATTAGCTTCTAAAATCCGATATTTAAGATAAAATATTTTTTTTAACATTGGTACACGGTTCATAATGCGCTTCAGCCCTAGTTGTATTGGGAGACTCGTGGGACACATTGCCTCAAATCAAATTGAGTTATGTAGACTTTTATTACTAGACGCCATAAATGTGCACTTGATTGCAACTGCTGGCTTATTTCGTCGAACATAACTGATTTGAAATTCAAATTGGGAGTTAAAACGGAAACCATTGAATGTAAATCAGTTTATATACATTCATATCACAGTATTTTATGCGTTGCGACCCACTTTTGTGAATTCCTAGGTCCCAAATGTTAGCGATTTAGCTCCTTTAATACCAGAATGTCCAAGTCTTGAATGATTTGGCAATCAGTTGGGTTTCAATATCGCCAACAGTTAAAAATTGATTCGATACAGGGGGAATAACTACAAATATTATTTGCAGACAAAAAACTCTGATATTTTTTGGATTGTAAGGGTTGCGTACCTGGATTTTTATTAGTGAAACCAGAGAGAGAGATAAATGGGGTTTAATGTCCACTCGACACAAACTAGGCCATTTTGGGACTTACTAAAATGGTTTAATTTTATTTCAATAATTCGCTTGCGCACAGGGGTCTTTAGCAGTGGGCGGAAACCAGAGAAAACCCACGATGATTAGTGAAACCAAATCTATAAATTATCAAGAACCACTTCACCGTAACTAGATGGAATAACACCAAATTACCACTCCATTAATATCGATCATCATTCGGGATTAATTTAATCTTATAATTCGCTTGTGCCTATATTATTGGTCTTTGGTCAGTGACCGTCAGAAAACATCGGGAACCTTGAAAAAATAAAACCATGAGGTTAATCACGTTGAAATGTGGGATCAAATCAAAACCAGTTGATTCAGTAACAGACTTTACAATCTAAAGTGCATTGTTAAGACCATTTGGCAACCTTCGTTTATCCTTGTGAATGTTGGTCCAGTGCATAGCGTAATGCACTTTGCATAAGTTTTATTTTTCTACTGCTCACTTAAATTTCGTGTTTATATTAAACTGGATGTTAGACATTCTTGCCAGACTTAAGATAATACGTTTACCTGTGGATTAGGCCCACTCAATAGAAAAAAACAAATTTTAGATAATATATTTAATGATAAAATGAAAGTAGGATTTCACCACAGACCCTAGAAAAACATAAAATGAATACAAGATCTGTCTGATCTTTCTACATGACATAACTTTGACTAAAACAAATAAAAAAAACTGACATAAATACTTTCAACATATGTATAACCTTTTAAACAAATCATACCATGTATCAAAATAGTAGACATTATTTGCAAATCCATTAATTATGTCAACACAGCACTCTTAATTTAATGTGAGATATAAATAAGGGTTTTACACCCACCAGAAATTTTATATAGCAGCAAGAACATCAGGATACAATTCTGAGCAGCATTAAATTGGGGCATATCCAATTTTTGCTAATATGTACTCAAGATTAATTATTTAACATATAATTAAGAAAATAAAATGCTAGATATCTTCCTGGTTCAGATTCAATTGGATTAAAATAAGGCCTGACATTTCTGTTCACTCACAACAACATGGTGATGCGCTTATTACATATATACATGTATATACATGTAGCGAGCAGCAAAGAGGGAATTTCAATTCAACATATCTTTGTAAACACTGAATGGAACTGAACTGTTTTCAGACTAATATTCCTATTAGAGAGAGAGAGAGAGAGAGAGAAATGGGGTTTAACGTCCACTCAACACAACTAGTTCATTTCGGGACTAACATATGGTTTTAATTTTCTTTTTATTTCAATTATTCGCTTGCGCGTAGGAGTCTTTAGCAGTGGGAGAAAACCGGAGTGCCTGGAGGAAACCCACGAGGTTGAGAAGGCACTCCTATCTCAATGCCACATACGCTCATACCAGGGCTAGAAACCACAGCCGCAAGCCAGAGGTGGCCGGCCAGCTAGAGATCGAAGCGCGGCACTCTAGACCACTATTTCTATTAGAGATTCAACTTTCAAAATATTGTAGTTTACAAAGCCTAGATGACAAGGTCAATAGAGAGAGAGAAATGAGGTTTAACGTCCACTCAACACAAACTAGGTAATTTCGGGACTAATATAAGGTTTAATTTTTATTTCAATAATTCGCTTGTGCGTAGGGGTCTTTAGCAGTGGGAGGAAACCAGAGGACTCCAAGAAAACCCATGAGGTTGGAGACAAGGTCAATAACTTGGCCTAAAGCAAATGAAATAACAAACAGTCCCAGCATGTTTGACAATTTAAAACGGAAAAATCTGTAAAGCGTTTAAAAGAATTGTGATTAAACGGAAGGAGAGACAGACAGGGGTGACAACAGTATGCATCCAGCGGTTTGAAAAGAAATCAAGATAATTCTTTCTAATCTGGGGCCTGTTTCACAAAATTTTAACTAAGATAAAAAATAAAAAATTTAGTAATTTGATTGGATAATATTAGATTGATTTTAGTGCTTAGCCAATCAAACCTGAAGTATCTACTGAAATTTGGATTTTATCTTTAGTTAAGATTTCGAGAAACAGGGCCCAGGAAATTCAGATTAAAATGAAGGTGCAAATAAAAATAAGAGCCCCATTAAAATTGTGGCTTTCTCAAATTTCATTCGACCAAGGCTCCATCTTTGATGAAAAATATTATGATATATACATGTATTATATAGATAATAGAAATATGAGATGCTGTAAGCAGTAAAAAATATTTAAAATGTTTATCAAACATTAACATAACATATATACATGAACATAAGATTTTCATAATCAATTAAATTAATATCATGATTATGAATTTTAGATATAATTAATGGCCATTGTTGAAATTCAATAGGATTCTTCCTTTCACTAATCTGAACAATGCATAAATGTACACATTAAAAACATGTCTTTAGAGTGTTCACATGTTTTTACAAACGACGAGAAATTTCTAAAACATCGGATTATAAATGTCGTTAACGAGAAACTTGGGACGATGAACATGATCCACGACAATTATACATGTCCGCATACAAAATGAACGTATAAAAAGTCTCCATAAAACAATTCAATTTCTAGTCCATTCAAATCATTCTTCTTTCTTTTCAAGTCTTCTGTGTCACACTAATATTAACTACCTACATGTATATAAATTTTTAAAAGATTGGCTGAATGAAAGCCAGAATTGGTCGCTTCAACGTTACCTTTCAGATTCATATCAGCTGGCGGTCCCACTCCGGACAGGAAGGAGTTACAACTACGTACAAGCACACTTCAATGTCTCTAAAGGACACAATTTTTGAGTCTTTTCAGATCTTTCAAATATATATGTTTTTAAATGCTTGGTTTGCTCCACGGCACAATAAAGTTAATGATCGCATTACTTTGCTAACAAGTTCAGTTAACATGAATTTAAAACTGGACTGCTGCCTGTTCATACTGTATATAATATATTACATGGAAGTCCATTCCTTTGTTTAAAATTTAAGTTACGAGAACATCAAAAGAAAACTTGTCTTCCCCCACTAAATTTATTTGTGTTGTTGTTTCTTGATCCCCCACCAAATCGCTCATTGAGAGAAACCTCTGTCTGAAAATACAGAAAAGATAGAGTCACATATCGAGTAGAAGACATTTTGGTATTGGTACATCCAGTTAACTTCATTTCACAAAACGAATGTGAGACTTTCTTGCTTTTCAATATTGAGATGTTTACAGGATAATAGGCTCTTAAAAAAACATGTTATTATTTCTATATAGTATTTAAATCAAATTTAACTAATGAAGCATATTTCATGTAAATCATAATTCATTTTGTACATTTGGCCATCTTACACAATTTTGAGACAACTGATTGGTGAATTTCAGCTTTAGCGGAATCTTTGACATCAGCTTATTCATTTCTATCCATACTCAAGTACCCTACCCAGCATATCAACATATTTGTGCCCAAGCTTTCTTTCAGATTGAGGTCTGCAGGACAAACTGCATACTTTCAAGAAGCAGCTCCCTCAAACTGTATTTAAAACAATGCAGGAAAACATATCGTATTAATATAGTTACAGAACAGATTTGTTAGAGACAACTGCTTATTTGAACAGGAAAATGAACTTAAGTAGTCAATAAAATAATATTGTAGAAATAGCATTCCAAAACAAAAAGGTGCAAGTATATTCTATGCAAAATAAAACAATAAATAAATTCACATAATCATAAATATTAATAAAGTAATCAAGGTATTCCGTTCCGTTATAGAGATGAATAGAACATGCAAGAAATTGAAACAAATTCAAAACAAAAACATTCAGACCCCAAGTTCACAAAGCATTCTCCGACTTTAGTTGAGAATTTACTCAACTTTCAATCACTGTTTGTAAAAAACATCTTTGATCCAGAAACACAAAACTTTGCACATAGTATCTTATTGGTGTATTTAATATATTGAGTAAATTCTCAACTGAAGGCTGAGAATGCCTTGTGAACTCGGGGCCAGATCTATTTGTATTATAATACGTGTATTTATATCGCCATACAAATTGTTGGCCAATATGTCTGAAACCACTATGTACAATATGAAATATCAAGAACCAACAATAAAAATCAAGAACCAACACTAACAGAATTATAAAATCATTCTCGAAAACCCATCATTTCTTACTAGCAGTTAAAACTTCTAGGTTCATCAAGCACATGGATTATATATATATTAAAAGTTGCTGGTTGTTACTTGTGATAATATCCAATACATATGTGGACTTATGTTTAAAAACGAAAATCTCTACCTACAACAGCATTTTATTGACAGCCGGACTTGAGTCCTACATGTACAACGTGTACATGTAGAGTGAGTGAAAATCAGAATGTGCAGCATCAAATTAACATGTAGTAATTGAATATACATGTAACACATGGTACAAAGTTTTATGGATACACAATTACTGAATTTATCAGTATGTAATATTTCAACTAGGTCATTTCAGGACTAACATATCGTTCAATTTTATTTCAATAATTCGCTTGTGTGTAGGGGTCTTTAGCAGCCGGAGGTAACCAGAGGACCCGGAGAAAACCCACGGGGTTGGGGAGAGAGAGAAATGGGGTTTAACGACCCCTTGACACAAACTAGGTCATTTTGGGACTTACATATGGTTTTAATTTCATTAATTCCCTTGCGCGTAGGGGTCTTTAGCAGTGGGAGGAAACTGGAGGACCCGGAGAAAACCTACGAGGTTGGACAAACGACCATACTCCTTGTTACGTAAAACCTGGGATTCGAAACGTTGTTTAGAGATGATGGGGTTTCAAGAATTGTGTAGACTATTACTATATCTACATACCCCTAAACTGGCAAAAGTATTAATGTCAAATTCATAGTTTTGATGTTTCTCAGGTTTAACAGTGATATTCTGCAAAACAGAATTAGTAAAGATTTTTAAAAGAAAATGGTTAACTTTCTTTGTACTGTTATGTCCCAGACACAATATTTGATTTAGTGATTTAAACCCTGTATCACCATACTGTCAACTCTAACCCTCCCTTAGGAAACACAGAATCAAATTAAACCACTTTTACACAGGTATTCGATGTAGAGGTAAATAAAATAGTAGCTTGCCAAGGGGTCAAAATCAGTGGCTTTAAAGATAATTTTGTTTTTGTTTTTCTGTACTGAAATTACTGTTAATTTATCTAATGAACTAATCAAGAACAGAGCAACATTTTCATAATTAATTTACAAGAGGGGAAGAATTCTGCCAACAGGTACTCCAGGAATTTTTTTATAAAGCAAGGAGATATTTCTTTCAAATGAGGGCTTATGGTTATTATTATTTTTTTCATAACAACCAAATGCAGAGGAAGTCAAAGTATAAATATAAAAGCAAACTATTGCATCACCAACACCAAGTTAATTACAACCCAACATCAAGTTTATTACACCCCAACTGCCCAACACCAAGTTAATTACACCCCAACACCAAGTTAATTACACACCAACACCAAGTTCATTATTTATACTGTGCTACTTCTACCAGTTATTTAATATGATCTATAAAAACTACATGTTACAAGCTTTTTGTACCAAATCACCATACCTTGTGCAAACACAGGAAATTAAAAGTACATTCTTTAATGAAAAAAAAAAACCCAAATTACTTATTTATATACTTACAAAAGACTGTTTCTGTTGTCTACTTCTGTTTTGTCTTTTTCTGGAAAATTAAAGACACACTTCAGTGTAAGTATAACAGAATACCCGGCTTTGCCTGGTGCCCAAATTCACCTGGAGTCTAATTTGTCAAGGGCCCAAATTGACAGCCTCCAACATTTACAGGGTCATGCTGGTTAATTTGATACCATATATGTGGCATCAAGTGTGATGGGCGAACATACAATGTACATGTACATACATAATTTGATTTTATTTATATAGAAGATAATTGTATAAACTGCTAAGCTGAAAATTGAAATAATAACCAAGAGAGATAACTCCATATTATAAGTGATTGAAAGGACAGGTTATAAATTAGCACTTCAGTGTACCCACATATGTGTTAGAACAGTGACCAGCCACCATCCTGTCCTGTATTTGTTTATTCATGACATGATGGAGAATGGGATTTTTTGATGAATCTATATTCTTACCTTGGACTAGTATTAGATACACTAACTGTAAGACCATCATCATATGACTGATTATTTCTATTATTATTCCACCTGAAATAATTTAAAATAATTACTGACTATACATATATTGTCTCTAGTGATGGTCCAATAATTGGTTTCAACATTGGTAATTGGTCGATAAGTGGCATATCGATAGAAATCGGAGTCACTGACATATGTTCAAAAGGACTTGGTAAATACCTTAAAATCACTTGATACTTTTATTTGCCGTGTGTGTGACTATTTAGTCATATTACAATACTCTCGTAGAGGCCGTAAAGGAGAAAGAATAAACAGTGCGAAATCCTTACCGGTCTACCGCAGTGTTTGAGAGTTTGGTTCTCTCAAAGTGTTTTTGAAAATGTGTATGTGCTTACAGAAATTAACATAAATTTTTGTAAACAGACCACCTTATTCGATAAAACATCTGAATAGAACGTGGAAAAAGCCCATTGCATGATATTTTGACCATTACTAATTCTCTCACAGCCTGTGAAGAGCTTTTTAGTATCAAGTTATTTGATTACAAAAACTGTCAAATACTCATTTTTCTGGGAAAAAATGTAATATTTTGACCATTACTAATTCTCTCACAGCCTGTGAAGAGCTTTTTAGTATCAAGTTATTTGATTACAAAAACTGTCAAATACTCATTTTTCTGGGAAAAAATGTAATTGATTATTTAAGATTTAATTAAGAAAATACAGTCAAATTATTAGTGATAGTTAATCTCTACGGTTTGGATTTCAGATACTAATAAACTAGTACCTGAAACTCTGTGCTGAACCTAATTACAAAATGTTTTGGGTTTTTCTGTTTTTTTTATAAACAATATTTTATTCAGGATGTCTGAACGGGATTGGGGAACAGGCTTTGCCTGTAAAACCCCTCTCCATTAATCAAAACTAGAATTGAAAAAAGACGAGACTATGTCAGACAAAGTCTGAATTTTCTGCAAGATACAGATGCCTTATTTCTAGGATTTACAAGAATATAAAAGTAAATCTTCTTAATCAAATTGAAAAGCTTTAAAATCATTAAGCCACCTTTCCGCAAAATCTGACATTACAATAAATTAACAGCTTTTACTTACTGATTCCTTCTGTTATTCATTTTTTTTCCTGTATTGCCTAACTGTGTTAACGACAAATTACTACCATAATTCCTGTTTATTCGAGGTCTATTAGTATTTCCCTGTGAATTTTGTTGTCGTCCCTGGTTTACAGATAGAGAGCCTGTGAAGTTTCGTTTCATCCTATTTCTTTTGTTTTGTTGTTGACCCTGGTTTAATGATTGAGAACTTGCAAAGTTACGTTTCATTCCCTGTCTAACATTCTGTTGTGGAGAGAGCTGAGTTAGAGAAAGGGTACTGCCGTAGTTCCGGTTTATTCTAGGACGTTTCTGCTGTTGATTCTGAAAATAACATGACACTGCTATAAACTATAGACAAGACATGTCACCTGTTTTAATAATAGACCCATCTGTAGAAAAATCGTGTCAGTCCTTCAGACCAAAACTTGAGAAAATTCCACTAAGAACAATGTCTAAATATACTGTGAGTACAATTCTAATTCCATAAGTCTACTTCAACGGCCGAGTACACAAATGAGTAAAACAGGGAGATAAGATAACCTATGAATTATATGTTAATACATGTAATGTACCTTATTATTATAACCTAAAAACAAGAGAGAGAGAAATAGAGTTTAACGTCCACTCAACAAAAACAAGGTCCTTTCGGGACTAACATGGTTTTTAATTTATATAGCAATAACTCGCTTGCACGTAGGGGTATTTTTAGCAGTGGGAGGAAACCCACAAGGTTGGACAGACGACCCTACTCCTTGCCAATGACAGGCTTTATGATACAGGGCACGTGCACTTACCATTTAGCCATCCTCCTCCCCCCCCTTACCCCAAAAAACAATCTCTTATTTATGTCACAAAGAATTGTAAAACAACTGGCAGACTGATACATGTATGACAACAATCGTTTTAATGTCACAATTATTGAAATGAAATGAGGTTTAAAATCATACTCCTCTGTTCTGACTGGTCTAATGAAGACACAGTGATGCAGACGAAGGACCTGGATGTCTAGTTTCTCGGATGGTACACGTATCAAAAAACCAAGGTCCCGTGTTCACATTGGCGTGCACCTAAAAGATTTCTTGGCAGTTGGAATTCAGTTGCTGTCCGGTCAAAATTTCTCATAGCACATTGTATGGTGTATGCCCGTCTTCAATTAGCCCAAGTTAGGTGCAGAAGCGTAGGACGTTAAATCCTATTTCATTCATTCTAATATGATGACAATTTTTTAATACAAACAATTACCTGTAATCCTTGTCTTTTATTTGTAAAGTTTTTCTTGCCATCAATTAATGCCAGTGCTTGCTTAGCTTCTCGTAATTTCTTCAATGCGTCTTGTCGTTTCTTTTGTAGTCGATTTTTTGTGAAAGAATTATTTGTTCTATTTTTATTTACGTTTCCTTTGCCTTGATATCCACCAACACGGTTAAATCCACCAGTTCTCTGGTTTCTCTTTGAGCCATCTGATCTGGGAGCACCCCCTTTACCCTACAAAATATAATATACATGTACATCAAACTTTGCCATGAAGGTCAATTGGTCAATACAAGTCGACAGTAACTCATTATTTTCCCCAAAAGAAGGACTCATCATTCACATGATTAATTACATTCCGGTTTTCTTCAGTGTGACAGCAAAGAATAAAAAAACAATTAAAAAATCAAACAGCTATGTTGCAACCCCAGGTAAATATCATTCCACTTACGGTAGCCATAGTTGAAAAATTGTTAAATTTAAATCAACATTGATGATGTAAACTTACCGGGAAAAGAGGATCTTCTGATATTCGATATTTTAGATAAAATAAATTTTTAACATTGGTACACGACTCGTGTACCATAATGCGCTTCAGACCCAGTTTTAATTTTAATAAGAGACTTGAGGGGCGAGGCTAGACAAATTGCACCCTACCATACGGTGTATGTTGACTGGAATAATCAGACGCTATAGAAATTTGCACTAGATTGAGACTGCATGGCTTATTTTGCCGAACATACCTGATTTGAAATTGGAGTAAAAACAGAAACCATTGGATGTAAATCAGTTTATATACATTCATATAACAGTATTATATGTGTTGTGAACCACCTTTATGAATTTCTAGGTCCCACATGTTAGTGATTTAGCTCCTTTAAATGTGAGCAGTGAAACTACATGTTCTACAATGCAGGATGCCACACAGAACCAGTTGAAGCTAAGTTTATGGTACATATGCATGACGTACTGTACATGAATTAATCAAAATTGTGATGACAACTGTCTTTATAATCAATTAGTAAATTCTAGTTTTGGGAATATTTGTACCTGTCTGTTCAGTGGACTTTTACCAGATTTCGTTTTTTTATTAAGTTTGATGATGTCATCTGAAAAACATGAAAAAGACTTATTAAGTATTAATTTCACCTTTCAAATACCGGTAGTCTGAATAAATGGTGAAACCTCTCTAACTTTACAGATCTACACGACTAGCATGCATCCTGCAAAATGAACATGCATCTGGGATGGAACCTGGACAAAAATTTGATTTGGAAAGAGTCAAATCCTTCGAACGAAAATGCTATATAAATGAAACAGGATTTAATGCTGGAATCTGCAGAGTATGGCTGGGGCTCACATGAGTAAATTTATTTGGAGATTGGGACACACAACAGTTTTTTTTGATTTGCAAGTTCATTTTTGTTTAACATTTTTACCTTGCACACAGCAATTTTAATCTATACTACCAGTACATGTAAATGTCATGTTTATTGTAATCGGTATTTCAAAAAATGTAAAGTTTAGAGAATATCAATCAGGGTGTTTTGGGTGGCAAAGGAAAGGCCCTGCTGAATAAAATTGAATATCAAACATGACGTTACACCTGTCTGTACATGACACCATTATATTATTAACCATTGTAAAAATACTCGTTTGACCAAATTGTTTTCTTTCGTCAAATTGTCTAGTCAATTTTACATGTATACATACATTTGTAAACTTATATTTGGCCATTGTTCTGAATTTTTTCAATGTTTAAATTCCCATTTTAAACAATACAGGAACATCGAAAGAGGGATTATATATACAAGATAATCTTTCAAATTTGGATCATATTTATAGCTAGGCAACGCTTTAGATCAAAGTAATTAATCTTATTTGTTACTTTATCTGGCTACCTATTTATGTGTAATTACAACTCAACTCTCACCCAAATTATTTACCGTACATGGTTTTATTATTATTAATCCATAACAATTTCCTATTCAAATTTTTTTTTTTTAAATGGCGATCTGTTCTAATCTACAGTTAAAATTGAGAATATTTGCTGATGACATCGAGAGATTATAACATTTCAGGCCCAAAGAAAGATCTGCAACAGGCATTTTAGATCTTGCATCATAGGGCATGTTTAATTTAACTATTACAATCACAAAATATACAATGTACATGTACCTTGGGATGAAACAGTCCACCATGAATAAAATATTGTTTAAAAAAACCATGAAACAGTCCATGTTGGTTGGGATGAAACAGTCCACGGTAAAACGGTTGTGGGATGAACTGAGCCGCACCGTAGGTACAGTAATTAAAGGTTTTCAGCTAAATCTATATGACGTACATGTATGACTATGGCAACATCTTCTACAAGTAGGCCTACACATGCAATTAGGAAGTAAATAATAAAATATACTGTAACTAGTTTAACTGTCAGTCACTGTTTAAGCCCAAAATTTCAATCAGTTATCTGATAGGGATAATAACTTTATTACATTAATTTACATACCGCCACTGGGCCTACATTATTACTTATATTAATAGGAAAAGGGAACTTTTGGAACCATGGACCTTAAGTTATATACATCACTACATGTATATAAGTTATAACAGTACATCACTACATGGCATGTCATATAGTGATGATAGTCATGTATATGTTATGTATTTGTTACTTTTTTTGGATTTATTTACTATACTAGTACTACCATGCTGCCTATTTTATATCACTAACTAAAGATAATGTCCCCATGAGAAAGATGTGTAACAGGTGTTGCCACGTTCTCAGCCCTTAAATCTTGATTCGTATTTGCCACAGGCCGTCACCAAAAAAGTCAATAACTTTTTACATTAACATTCACTCGCATGCAAATCCTTAGTAAAAGTTTTAGTTTGACTAAAAATAAAGTAAAAACGTAGTAAAAAAACTCAAGAAATCTTCCGTCTAAGTTCATTATTTTTATACCACCAAATAGATATATAACAGGACCTTTCAAATACTTCTGTTAGTCAAATTAAGAAAGTAAATTTCTCCAATAACATTATACTTTACCTAGCGACATATCAACTTTGCTTACAGAACTCATGTTTACGACTTTCAGGTCAAGACACTGACTGAAAGGTGGCGCAACGATCGACTAACGGTAGAGTACAAAAATAGAATGCATGGCTTCCAGAAACGAAACGAATTTATTTCGGTGCAATATAATTGTTTGTTTGACAATAATCACTGATTAGTTACAACATGGAGATAATAGATGTCTATATTTAATGCGGGCTTAAGCTACGCAGATTATCTTTTAATTTGAGCTACATTGTATTATTTATGAGCGTTTCTATGTACATGTAGTTAATTAATTGCAATCCCTTACGCGTAGGCTATTGTTTAAACACATTAAGAATTAAGCGCAACACAAATCATCATTAATTTCTTTGATCCGAGCTGTAACAGTAATCTTCATATTTATATTGGAGACGCCAGAATTTTCCTCTTTTTTTTTTCTTAGGGGGCTTCCTAATTCACTTAATCCAGGAATGTTAGGACTACTCTCTATATACTATCTAGGCTACTATAATAGAGAATATGTTTATAACAAAATCCTTATTTATAAATACAACGGCACCAGGCGAGGGGTGGGGCAGTGGGGCAGCTGCCCCCCCCCCCTTAACATTCAGACTATTCGTGGAAAATAAAGTGTCAGAAATTTGAGATAAAGTATTAACTTTAATTTTCTTTTTATTGATTACTACTGAACACTATTCTGATTGGATGGGTGTAGTTCAGGTTGGTATGGAGTGGGGTTTCGGTTGCAAACCAATTGGAAACTTTGAAGTTTCTTTATTCACGGGCTAGAATAGCAGAAAAAATCATTTGCGGCGGTTACATTATCTCAAGGAGCGCGAGGCCCCCATACCCCGCGGAAGTTGATTGGTTGTTTGAAATTGCTGTAATTCGCGTGATGGAATAGCAGGAAAACGAGTTTGCGGCATTTAAATTTTAAAAATTTTCGCCCGACGATTTCATCTCCGCGTCGAGGACTGTAGATGATCAGTCATATAAGTTAGGCTTTAAAGGGACAATAACACTCTCATAAATAATAACATTATTCTTAGTACTAGACGTTTAAGTGTCCTACCTGTTGCGTAAATTATCAATTACATCCTATTTTACTTTTAAAGAGGGTTCGAAATTATTTCAAAATCTAAGTCGCATTTAAAAAAAAATTACGTTAGACTTTTCAAATCATTTAGTTGAATTTTTCCAATTTTTTAAATTAGTGTGTAAGGTCGAATTTGTATCATCAATTAATTGGAATAATGTAAAATAATAGCATTATTCTAAGTACTAGACGTTTAAGTGTCCCACCTGTTGCGTAAATTATCCATTACATCCTATTTTACTTGTAAAGAGGGTTCGAAAATATTTCAAAATCTAAGTCACATTTAAAAAGATTTATGTTAGGCTTTTTAAATAATTTAGTTGAACTTTTCCAATTTTTTAAAATAAGTGTGTAAGGTGGAATTTGTATCATCAATTAATTGGAATAATGTAAAATAATAGCATTATTCTAAGTACTAGACGTTTAAGTGTCCCACCTGTTGCGTACATTATCCATTACATCCTACTTTACTTGTAAAGAGGGTTCGAAAATATTTCAATATCTAAGTCACATTTAAAAAGATTTACGTTAGGCTTTTCAAATAATTTAGTTGAACTTTTCCAATTTTTTAAAATTAGTGTGTAAGGTGGAATTTGTATCATCAATTAATTGGAATAATGTAATATAGTACAATTTGTTGATCAGAATAAAGACTGGGGCATATTATTATTATACAGTTACAACAAGAGTGGTATTCAATTACCCTTTGGCCTTTAGAACAGATAGCTGGATGCTCAGAATTTTGTATATCTTTACATTTAGAATACTGCGATTGAGTCAACTGGCGTGGTTTCGAATCCTCGGTTGTACGTGGCAAGGAGTAGGATCGCCTGTCTAACCTCGAGGGTTTTCTCCGGGTCCTCCGGTTGCCTCTTACTCCTAAAGACCCCTAGCGAATTATTGAAATAAAATTGAACCATTATGTTAGTCCCGAAATGACCGGTTTTGTGTCGAGTGAACGTTAAACCCCATTTTTCTCTCACATTTAGAATATTGAAACATTGGCTATGTTCAGATTGAGAACGCACACCTTTTATATGAGTGTGCTAACTTTTACTAATAATATTTGGAAATCTTATACAATTACCTTTTGAGAATATTTATAGCTGGTATGCTCACTTTAAAATATTGAATAATTGGCGACGTTTAGGATGAGAGCGCATCCCTTTAACACGATTGTGCCAACTTTTACTAATATTTTTAAGAAAGGAAAATATAGCTGGTATGCTCAGAATTTTGTACGATGGTCGGAATTTGGACTATAATATTTAGTTCTTTCACTTTAAAATATTGAAAAATTGTCGACGTTTCGGATTGTGCCAACTTTTACTAAGTATATATGGAAAGCCTACTTAACCACCTTTTAGAATATAATATATATCGCCGGATACATGAAATATGGAATTTTACAAGTGTTGGTTAATTTTAATTTGGCCAAACCAAATAACTGTGAATGGATCAATGTAAAAACTAATCCAGAATTATGTCACATTACTAAACAATTGTGTATAGATGATAATTTGTCAATTACTGGTCAATTTTGCTGTTGCTAATTTGATTCGTTCTTATTTGTGTTCACATCAGATGTTTTAAATATTGTATTCCTTACAAAAGTCGTGATATGCAATTTAAGTAACCCTATTATAACGTACGATATACAACTGGCGGTAGTTTTCTCTTTGATGTGCATAGCAGTTATATCTCATAACAACCTGCCATGACGTCATCATAGGTTGATATTCTGTTCATATCAACCGCTGATGACGTCGTGACAGGTTGATATGAAATATCAACCGCTAATGACGTCATCTCAGGTCGATGTATTCGACTCCTATCAACCACTGATGATCGAAATAATATAAAAAAACACAGAAATAAATTTTTATTCTTGTAACAATTAAAAAAGTATTATGGTACAGTTTGTAACATTCAAGACAGAAATAAACGGCGTACTTATCGGCATATTTAAATCGGTTATCCATACTCGACCATGTCTAAGATATCTTTCAGAATCATCTTTCCGTCCACACACTACACCTTTTGATCCAAATTTTCTTTAGGTTTGAATAGATCCTCATCGATAGTCGCATCCACATCAATTCCATCGCCAATTTGTTTGCTAAAAGGGTTGATTATTCGTCTGACTTCGTACTCCTATCCATTTTTTTTTGTTCATTTGCTTTTCAATTCTTCAAAATGGCGAATTGTAAACAAACACAACCATTCGGCAAACCTCGACAGATTCCGGTACTCTCCGTAACCTTCATCTAGACTCGGATGTATGATAGTCATTGATATGTACCTACGACCATACATTTGCGATGCGGCTTATCGACTACCGATTTACTCTAACAGGAAAACGTTCCGCTTTTACAAAAAAGCCCCAAAATCTGGTTAAGCTGTCCACACCCGTTGGTGGAGTCGTCCACACGACTTAGTATAATTTCTGGACACATAATGTATTTGTAAATAGTTGGTTTTTCTGCGTGGTCACCCTTTCTATCGGTAAATAAACAACAAAGTAAATAATTTCTGGATATTGTAATTGTAATACGTTTTTTGGAGTCGTCCACACGATGCATTTTTAATTAGTATAGTTTTTTCTGCATGGTCACCCTTTCTCCCGGCAAATAAACAACAAAGTAAATCGTTTTATTCCATAAATAACAAATTCATTAACAAATTCATAAACATATTTAGTTGTGGACGACATCACTAATAGTTGTTGACGACATCACCAATGCCTTGTGGACGACTCCACCAACGGTTGTGGACGACTTCGCTTGTGGACGACTTGACTGGCACCCATCTCCTGGGGGCAACCTTGTTTACCGGGTCCTTTAAAATAGTTCCAAAATGGCGGACTTCATTATACAGCCGAGTCTAGATATAGGGCACCGGAATCTGTCGAGGTTTGCCGAATGCAAACACAACCACGTAATTTCACGTGATAAATTCGGTAATATTCGTTATTTGACGGAAAGTAAGATGATGTTGGGTTTTGGTCCGTGCCGAGGGAAGCAGGCAGTGGGTATTTTCCTGTGGTATAAAGGCCCAATAACACTCTTGTTGTAACTGAATAATATGCCCCAATCATTATTCTGGTCGACACATTGTACTATTTTACAATATTCCAATTAACTGATGATACAAATTTCATCTTAACACACCGAATTTAAACAATTGGAAAAATTCAACTAAAGGGTTTGAAAAGCTTTACGTAAACCTTTTCAAATGTAACTTAGATTTAAAAATATTTTCGAACCCTATGGACAAGTAAAATAATTTACACAACAGGTTACTTAAACATCTAGTAGTTAGAATAAGGCTATTTTTTCCCCTGGATCTGTCAAGCCAGCAAGTGTGTTGCTGTCCCTTTAATAGATAAAGAATTGATGAATGGTAATATTTTATTTTTGATTAACTGTAGAGATAAGGTTTTAATCAATAGGATAATGAATAGTAATAAAATATTAGGAATAAAAAGCGTTTGCTTAGCAGTTAAAGAGTTTTTGGACACAATCGACAATGAGTCTAAGAAAACAAAGCGTATTTGGCATTATTAAAAAAAAAATGTATAAATATTAAAAAACCATTAGTTAAGATTAAAGCAAAAGACATTTATTCAATACCAGTAGATTCTAAATATAGTAAACCATTATCATTAGCAAATGGGAAGAAGAGAATAGTTTTGTGTTTGAAGAAAGTGAAATCTCAAGTATCTACAATTTGGTCTACAAATGAGCACTTATACTAGATTACAGAACTTTCAATTAAATACCTCAATATATATACAAATGACCTTGTATTTAAAATTCAATTAAAGGAATCTTCATTGTGCGATTTTTGCTTTCAAATATAGACACCTCAGAACTTCTTTTATTTACTGTAATTACGCACTGGCAATTTGGAATGATTTACATAAAATATTTTCAACTAATAACATTTCATTACAATTCCAACTTGCAAATTTTAATTTCGTTTTTTTGAAAGAAACATTTCTTTTAAATCATATCGTAAATTCTTATTTGTAAATCATTTAATATTTTTAACAAAATACTACCTCTACAAATCGAAAATATTAGACCGACAATTATTAATTACCGAAGCTACTTGAAAGGTAAACAACAAATAGAAAATAAATTAAACGAAACCTTAGTAAATAAATGGAATATACAATATGAATATTACGCATACCTCTAGTATTCCAATTCAAGTATTCCGATTCGTTCATACTGTAACACTATCGTAGTGATAACAGTTTCTATCGTACTGATAACAGTTTCCTAGATACAGAATTTATTTACATCAGGTATCTTAAACAGCTTCGGTTACATACATACAACATGAACTAATCTACAACTAAACTTCTACAGGAACTAGTCTTGTAAAGGAACACATCTAACAATATAACATTTACTAATCTGCGCCTCTGCCAAGGCATCGGCTGGACCCGGTAGATGAAGGATTTATTTACATCAGGTATCTAAAACAGCTTCGGTTACATACATACAACATATACTAATCTACAACTAAACTTCTACAGGAACTAGTCTTGTACAGGAACACATCTAACAATATAACATTTACTAATCTGCTCCTCGTCCAAGCTTTTCTTCTTCCCCGGCTCCTCGCTTACTAACTGTCAGCGAACTCCTCAATATATACCCTTGCACACATTGTCTCTTTTATCTCGTCACGGCATGTGCATAATCATTTGAAGTCGTGTAGATCTTGTACACAGATCATGTATAGCTTGTAATAGACATATTGAATTAATTAGATTTAACGAGATCGTGCCTCGACAACAATTTATATAGAGGTGAAAGTCAAAATTATGTATTGTCAAAACTAGCAGAGTTCATTAAGTTCTATGCACCTAAATCACAAATGATATCACTGTGTTTAAACGAGAAAACCTTGTCCTTCTACCTATGCCGGCAATTTTGGTTGCTAATGAGGAAGAAGAAACGCAGTTGGGGGAATGAATCTGATTAGTAAGAAGAAACACACGAAGGAACCGGCGAAGGTATATAAGTGTTTATATTGTCTCGGGAGCTGAGTATAAATGTATTTATTGTTTTATACACCGAGTATCATGAGTGGGAATCCATTGGGCAACTCCACGAGTACACTTTGGGAAACGGGAATAAATCTAGGTCAGTTTAGTTAGTGTTCATATTAGTTGATTTACGCGTATGTTTGGGGATGAGTAGAGGCGTTCAATTCCCAATTTAATGTTAAGAATGTGTTTTATCAGTCAGAATGTAAAATAAATAGTTAAAGCTCTATGATAAGATAAGGTAAGATAATATGTTATGTTTGATGTCAAAACGGTGATCATTAGTTGGACTCGCATAGTTCATATCGACGGATGCCGGGGGAAATAGGTAGCTTACTGCCCATTGCGGTATACAAAGCATTCTCAGACTTAAGTTGAGAATTTACTCAAATTTGTTCACCTTATTCTAACTAAAATATAGCCCTTTATAAAACTTTTGTTGTTTTAATGTATCAAATACATCAATAAGAAACAATGTGCAAAGTTTTGTGTGTCTGCATCAAAGATATTTCTCATAAACAGTGATTGAAAGTTGAGCAAATTCTCAAGTTTAGTCTGAGAATGCTTTGTGAACTCGGGGCCAGTTCTTGGCAATATACTAACAAAAATTATTAGAATCTAAAAGGGTATATTAAATACATATATGATAATCTTTGGAAAATGGCCATGTTTTTGGATATTGGTTATGTCCAACCCGCAAGTTGGAGGCTATTAATTTAGCACATATTAAAGGGTTGCCATACATTTAGGTAGACTGGGAGAGTATAATATTGGCATGTGGTCAATTAAATGACACATGTTTTACGTAGACTGAGAAAGTCTAATTTTTACGAGTGGTCGATTAAATGTCGCATGTTTTATTTGATATTTTATTTCACGTCTTGAGACAGCTAGTTAACTCTGAAATGGTATTAAGTATATCATCGTTACATCATAATGACAGGTGACAATCGGAGGGAAACGGTCCGACAAAATGGCCGCTTCCCGTACGCAAACCGCTTTATATACACTAATATTACATTTACATGTGAAACAAGGTTGCACCCTTTACAGATTTAATAGTTTGAAATTTACAGAAGGCTAGAAATTACCAGGCCAATTAAATTTATTAATTCATTTTTATTTCTGAGTTAAAATAACTTGAACAGATGAAGAAGAACAGGGATGCATCTAAAGTTAAACAAACAATATACATGTATTTGATAATATTCAACTTCATGGAAACCCACACACCACAGTGCAACACAGAAAAGTAATAACTCACACAGAGTAAGAAGAACGGTGATGCATCCAAATTAACACAAACGATATACATTTTTTTTGATAATATCCAATTTCATGGAAACCCACACAGTGCAACACAGAAAAATAATTAATACATTGAAATATAACTATATTTGGTAGTCATTAGTTTTTGAAAATATTTTAAATAAGACAAGTCATTTTCCATAGTCTATGCCATTGCATACGACTTATTAGTCAATTTAAATTAACGTTGATGGGGTTATCTTACCGTGAAAAGATGGGCATCTGATATCCAACAGTATAAACAAAACGAAAATTTTAAATTTTGATCGCGTACCAGGATGCTTTGGAGTGCTATTTGTAATGGAACACTTCGCGTATTTCACCGAACATAACGGATTAGAAATTACATTTGCGTTAGGATCCACTTGTGTCCAATTCGAGGAGCCAAATAAAATAAATCTAGCTCCTTTTTAATCTTTACCGGGGCATTCTTGTGGATTTGGTGTAATTTCTGTATCCACCTCGCCTCGAATGCTATTTATAACGATAGTAATATCATCCAATATTCGTTTCAATTCACGCGCCCCCCGCCTAACACTACAGATACTTCTTAGCCTGGGGTTTTGCAATCCATGTCCACAGTATCATTCTTGTGTCAGTTTACATACAGACTTTCTGTTACTTTTGAATTGTAATAATTAAAGGTTTGCAACACTAGACGTCACATTGGGTCATCTTCATTAGTAAGAGTGTTCTACGACTCATGTTAAATATAAGCCTACATTATGGGAGATTAGATACAGAGCTGGGCCCTGTTTCACGAAAACTTAAACTAGGGTGTGTTTTCACTAATTTTTCGAACTCTTTATGTAGAAATACCCGTAGTCTCACTTTATTAGCATCGTTTGAAGGGAAATTGGAGAATTCTTGAGCGCTCAGAAATTTACTATCGGCCTTGATATAAATGTTCTTAGTACCAGTTTGTGTTCGGAATCTTTTGTCGAGATCAGAAGATCGCATGGGTCATTCACAAATACGATGATTTTCGCTTTTGAGTGTCGTTTCAAAGCTATATTCTCATATTATGACTGGTAAACGTTATTCTAGTTTGCCACTTGACCTCTGAATTGAAATAACGATGTACAGGTGTTCGAAAATGAAAGGAGGGTGGATGCGCATCCTGAAAAATAGCGATTCCATCGACAGAAGACAGGCAGAAAGCAGATGGTAGTGTATACACATGACATGATTATGCGGTAAAAACTATAAAAATGACATATTACAAGGGCGGTTTGATGACATTTTCCCAAAACTATAAGTCTATATGCTATTTCGGCAGCCATCTTGGATTTTTGCGTCTCCTGAGAGTTGCCCACATTTTCCAGAGGTTGCAAACTGCACAAATCCTCAGAACAGTCCTCCCTACCAGTATCAATCGTCAAACCTTCCTCCCCCGAAATTGGTTACGGATCTGGGAGTTCGAACCCTACTAGTAGCTGTATATCCCATGCTTTGAAAAGACATTGAATGAAAATATTGTTTTGTGAATGATAGTATGTTAAAATTATGTGCCATATCTGTATGTCGCATTAGATCAAACAATGTAGCTCTAATCAAAGTTTGTTAATGTCGTGACATCTATCCTAAGTTACAATTGTCCTTAAAATAGGTTTGTGAAACACCATTATTTTAGTGGATTTTAACTAAAATGCTAAAAATCGTTTTGTGAAACCCATCTATCCTAAGTTAGGATGAAATTTTAGTTTACAACGATTTTAAGGATATTTATTAAGTTTTTGTGAAACAGGGCCCTCTCGGTTCTCACTATAGTAGTTAAAAACTAGATAATGTAAAGGGAATTTATTGAAATTTTCAGTCAAATTGATCCACACTGAACCAAGCATTTAGCGATTGAATTTTCGGCCTAGCCTCGATCGTCATAACAAACGTCGGTACGATAAAAAAAAGCATAGTCTCGATTATATATTTCATGATTAAATCATGAATAAAAGCAGCAAACCAGATCATAATCCAGTAAATAACACAGGCTAGCGATGACATCAAAGGATGATTATGGTCTTGATAGGTTTGTTTAATTAATAATTTAGATACCATTCCAGACCTACGGAAATGTGTGTTTAGGCGGTATTTTAGTGTTGTAATAATTTTATGGTAAGTTCAGCAATAATAAACATATGCACTTACTACAAACAAGTGCACAATGATATTGAATCCCGAATAAGGCAATTCTAAAATATAAGAAAGTTTATAGCACGAACTGGCATGTACTTCACTGTTACTGCAATGCTTCTAGATTATTGGTGGATGTGGTATAATTTCGTAATGCACGTCAATTCTGGACTCACTTCATTCTAAAAATAAAACGCGCACATCACCAAAAGCTAGCTGAAATACTGAAACTTACTAGTCCGGGATTTTGAAATTTTGAAATTCAAGTCCGCCGTATCGCTCCAGTAAGTTCTTGGTTTCCCCTACAAGTCTCGCTATGCTTACCCATTCTAAAAATCCGTTTACACAGCTAAAAACTGTTCTTGTTTCCTGGAAACCCACACACCCCTGGTTAATCCCCATTATTAAGAGTGTTCTTTAGATCAATGTGTAATATGCCGTGATAGTAAGTTATAGTAAGTTAAGCAGCACTAAACATTTATAATCACTATGAACAGGTGCACAATAATAGTGAAAATCCAATTTAAAATATATAAATACATTTAAACTTTTCTGCAAGACAATTCTAAAATATAATCCATAGGGCAGTTGTTTGTACGAGCTGCCATGTACCTCACTGTTACTTCAATGTTACTAGCGAATTGCAACCCTGGCCCTTGTCCGACAACAATTCCAGCACCAACCACCATAGTATTATTTGCCCAGTGGAAGTAAAATGGTTTGAATCGGTTCCCTTCTGGAAGTAAGTCAGGATCAGTTGAAATGATCTTGGTGCCATCATTGCCCTTTATCTGTGTCCGAATTCCAAATGCTCCAAAGTTTACTTCATATACCAAACTCGACGTATTCATCCATTGAAAAAACCCAAAAATTCCACCTTTGCAAGTCTTGATAAACACAACTTTAGATTCTTGATTTTCGACATTGTAAAACGTTCCATCATAGTGTGAACTTTCTGGTAGGTGTAAAATTTCATTTGTGGTTAAATGAATAGAATAGAGCATGATAAGTATTTGAAAACCTATACCCAGATCCATTTCTGGCATTAAACAACCCTTTAAAATTATATTATAAAACTCAAGGGATTGTCAAGCGGAGAAAGCGGACAATTCAAGTTTTTAACCCTATGCTTGATGCTTGATCAGTTTCATTTCTTGCCTTATATATGCCACTGAAAATCTGTGACCAAACCTTAAGAGAGGCAATGGAACAATGTGGACCTATTATGTTCAAGTGCCCGACAATTCTGTTTAGAAAACAATCATTTATTGATTACTGACACATTCGATAAGTAGTAGTAGTTTTTTTTGAAAGTAAAAAAGAAGTACGAATCATATTGGTAGTCATGGCATCTATTTTGTACAATAATTTGGCCGTAAGTACTATTTTCTCCAGACAACTTAACCTTCTGTTGTATCTATGTCATATAAGGTATTTAGAAAAACGACGAGTAAAGAGTTTTATTTATACTCTTTCCTCGTGGCGCTTATCCATCAAACCATTTTAGTTGATGGATGTAAAATTATTTTAAAGGTATCTTGAAAAGACATCAAATCTGAAAATTCAAAATAAGTGCCAAGAAGATATATTGAAAGATTTATGAGATATGACCTTAAAACAATATTGTACACCATGGAAACACACAAAATATCAAACCCAGAATTTCCCAAATAGCAAAAGGCACAACTACTGTAATGGGTAAATATATGTACAAGTTTCAAAAAGATATCTTGAATGGTTTATGATATATGCCCCGGAAACAAAATTATACATCAAAAACTAAGTCAAATTTGTTTCCATGGAAACACATACACAAAAACTATAAATCCCAGAAATTCCTAAATAGCAAAAGGCACAACTACTGTAATAGGTTGATGTGTGTGAAACGTTTCAGAAAGATATCTTGGACGGTTTATGTGATATGCTCCGGAAACAAAATTGTAAACAAAATTGTACACCAAAAACTAAGTCAAATTTGTTTCCATGGAAACACAAAAAATATAAATCCAAGAAATTCCTAATTAGCAAAAGGCACAACTGTAGATGTCTGTACAAAGTTTCAAAAAGATATCTTGAACGGTTTGTGAAATATGCCCCGGAAACAAAATTATACACCAAAAACTAAATCAAATTTGTTTCCATGGAAACACAAAAACTATAAATCCCAGAAATTCCTAAATAGCAAAAGGCACAACTACTGTAATGGGTAGATATCTGTACAAAGTTTCAAAAAGATATGTTCCGGAAACAAAATTATACACCAAAAACTAAGTAAAATTCGTTTCCATGAGAACACAAAAAATATAAATCCCAGTAGTTCCTAAATAGCAAAAGGCATAACTACTGTAATAGGTTAATATGTGTGAAACGTTTCAGAAAGATATCTTTAACGGTTTATGAGATATATTCCGGAAACGAAAATCGGACGGACGGACGGTCGAACCCCGTTTCAATATCCCTCCCTAAACCGCGCGGGATTATAATAATAAAGGTTCTTATAAACCGCTATAGACTCCAAACAATATTGTTTGCTCAGAGCGATAATCATGTATAAGTGCATACTTATCGCTAGAATCAATAGTCGGCATCCTGTACAGAGAGAGAGAGAAATGGGGTTTAACGTTTACTCAACACAACTAGGTCATTTCGGGACTAACACATGGTTTGATTTTATTTTTTGCGCTTTATATAATTGACTTTTATCACTATTATTTTTCAGGTGAAAGATGAATGTATACAAATTGGATTTGGGCACTTTTACAGAAAACCATTGAACTCTGGGTTAAAATATGGCAAACAACCAGTGGGTGCGAACAAATTATGATAATTAATGCGAGAGATGTGTAATCAGGTGTGGAAAGAAAACGTATGCAACGGCTTATATCGGACAGGTATTGACGACGAGTGTATTATGGACAAATATGCGTGTAGGGTCTATAACGTTAAGTCGGACAAGTTGGAAAATAGAGTTCCTGTTAGTCTGTAATTATCAACGGTACAAAATCAGAGGGGTCAAAACCAAAAGTAGGACACATACGCCAGTATCGCGTGTGTCCTCCACGCTGTACAGCGACGTCGTATAGAATTAACCCATGTTTAAAAGAAGGCCTGTAACAAATTGTTCCATTTTTGGACAAGAGCAGCTTCTAAAGCAGCAATGGTGTGCATCCCAGACATGTTCTATCGGTGCCATGTCCGGAGACATGGCTGGCCAGTCCAAGACATTGATGTTGTTAGCAGCCAGGCAGTACATACTAAAACGGGCGGTAGGCGGACGTGCATTATCTTCTTGGAAGTGCTGAAGTTATGGGTGCGCTCAAAACATCGAAACAGCAATTGGTTGCAAGACTTGCAAGACATCATCAAGGTAGGCTACAGCATTAACGCGACCCCTGAAAATGTGTAGGGCGGTCCGGTGATGAGATGTAAAGCCTCCCCACACCATTACCCTTCCCCCACCAATCGATTCGTTACGAAGACGCAGCAGTCTAAGACGTTCCCCAAGACGTCTCCATGACGGCCTTTAGCGTGATAAAGATGAAAGCGACTCTCGTCACTGAAGAGCACACTTTGCCAGTCTACTCTTCTCCGGATGAAGCGGTCTTGATCCTGGGTTATAACGCGTTGTGGACTCGAACACGTTCCACCAACCTTACAATAGTCGACCGATGACAATTGAAGTGTCTGGCAATAGCACGTGTAGACATGTCAGTCCGGGACATTCCCATGGCTTCATTCCGTTGATTTCCAGTAAGTCTCGGCATCTCTAGCTCGTTTCCTTCACATGTCCAACAACAAATTACGACAGATGGACGTTTCACTGCACATTAAGTTGAAAACATGTTTTTAAAGGGCTCACACACAATGATGCACGTAAATATTGTTTTTTTTTCATATGCATCTCGTCCTATTTTTTTGTGCACACGGGCCGATATTTTTTCCGTTTGGTAGCATTGTGTAAAACAATAGTTCATAGTATTGCATAATATTATACATACAAATTCACCTAGTAATACATTATTTGGAGAAAATAGTGATGCGTTTTCCATGGCGCTCAGTCTATATTAGAAACGATATGACAGTTTTATTGAAAGATTTTAAATCGGCTAGGCACCTTTTTGAAGTTTTTTAAAACATAGTAAGGTTGCTGGGTTAGAATTTAACGCTACTAAAACTGAAGCGATCGATACTGAAGGTATCGAACTACCCGATAATATTAAAGGTTTAGGCGGTATTTACGGCGAGAATTATATAAAAGTATTATGCATTACCTATTCACTAGACAAAAAAACTTCGGAAAAAATGAACTTTGAAAATTGCATAGACCAAATAGAAGAAACTTTGAATACCTGGAAAATACGAAAATAAAGTTTAATAGGGAAAACCCATATAATAAAAACATTATGCTTATCTAAAAACAAACTTATGAGCACAGAAAACAAGGTGATTCTGCCTGATAGAGAAGATAGTACAGTGGCTCAAGAGTTTAGCGATTATTTCATCGACAACATATCCAAGATTCGTGATGGTCTTGGATCTCCCATTATTAACCGTACTGAACAACCTATAGTTTCAACACAGTTCAGTGGTTTCTATATAGCCTATTCAGCCAGAGCAGCTCAAGAAAAACATACGTCAGTCCAAACTTACATCTTGCTCACTAGATACAATACCCACGCGTTTCCTGTTGAGTATCCTGGATACTATTCTGCCAGTCCTGACATAGATTGTCAATAAAAGTCTGCAATTAGGAAAGGTACCACTTAGCTTCAAAACGGCAGTCGTTAAGCCTTTAATCAAGAAGTCCTGGCTTGACCCATAACTCTCAAAGATTCTAGAAAAGGTTGTCAAGCAACAACTGATTGGCTACCTAGACCAGTCCGGGCTCTTTGATGAGTTTCAGTCAGCCTATCGCCCCGCACACAGCACTGAAACAGGTTTGGTTTGTGTCATCGACGCTTTGAAATCATCCGTCGATTTAGGAAGTATCAGTGTGCTAGCCCTCTTAGATTTGTCGGCTGCTTTCGATACAATCGGCCATAGCAACCTACTTGCAATTGACCCACTGAAGACTCACTACGGAATAGCTGGAATTTCTTTACAGTGGTTCGGCTCATATCTAACTAGTCGATATCAGTATGTTGACATCAATAACTCTCAACAAAGCAAGTGCAACTATCCTGTGGGGTACCTCAGGGTTCAGTGTTTGGGCCCCCTTTTTTTACACTGTATACAAAATCCCTTGGAAACCTCATCGATAGTTATAACATTCAGCACCACTGTTATGCTGATGACACACAGCTGATCGATAAGTTTGACCTCAACACCGTTAGCCAGCTCTCCACAATTGGAAATTTGGAAAGTTGCCTAAACAGTATTAAGAACTGGATGTCCACCAACATGTTAAATCTTAACGACGACAAAACTGGGCTTCTCCTTATTGGACCTGATCACAGACTTAATACCAGCATTGTGAAATCTCTAAAAATAGGCAATTCAGAAATTCCGATATAAAATGTTGTGAAAAATCTTGGAGTGTTCTTAGATTCAAACCTCAGCTTTAACTCTCATATAAACAATATCTGAAAAAATTGCCATTTAATTTTCATCTTCGGAGAATAGGATCAATCCGTCATCTTATACCTGAAACTGCAGTTGCTGCACTGGCTCGATCGTTCGTGCTGTCCAAAATTGACTACTGCAATGCTGTACTTTCTGGAGTAACTGATGAGAAAATTTCCAAGTTGCAAAGGATCCAAAATCGTGCTGCACGAAATGTGATTAAATCTAGATCAAAATCACACATCACTCCTATCCTAAATAATCTTCACTGGCTCCGAGTGCGCGAGAGAATTAACTTTAAAGTTTTAACTCTGACCTACAAAACATTAAATAAAACAGTACCTAGATATCTTCAAAATCTCTTGACATATTACCAACCAAAAAGGTCACTGAGATCCGAGAATAAACTATTGTCAGATGTACCGGTCGAGGACTTTTCAGTATACCGCATCAGTTCTATATATGTAATTCTCTACCACTTTCCATTCGAAAATGGGAAACACTGTCTATTTTTAAGTCAAGTGTGAAAACCTGGCTGTTTAGGCACTATAATTAACTATGTGAACTCTTTTATGCGCCTAGAGCATCCCCAAGTGGGATGAATTGTTGCGCAATATAAAATTCGTTATTATTAATATTATTATTATTATTTATTATACCCTGCACCAGTTAAAACTATACCCGAAAATGTAATTAAAGCACTGACGTGCTGATTAAAGTTGATCCGAGAGAAGACTGTTTGGTCAAAGACTGAATTGTAATTGTTTGAATTCAATGTACATGAATAACAACTTCATAAAAGTTAGTATTAACAAGAAAATGAAGAAGGGGGAATAACTGTGCAGTCTGTTCACAAAATTTAATTAAAGCCCAAAAGATAACTGTAAAATTTCCCACAAAAAACATTCTAAAAATAAATCTATAGAATGCTTTAGTATTTTCCTGTAGAAATTTTACCATAAATCTGTAAGGAAGATTATAGGGCAATTAAAAAACTGTACAATATTTTCCGCCGTTATTTCCTACAGGCTCCTCAAAATTTTATAGAATACGATAGAATTTAATCCTATAGAAAATACAGGTATTCCATAGGGTAAACGTCGACTGTCAGCGGACTATAATGTCATCGCTAAACCGATAACGGAGCCAAACGGCAATTTAACAACGTTAGCGGGACAATACCACTCTTGCTGGCTTGACAGCTCCAGAACAAAAATATCCTTCTCTAAGTACTAGGTGTTTTATGTGTCCTACCTGTTGTGTAAATGTTTTATTACACGCTATTTTACTTGTCCAGGGGATTCGAAACTATTTCTAAATTCAAGTTACATTTGAAAAGGTTAACGTTGGACGTTTCGAACCATTAAAGGAGCTAAATAGCTAACATCTGGGACCTAGAAATTTACAAAAGTGGGTCGCAACGCATATAATACTGTAATATGAATGTATATAAACTGATTTACATTTTATGGTTTCCGTTTTTACTCTTTTCCAATTTCAAATCAGTTATGTTCGACGAAATACGCCAGCAGTCGCAATCAAGTGCATATTTATAGCGTCTAGTTATTCCAGTCTACATTACTACGTTTGATTTGATGCCGTGTGTTTAGCCTCGCACCCCAAGTCTCTCAATACAACTGGGATTGAAGCGCATTATGGTACACGACTCGTGTACCAATGTTAAACAAAATATTTTATCTTAAATATCGGATTTTAGAAGCTCACCTTTTCCCGGTAAGTTTACATCATCAATGTTGATTTAAATTGACCAATAAATCGTGTTTTCGATGTCGAAAATTTTGGAGGAATTTGAGTTACGGACTTAGGTCCTTTAAGTTGAATTTTTCCAGTTTTTTAAATAAAGTGTGTTAAGATGAAATTTGTATCATCAAAAAATTGAAATATCGTAAAAAAAAGGTACAATTTGTTGACCAGAATAAAGAATGGGGCATATTATTCAGTTACAACAAGAGTGGTGTTGAGCCTTTAACGGTGCTTCCCAGAAACATACTTTCTCTCCGTTACAGATAACGATCCGTAAACTCCATGTGAACAACCGGTCCCTGGTTATTTTGAGTATACAATTTGGAAAAGAAAATGGAATTCACATTAATCATAGTTTTGCACTATAAGTTGATGGTTGAGTCAATATTTAAAAGGGAAATCCAAATATGACGATGAGTTCAAGTCTGGGTTACGGTTAAACTATTACTAATAGGTTATTCTGACGGGAAAGAGACGAAGAGGATTTTCAAGGGGTTTATAACAATCACTTTCTCAAACATTAAAGACGCATTATGTAAGATTTAGATAAAGTGCTGACCGCCCATGCTATAGATAATTAAACATACTGTGGGCGAAGTTATGAGTGTTTGAAGATGTAGCATAGACTGTTCTTATCTCATCAAAGGTGCAGGGCAATCGAAACTTAGTCTCAATTATTCATTTTGTCATTCAATTTTCAAATCTATCGGGCGTTCTAATTCATTTCAATCTCTGCCATCCGAAGATCTGAGAGAAAAACTGGGTCAAAAATGAATAAAACATACTCGTCTCAGTTAGATGAGTCTTTTGACGGAGATTGGAGGCAAACAGGTCAGCCATGACTCAGTTCATTAAAACTTGCATGGACAATTCTGAGTCGCCAACTAGTCACTTCCGAGTTATTAAATAATCAGTGATGAATCTGTAATTAATTAGGAAAACCCTTATATTTTTGTCCTGTATGCGTAGAATGGGGGGGATGACGTGTTACCCCAAACGAATTGCAAAAGAAACCAATAAAGTTTGGTTCAATGATACGTATATCAGAGAACACCATACTCAAATTCGGCCATGGCGAAATGACGTAATTAACATGATTCAAGGTTCAGTGTGTTTTAGTGGTGGGAGGATAACTCATTTTTAAATCTTCAAACACAAACGGTGATAAGAGGCGAAATGTGCTGAAATAACGAATAGGACCAAAAGAAACCTCTCAAAAAAATGTCTTTTCATGACAGCTATTTCGTAGTATGACTTTTAGGTATAAGGTTGTCGATGTTCAATTATAATCCCAATCGTCGGTATTTTACTTAGAGTTACATTATTCAAGATATAGATAAGAACTAGCCATTCTTGCTATATTAGTTCGAAAGTAGGGGATGTAAAATGAACAATTTGAAAATTTCATTCGAATTACTCGAAGCGAAGATATTTGATTAAACCAGAGTATCACTGAAACGTTTTAATCTGTTTAATATCGGAGCAATCTGATGCCATCTAAAGTTGATTAAGGCCTGGATCAGTTAATTAATGTCTAATTAATACTTTGGAAAACATTTCAGGCCCAAAGAAAGACGTGTTATAGGCAGATTTAGCTCTCAAGTAATGTAATTTTAAGCGTCATGAAATTGTTTACTTGTACAATATGTCTCATTGCCTATAGGCTAAGGGTTTTAAGGGTGTAGAGTTCAATTTCTATCCACAAAACTAACCATGAATAGCCCAGATGAGGTAAATTTAAAACTTTGAAAATAGAATCCAATATGGTGTTGTTAGTTCTTTTGGAATATCCCTTGATAAATAAAGCTGTCAGAGTTACTGAGTTCAATACGGGGTTCAAAAATTAATTCCCGATAAGATTGTAAGACTTTCCGTTTTATTCAAAAAACCAATTTATTGTCATTTCACACAGAAAGATATGGTGTTAAATCGTATTTGCCTTTATTTTTATACAAATTAACACTTGTTATATTGATCGAGTATTTTACAGCGACCAGAATGCTTCCGTTTAATCGATAATATTTTCATTAACATAATTCAATATGGCGGTCTTCAACACGGTTCGGTGTTTTAGTTGTTCCGCTCGGTGCATTTCTTCACATTCAGAAGATGCTCCATCTTGTGGTAACATGTATTTTGACATCACATCTTGCGGTAACTCATCCTCGGTATCCCCAAGGGTTTCATTCCGTTGTACTCCACAAACCCCTTGGTTAATCTATGGGGGAGACGCGTTTTTAAGTTATCCGCCCTTAGTGATTGTGCTTTTTTATCGACCAATCCCATAAATCGTTAATTGAAAAGGAAGTTGGAGGTAACTTTCATCGGAAAATGTTAGGAGAAGTCCACATTATTGTAAATGCGTTGAAGATTTGGAACTTCATTTAAATATTGCCTACCATATGTAGCACTTTTCTTTCAATATAAAAATAAATTGTATTAGTGGAATGTCCAATTAAACGTAAACTTCAATGGATGACTAATATACCAATTGTTAATTTGTAAGGAGTTTAAGTAAATATCTTTCTACGCGAATGAGCAATAAATTGTTCATTGTATACAACGGAAAAAGTGTTTTTATACCTAAAATAAATTGTTTATTGACTAAAACGGAAAAAAACATTATACGGCGTATATATGTTTACTGATAATTGCAACATAAATAGGTTGCCAGCTAGATTGGTCGAATAGGTCGCTAGCCAAATAGATGTCAAATTGTGTTCGGTGTTTTGTGTGACTTCAGCGCATGGGGTCTAGGACAAAGGTCAACGAACGAAAATAGTGCAAATGTTGGAAACAAGTGACTACTATATCGTTTTTTGGAAGTATTTATGCACATCAAAAACGACTGGGTTGAAGAAAACACATACCTGAGTGAATCGACAGAGTGGAGTAGAGAGAGAGAGAGAGAGCGAGAGAGAAAGAGACGGGGTTTAACGTCCACTCAATACAACTAGGTCATTTTGGGACTTACATATGGTTTAATTTTATTTCAATAATTCGTTTGCGCGCAGTGGGGGGTAACCGGAGTGCCCGGAGGAACCCAAGAGGTTGAAAAGGCGCCACTATCTCCATTCCACATACGCTCACACCAGGGCCCGAAACCACAGCCACAAGCCAGAGGTGACCGGCCAGCTAGAGGTCGAAGCGCGGCACTCTGGACCACTAGGCCATCCCAACCCCCGAGTAGAACGGAATGAGAACACTGGAGATACCGAGGATGGCGGTAACTATGCTTGACTTCACGAATTAGTATGCACCGACAATTATCTATGTAAAAAGACAAAAACTTCTTTTTTGAGTGTTATTAAAGTGTTCTTATTGTTATAGCATTGTAAATGTGCTAATTGTCTTATATTTTATAAATCTTTTTCCACGTTTTCCATGTGGTATGTGGTGTTTTTTTAAAAATTAAAAAAAAAAAAAAATATGTTATCCAAATAGCTGAAATAAACAGCTTCATTCTAACCTTTATTCCATAGAAATTGACGGAAAACGAGAGCGGGTAGGATACAATTGATATAACGTCGGCGGCCATATTTGATGAAGTCATTGTTGAATTACCTACCACGTGGAGAGTGTCCACTGTCCACCCAAGTTCAAAATACTTACTTCGGCACCCAGTAAACATTGCTTCAAAATAAATCTCCCTACGCAAACTTTCCTACAGATCCGGGCCCAGGCACGATACATTGTGATCATTTTACTTATTTAATATACACCAGACCCGTCTCTACATAACCCCTGGTTTTCCAATACGCCCTTCCCCCCCCCCTTCAGCGAACCTCGTTCGTTGAAAGCATATAATATGCAACTCAACTAATACTATATACTCAGTTTTAATAATATATGCGATGTTTGATAATGACTAGAGAAGCCTAGTCGAAACGTCGTGCAGTTATAAGCAGTAATGATATTCCAGAAAATGGTGACCCCTATATGCGTTATCACCATGATTTATCATAAGTCATGGATATTAAGAGGTCTACTCTGTGCATACAATCAGTTTAAGCAAAGTTAAGCTGAATCACAGTTGCTCCACTCGTTCTCAAGTTAAAACGCTAGAAACCTTGGGTGAGTAATATTTTAGCTGTATTAACATTTCAAAGATATTCTAAATTAAAAATTTCTGGCCTAAAGAAAGACTTTCAATAGGCAGTTTTAGTTCTTGCATAATGTTTATTTAAGTTTGTTCAGGAAGAAAAAAGTATTGCATTATTTTTTTTATCTGAAAAAAAAATACCCCAGAGAATGTTCGAAATAATAGTTATAAATCAAACCAGTATGGTTTTATACTGCCGTTATTTCGCAATTTATCGGTAATTAAAATGCAAATTTCGGAAACAACCATATCTTAAATTAAAATAAATAATTCTTATAATCATAATTTGCTGTTTTCTAGTTTGACGTCTGCTTTGCACCATGGCTGATATGCACAGATTTCACGTTGCGGACTTCGTAATATTTAGTGTTACAATACTTATATCTGTCGGTATTGGTATATACTATGCGCTTAGCGGTGACAAGCAAAGAACCACATCGGAATACCTGGTCGGAGGGCGAAAGATGAGTTTTATGCCGGTAGCCATTTCGTTACTGGTGTCTTTCGAGTCCTCGATAATGATGTTGGGAGTTCCTGCCGAGGTTTACGTTTATGGAGTGCAATGGATTATGGCCAACCTTGGATTTTTTACTGCTAATTTGATTAGCATGTGTCTGATAGTACCTTTGGTTCACCCCCTACAAATCACAAGCATTTATGAGGTAAGCAATTATAAGGAAATAAGACACGAAACAACAATTCCGTTTTGTCTACCATCCGTCCAACATTCTAGAATATTTACTTTCAACAATATCAAATGGCCACTTTCCGAATTACTTCCCTTGCCCGTGAATTTGAATGAAGCACGCGACTGCGGTTATGCTTGGGAGGGCGGGGGGGGGGGGCTGAAGAAATTAATCCATGAAAGAGAAAACCCGAGGGCGGCCCGCAAAGGTTTTTACAGACAAAGGTTTTTTTTTCTGAAGACTTCCTCAACCAGCATAACCAAGAATTCCATTAAGAAAAACCTTATATCATGTTGTCTTATTGAAAAGTTCTACCCTGGAAGATTCACCACTGATACAAGTTTTAAGAAAAACGTTCAGAAGAATATCCCCAATTTCCCATGTATACATGTATATCAAAAGCCGCAAGTTATTCCGGGAAAATAATATACTCCATTATGATATGTTGATTCATTCATTATCAGAGTCTGATATACGAGCAAAGCTTTATAGGCCTATGACCTTTTTGTCGAGACAAGTTCTTATAAATATTCATCGGATGTGAGCACAAACCTCCCCTAACTAATCTGATGGTATGACTAAAGTCATACTGTCTCCGCCTTTGAGATAGTGTGACCAGCCATAATGCCCAATCCATTGAGAGTGTGTTTACGTCATTATGTTCTAACCCTTGAATTCAGTCAATGTAATCTTCATATTATAATTTCTGTTTAATTAACGGATCAGGAACCCTATTTAATTCAGAGCTATGCTTTACAACATAAACACAACAGCATCTATCTGTTAAAGGTAAACGCCAAAAATGAAATGGGGTTAACGTCCTACTCTTCTGCTCTATAGCCTAAGCAATCTACGGAGGTAAAAATGTAAAGATTTTCAGAATACTGGACTGGGATAGACGTCGTCTATGTAATTCACTACAATGCCCTTTGTCTCATAGAATTATTTACTAAACAAAAAATTTTGTTTATGTCTTTACAACACAAGATGTAGGGGGGGACGCTAGATCGGAGAAGTTCCTGCACATTTTAGCACATATGACGACATACGTGGATTGTGGGTTAAGGTTAGGCTACGACCTGCAGATTTATTCAAAATCTCCATATGTAAACAGGGATAGCCATAACCCCAACCTTGGGCCGAGCCTTACCCTTACCCACAATCTACATAAAAATATGACGTCATAATATATGCGGGGCCGTCTCCGATCTAGCGTTCTCTAGGTCTAGGCCATTGAGAGTAGCCTAAACAAAACGAAACGAAATATAGATCTGTATTTTAATCAGATTACAATATATAAGGACATTGTGTCTTGCAGAAATATTAAGAACCTTTATAACTGTACAAAACGTTTTCATGCCCGGAACTGTTTGGCACAGTAGATGCTTACGGTTAGCCTCCGGATCCATTCACTTGATCTGATATGTCCGTTTGTTGTCCGCTGTGTCTGTATATTGCATCTTGTCCCTAGGGTTGTCTTGTGTAATTGTTGATGTGTGGTGCGATCCCCTGTACTTACTATTACATATCGAACATATATTTCTAGATCACCCAATGTACTACTTCCACAATTACCTTTGTATCATTGCAGTATCTAGAACTGCGTTTTAGAAGTAAAGCTGTACGAATGTTTGGTACCATTTTAGGCGTGCTGACAACGGTAAGTAATGGTTTAGATATATGTCCAAATATTTTGTTTGAACATCTGTGGTTGATTATGGAATAGTGGACTTTATTAAAGTTATTCATATTGTTACTTGGTAACGCGTTTAAAAAGCTAGAACTTTATCTAGCTTATAAACCCATAAATAGTATTTCTTCTAAATTCAACTTATTCACCAAGTTATCCGAACTGAAAAATGTCGAACTGGAGAATGTCATTAAATAACGCATGTGTCCTAGATCATTGTGAGGCTCTTTAATTATAACATTTACTTGAGAATGTCCTTAAATTACGCACGAATCTCCGATCATTGTGAGGTTCTTTAATTATAACATTTACTTGAGATGTCCTTAAATTACGCACGTGTCTCCGATCATTGTGAGGTTCTTTAATTATAACATTTATTTGAGAATGTCCTTAAATTACGCACGTGTCTCCGATCATTGTGAGGTTCTTTAATTATAACATTTACTTGAGATGTCCATAAATTACGCACGTGTCTCCGATCATTGTGAGGTTCTTTAATTATAACATTTACTTGAGAATGTCCTTAAATTACGCACGCGTCTCAGATCATTGTGAGGTTCTTTGATTATAACATTTCAAACGGGTGTTTATATTATTCAGTTATGGTATATGGGTATTGTATTATTTGGTCCCGGGATAGCTTTAGAAGCAGGTAAATATTAAATGTGTCGATTATTATGAATATTATATAAAATCCGAGATTCTCTCTCCCTATAATCATACAAGCATAAAAAAAAATGTTAGCTTGACCCACGTCAATAGATTTCTGCTCCTAATGGCCGCCATATTCAAAAATTAGTATACTGTTTTGTAATGCAGTTCTACTCGCTTTCACATCTGGCATACACACAAAGACAAAATAAACATTTGCAATTTTATTAAATCGAAGCATAACAAATAATTAAACAAATTCTTGACATATACTTCGCATTTTTGAATTAAATCGTCGATTTAAAACTTATGTCGGTTAACTACCTTAGTGTCTGGACTCAAGAGGAGCTAACTATAGACAGACAGCCTAAGTTTTGTATATGTGCATATTCGCTACAAGACTTTCGCAATTCTCTGTGGAACAGATTGAACCCACGTATTATAGATGAAACATAAAATTCATATCTCTTTGTCAGCGATATCCCCCTAGGTGGAAGCGGACATAAAGCCTCAAGGAACGATTGAACGAACGAACGAACGAACTCATTTTATTTCCTTTTATGGTTTTCTTTCAGTAACCGGGTTTCCCCAAGGTGCCTCTATTGCCTTGATAGCTTTCGCGGCGGCAATTTACACATCAATCGTAAGTAATTTTTTTTTTACGTGTAAATTTGAGGCTTAAATTATCTTTAATTTTGTGACTAGAATAGTTTAGTGTATGTGTTTGATATTGGCAAATTGTAATGCTAACGTGACAAAGAAAACGAAAAACCAACATTTAGGCTACATTTTTGAGTTCAATATGATACCTTTTGAAAATGTAAACGCTTTTTTAAAAAGAAATCCCAGCTTATTGCCATTACGTATCTTCGTGGCATCTTATATTTTCCGCGTCACTTATCTTAAAATCGAATTTGTTTGTTTACCTTCACACTAATTAAAATGTGCTAAAAGAAAAGCAGTTATTAATGGAGATAAGCCGACTGCTACTATATTTTGGGGTTCTGCAATAAGAACAGCTGTAAGGCAATATCGGTCAAAGATCAGACAATTTCGTCTACTGTAATGTAACAGTTTGGCCATCAGTGGTTTAACGCGTGCGGATTAGATCATGCAGTTTGGCATTGAGTCAAGTGGCGTGGTTTCAATTTCCCGATTGTACGTGACAGGGAGTAGAGTTGCCCGTCCAACGTCGTGGGTATTTCTCCTAATCCTCCGGTTTCCTCCTATTTCCAAAGAGCCCTACACGTAAGCGAATTGTTGAAATTTAATTGAACCATCTGTCAGCCCGCATATGACCTGACCTGTGTGTGTGTCTGAGAGACTTAGGGGGGGGGGGGAGAAAGGGGGAAAGAGAGAGGGGGGGGGGAGAGAGAGAGAGAGAGAGTATTCAACTAAGTAATAATCAATATCTTTAAATTAAAGGGCGGTTTAAAGGCTGTTGTTTGGACGGATGTTTTTCAAGCTATAGTTATGTTCAGTGGCTGCTTTGCTATTTTGATAAAGGTAAGTACTGTTTGGTCAATAATTCAATTATTTTCTCAAATGAAGATGTAAATATACATCTAATCCAAATGTGCGTAAAGCATAATATACGTATCTTTATATTTATTCCTGCAGGGGACGATATACTCCGGTGGGCCAAAAGCTGTTTGGGATACAGCTGAAGACGGCAAGAGAATGAATTTCTTTGTGTAAGTGTTGTTTTAAATTTAGGGGGTTGGATGGCCGAATGGTTAGCGTGTGAGCGCTGTATTATAAGGTCTGTCATTGAGTCAACTATGGGTGGTTTCGATTTCCCGGCGTTACGTGACAAGAGTGGGGTCGCCTTTCCAACCTCGTGGGTTTTCTCTGGGTCCTCCGGTTTCCTTCCAGTTAAAATTCAATAAAAGAGTAGGCCGTAGAGCCCCTGGCCAGTCAAAATTTCCCTCATAGTACACTGCATGCCCGTCCGTCTTCATTAGTTATTTTTGGGAAAAAATTGGCGAAATCTAGTAACACATTCTAATGAGAAAAAATTAATTTGTATTTAAATGATAAGTCGGTTGTACGAATTTAAAAATATAGTTTTTGTAACAAGTATTAAAACTGTCAATGTTGCTTTAATTTCATAACTGCCAAGTACCATGCATAGTCTTTATCTCATGGTAGACAGATTATGATTTTAAAGTTTCAAAGTTACAAACTACACCATTTCTTATACTGTTTAAATTTTCTTTGTAGATTTGATCTAGATCCCACAATTAGACATACTTTCTGGGGATTATATTTTGGAAGTCTTATGCGTGGACTCGGATTCGCATTTAACCAATCCACGTGCCAGAGAATATCTTCAACGCCAACCCTTAAAGACGCCTACAAGTAAGAAAGATACTCCAACCAATCTTGTTGCCTTCTGCGAAGGCATTTTTTAAAACAACATTGATGTTGTGATCTTACCGGAAAAGGATGGGCTCCTGATATCCAATATTTAAGACAAAATACACATTTTACCATTGGTACACGAATCATGTACCACAATGCATTTCACCGCCATTTATAACTAGGGACTTAAAAGAACGGGGCTAGACATATCCACGTGTCATGTCAAACGGTGACAGCATATTCTTATCTGGAGAGCATACGCAACAAATATTATCGCTGTAGACTGAAATAACCAAATGCTAGAGATTGCCATTCAATTAAGACTTTTGGCATAATTTCGACGAGGATAATTGATTTTCAATTTGTAAATCAGTTTATATACATTCATATTGCAATAATATATGCGTGTTGCGACTCATTTGTGGCAATTTCTAGGTTCCCAAATATTATTGATTTAGCTCCTTTAACTAAAATCAAGGTCATTTATAAAATATTTTTCTACTTAAAAATACATCATGCAAGAGCTAAATCTGCCTATTCTAGGTCTTTCTTTAGGCTTGAAAAGTTATCTAAACTTTTAATTAGATATTATTTCACGTATTCGGACTATAATCAACTATCGATGGCAACACCCGTCTGTGATATCTGTTGGATTATAATCCAATTTCCTGCATAAAGCCGGTTTCCCACTAGGCAATATTTTTCGCGCGAAGCGAGTTTTTTCGTTGCGAAAGATTTCGAGCAAACGCGCTTGTATTTTCCACTAAACTAGCGATTGTTTCAATCATTCTTTGTTTCATAGCAGAATTGGCGCGAAAAGTTTCCTTCCTGAACTTACACAATGGCTGCCTTTAATCTGCGATATACACTATTGTTAAAAGTAAGATTGGTTAACATTTTACTCAATCTTACCTTTAACAAGAGTAAATATATCAGATTTAAAGCAGCAGGCATTGTGGAAGTTCAGGAAGGAAACCTTTGGCGCTATTTTACTGCCACGAGAATGGGGTGGCCTTGACCCCGTGAGTTGTATTTTACCACGTGAGAGTTTACGGAATTCTGATTGGATTACTCCTTTTTTCGCGGCTTGATAGTAGAAACTGTTCGAACTCACTTTTTCGCCAAGAAAAGAGCCAGCGAAAAGTGTGGCGAAGCCTGAAATTATACTGCGCCTAGTAGAAAATCGGCTTAACTTTTCTTCTTGATTTAACGATTTATGGATCATCGAGACTATAGTAATGATGACCGGGGCTATGTAGAACTTTCGATCGCGTATTTCTTGGTTCATAGTGGATCAATTTGACTGAAATCTTCAGTAAATTGCCTTTACGTTATCTAGTTTGTAACTAGTATAGTGAGAACTGCCAACTCGTTAACTAATCTCCCATAACGTATCTTTAAGTCAATGATATCAACTTTACAGTGTATCTTCTCTACATTTAAGAACTCTAATTAAAATGTGCATATATCATCACGAATTGACTATAGCTATGTTAGGAACAAGCTGGTAATAATTTAAGGTAGCACAAAGTTTTAATTTTCCAGCAAGCCCCATCCCTTTATTTTTGCAACGTGATAAACTACTAGTTTTGAAGTATTGCAGTACCAATATTCCAGAGCATGACCCTTTTATTTATCTGATTATCTGAACCCATACTTAATACAGTTTAACATTTGTTTTTTGTAATGCAGAATGTTATTAATTACGACACCAGGTCATTTAATTGCTCTGTCTCTGGCGGCATATGAAGGTGTTGTGGCATATTCCTATTATACAACACTAAGATGCGATCCATTAGAATCAGACCAGATATCCAACCCTAACCAGGTAAGATACGGTTGCTGACTAACCACTTCCAATTTTTGCTTAAAGAAAAACAGTCATGTCGCTAATTGCGTGACCGTGAACTGTTTCAATTTTTGCATAAATATAAATTTATCCAAGTTAACATTTGGTCGATGCTATACGCATGGCGTGGTTAGCATAACAATTTCGGAAAATATTGCATTTATGATACAGAAACACATTTGTTTATCTCAAATTTAAGATTTTATGTTGATATTTACATTACAAATAAATGCTACACATAGTGATTGAAAAGTCGGTTATTCAGAAAGCCAATGTCATCCCTATAAAGTATTGTTGTGTAGTAATAAGATATTACATCCAATTTGTGATAGACAAAGAACCGCTCAAATCGTTTACTCAAACTACGAGAATCGCCATTATCCACTTCTTCAGTTTTGGAGTTAGGTGGGGGGGGGGGCATTACAGGAACGACCATTTCAGATAAGCGTTGGTGTTTCCCTCACACAACAGGTAGCCATGCTGGTAATTCCTTTTTTGTTTATATCTTTGTAATATCTGTTTATATCACCCAATAGTACATTTACAGTTACGTAGATATCGCTTGTGTGATAAATGTCATAACACAGAACTGTTTGTATGTTTGTGATATCTGTTTTTATCAACACAGAACTGTTTGTATGTTTGTGATATCTGTTTTTATCAACACAGAACTGTTTGTATGTTTGTGATATCTGTTTTTATCAACATAGAACTGTTTTGTTTGTATCATTGTATATTCTGTTTATATCAACATAGAACTGTTTTGTTTGTATCTTTGTAATATCTCTTTATATCAATATATCAATAGAGCACTGTTTTGTTTGTATCTTTGTAATATAGAACTGTTTTGTTGGTATATCTACTTAATATATTTTTATATATATAGAGAATCTCCTACGAGTGTTTTTTGATATCAAAAAATATCAACACAAGTTGATAAAGTAAAAAAAAACGAGGCTCTGCCGAGTTTTTTTTACTTTATCAACGAGTGTTGATATTTTTTGGTATCAAAAAACACGAGTTGGAGATTTTATTTATCACCCAATCCTTTCTTACATGCACAAATAAATAAATATAATTCTTTCCGAAAGATTTCACTTTTACCGATCCTATTTACATTATAGCGTAGTGATAGGTCATTTTTTGACAGCAGTTTAGCTATTGTATAGCCCTGTATACTGACCCAGTTGTTTCCTTCAAGGTCAATTTAATAAAAGCAGTTTCTTATTTTTTTTTAAAAAAGTCACTCTTTACTTAAACTAAGTGGTTTCTTTAAAATAAAAGAAGGTAGTTCCTTTTTGATTGACCAATCAGATTTATGTAAAGTGATCTCACTACACTGTGTATATATCACTAAAGTGATATCACCACACTGTAGATATCACATTTAACACACAAGCGATATCTACTGTCAAATGTATTATTGGGTGATAAAACTGTTTATATATTCCATGTACTATAAGTTACAACAATATATATTTTTTTTTTTTTAGCTCATTCCATTTATGGTAATGGACATGTTCCGAGAGTTACCAGGCATGCCGGGACTCTTTTTAGCTTCCCTCTTTAGTGCATCTCTAAGGCAAGTTCCATTTTTATACCTACAAGAAAATGAAATGAGGTTTAACGTCCAAATCAAAATTAACCATTTTACGTGGACTTTACTTTTGTTCCCAGTCCAGTGCAGGATTAACCATTATGCAAAATAAGCACGTACTTAGGGCATACGGATAATGGAGGCACCACATAAAGTCTGCTTTGTTATATGCAAATTTAAAATATTTGATTTGGTCGATTAGTTTTTTATGTTTTTTGTCTTTTCATACTGTTACCTGTTAGTCGCTATTAAAGATACATACAGCAAGATCTAAATCTGCATTATTGCAGGTTTTATAGGACTTAAATGTTTAACATATTAATTAGACATTTATTACCATATCATAATCAACTCTCAGTGCCATCTTATGTTTCCAATTTCCATTGCATTTGAATCTGATCTGCTGTTTAACGCCTTTGGTGATTAACCGCAAAATAGATAATCAAGATTAGATTAGGCTGCCCGGGCACAATTTCTCATTTCATTTCATGCCCTACTCATCTGTCGCCTTCAGCAAAATACATGGCATCGTGTTTCTATTTTCAGCACTTTATCTACGGGATTAAGCAGTTTGTCAGCTATCATCTTAGAAGATATAGTAAAAGTGATACCAAGATTTAGCGCCTTGTCTGAATTCAAATATACCGTTATCGCAAAAATTTCAGGTAATCCACAAGAATTTATGATTTAATTTTACAATATTTTGTTGCTACTCAACTACGCGTACCCAGGGGCGCTGGGTACCAGGGTATACGAATGGTACCCCGCCTTTTTCTGGGGTATACATGTATACCCATGCCCTAAAGATTGGTGTATTGAAAGTCAAATTAAAAATATTTTTTTTACGAGATGAGTTATTCATGATACTAAAATTGTGAATAATCAGGATTTTGCCTCTTTCATTATCATGTATTTTTTAAGGGTTTTATGTGGTAATTTGGAATGCCTGGGGCCCTCTAAACAGCGTTCTCGAAATTAACAAATTTTAAAATTTTCTGGAGGGGGGTAATGATTGGGGTTCTGATAACGACCACTCGACATAAACAATATCATTTTAGGACTAACATATGGTTCAATTTTTTATTTATATAAATAATTCGCTTGGGCGTAATTGTCTTTCGCAGTGGGGGGGGGGGAGCCGGAGGTTTTTGCTCAACGTTATATTGGAGGGGGGATATTGGACCGGCCCTGGAGCGATGATGATGCGATGATGGTCATGTTGTATGTGCCGGTGGCTTTAACTGGCCGTCACGTCATCACTGGAGTTTGGAATGTGCTGGTATAATATACTTTCTGGGCCGGGTGTGATGGGTGTGGGCCGGATTCTGGATTCATATGATAATTTCATAAGTTGATGGTCCGGGTTTTGGCCTAAATTAATCGATTTAAGAGATATATTATTTGATAGAGATTATAATCAGATATGCCACCAAATCGCATATTTGTGGTTCATTTTTCACCCACCCCCCCGTCCACGCTCCGCGGTCAGTTCCTGTCTCCAATCCACCCCTGCTCGGAGGAAACCCAGGAAGTTAGACAGGAGATCCCACCCCTTGTTACGTAAAAGTAGTTAATCGAAACCAGGCCACTTGACTGAATGACAGACCCCGTGATCTAACGCGCACGTGTTTTACCATTCGACCCCCAAACCCCCATGGAGTATAAAGATCATGTCTGTACCGGTATACAGTTAAGAACATACACGAAGCTAGTTGACCACCATTATAATTCCTACGAAAATTTGAAGTATTTATTCCGCGTTCATTAGCATAATATTTGATCTAATTGAAAATATTTATCCAACCCTGTAAAGAAGTGAAAAGGATTAACACCACAGTGTGACGACCATTTACAACAGAGATCTCATCTGTTCTCGAAGTATAGATATAGCCCTGTGTTTCGACATCGCCGTTTCGCATGACGTTAGTAGTAGTACCTTATCTTCATCTGTTCGAAACACCGAACCAGTATATATTATTTGGACCAGTTTACATGTCCTACGATTTCGCCCGTGGGAATTTTCATTGGTTGACTTTATAGCGATAAAATATATTTCAATGGTGCATTCAGTGTCTGTTCAATACAAGCAGTTTTGCAGGAATGTGACAAATTAGACAAGATTCCTTGTCCTATTAGAGTTTTCAAATCATCCTTTTACATACACTATGTACGTTTATTATTCTAGTTATTATATCTGCGGTAGTCGCTTGTGGTGTGGCTTATATGATAGCACAGGTTGGTGGAACAATGACACAAGTAAGTATACATAATAATGTTCGTACTAAGTAAATCTGTTCTTTTTTAATGAAGTTATAAAAGACCATGTTTTGGGAATAAACTTTACATTTCCCGGGAGCTAAAGAAAAACTAAAGCCTAGAAAAGGCGATACTCCCTACAGCATCAGAAGCCAACTCATAATGGTCAGAGAAGGATTTCTCGGACCATTGCTTCAGGAATATGAGAAAAGGCAGGCTAAACGGCCGTATGAAACTACAGGCTACATCATCTACGCAAAGTTATAGTGGGACTTCACGTCAGGGTTCAAACGAGCGGCTTTTGACCCTATGATATCAGACATTGATAAATCAATCAGCGTTGACTTTTCTTGTGGTTTGTGACTTTGCTACCCCGTGACTTCAACCAGAACACGTCAATGGTAACAATTCTTCCAAATTCCAGTGTAGTAAAGACAAGTAAAACAAAATTTTGAACTATAAAAAAAGAAACGAAATAAGATTTCTGTTTTAATCAGATTGTAAATTGGTAGTACTAGAATAAACACCATGGTACCAGGATTTGCCTATCTTAAATTTTGTTTTAAACATATTTTCAGATAGCCAGTACACTTATATCGGCGTTTGCTGGACCCCTGACTGGATTGTTTTTGCTGGGTGCCCTGTTCCCTTGGGGTAACGTAAAGGTGAATAATAACTACAGCAATTTCTTTTGACTAGCAGGGGGGGGGGCTGGGATGGCTGAATGGTTAGCGTGCGCGCGCTGTGTCATAAATTCTGTAATTGAGTCAACTGGCGTGGTTTCGAATCGTAGCAAGGAGTAGGGTCGCCTGTCTAACCTCGTGGCTTTTCTCCCACTGCTAAAGACCCCTACGCGCAAGCGAATTATTGAAATAAAATTAAAACATGTTAGCCCCGAATTGACCTAGTTTGTATCGAATGGACGTTAAACCCTATTTCCCTCTTTCTCTTGACTAACATGTATATCTTGTCCATCAGGTCCACCTGACCATTGAAATATTTCCCGAATACCCAAGAGTATACATTTATAAAATGAAATGAAATGAGGTTTAACGTCCTACTGTGCTGCTCCTATCTGGCTAATGAAGACGCTATGGCCTACTCTCATACCGTATTTGAACTGCCAAGGGATATATTACGTGCACACCCATGTGAATACGGGGCATTGGTTTTTCGTTTCATCCGAACGACTGGACAGATCTCCTGCTAGTTAAAATACTTGTGTTTAACGTAAAATTGACCAGTCTAAAACTCCTAACGCAAGTTCAAATAGGCTCAACGCAAAGTTATTGCCAACACTTATCATTACAGTTTGGTAATTCTGTGACAAATAGTGAAGACTGGACCACTAAAATAGTTACCGAACAGTTTTTCTTTGTGGTAATGTGTTCTACATTTGCATAGTGATGTTTCTTGTAATGACGCATTACGCAATCCGCCATGACTCCTCGCCAGTTGAAATTCGCGTAGTAGTTGGGTTTCATCAAATCATAATATATAATTATGCGGTACGGCTTCACATTTATTTCAAATGGAATTGATTTATTATGTAAAGCTATGTGCAGTACTGTTTTAGGCCAGTTTATGTGTAAATTAAGGGAGCTATGGGCCAGTAACCTTTTTGTGGTGATTTAACTAAAAAATGTTGCGCAAAGGAACTCTGTGGGATGAACAACTACTGTGGCTGAAGTAAGGCGGAAGACGTCAGTAGTGGAACCTGTCGGAAATGCCAAATGAACTTTCTCGGCCAATGCAGGGATGAACACGCGACCTTCAGGCTAGGGAGCCAGCGTCTTACCCACTAAGCCACCGTGGCTCCGAGGATTATTCATAAGAAACAAGCGCCATCTTATACGAATTTTTCTATTAATACTATGACACTGGCGTCATATTTTTCCGAAATACATGTAAGTTAGGTATTAGGCGTACCAATATCAAACAGCTTCAATAACACACCATTGTACTACAACTGATATTTTTGTTTTGCCGGTGGTCTAATTATTGACAGCAATAATTGTACATGTACATGTATCTCTATTTTGGAGCCGTGGTGGCTCAGTAAATCGGATGCTAACGACGAGGTTTTGGTCTCGGGTTTAATCCTGAAAGTTGCTCGGGGTTTTACTGCGTGGTTTTACGGCGTAGTTTCCCCTTTTCGGTGATGCGGGAAGGAGGGACTAACAGGGCCAGTTTCTGGTCGTTCAAATTGGAGGACAAACCGGGCACATAACAGAAGCCTTGACAGTTGGAATTCTAAATCTCCATCATAGCACACTGCATGACGAGTGTCCTACTTCATTGGCCCAGGCAGTGCAGAACAGTGGGACGTTCAACCCCATTTCATTTTATTTTATGTATCTATATCGTTTATTGCTCATCTCTCTCTTTTAAAAGGGTGCTATGGTGGGGACACTGTTGAGTGTTATACTATGTACATGGCTGGGAATCGGTGCTAGCTTCTCTAAGACACTTCGAAAGGAACCATGGTTACCTGCGGCACCAACTGATCAATGCTTAATAGAGAACTCGACAACTTCATGGGCTATCAACATGACTATCAGTAACCTCACATCATATGGCGAAGACATGTACACCACTACTACTATTGAAGATGTCACTCAAAATATAGAACCGTAAGCAGCCTTAGTATTCTAAAATAAAACCAAGTACGAACAATCCAAAGGGCGCCCACGCTAATGGGTTCGTTATATCACTTTATGTGGAGGCAACGGTGTGCCACCACAGGCGTGGATCCCGGGGGGGGGGGCACCGGGAGCAAATGCCCTTACTTCCTAAAAAATTGCCGCCCCTGAAATATGACCCTAGAAAAAAATCGACTGTTAGATATCATCAGAGTAACGGATAAACATGTTTTCAGCATCGTTATTTTTCAAAATTTTGTGAGGGCGGAACACCATAATGCCGCTCCCATAATATGCCGTTCCTATCACCCCTTTCTGGATCCGTGCCTGTGTCACCACATGTACTCAGTAACTTGGCATTTCTTGGGTATTATATTGGCACCACACCACACTGCTTCCCCCTCCTTTTTAAATCCTATACATATTCGGCGCTGTTCTACACATTAAACTGCAAGACCCGGTTGTGTAAAGTAAGACCCAACCAAGGCTGTTGAAGTGTTTGCACATAGAAAGTGAAAGTAAAACTTTTTTTGTTTCCTATAATAAATAAATTAACGTTTCCTTCTGTTTCAGACAGGGTCTAGATAAAATGTATTCCTTATCTTATACATGGTTTGGTGCTGTTGGTGTTGTAACGGCCATGGTGGTCGGTTCAACATTAAGTCTTTTAACTGGTCTGTATCATGCTCGTCTGGAACCATTGTCATATTATACAATTGCCTATATCATTCACAAATACTATTGTAGCTTGAATAACTATTCTAACGCTACTTGGGCTTATGGGAAAAGGGTGACGCGGTAGCGCTGTGAGTAAGATGTTGACTCGCTAAACTGGATGTCCGGCGTTCAAGCCCGGTGATGGCCGACAAAGTTCATCGGGGTTTTCGGCCGTGGTATCCCTTTTCAAATGGCCTTGCAAGGGACAACGTCCAGTCGTTCGGATGAGCCCACCGAGGTCCCATGTACACATTGACATGCTCATATAAAAGAACTCTTTGCAGTTAGAATTCGTCATAAGAGTAGATCGTAGCGTCCTTGTCTGGGCAAAATTTCCCCTTAAAGCACACTGTATGGTGCATGTCTGTCTTTGTTAGATTCGTCGGTGCAGAACAGAGAGACGTGAAACCCCATTTCATTTCCTTACAGGAGGAATACCTCTTGCGTAGTATGGATTAACACAATTTCTTAATTATGATTGGTCGATGAATGTGTCCGACAAAGGCATCTCCGTCGTCGACCAACCTCAATTTAGAAATAAAGTTGTCAGTATAAGCATGACCAAAAGACCAAAAACTCAATTTTATAACCCCCAATTCATTTCAAAAAAGGGGAAAGTAGGCCTCTTTTTTTTTTTTTAAAAAAAACAACATAATATTTTTTAATCAGGTTGACTGAATGGTATTGGGGAACAGGCTTAGCCTATGTAAAAGCGAATTTTTTCGAGTACAGGCATGCGCAATATAATTTCAGACGGCCTGAAATTATACTGCGCATGCCTGTACTCGAAAAAATTCGATTCGCGCGAATAAATTCGCCTAGGGGAAAATCGGCTTTAGGTAGGCTCTTGCGTACTCCCAATATTAATTTATGTACATTGTATAAACATACCCATGTTGTTTACAGGTCCTATGGCACATGAAGATTTAGATACACGTTATATATTACCTTATGCACAAAAACTAGCTTGTTGTCTACCTGGTGCATTGAGACGTTATCTTCGTTGTGATTTAGATTTTACTAAAACAAAGGTACGATATTAATATACATGTATTACCAAACTGACGTCAGGGGCTGGGTGACCCACGAGGAAGAAGATCCCGTCCGGGACCCCCAAAAAAACAATATTTATATATGTGTGCCGGTGTGTTTGTGGGAGGTTTGGGGATGGTGTTCCTCCAAGTACCTCCGGGGCAGCCTCAGGCCCAAAGATTTTGTACACATTTTTGGGTAAATTTGACTGATACAATTAAAAAAAGCATAGACAATGAATATTAGGGGGTGTGGTTTAGGCCCAACGGTAACCAGCATAGGCCCTGACCCTAAATTAATAAGGGCCACGCAATTTTTAACAGGCCCTCATAGGCCCTCCAGCAACTGCCGCCTCAGGCCTTGGTTGAGCTTAATCCGCCACTGCTCCGGGGGATATTGGGCTGTGTGGAAAATGTTGAGTCGATTTGTAGCATATCTGACCCACATTGTTGACACTGGTTAAGCGTTATGGTTGTGATTTATATAGTGTTGAATACCCCAAAACTCAGTACGAGTGTGTGTTATGCCATGGTCTGAGACCAATTGCCTACTATTTCAGGAACACCTTGTACAATTTTGTCATGCGTCGTTTAGATTCCCCAATTCCCCGGAGTAGGGTCGCCTGTGTAACCTCGTGGGTTTTCTCCGGTTTCCTTCCGCTGCTTAAGACCCCTACGCGCAAGCAAATTATTGAAATAAAATTGAACCATGTGTTAGTCCCGACATTATCTAGTTTATGAAGAGTGGACGATAAACCCCAGCTCAGTTTTATGTAATATTATTCAGATTGAAAAGTCAGATGAATATGTGGATGGACTGCAACTTACAATTGAGAAACCACTGAAACCGGAAGAAATGGTTTTGTTGAATGGTGACGATGAAGCTGGAAATCATCACGCTTAGTTATTTCTCGTTATTATCTGTTATACAGTGGACCTAGATCAAATTGTTTTTGGTACCGTATAATGTGGAGTAATGTACAGGAAATATTGTATTGTCAATGATTAGTTATTAAAACATTTTCTAGTGTATCTATAATAGCCCACTTTCGATTCCAGCAACACTGGTACCGGTATATGTCGATAAACTATTATATAATACATACTTATAGAACACAAATCTCAACTTTTTTAAAAATGAAATGGCGTTTAACGTCCTACTGTTCTGCTCCCATCTCGTCTAATGAAGACGGGCATACGCCATACAGTGAGCTATGAGCGAATTTTTGCACTACGACCCACCCTTATATCGAAATCCAATGTCAAACGATTTTTAAGCGCATGCCAATGTATACATGTACACGGGACTACGGTTTTTCGTCCTATCCGACTAGACAACTGTCCTTGTCAGGCCCTCCGTCCTGCATCACTGACGCCGGATGAACTATCTCGGCCAATGCAGGTATCGAACACTCGACCTCCAGGCTAGCGAGACAGCGTCTTACCCACTTAGCCACCGTGACATTGTTCGAACATAAGTATGTGTTATGTTGGTGGGCGTAAAAATGTTATGTTGACGTTATTTTCACTCATGTATAAGTAATTTGATAATAATAATAATAATAATCGCGTCATTTTACAAGGGTAGCAAATTAGGCCGGAGGCCTTTTCCAATTTGGCCCTTGGCACAGACCGTGCGAATGATTTCGATCATTACTGCAGGAAGAAACCGAAGAACTCGGGGGAAACCTGCCTGATCGGACGGGAGACCGAATATCCCTTCACTTACAGCGATAAAGTTCTTGCCCTGAGCTGGGATTGAACCCTCGTTGCATTGGTGAGAAGCCGCCTCTCTATCGCCACGGCTATCCGACCAGCATAGCAATATATAATAACACAATTTATATCTATATAGTGTTTTAATTTAATAAAACCAAATTAAATCTATATAGTGTTTCAATTTCATGAAACCAAATGTCATTTTCGTTGATATAGTCACGTCTTTGTCATGTATTCCTCTAATGACTAATCCTTATTCAGGGTGCCCTAATATATTTTTGCAAACGTTTCATTGATGTACTTATTCGTACAAATTAAAGAGCTAATTAGCTTTAATTACCAAGGTTCTTAAGTGGATAAAGTAAAGGAAAAGGAACTTAAAAATCGTGGATCTTGATTCCCATCACCAATATGAACAATTCAGCATTGGTTTCATTCATGTACGATATTATGCAAAATACATGTAAACATGAATTTGGGAATATTTGAGTGATGTGAACATGAATTTGGGGATACTTGAGTGATGTAAACATGAATTTTGGGATACTTGAGTGATGTAAACATGAATTTGGGGATATTTGAGTAATGTAAACATGAATTTGGGGATATTTGAGTGATGTAAACATGAATTTGGGGATATTTGAGTAATGTAAACATGAATTTGGGGATATTTGAGGGGTAATATATTCCCGGGCTTAAAACCTTTGTACTTTTAATGCTTAACAATCTTCATAGGCTACCCGACTATAACCACACAATAGGTAGTAGACTGGCTAAAACGGATTCTATTGCACGTTACAGTGGGATTCATGATAGATCAAATCTAGATGGGTAGGCTTATATTTATAACACAGATCGGTGGGTTGGATTTGGAACTTTGTCTGCTGTGCAAATATGTCCTATCCTGTACATACAGCACCTTCATATAAACAAGCCTAACAATTTAATTAAAATTTTTATACTTTCGAAGGCCTACAATACATGAAGATCTGCCAAGTTATAGTGGGAGATCGCGTCAGGGGTCAAACGATCGACTTTTGACTCTATGACGTCAGACATTGATTAATCAATCAGCGTTGACCTTTCTAGTGGTTTACCTACAGTAATGTGTATCAAAATGCCAAGAACTCACTGTAACAGGCCGTTTCATTGGCTTATCCCTCTAAACATCCAGAACACGTCAATGACAACTCTTTTAGATCCTAGTGTAGTAAAGAAAAGTAAAACGAAATTTTGAACTATAAAAACGAATTACGATCAAATTGCAAGCCTAAGTAATATTATATGGGGTTGTATAGCCTTGGTGGCTGTGAAACTCATATCAAAGCCCAGGTCTCTGTTTCAGAAATATAAAGTTGGGTTTAGGTATTAACCTTCTCTCTTGTAGAGTTGTTATCTGACATATTACAACAAATGTATTTATTAAAAAATATTAAAGGAACAATTATAGATAAATATTTTATTCAACTTTAAAAAAAAGATATTACATATATGGTACATGATTGTTTGCAATCAAAGAATCTGAACACTTAGCAATCAATTAACTTTATATACAAAGAACATAGGTTGCCAGGCAACGAAACATACGCCCACAGCAGCTAAATCGTCCGGGCAGTCAACAAGAGTTGTCGCATATTTTACTTTTTTCGGTAATGAAACATTTATAATACACTAAAATCTGATTAAAAATAACAACTCATCTCATTATGTAATTATCAGAAAATCATTGGAATTTGTTTGGCTTTGATAAAGTTCTCCTCCACGCTGTTCAAGTTATCTAAATTCATTGAAACTCAATATACTTGTTCGTCTCATGACCTTAAACACTGTGTATAAATTTAAAGTCAATCGGTTATTAACTTTAGCCTCTAGAGCGTCAACAAGATTTTTGAAAGTGATCAAGGGCCATAACTCAGTAATTATCGGAAATGCTGAAAATCAATAGGCCTCTTCGTCTCATGACCTTAAACACTGTGTATAAATTTTAAGTCAATCGGATATTAACTTTGGCCTCTAGAGCATCCACAAGAATTTTTGAAGTGATCAAGGGCCATAACTCTGACAGTAATTATTGGAAATTGCTGAAAATCAATAAGCTTCTTCGTTTCATGACCTTAAACACTGTGTATAAATCTTAAGTCAATCGGTTATTAACTTTAGCCTCTAGAGCGTCCACAAGATTTTTTTAAGTGATAAGGGGCCATAACTCTGACAGTAATTATCAGAAATTGCTGAAAATCTATAGGCTTCTTCATTTTATAACCTTAAACACTGTGTATAAATTTAAAGTCAATCGGTTATTAACTTTAGCCTCTAGAGCGTCAACAAGATTTTAAAAAGTGATCAAGGGCCATAACTCAGTCAGTAATTATCGGAAATCGCTGAAAATCAATAGGCTTCTTTGTCTCATAACCTTAAACACTGTGTATAAATCTAAAGTCAATCGGATATTAACTGTGGCCTCTAGAGCCTCCACAAGATTTTTTTAAGTGATCAAGGGCCATAACTCTGACAGTTATTATCGGAAATCGCTGAAAATCAATAGGCTTGTTCGTCTCATGACCTTAAACACTGTGTATAAATTTAAAGTCAATCGATTATTAACTTTGGCCTCTAGGGCGTCCACAAGATTTTTTAAAGTGATCAAGGGCCATAACTCTGATAGTTATTATCGGAAATCGCTGAAAATCAATAGGCTTCTTCGTCTCATGACCTTAAACACTGTGTATAAATTTAAAGTCAATCGAATATTAACTTTGGCCTCTAGAGCATCCACAAGCAATTGTGGACGCCGGACCGACGGACGGACCGACGGCCGGACCGACGGACGGACGGACGGACGGACGGACGGACGGGGGCGACGGCAATATACGACCACATTTCAATGTGGGCGTATAAAAATCAATACATTTAGAGGCATCTTAAATCTTTTTTTTTATTAATTTAGCTCATAAATGACTATCAAATCTGAAACCATTATTTTAAATGTTTTTTTTATGAACTTCATAATTTTCACAATAGTTTTGCGATTTTAACCCTTATTTTAAAAAAAGAGGAATCTGGGTTTAATATAGTGGGTTGACATCTAGCATACATTTTCACCCTTTTTAAGTCATATAATATGGTTTCATTAGTAGAAAGTAAATTAAATAGAAGTCCTGTAGTAGAGCCACTCCAGTCATTATCACATACCTTCACAGACGTGAGAATCAATAGGAACTAAAGTTGAAAACATTTGGCACAAGCTTTTATTTTTCAAGCTCCATGAAAATGGAAAATCTTCCAGAATTCATCAAAAGTGCACCTTCTATTGAGACTATGCAAACATACCTAATAACAATACACTATGGGAGATTAGATAAAGAGCTGGCACTTCTCACTATAATAGTTAAATACTAGATAATGTAAAGGGAATGTGCTGAAAATTTCAGTCAAATTGATCTACTCTAAACCGAGTGTGATAAAAGAACAGTCTCAATTATCCATTTCATAATTTAATCATAAATGAAAGTTGAGTAGCAAATCAGATCCTAATCCAGTAAATATTGCAGGCTAGCCATGGCATCAAGACTTGGATAAGTTAATTATTGTCTAATTAATAATTTAGATATCATTTCAGGCGTAAAAAATTACCTGCAATAGGCAGATTTAGCCTATACAAGTATTCTTTTAATGTAATTTCAAATGTCCATAACATAACTTTAGAGGAGGAGATAACCCATCATAATGTTTGAGGTCAATGTTTATCTCCAGCGTAATGCTTTCCAGGTTGAGGGTGTAGCACTTGTTGTTGAATCTAAAAATTTACTTAAAGATAATAAGTGTCTAAGTAAGGTTTTAATCATGGATTTCCTCTTATATCATGCCAGAATTTCATGACTTGTTGCCTTTTACCCCATATTAATTCTCGTCCATAACGCATGTACCAGCTGTAAGATAGAAAAAAAATGCATACAAATAAAATTGGGTTAAACATCCGCTCAATTTTGGGACTAACATATAGTTCAGCTAGCGCTTTCGCGCATAGAGGTCTTTAGCTGTGGGTGGAACCTGGGGGAAACAGAGAAAGCATACGAGGTTGGATAGGCGACCCCTCATCCTCGTCACATACAAGAGAGGAATCGAAACCATTCCACTTGACTCAATGACAGATCCGGTGATTCCAGCATTATGTTTCATGTAACTTTTGCCAATTTTCTGACCCAATAGATAGTCACTAGACACTGAGATTAATAAGTGGTCACCTGACTGCAAATTTATGAAACAGAACACCACAATATAACTATAGAAAGTGATATGTCAACGTCCTACTTTTCTGCACCTACTGGGATAATGGAGATAAGCACATGCCATGCAGTGCGCTATTTGGAAATGGACAGCATCGTTACAGCCTGTCCAAGGTTCTTTCACGTGCATGCCAATGTGTACACAGGACCATGCTTTTTCATCCGGTCCAAATACCTATATATTGTCTCTTGCGAGGCCCTCCGTCCTACAACAATGACAAGGGGAAACCACAGCGGAAAATACGAGTGAACTTGCTCGCCCAATACTAGTATCGAACACTGGACCTCCAGATTAGTGATTCAGCGTTTCACTCGCTGAGCCACCACAGCTCCTAATGTGACTATAGCTAGTTAATCTACATGTACTTACATTCCAAAGAATACGCCTCCTAAATGTGCTGCATGATCAAATAGTTTCCATCCCATAACAAGTCCTACTAAATCTAATAAGATAATTCCTTTCAAACCCTTAAAATATGCAGGAAAAAATATATTAAATCATTTAAAGTGCAATGAAATACTGTTTAACATTCTCCTTTTTTTTTTAAAAAACAATATTTTATTCACAGGATACCAAAACAAGACATAGGCTTATATAAACATACCTTGGCTAATCAAGATTGGCATGCAGCGAGCTATAAGGAAAAATTTGCCGAGATATCTACATTTCAGTCTACTCTACATAGAATTCAAACTTTCATGGGTACCAACTTCCTTCACCACAGACAATGGAGAAGCAACCCATTGAGCGTCCATACTGCCCACAGTTCCAAAGCAATGACACGGGTATGTTCATGGTAGAGCATGATAAACATATGTGTCTTTTTGAAAATCACAGCAGATTCTAGATACAATGAATGAATGAATGAAATGGGGCCTACTCTTATATCGAATTCCAACTGCCAAGGGATCTTTTACGTGCACTCCAATTTGTACACGGGGACCTCGGTTTTTCGTCCCATCCGAACGACTAGGCAGCTGTCCTTGTCAGGCCCTCCTTCTGCATCACTGACAAGGGGAAATCACGCCGGAAAATCGAGATGAACTTTCTCGGCCAATGCAGATTCTAGATACAGCTGTCTTTTCCTGGATCAAAATATAGACCTCACATTTTCAACACAAACTACTCATTAAAATGAGTTGTAGGGAGTTTCTGGATGAAAATGGTAGAATATTATTTCGCCGAACGGGTGAACACACTAGGCAAATATAATTCGGCCTAATATATCAAATATGTTTGATTTAGGTGAATCATTCAATCTAATGAGAATCGGGCCGTATGACAGTTGAAACAATAGGCGAATTTCGACATCAATTGATTTGGTCGAATCATTCGGCAAGCGTGTTTATTCAGCAAGACAATCCTTATCTTAGTCATCATGTACAAGGGGGGAATCGAAATCATGGCATTTAACTCAATAACAGACATGGTGATCTAAAGGCCCGTTCTCACGGCGCAACTTGTAGTATATACATGTAGATAAAAAATCGTATATAAATGAGTTGATACGAATTGGAATCTATAGATAATCTTGTCTTGTCTTAGCATAATGGCGTCATCAAGTGACTAATTAGAGATGTTGGCTATTTTTGCCCTACATTACATAAATAGGAACAAAAAGAAAAAGAGAAACCCTGAATCTGTCTGGGTTAGATGCATCCATGTTTACAAACAACAAAGGGAAAGAACTTGTGTTTGTAGTAATAGTCCACGTCTCTGATTGGTCAATTTCATACGATCTGTTGACTGAAATAGGGAAGTTTCTATTGCCCTACATATGATAAATAAGAACAAAAAGAAAAAGAGAAAACCCAAATCTGTCTGGGTTAGATGTGTCCATGTTTACCATCAACAAAGGTAGAGAACGCGTGTTTGTACTAATAGTCGATGTCTCTGATTGGTCGATTTCATACGATCTGTTGACTGAAATTGGGAGCTTGTAAAAGTTGGTACGACAAGGGTGTTCTCATGCTGCATCTCCGGTCGATACTACAAGTCGCACAGTGAGAATGGGCCTTAACACCCACAGGTTACATCCCCCCCCCCCCTGTAGAGAATGAACAGTTAGATAAACTTACACTATCAGCTGAGAAAGAATGAGGTATTATATCACCAATAAATGCTATACTAAGTCTGGAATCAGGATAACTATAACAGATTGCTCCTAATATAGCCATTAATGCTCCAGACTACAAAATAATATTCAATAATAATATTAGATTCAAATTTAATTACAGATCACTATCATAAATTTTAATTAACAGATCATTTTCATAAATTTAATTATAGATCACTTTAATAAATCTACAGATCATTTTCATAAATTTAATTACAGATCACTTTCATAAATTTAATTAACAGATCATTTTCATAAATTTAATTAACAGATCATTTTCATAAATTTAATTAACAGATCATTTTCATAAATTTAATTAACAGATCATTTTCAGTAATTTAATTAACAGATCATTTTCATTAATTTAATTAACAGATCATTTTCAGTAATTTAATTAACAGATCACTTTCATAAATTTCAGTTTTTCATCAAGAAGGGAGGAATAAATACTATAAATTATATATATATAACATCTACTGATTTCTCAAATGACCAAATATTCATAAATAAATACTTACAGCCCCGACAGATGGAATAAAACGTTTCCTCGTAAATTTATTCAAAATACTAGTCATAGATGATACAGTTGCTGAAAAACAATTTTTTTTGATGTAACAGAAGTGTTCCTGTGAGTACTTGGAGCTATTAGAAAGGTTCACCTAATTTTTGATTAGGTACAGTATTAGAATATTTTCTTGACATGTGATTTTTAATTGTGGTATGATTTTGTCTGCTTACATAACAATAGGAGTAATCACCCTATATTTTCTGTATAATGTTTGACAAGGAAAATTTTGAAATCTCATCACTGAGACTGAGTCCATCCCTAGAAATAAAACTTTGGCCAAACAAATCTTATTTTTAGTTCATCAGGGTCTTGATCATGATATTGACAAATAAATAGCCACTGAAGTAACATGGGATATTTAGTTGAAAATTTGGAACTAAAAGTTGTCGAAAAGGGAAACTAAGTACCTTTTATTTCTAAAGATATGAGGAGGAAAACTATATGAGGTGTTCCCAAAGGACAGAATATCCAATTGGTGTTGCCTTAATCAGAAAATAGAGTACTGGTACTTCCAATGAGATTGGAAAATTAAGTCATACATTTGAGGTATGTAAGCTTTAAGCATAAGAAATGAAATGAGCTAAAGAGAAAAAGAGATGTGGGATTTAATGTCCACTCATTACAAACTAGGTCATTTTGGGATTAACATATGGTTAAATTTTATTTCAATAATTCGCATTGTTTAGGGTTTCATGAGCAGTGGGAGGAAACCGGATGACCCGGAGAAATCCCACAAGGTTGGACAGGTGACCCTACCTCCTTGTCACATACAACCGGGGAATCGAAAGCCCCCCCCCCTCAACACAATATGCTGATTAAGATGGATTTAAGGATAAGTAAGTGATCTAAAGATTATAGCTTACTTCAAAAGATATAAATTAATATAAAATGGTTATTGATGACCTACATTTTTGCATAAACTTTGCTAGAAGACAGGCTTACCCCATTCAGGGTGCACTGGCTCACTAACTATAAAGAAGGCCCAGGTTCGCAAACAGAGTTAGCAGAGGGAGTTCCTCCGGATTACTGGTGCTGTTTTTTCTTATAAGTGGTGTAAGACAGAGGGCTTTGCATGGGCAGTGTCTAGTCATTCAGATGGGACAAGAAAACTGATGCCCTGTATACACATTGACACGCACATAAAAAACCCCTTGACAATTGTAATTCAAAGACACCAAAGGTATAAACTTACCCCCACTTAAATAAACGGCTAAGAACTGTTCCTTTCCTAATAAATGAATAGCTACACCAGCGAAAGAACATAGTACATACATATTAACTGCAAAATGCATGAAACTATGCTGACTAAATGAAGAGAGAAGCATTGACATAGCTGGTTTACCTAAAATAAAAATATCGAAATACATTAATGCCATAATGATGAGTAGGAGAGAGAGAGAGAAATGAAGTTTAATGTCCACTCAACACAAACTAGTTCATTTCAGGACTTACATACACTGTACATGTATGGTTTCAATTTTATTCCAATACAATAATTCCCTTGCGCAGTGGGAGGAAACTGGAGGAGCCAGAGAAAAACCATGAGGTTGGAATGCTCAGTAAAGATATAATTGCCACATTTCTTTAAGATCCTACATGTAGTTTTCAAGCAAACACCCAATGTTTAAAATATGTGCAAGCAATAATCTAGTAAAAGATTTCCCAGTTGACTATACAATTATTATAATTTATCATAGGATAATATAATCAAAACACGTCAGCTTCACAGCATGAGAAAGATAGAGAGAATTGGTGTTTAACGTCCAATCGATACAACTAGGTCATTTCGGGACTAATATAATTTCATTTGAATAATTCGCTGTAGAAGACACATGAGGTTGAACAGGCAACGTTATTTTTTGTCACGTACAAGCTGCTTGGGGTCGAAACCAGACCGCATAACTCAATAACAGACCTTATAATCTAAAGCACATGCAATAGACCAACCAACCTACCCCTCAGCTTGCGAAAGATATTAAAGACAGAATGATGTATGGATTTTGAGAATATATATGCAGTATATGTAAATATCTCAATGTCTAATTCTACGATAAATTTGGTAACTATTTTAACAGAGGGAGAGAGGAAGAGAGAGAGAGAGAGAGAGTGAAATGGGGTTTAACGTCCACTTGTTACAAACAAGGTGATTTCGAGACAAACATATGGTTTAACTTTATTTCAATAATTTGTTTGTGCGTAGGGATCTTTAGCAGTGGAGGACCCGGAGAAAACCCACAAGGCTTAGACAGATGACCCTACTCCTTGCCACCTACAACCGGGGATTCGAAACCACGCCAGTTGACTCAATGACAGGCTTTATGATACAGCGAGCACTTGCTTACCATTCAGCCATCCAAACCCCCCTATTTAAACAGATAACTCTCTTATTGTCTTTGTAATAATAATAACATTGAATAAGTTTTACAAACCTGTTGAACAAGCAAAATACCTAAGAAGAAATGAGTGTAAATTAGGAGCCCGCCATAACAAAAATACAGCTAAATTACAACAAACTATACCATAAGTTAACTTCTGACCTGGTGAAATCTGATTCCATATTGAATTAACCTGAAAAAACAAAACCATTAATATAAAGCACGAATGAATGAAATTTAACGTCCAAAGCTTCTGCACCAACCTGGGCTAATTGAAGAAGGGCATACCGTGTGCTATGAGGGAAATTTTTGCCCGGGCAGCAACTGTCTACACAGGACCTTGTTTTTTTGTCCCACCGAATGACTAGGCAGCTGTTCTTGTCAGGCCCTCCGTCTGCATCACTGACAAGGGGAACCCATGCCTAAAAATCCAGATGAACTTTCTCGGCCAATGCAGGGATTGAACATCTGACCTTCAGGCTAGCGGGCCAGCACCTTACCAACTTAGCCATGTGGTCACCTTAATATAAAGCTAAACTTCAGTTAAATGTAGTGGGAGATTTTATATCTGACAACACTGTTCTTTGCCAGGAGTCAAGACATAGAATGGTATTGGCTGTTCCCCGCTTTCAATGCTTAATGGTAATTTTGCGTTCTCCAAACCATCTCAATTTGAATCTAAACTAAAGTCTCATCTGTTTTATAATAAAGAGAAATGGGGTTTGACATCCACTCGACACAAACTAGGTAATTTTGGACTATAATAATAATATAATAATAATCTCGTCATTTTACAAGGGTAGCAAATTAGGTCTGAGGCCTGTTTTCGATTTGGCCCTTGGCACAGATCGTGCGAATGATTTCGATCATTACTGCAGGAAGAAACCGAAGAACTCGGGGGGGAAACCTGCCTGATCGGACGGGAGACCAAATATCCCTCTCACTTGCAACGATAAAGTTCTTGTCCTGAGCTGGGATTGAACCCTCGATGCATTGGTGAGCAGCCGCCTCTATTGCCACGGCTATCCGACCAGCTAACATGGTTCAAATTCATTTCATCTATACGCTTGAGCGTAAGGACTTTAGCAGTGGGAGGAAACCAGAGGACCTGGAGAAATCCCACAAGCTTGGACAGATGATCTACTCCTTGTCACGTACAAGCGGGGAATCGAAACCAAGCCACTTGACTCAATGCCAGACCATCTTGTTCAACATGCGTGTGTTAACAAATCAGCCATCCAACCACCTCCTCTGTTTAGATAATAATACATATAGAATCAATAATCATGTGTATGTCATAGTATAAACAAGCTTTTACAGCACTTAGAAATAACAATTTTTCTATATAGCGCTTTAAAAATGAAATTATAATAATAATAATAATGGAAATTGGCTATCAGCGGCTCTAACTTACATGCTCTCTAAACCCATAATTCTTAATTGTTTTCTGAAAATGTCTTTTTTGCTCTTCTGCATGGTTCACCAATTTTTTAGCATGGTATCTTATATTTTCATAATTCCATATCATAGCACCAGCAAAACTACTACCACACGCCTGTAATTACATGCAGAACTCAAATTATTGCTTTTTAAAAAGAGTGTTTAGGTATAACATGGCTACCCCTTCAAAAAATAAACCAAGATATTTTTACAAGGTATATGCTCAATAATCAGGAGGTCAGGGGTCCAATCCTGGCGTTGGTTGAAAAAGTTTCCCAGAATTTTCCAGTGTAATTTCCTCTTGTTAGTAGGTGCAGGACAGAGTGCCTGGCAACTAGTGGTTTAGACAGGACTAATTTGGGAGCATTTTGGAACTAACACATTTTCAATTTTATTTAAATTATTCAATTGCACATAGGAGTCTTTAGCAGTGGGAGGACACCGGACGACCCAGAGAAAACCCACGAGGTTGGATAGGCGACCCTCCTCCTTGTCACGTACAACCGGGGAATCAAAACCAGGCCATTTGACTCTATGACAGACCTTATGATACAGTGCGCACATGGTTATGATTTGCTTAATACGTAGGGTTTTCAAATGTTTAATTGAGAACATGTGACAGGTTTCAGATACAGTAAGTGTAAGCACTAAGCTGTAAATACCTTACATAATGTTTTTACAATATGCAAAGAAGGGACAGGATTTGACATTTTTCAGTTGATAACAACATTGCTACTTTAGTTATAAAGCATGTATATATATACACCTTCAATTAGTATTCCAACCTTCTAAACTCACTAGAACTGTAAAGCCAAAAGGCCTGATAAGTTGAAAAAATCTAGATGGTTCATTCGGCTCTAAGTTGTTTTGTTTTAGGCGAGATACTTTTGTTGTTTCTTCTCTGCTTTTTCGACTTATAAAACTTCTGTACTGCATGGAAAGATTGTCTTTTAAATTTAAACGATTGGATTTTGGAATCTGCTTGGCTATTTGTCTTGAGGTGCTGAATTGACATCCTGCTTTTACAGTTTGATTTAATCTGAGCCTAAAAGAAAACACCGTACATGAATAATTTTATAAATACAGAAGTATATACCCAGAACTCTTAGTCTCTTATATAAATCTTCAAACAGAAATAACGTATTTGTCAGCACGATACAGGTGAAAATTGTGCAAAATTTAATATTACTGTTTATCAATCATGCTCTTTGCCAATATCATCTTGGTAATTCTGCAAAAGGAGGCAACATGATGTTAATGTATGTACCGGTAATTAAAATTAACCTATTAATTATGGAGGATTATATATACTTGTATAGAGTTGCTTTGATTATCATCTCAGATAACGAAAAGATGTAGGAATCTCTTTTGACATTACTTTATTTTTGACAAAATTTATCATAACTATTAGCATTAAATTTAATTTGTTTGCTCGGCTCATAAAGATAAAAGTGGCTTTATTATAGGGTCCCAGTTTATTGCGGTCTGTTATTCCGCCAACATTGTATGTTGAGGAGAGCAATTGTTCTCTCCTTGTAGTTTTTGTATCATAAAACTAAACCTCGCAGGCCTAACAAGTAAAATCAAGACACCAGTATATGTCTATGAATGTACCAAATAGACTGATACTGATAGTGAGTAGCTAGTGAGTGATGCAATGTAAATTTGATATCTGTATATAACTTATTTATAACTATGCACGTGTTCTTTTTCACTCTCATTTCAGAAAACATTACAGAATAAACACTTAGCATTAATTCGACACTGAGGGCATTTTGTTTACCTAGAAACAATAATATTCTCAAATTTGTTAAATCTATAACAGAGCAGACAATTTCTTGAAACTGAAGCTGCCATGTTGTTTTCTGGCTAAACATATTTGGGATTACAATTTAGAACGAAACGAAAATATTTTTTAAAGAACATATTTTTTACAAATAATTTTAGTAGTCATTCGTTAGAGATTTTAATTCAGTCACCAAGATAGAATAGAGGATAAACCATGACATAAGCATTAAAAAATGCATACTTACCAAAATATGCGTCTCGGAAAAAAATATATTTATAAATATAATCCAATATTTGTAAAGATGGCTGACACGTTGCAACAAAAATCTGTAAACCAAAAAATAATTCGTGAAAAACTCTCTCTTTGGGAATCAAAGTCAGATCCTAGGGCTCCATTGTCAAGGAAACAAAAGGATTCGTTGATAGAGTTAACAGAGCATTCAAATTATAGACCAATCCCTGAAGACGTGAGTGTATTTCCATAAATATGTAGATCTCTGATTATCTCTTGTCAACAAGCACTTAGGCCTAGGCCTACTTACTTGTTGTTGTGACAGTTGACTTGTCCTGTCAAAAGTAGGCCCCACCACGGCCTACGGTCATCAGTCCTATAAACGAAAGGTCTAAATATTTTTTGATGAAGCGCGAAACTAAATATTTCATATCGTTTCTTATAGCTGTTTTGAGAATATTCATAATTGTTTGACTGAGCCTCAAATCACTAGCCCTACATGCTAAGTCATCACCAATACACAAATCCCCCATTTGGAAAACAATGTGCATTGTGGGAGAGAGGTGAGAAAACCAACGAGGAGCAACCATTGCTTTGCATGGGGTTTCTTTGACCAAATTTCGAAAAAAGCTGATTTTACGTAAATTTTAGTGATGGGTTATATTTCATATGATGTGATAGAGACACAGATAGTTGCAAATTGATGCACTAAAATTAACGTAAAATCAGCGTTTTTCGAAATTTGGTCAGAAATCCCATGCAAAGCAATGGTCGCTCCTCGTAAGTTTTCTCACCTCTCTCCCACAATGCACATTGTTTTCCAAATGGGGGATTCATGTATTCTCAATTGGCACGACTCAACTACAATTTACATTAAAATAAACCAGATGAGCCTTATTATCCCAGGCTATCATGAAAAACTTGCATTTATCATTGTTGTGCCATCAACTGAATGTCATTTTACACAATTAATATTTTCTTTATTTTAGCTCCCTGTGGATGATGCCCCAGTTGTCACTACAACCTCAACAGAACCACTTTCCCCTAGGGGACAAGATGTCTTCTTTAAACTTTTTCAAGAATCAGGTCCTCCAGAAGGAGGGAAAATTGAAAATGCTCAACAGGTACATGTAGGCCTACTGATGATGAATGAACAACATTTCAATCAATATATATTCATAGTATATTTTCTGATGCCAAAAACACTTACATAAACTCTTTCATTTGCAATGTACCGGTCGAAAATCATAACCATTTTTATCCCGCGTTGAACGAAGTTAGGGAGAGATATTAAAATGGACTCCCACTCTCTGCACATGGTTATAATTGAGTTGTTTGGTCAAATGACTAGATATGATAAATTTATTTATATCTTTTTTATTCATCTAGTTCTTCTCCTGGTTTTCTGAGTTAGAAGAAAATATGGATCAAGATGAAGAATCTCAATACAGGTTTGACATTTAAAAATTTCCCAATATTGTTATCAGTGATCCAATTCTACAACTTCAACTTTTTGTATTTGCATATTACGTCCATTAAGAATAGTATACAAAAATAAATGACTCGACAAAACCATTATTTTTATTATTGAAACTCATATTCAGTATAATATTACTCTGATTTTAAGAATCTCATTGTGCATGGAGCCACAGTGGCCAGTGAGTAAGGCATTGACTCGGTAACCTAGAGGTTGGGTGATCAATCCTAGTGTTGACTGAGAAAATTCATTAGGAATGTTTGGGGTTGTTCCCCCCTTGTCAGTGGTGCAGGAAGGAAATCCTGGAAAGATACAACATACATACATGTATGTATATATAGTTGTTGGATGGTACAAAAAAACAAGATCCTGTGTACGCATTAAAGTGCATGTAAAAGAACCCCTGGCAGTTGGAATTTGATGTAAAAGCAGACTGTAGCGTCGCTGTCCAGGCAAAATATTCCATGTAGCACACTGTATGCCGTATGCTCGTCTTCATTAGCCCAGTATAGGAGCAGAACAGTAGGATGTTAAACGCCATCGTAGATATCCTGATGAACTTTCTCGGCCAATGCAGGGATTGGTTTTTTTTATATAAAGCTTTTGTGTCCATTCATTTACGTAAATTACAGATCTGTATTATACCTTCCATTCTGAGTGACCAGTTCTTTCAAACTTGGGAAAGGAAGAAAGCTGTATATAGATGAGGGATTATTTTTTTAGCACATTTTGATTTTGCTGCACGTTTTGCTGTTAGCTGGGTCTGAAGTAAAAACATTTTATGACGAAAAAATTCCTTTTAATCCATGTGGTGAATCCCTAACAAAAGTAAAATCAATAATATTTTTTCGAACAATATAAGATGTACATTATAAATTCTAAGCTATTTGTGAATACTCTGAAATGTTGGTTCAATTATTTCAGAAATTATACCGATGAGTTGAATGGTTATAGACAACAGTGTAATATGGTATTGGATGAAGTAACGCAAGCTTTAGATTACTTAAAGACATTACAGAATCAGTATATTAATGTATCTACTAAAACTAATACATTACATGAAGCTTGTGAACATCTTCTAGCCGAACAGGTCAGTTAAGAACTAACACAATAATATGGGAAAACAATCACTGGTTTATTATACACAAATACGACGTTTCGATAAGTATCCCCTTTTCGTTATCAAGCACAATGATATTTAGTAAACTAGATGTTATATATATATATAAATGTACAATATGAAGCCATACTTAATTAATAGTTATGGATTATAAGGGCCACCGTGATAATAGTTAATCAGTTAACCGACAAAGAACTTTGATACACTACAATTACATAAACACTACAATTAAACTTAAATATGCAAAAGAATTACAAAAATGTTAGCATTACCAAATTCATGTCCATTTAGTCAATAAAAAGTTTAAATTGCGCTGAAATGTTAAGAAAATAACACTACGAGTGCAACTTGAGTATCGTTTAGTTATGCTGTTTTAGTAGGCGTTTCTGTAGCATGATATATAATTGTAGTGTAATAAAGCTAAGGTTTGATAGCTATTTACATTTTACATCTCAGAATATTTGGATCATACATGTGCATGTATATATATATATCTGTGTGCAGGGATTGGTGGTCTGATTCTTGGACATTTTGACTAATTAACTGCTCCTGTCCTTGACATGAATAGTTCACTTTGTATTGTACCTCAATGTGCAGTGAAGCAAATTTGGTTTTATGAAATTGATAATTATATAATTTGACATAAAATGTTTTTCAGACGAAATTAATGAACTTTGCCGAAGGTATTAGCAACAAGTTGTCATACTTCAATGAATTTGATAGTATTTCCAGTGTAAGTATTTCTATTTAAATTGTAACAAGAATCCTTGCGCAAGGTTTGGGCATGTATGTGGTCAAAATGTTCTGTGTGCTAGTTTAAACATAAAAGAAAATCATGATAATGCACAAAGCTAACACAAAACTACATATGTCAAAGTGAATAAGCCAAAGGCAGTCACCCCCACAGGTCATAGTGGCTTGACGAGTGGGGGTCTGAATCATAAACCAGAAGGCCCCTATGATTTTAATCATTGTGTTGGCAATTAAAATACTTCAGGATTTTCCAGCCTTTGTATGCTGTTACCAGTGGTGCAGGATAACAGACCTGGTGTGGAAAGATTGTCTTGTCATTTGCTTCGGATAAAAAATCAAGTGCTGTGTATACAACTGACCGCACAGTTAGGAATTGAAACAATAATATACATGATGTACTGTGGGACCACTGTACAGGCAAATGTTCTCTCATAGTACACAACACGGCATATATAAGTTTGTCTTCCTTAGCTGCGTTGCTGCATTAAAGTTAAACCCTGTTTCATTTCAAGTTAATGACTAGACAGAATCATACTGGGCCGTACTGAATAATAAATCTTGGTTTAAGTTTATGTAAGGACCTGAAAACTTTTTCATCTTCTTTTATAATGTGGATTCTTTTGGTCTCGTTATTTAAAATAGCACTCATTGTATAAAATATTATTATTCTTACAGAAACTTGGTTCTCCCACCCTATCAGTTACAAATGAATCATTTATACCAATGTTATCCAGAATGGATGAATGTATTCATTATTTTAGAAATAATGTAAGTATGCCATCATTTACCATTATTAAGTTTTGCATTTATTTATAATGATTTTGTGACATGGTTTTTAAGAATTTATTGTATTCATAATTAATGACCAATGGCTTGACTCCCAACTAGTTGTCATCAGACTAATTACTCCATGTAAATGATAAAGAAGAGAGTATCCTTGTCGAAATGTTACTTAGTATCAAACTCAGTGATATGTGTATTCATAAAATTGTACCTTGTATTAAAGCCCCAATACCACTCTTGTTGTAACTGAATAATATGTCCCAATCCTTATTCTGGTCAACAAATTGTACTATTTACAATATTCCAATTAATAAATGATGCAAATTTCATCTTAACACACCTAATTTTTAAAATTGGAAAAATTTAACCACATGCCGTAACATTTTTTGAAAAACTTTGTAAACACTTTCAATGCAACTTGGATTTAAACATATTTTCGAACCCTCCTGGACAAGAAAGATAGGTTGTAATGGATAATTTACACAACAGGTAGAACACTTAAACATCTAGTAGTTAGAATAAGGCTATTATTTGTTTTCTGGACCTGTCAATTGCAAGCCAGCAAGAGTGTTATTGTCCCTTTAACATTGTTTGCAACTTATGATCAGGGGCCTGTTTCTCAAAATCTTAACTAAAGATAAAATCCAAATTTTATTAGATACTTTAATTTTGATTGGCTAAGCACTAAATTCAATCTAATATTATCCAATCAAATTTCTAAAATTTGGATTTTATCTCAGTTAAAATTTTGTGAAACAGGCCCCTATTATCTTCCTGAGCATCGATATGGATGGCGTAAGCACAATCATAAATGTTCATTGTTATTATTATTATTATTTTCAGGCAAGATATAAAGAATCCCAGACATATTTGGCACGATTTAAACAGTGTTTGTCTCGAGCTCTCGGTTTAATAAAAACACATGTTACAACTATATTACAAAATGCCACACAACAAGTTCAACCTAAAAAGGTAAAACATACATTATTATACACTGGAAAATTTGTATGTTTTATAATTAACTTTAATTGTATATAGCCCTAATTTCTCTTCTGTGTTGAATTATTCATATCTATAGTTTAATTTCGGCTAATAGTGTTCAACTTGTACATGTGTACAACTTAAATCATAGTGTTTAATTTTGATCAGCAAGTGTTTAATTTTGATCAGCAAGTGTTTAATTTTGATCACCAAGTGTTTAATTTTGATCACCAAGTGTTTAATTTTGATTACCAAGTGTCTAATTAACAAATTAAACACTAGTTAATTAGACCCTTGGTAATAAAAATTAAACACTATGATTTAATTTGTACACAAGTACAAGTTGAACACTATTAGCCGAAATTAAACTATAATTGTGAATAATTGAACACAGAAGAGAAATTAGGGCTATATACACCAAGTTAAACCATACCAATTTTCCAGTGATACTTCTTTCTTTGATGGGAGCCATGGTGGCTCAGTGTGTAAGGTGCTGGCTCACTAACTAGTAGGTCCCAGGTTATGCTCCTGGGGCCTGTTTCATGAAATTTTAACAAAGACAAAAATCCAAATTTCAGTAATTTGATTGGATAATATTAGATTGATTTTAGTGCTTAGCCAATCAAAATTGAAGTATCTACTAAAATTTGGATTTTTATCTTTAGTTAGGATTTCAAGAAACAGTGCCCTGGTGTTAGATGAGAAAGTTCCTCCAGATTTTCCTGCTTGTGTCTATTAGTGCAGGTTCTGGTTCTGGCATGAAACAGCATGTAGCCGATTGAATGGGATGGAAAAGAACATTTATAAAAGAACCTGTGACTATCCAACTCAGAGCTGCTCATTTATGCAAATATAGCACATAATTATAATGTTACATAATGATTTATACTACTTGGATATTTCAGGACACTCCTAATTTAGCGGATAATGCCTTTACGTTATTCTATGGTAAATTCCGAGCTAATGCACCTCGTGTAAAATCGTTAACAGAACAGTTGGAGATTCGAGTCGACAAATCACCAGAGTAAGATCATTGTTTTATTGAATGTAATATAGTGGCTCTTTAGAAGGGGGGGGGCGCGAATGGTTAGCACGTGCATGCTGTATCATAAGGACTGTCTTTGAGTCAACTGGCGTGGTTTCGTAACAAGAAGTAGGGTCGTCTGACCAGCTGCGTGGCTTTTCCCAGGGTCCTCAGGTTTTCTTCCACTGCTAATTAAAGACCCCTACTTGCAAGTGAATTATTGAAATAAAATTAAACCGTATGTTAGTTCCAAAATGACCCAGTTTTGTCGAGTGGACTTAAAACCCTCATTTCTCTCTCCCTCTCTTTTTATAACAGCCAATACCAAATTGTATTTTGGCCAAATGTTTTTCGCCAATTTGCTATTGAATGCTACTGCTTACTGTTACATAAAGTATCATCTCATGCTAGATTTATGTAGGAGCCACATACAGTGTAGCTGAAAAGAAGGATGTTAAACCCCATTTCATTTCAGTAATGTATATTTATGTAGTGTGCTACTGAGTAATGAAGAAGTACTCAATTGACACATTTCATATTATTCATCAAATTTTATCCGATTGCAGTTTACAATTATATAGGGAAATGGGTAGGCTTGGGGATGGCAGAATGGTCAACTGGCATGTTTTTTTGAATCCCCTGTTGGACAAGACATGGAGTGGGGTCGCCTGTCCAACCTCGTTAGTTTTCTCCGGGTCCTCGGGTTTCCTCCCACTGCTAATGACCCCTACGTGCATGCGTATTATTGAAAAACAAGTAAACCATATGTTAGTCCTGAAATGACCTAGTTTGTGTCGAGTGGATGTTAAACCCCATTTCTCTCTCTCTCCTTTTAGATTTAAAACTAATTTATGAGTCCTAACAGCAGATTGTTTTAATTTTATAGATATGTAGAAGTATTGACTGAATGTCATCAGTGTTATTTTCTACAAAGAGAGAAGTTATTGGGTCCAAGTATTGCCTCTACTGTTACAGATCTAGCTGCTAAACATGCTCGAGATCATTGTGCTCTGGTAAATATTTAACATAGATTATTTCAAATTTTCCACAGTAATTGGTCAGTCACATCTCAGTTTTATTGCATTAAAGGCTCAATACCACTGTTGTTGTAACTGAATAATTTGTCCCAATCTTTATTCTCGTCAAATTTTAAAAAATTGGAAAAATTCAACTAAATTATTTGAAAAGCCTAACATAAACCTTTTCAAATGTGACTTTGATTTAAAATAAAATTTGAGCCCCCTGGACAAGTAAAATAGGATGTAATGGATAATTTACACAACAGGTAGGACACTTAAACATGTAGTACTTAGAATAAGGCTATTTTTTATACCCCCACATTTTTTATACCCCCACATGTCTGTCTGTCTGTCTGTCCACAATTTGTTTGTGGACCCTCTACAGGTCACAATTTTTATCCGTTTCACCGAAACTTAAAATATAGCTTTATCTCTTCAAGATCTCGGTTCCTTTCGATATTGGCATGTATCGGACTGTAACTTCATGGATTATGGCCCCTGATTGTACGAAAAATTGCGTTTTTAGGCTTGTGGACCCTATAGAGGTCACACTTGTGAACCGATGTTTATAACCAAAAGATCTTGATTCCTTTCCATATTTGCACCCATCGTAAAGTAACTTTCTGAATAATGGCCCCTGATTGTCTGAAAAATCACGTTTTTTAGCTTGTGGTCACTCTGCAGGTCACAATTATTATCTTATTTGAAAAACTGTCTGATTATATCACGTTACACTGTAAGGAAGGCTGACTTCAAATTTCGTAAAAATCAGACTATAATTAACGGAAAAAATGGCCGCCGTTTGAATACGAAAAGTGTAAAAATATGGTTTATCAAGGTTGTGGACTCTCAACAGGTCCCACTTCTTATCCAATTTTGACGAAACTTTAAATATAGGTTTATCCCATATAGATAGCGACTGCTTTCGTTATTGGCGTGTATCGGATTTGAAACTTCATGGATTATGGCCCCTGATTGTACGAAAAATCACGTATTTAGAGGTCACATTTTTGAAACAATTTTTATAAAACTTAACATGCATGTTTATAACCCAAAGATCTTCCTTCTTTCCATAATTGCGCCCATCAGAACGTAACTTTCTGAATTATGGCCCCTGATTGTACGAAAAATCATGTTTTTAGCTTGTGGACCCTGTCACATTTTTGAAAGAATTTTTATAAAACTTAACATGCATGTTTATAACCCAAAGATCTTCTTCCTTTCCATAATTGCGCCCATCAGAATGTAACTTTTTCGAATTATGGCCCCTGATTGTCCGAAAAATAACATTATTTAGCTTGTGGTCCCTCTGGAAGTCACAATTATTATCCAATTTGAAAAACCGTCTGATTATATCACCGTTACACCGAAATGAAAATGGCCGCCGTTTGAACGCGAAGAGTGTAAAAATATTGTATATCAAGGTTGTGGACTCTCTACAGGTCACAATTCGTATCCAATTTGGATGAAACTTGAAATATAGGTTTATCCCGAAATGATCTCGAGTGCTTTCGATATTGGCATGTATCGGATCAAAACTTAATGGATTATGGCCCCTGATTGTACGAAAAATCACGTTTTTGGGTTGTGGACCCTATTATAGAGGTCACAATTTTGAAACGATTTTGATAAAACTTGACATGCGTGTTTATAACCCAAAGATCTTGATTCCTTGCGATATTTGCGCATATCAAATGGTAACTTAATGAATTATGGCCTTTGATTGTAGGAAAAATCACTTTTAATATTGTTTGTTCTCTATCCACCTCTCGAAAATGTGGGCGTATCCTGCCTGGCAGTGCCAGCTTACTATCTTTTATTTTTTTGAGCTGTCAAGCCTGCAATAGTGTTATTGTCCCTTTAAAACAATAACTTGAGGTAAAAATATATAATACCACAATAACACTATTTATGGATTAACAATTACTGGTTTATTAACATGCAACGTTTCGACGATGATACTCTCGTCTTTATCTAGCAATATATAATATTGGGTCAAGGTTCCCTATTACCTCCTGATGCTTTCGACTTAAAGCAATGAATATCAACCAAAACCTTGCCAAGCATGTAAATTAAAAAACTTTTCTTTAATGCTGGACTAAAAAAATGACATGTCAAAAAAGAGTTAGGGTAAAAAGAAAGAATTTCTATAAATAGACGAACTACATTCATCTATCATGAAATTAGGACAAATGATTACCATTCACATATGCATTGAAGTTCGTATAGGCTCAAAAAAAAGTTTCTAACCTGAATCCATTTTTATGGCAATTGGTAGGCTATCCTCCTTGGTGTATGCCAAAAACGGAAAAATTAAAAATTTTCTTCGAGTAGAGTGAAAATGCCAGAATATCACCCGTGTGGATAAGAATGCACATATAAGTTGTAGTCCCGATAGGGTTAAAAAAAAGTTCTTATCCACACCAGTGATATTCTGGCATTTTTACTCTACCCAGTTAGTAAATGCCATTTAAATAAGTTTTGCTCACCTATGTTTGTTTATTTCAGGTAAGAAGTGGTTGTGCTTTTATGGTTCATGTTTGTGAAGATGAATATCAGTTATTCTTTAATTTCTTTTCAAAACCAACACCCCTGTTAGAGTAAGTACAACTACTTTTTATAGGCCGATTGCCAGTACTCGGCATGATAGAATGAATTCCTTACACAGATTTTCCGGTTTCCTCCCACTGCTAAAGACCCTTACGCGCACGTGAATTATTGAAATAAAATTGACCATATGTTAGTCCCGAAATGACCTAGTTTGTGTCAAGTGGACTAGTTAATTAGACGCTTGGTAATCAAAATTAAACACTATGATTGAAGTTGTACACAAGTACAAGTTGAACACTACTAGTCGAAATTAAACTATAGTTATGAATAATTCAACACAGAAGAAAAATTAGGGCTATACGCCAAGTTAAACCATACCAAGTTTCCAGTGTATTGATCTATTGACTATCAATAACATGAATGATGTAATTTATTTAATTATTTTAGAGAACTATGAATAAATGTGTCTCGTATGTCAATATTTTTTTTATTTTTTTTTAAATGGTTTGATTTTAGAGAACTATGAATAAATGTGTCTCAGAGTTGGAAGTCAATATGGCCTGGACACTGCTGTTATTTTATGTATATTTTACCTAATGTATATTTTATTGTTTACAGTACAATCTTGTTATAGTTATAGAAATTTCAAGGCGATTTAGAGTTTGGATTTGATTAACATACATACCCTGGTTTTAATTGTCAGGACATAATTACAATTACACATTTTTTCACCTGAAAATAATCTATTATTGTTTATTGATAAACTTTTATTTTTATTGCAGTCAGATGTTAGAAAAAATGTGCAATAATTTATATGATGTATTCAGACCACTGATTATACATGTTAATCATCTTGAAACCCTATCAGAACTGTGTAGCATTCTAAAAATAGAAATGATGGAAGAGCATATCAGCAACAATAGTAAGTACTTTGTTTGATCATTGTTTGTATTTTGTCTTGTTTATTTTATCACATTTTCTGTCACAACTAGTTGTCTAGTTGTTCGGATGGTAAGAACAACTGAGCTCCTGTATACACATTGGCGTGAACGTAAAAGATCCCTTGGTGGTTGGAATTCGATGTGAGGTAGGCCTTAGCGCCACTGACCGTGCAATATTTCCCTCACAGCACACAGTATGGCGCATGCCCTTGATGAACAGTAGGACGTTAAACCCCAGTTCATTTCATTAAACTTACATGTTTGATTATTTACAGGTCAAGAATTGGCGGCGTTTGAAGTGATCTGTAAACAGATGTTAATGGATGTACAAGAACGTTTAGTATATAGAACATATATCTATATCAAATCTGATATATTAAATTATTCCCCAGCTTCAGGGGATCTGGCTTATCCTGAAAAACTTGAAATGATGGAGGTATAAATTACTTTTAATTACAATTAATTAAGACTTCGGATCAACACTTTCATTTTGAACTATTGAACTGTCTGCAACTCGACACAAACCCAGACCTTTTGGGACTAACATTACATGAAAACCCACAGGGTTGGGCAAGAGGCCCTACTGCTTTCCTTGTCACTTACAAGCTTGGGAGTAAAACCATGCCACTTTATTCCATGACAGAACTTATGATCTTAATACATGCATCAGATCACTCGACCACCCGATCTCAAAGGGGCCATCCATAAAGTACGTACCCTCAAAATGGGTAAAATTCAGACCCCCCTCCCCCCCTGTACACTCCTATACGTACTTTTTGCCAATGAATTTACGCACCTGTACGTTTTTGTCGTGACCCCCCCTCCCCCCTTCAAGCGAACGTACTTTACGAATGGCCCCAAATTAAGAATTGGCAGTTTAGTACATTATTCTGTGGTTTTTGTTATTTACAGAGTATTGCAGAAAGTCTGAAGAAACCAGTAACTAGCAGCCATTCTAGAACCCCATCAAATGCTTCTAGTACAAGTCAAGAAGTGGCTCAGCTAACTGTAAGTCAAGAGGATCAATTAGGACAAGACATTGGACAGACACCAACAACAAAAATACCAGGTAGCATATAGTTTATGTTATTGAAATGGGGTTTAATGTCCTACTGTTCTGCTAGGACTTGGCTAATAAAGACGGCATAAGCCACAGTGTGCTATGAGAGAAAACTTTGCCCAACCCTAACCCTAACCCCTAACCCTAACTGCCAATGGATACACAGGACCCCGTTTTTTTCTTGCCATGCTTTACGGCCTGCACTACTGACAAGGAAAACCATGCCAGAAAATCTTGATGGACATTCTCGGCCAACCCAGGGATCAAACCTGTGACCTCAAGGCTAGCAAGCCAGCGTTTTACTCACTTAGCCACTGTGGCTCCAGTTTTTGTTAAACTAAAGTAGATTGCCTAGCAGAGTAGCAGAGATTCTTTAATTTTCTGAGACCATAGATGATGCAGCAATGCATATAACTGCCCAACAGCTACAGAATCATTCAATTAAAAGCCAAAGTGAGTGACAAAGCACTCCCCTGATAAGTACTGGAAAAAACAAAAAGAATAGAATGGAGGATACTTAAATCTAATGAAATATTTTACAAAATGTAATCAGCAATCCCTTCTCTAGCCATCCTCTCTCTGATTAAAGTTAATTTAATTGATATATAAACTTTATTGTTATCTTATTGTGATTTATATTGCTAGGTTTAGAAATAACACCAACTAATATGCCGATGTCGCCAGCAGATTTACATGGTATGTGGTATCCTACAGTACGTAGAACACTGGTTACACTGTCTAAACTATATAGATGTATTGATGTAAGTTCATTTTATCTTAAAGGGCCAATCCCGATAACTTTTTGGGGAATAAAACTGCTTAATTTTGTGTTAAAATCATTTAAAACCCATTATCTAAGGCCGATCAACTAACCCGATTTTTGTGATACGCTTGTAAATAACTTAAACCTGACAGTCTGCATCTGGAAATGGAGACCTTTGTATCATACAGTATCTGGATAAAACCAGACTATTTTCTATAAAAATAATATTGTAGGTAAAATTTACCTTTTGTTATCAAGTACAGTACATGGGTCATTCACTGTATAGACCTCTCAAGAAACGTTAATCGATTATAAGGTCACCAAATGAAAAAAATGACCATCAATCTTAAAAGGGTTACGTGTCCGGATAAGCAATTTTGGCGTTCACATCCAAATGACTCAATATTTTGAGTTGAAATTTTGAGACAAGGTATATACACCATTCCCCTATATTTTGGCGTTTTATTTTCATACATTCTCAGACTTTTATTTTTGAGCCTCTGTATAATACAGGACTGTCCCTTTAACCTGGGCATAAACTATAAATGTAAAATAAATTCATGGACCCCCTTTAACTGGAAACTTGGTATGGTTTAACTTGCTGATATAGCCCTAATTTCTCTTCTGTGTTGAATTATTCATATCTATAGTTTAATTTCGGCTAATAGTGTTCAGCTTGTACTTGTGTACAACTTAAAAATCATAGTTTTTAATTTTGATTACCAAGCGTCTAATTAACTAGTGTTTAATTTTGATTACCAAGCGTCTAATTAACTAGTGTTTAATTTGTTAATTAGACACTTGGTAATCAAGATTAAACACTATGATTTTAAGTTGTACACAAGTACAAATTGAACACTATTAGCCGAAATTAAACTATAGATATGAATATAATTTAACACAGAAGAGAAATTAGGGCTATATATATACACCAAGTTAAACCATACCAAGTTTCCAGTGTTTTTTCCTGTATCAATATGAAGCAGTACCAGTCAACAACTGTTCAGCAGTAAACATTAAATAATCATGTTTAATAATTATTTATTGTTTATCTGACTTAAATACTGCGAAAATGTAAATTAAGCCCTACATTAATTTCTTTTGTCTTACAGAGAACGACGTTTCAAGGTTTATCACAAGAAGCACTACAAGCTTGTATAGATTCATTGAAGAAAGCTGAAGATGGAATAAGTAAAAGAAAGGTTTGTATATATAGAACTCATATTCATAACAATCAATTGATAATTAAACCCCATACTCAACTTTCACTATCTGTCTACAATTAGCTCCAGTTGAGAACAGACACTAAGCTTGTTGACCGACATTTTAAGTCCTAAAACCACGATTTTGGTCGGACACACTCAACATATATAACAGGAAAACAAATTTGACAGCTTTTTAGCATTCAATAGTGCTATGTGTTGAAGACTGAGTTTTTTTTGTTGCAGGTTGCATTAGATGGACAGCTTTTCCTTGTCAAACATTTATTGATATTACGAGAACAGATTGCACCGTTTCACGCAGATTTCTCTATTCGAGAAACTCATCTGGATTTTACCAAATTTAAAGGTCAGTGCTCACTCAAGCGTCATGCTAACTACATAGTTGTGTGTTATTAGTGTTTGAATTTATTAGCTGATGTATTATTTGTTGCTTTATGCACGTCTGATCCCATTTATACCGTCCTTTAGTGTCATAACTCTTTCAGTGCACAGTGCTTTTTCAGCTGTTTATTGCTAAAATACCCAGATGGTATGTACTGGGGGCAGCCATTTTTTAAGCATTGGATATGTCTAAAATATGACATGGATTGATTCAACCAGAGTAACTCTTAATTAATATTATTTAATCAAAATTGATGTTGAATTTTTGCATATGGACTACATTTCATTTGACGAAGGTGTATGTACATGTACAAGTTAATTAGGCACTGAAAGAGTTATGGTAAAACATTTTGATTTGATTTGTAGATTTCTGTATTATCTTGTAAAAAGGGATTCATAAAAATACACCAGAAAACATCGCAAATATAAATGAAATAAAATTTAATGCACTCTCGTGTTATTAATGTGCATAATATGTTGGTTTTGATGTCTCTCCCAATTGAACCCTCGTTAAAATAAACTTGTCAAAAGAGCACATATTAAAGAATTCTTTGTTAATATACTATATCCTAATTTGCAGTTTACGAATTTATAATACTACACACACTGGAAAATTGGTATGGTTTAACCCTTTCACTGCTAGACGTAAATCCACTGCCTGTGCTAGACACTTTTTTGAGGAAAAAGGTGTGTTTGGAACTAGATGCCAAACAGTATTATGAAAGCTTTTATGAAAATTCTTTTTGTGTGCTGGGATTGACATGAGGTTGGGCTAATAGGAAAAAATGGAATTTTGGAAACTTGCATAATCATGAGGTCATGTGACGTCATGGCGGCCATTTTGGATTATTCAATTCTCACTAAAACTAACACGAAAACGAATTTTTCTCCATGAAATACTCATGGGATATTGTTTTTTTCACTGGATTTTGATACAGATATATAAAATGAACACAAATATCAATAGCAGCCACGAGTAATGTCACCACTAACACGCGCACCACGTCTCCCACTGCCATGACCACGTGCGGATTGCAATACCTTGTTTTGACTTTCACTTTCACTTTCATCCTATCATTATCACTATAGTCAGCCAATAGCTGTAATAGATCGGGACTCATGAACTGCCTTCGTCTTTTACGATCCAGCAGGCCAGCATTATTATCAACATCAGAATTATCGTCAGAATCTACTGAAGACATATAGGCTACTACATAGGGCTATCGTGTTCACATTGGGCTTGTTCATCATGCACGGGAGACATAGCTATAGGCGCAAGGTCGAGCAACAAATCACGCACTTCATACCACCAATCACTGTCCTGAATACTATTATGTATTATCAACATACTGGAAACGAATAACGTGTATCAGTATACCCGCCTCGAAATTGTCTTGGTCAGCGAAGATGTCATTCCCTACTTCACCGAGATTGCATCGTCTACGTTGTCACTATGCACTCCGCCATTTTACTGTTTGCCGTTTTGAAACACGTGGACATATGTTCTAGTGTATTGAAAATACAATAGATGGCACTTGCAGCTATGGGGCTAATTGTAGTGAGGGCTTTACTGAGTACTCGGTAATACCGGGTACGGGCGTTTTGACGACATATTATAATACCCGGTACTACCGGGTAGACGCAGTGAAAGGGTTAACTTGGCATATATAGCCCTAATTTCTCTTCTGTGTTGAATTATTCATAACTCTAGTTTAATTTCGGCTATTAGTGTTCAACTTGTACATGTGTACAACTTAAATCATAGTGTTTAGTTTTGATCACCAAGCGTCTAATTAACTAGTGTTTAATTTAATAGTTATAAATAATTCAACACAGAAAAGAAATTAGGGCTATATACGCCAAGTTACCAATTTTCCAGTGACATTTACTCACCACATCCGCTGCTTTATTTTGCATATTGTTTACTTTGAATATTGTTTTCACTATAACAGAGATGACATTCACCGAACATGGCCTGGGTTTCAGAAGTATAAGGGGTATGTTCATATCTATGTTTATTAGTGTTGTTGTTACATGTGCTGTAATCTACATCAACATATAATATCAGTCATTTTGAATGACAGCTGCATGTCTATTTCAGTAGAATTTCCATTAAACATACATCATGCAACAGCTGAATCTGCCTATTGCACATTATTCTTTAGGCCTTAAAGGGTATCAAAATTATTAATTAGACATTAATTAACTCTCAATGCTATCATAAGCCTGTGATATTTAGTGGATTTGAATACTTTTTGTGATGGTTGATTTAACGTAAAAATGAATTATCAAGACTTTGTTTATTATAGTACCAACCATCAAGGCTAGCCTAAAATTGAATTATAACATCTTGGTCCAGAGTGAAGCAATCTGACTGAAATTTTCAGCATATTTTGTTTTCATCATCTATTTTCTAACTACTTTAGTGAGAACTTTATCTAATCTTTTCTAATACCCCTTTAATCTCTTTGTACAGATTTTTATATTTTTAAGATTTCTATTACTTCTGCACATGATGAATAAATCTATTGGCTGCCTGGACCATAACATAGCATTAAATTTCATCGGCGACAGCCTCACTATGCCGCTAAAACAAGAAATTTACTTGTTTTGTAGAAATTTAAGAATATGTGAAATTTTTATCCGAGAACCACCACTGCAATAAGGAGACTCATTGGCATGCATGTTGACATTCAATGAAGAGTTAGTAGAATAGCCACCACTGTGTGAGATAATATCCCTTTATAGAAATCGCACACTGCATGGTGTATGACCACCTTCATTAGCCCGGTTGGTGCAAAAAAAGTAGCACCTTAAATAAACACCATATGATTTACACAACACTTTATAGATTTTTTATACTAATATTAATTTATATATTAGAAGAATAGATGATTAATTTCACCATGTAATGCACAATATATTTATTTATACTTAAAATAATAACAAATAATACATTTTGCACTAGAAATCTTTTTTTTAAAAATAATGATTCACACTTTATACTGTAACAATACATGGGTAGAGATACCGAAATGGCTCACACCAATAATATTCTAGGTGTATAAGTGAATTTGACTTAAAGGGCTATTTTCTAGAAATTCCATCTACTAACTTATTTCCTGTACATGTATTTATTTGGTTTATATTGTTATTAAAACTTGAATTTAAATGACTTAAACTAAGTCATTTAAGGATATTGGATGACCTGTCATTAGTCTTTTTTAAATTATGTCTGAAATGAAATTGACACACTCCAGAAACAGAAAATATCACACCGAAGAATAACATAATCTCCATTGTGAATATATTGTTTGTTCATATATGTGTGTTGTTTGTAATAAATGTTCATTAGGGTAATGGTATCATTTGTTTCTTTTATTTCTGACTTTATTTACAAAATGGTGGATAAATTGGTTATAAATCAGTACATGTACAATCCAGGGGCCTGTTTCACAAAATGTTGACTAAGATAAAAATCCAAATTTAAGTAATTTGTTAGATAATATTAGATTGATTTTAGTGCTTAGACAATCAAAATTGAAGTATCTACTCAAATTTGGATTTTATCTTTAGTTAATGGCTCAATACCACTCTTGTTGTAACTGAATAATTTGTCCCAATCTTTATTCTGGTCAACAAATTGTACTATTTTACAATATTTCAATTAATTGACGATACAAATTTCATCTTAACACACCTAGTTTTAAAAAATGGAAAAATTCAACTAAAAGGTTTGAAAAGCCTTACCTAAACCTTTTCAAATGTGAATTTGATTTTAAAATATTTTCGAACCCTCTGGACAAGTAAAATAGGATGTAATGGATAATTTACACAATTGGGACACTTCAAACATCTACTTCTAAGAATAAGGCTATTATTTATTTTCTGGAGCTGTCAAGCCAGCAAGAGTGTTATTGTCCCGTTAAGATTTTGAGAAACAGGGCCCTGATTTTCAGCTACAGTTAATTTGAAGAGATATCAGTATTTAGGAATCTAGAGACTCCTCCAATCAATATTTTTAATCAAAGTCTGGGCTGTTTTGGTGAATGTCATGATCTTTATCTTTATTTAACATAACCATATATCACAACATTTATGTACCGTATCTGTATCTTTTATAAAAGTTCCCACGTTTATATACCAGATTTGGCTTATAATCAATTAAACTTTTTTTGGGATATTGAAAATACCCTTTCTTTAGTAAATCAAATTAAATGGGGTTTAACTTCCTACTGTTGATTTAAACAATATTTTTTGTTCATAAACGATTGTTTAAATCAACAGTGTTCTGCTCCGTATGAGCCCAGGCATTGGCACTATGGCCTATTTTTATATCAAATTCCAACTGGCAAGGGATCTTTTATGTGCACGCCACACCTATCTTAAGATAATGATGTGTTTGTTATGACTTTGATTTGACAATATATCAAATTCCAACTGGCAGAAGGGGTCTTTTAGGTTGATTTTCTAAGACTTATCTTTATATAAAAAAATGTTCTAAAATGAACAAAATGGATAAACTATGTGTTTATATTTATGTCTTAAATCTGTTACAGATGCTGCTTATGCTTTATTACAGAAGAAATCCCAACTATTTGCTTTAAACAGTACCAATGCTCTTCTTCATTTTATACTTGAGGTGAGTCATTTTTTAATAATTTTTTTACGAGTGTCTACCAAAGTTTCTGTAAGTGTTTTCATTATTTTTTGGAGATGTGGTTGGCATCAGTGGATCTTTCTTATCAAAATTTGATATAAATTGAGTTATTTTAAACGCCTGTCTATGATGAGCTTTTGATAAAACATGAGTATAAGGGTCCCAAATGAAAGATGTTGAAAGTCTTCATGTAAAAGTTGTGAGTGGTGTAGGGCAGAGAGCCTGGCTAGGGACAATGTATCGTCCTTCAGATGGGATGAAAAATCAAGATATTGTGTACATATTTGGGTGTACATACAGAACCCTGGACAGTTTGAAGTAAAGAGTATGCCTTAGCTGTCTGGGCCATATGTCCCTCATAACACACTGCATGGCATGTTTCCATAGCCATTTGTCCAGTCGAGGTAGAACAATAGGACAATGAATCCCATTTTATTTTATTTCATTTATAAATCAGTGACAAGTGATTAATGTTTGTATTTACAGGGAACACCACAAGTGACTGAGTTTTTTGTTGATTCTAAACATGATGTAGATCAACAATTAAAGAAAACATGTGAAGATTTCATACACCATGTTTCAGATAGTTTAACTGGTCCACTGAAAGCCTTTCTTTCCAGGGTAAGTGTACACTTATCATAATTTGTAACAGCCACTTAATCTCATTGGTAAGAGCCACTTAATGTCATTTGTAACGGCCACTTATTGTTATTTGTAAAAAAAAACACTTATCATGATTGGTAACAGCCACTTATCATCATTTGTAACAGCCACTAATCGTCATTTGTAACAGCCACTTAATCTCATTGGTAACAGCCACTTAATGTCATTTGTAATGGCCACTTATTGTTATTTGTAAAAAAAACACTTATCTGGATTGGTAACAGCCACTTATCATCATTAGTAACAGCCACTTATTGTCATTGGTAACAGCCACTTTTCGTCATTGGTAACAGCCACTTAATGTCATTTGTAATGGCCACTTATTGTTTTTTGTAAAGCCACTTATTGTCATTTGTAACAGCCACTTATCTTCATAGGCAACAGCCACCTATCGTCATTTGTAACATCCCCTTATCGTCATTTGCAATGGCCACTTATCATCATTTGTAACAGCCACTTATCGTCATTTGTAACAGCCACTTATTGTCATTTGTAACAGCCACTTATTGTCATTTGTAACGGACACTTATTGTCATTTGTAACAGCCACTTATTATCATTTGTAACAGCCACTTATTGTCATTTGTAACAGCCACTTGTCGTCATTGGTAACAGCCATTTATTGCCATTTGTAACAGCCACTTATTGTATTGCCATTTGTAACAGCCACTTATCATCATTTGTAACAGCCACTTATTGTCATTTGTAATGGACACTTATTGTCATTTGTAACGGCCACTTATTGTAATTTGTAACGGACACTTATTGTCATTTGTAACGGACACTTAATATCATTTGTAACAGCCACTTATTGTCATTTGTAATGGACACTTATTGCCATTTGTAACGGACACTTATTGCCATTTGTAACGGACACTTATTGTCATTTGTAACGGACACTTATTGTCATTTGTAATGGACACTTATTGTCATTTGTAACAGCCACTTATTGTCATGTGTAACAGCAACTTATCGTCATTTGTAACAGCCACTTATCATCATGTGAAGGATTTTGAATCCTGTGCAAACTACACTTTTATAAAAGTTGAACCTCGAAAAGGGATATCTGTCCAAAAAAGTTCAGTACCTCTGAGGAGTGATAAATATATGAATAATGAACTGAAAATTGTGTTATATTAAACATACGTTATGCAAGAGCTAAATCTGCCTATTTCAGGTCTTTCTTTAGGCCTGAAATGTTTTCTAAATTATCCAGATCATAATCAACTCTCAATGTCAACGCTAGCCTACAATATTTACTGGATCCGTTTTGCTGCTTAACTTTCATTCATGATTTAACCATGAAATGGATAATCAAGACTATTTTTTTTTATCGTACCGACTTTAGTGATGATGATAAAGGCTAGGCCGAAAATATAATCGCTAATGTCTTGGTTCAGACTGGATCAATTTGATTGAAATTTTCAGAAAATTCCCTTTACATTATCTAGTTTTTAACTATTATAGTGAGAACTGCCAACTCTTTATCTAATCTCCCATCCTTTGCATACAATATAAAACAAGAGATTGATTAAAATCTGATTGAATCCAAGTTGTTCTATATCTATCGATTAAAATGGTAATGCTTATTTTCTTCAAATTTGTTTTCTAATAGGATACATAGGCAGATATCCTAATACATACATGTATGTATTCATTATTTACTTCATTTTTGTAGGCAACAGTTGTCATAAATATGAAAAAGGACGAAGCAACTGCAAGTGTTACGCTACGTCAACAGCCGTTTGCTACACCGGAAAAGGTTCACGATGTTGTAGCAGAGACGTATAAAATGGTTAAAACTAAATCCCCTGGTGTATTACGAAGTATGGCTTTGTATTTGGCCAATAAAGATACTGAATCTATTCTGTTTAAACCTATCAAGGTAATTGCAATCATAATTCTATCAAATATAATTAAGACGTCCTAGGTTCGATTCCTCTTCCATGTCGCAACCTGATTGAATGAAAGTAATACAGCACAAAGATTCTCGAAAGGAAAAATGTTGACGGTCATTAATTGGACAATACTGGATCTATCCTGGATTATATTTATACCCACAATTCTAACCCTAACCCTATCAGAATAGTTTTACCCACAATCCACCATTTTGGCATCTTCAATTTATACGTTTGACATGTAAATTGTAAACCTAACCTGAACCCTAACCCTAGAAAGATATTTCCAGATTGGTTAAGATTGAGTATTGTGCTCATTAATTAATTAGCACAGATATTTATCCATATATTCTTCTGTCTGTCAATTAATACCAGGTTGGTTTTCCTACCAGAGTGTTTTTTTGTACCAAATCTTTTGACATGAATCTTTGAGATGATCTTCAATTTAGTTTAATTGTTCCTGTTGGATTTTGTTTTGTCTGTTATACATATATTGTATTGTTATATGTTTTCTTTTAAAAGGTGAATGTTCAACAATGTTTTCAACAATTGGAACAGATTTTACAAGATGAATATAATGAAGAAGATAGACAGATCGTGGCTTGTCCCAGTTCAGAACAGGTACATGTTTTGGTTTACATCTTTTAACATCGATCTGGTCATATAAACTAATGTTAGTCATTCGGATGGTATGAAAAAACGAGGTCCCGTGTACACATTGGCGTGTACATAAAAGATCCCTTGGCAGTTGGAATTCAATATAAGGGTAGGCCATAGCTATGCTGCCCAGGCAAAATATCCCTCATAGCACACTGTATGGCGTATGCCCGTCTTCCATTAGTCCAGGTTAGATGCATAAGAGTAGGATGTTAAACCCCATTTCATTATAAACTGATGTGTAAATCAGTTATTTCTTGACATCAGATGTAGTAATGATCATATATATATAGGTAGTAAGTAATTGAAAATTAAAGTTAATGAGTTAAGCTTGGTGTAAAAAATTGGTGCACATAACTGTTAGAAATTCTGATAAACTTGTAGCTGCGAATTTGAAAATAATATACATCCAGTTGTATCTTAATGTTCCAATTCTGCTCATGATAAGAATTTAATATAAGCTAAGCAGGGATAAATGTTTTGTTTTGTTTTGTCCATGCTAATTTAAGCTATTTATTCAGGATTTTTATGTGCGTGTGTGTGTGGGGGGAGGCGATCACATCCTCCTCACTCTGTTGGCTTGTTTTATTTGAAGCCAATACATCAATGTTTGTATTACACAGACCCAAGGGGATCACGTGGCTAAGTGGGTAAAGGTGCTTGCTCGCTAGCCTGGAGGTCAGGTCTCGATTCCTGCATTGGCTGAGAAAGTTCATCTCGATTTTCTGGCGTGGTTTCCCCTTGTCAGTGATGCAGACGAAGGACAGCTGCCTAGTCATTTTGATGGGACAAAAAACGAGGTCCCTTGTACACATAAGCCTGCACGTAAACGATCCCTTGGCAGTTTGAATTCAATTGCTGCCCAGGCAAAATTTCCCTCATAGCACACTGTATGGGTATGCCCTTCTTCAATTAGCCCAGGTTAGGTGCAGAAGCCTAGGATGTTAAACCCCATTTCTTTCATTCATTCACATACCCAAGAGGTTTAAATGATCAAATAATATTACTATTATATATTTCAGGTTAACTTGCTGTTGTCAACTTCCAAGTGAACCATTAATACAATTTATAAAGAGGGCTTCACTGTATATAACACAATATATTTGTAATCAGAGGGATTCTCAATTAAAACCATATTATGGGGTCATTATGTGTCATAAATTTCAAATTTTGGCTTGATCAGGCTAAGGGTTGGACGATAAAGGTAAATTTCTTCAGAGGGTTTCTCAATTAAAACAATATTCTGGGTCATTCTGTGTCGTAAATTTCAAACTTTGGCTTTATCAGACTAAAGGTTGGAAGATAAAGATAAATTTATTCGGAATATCAGCTTTTTCAACCAAAAACATGCATACAATCAGAACTAAAGTTAGGGGTAGGTCTTATTCATTGGATGATCTGACCCGGAATAAATTTTTATAACATACAATCTGATTAGAATACAGATCTATATTTTTTTTTTAGTTTTTATATACTTTTGATGGCCTACACCTCATGAAAATCTGACAAGTTATAGTGGGAGTTCATGTCAGGGGTCGATTTTGACCCTATGATGTCAGACATTGATCAATCAATTAGCGTTGACGTTTCTATTGGTTTTACCCACAGGTCTGTGCATCAAAAGGCCAAGAACTCGCCCTAACAGACTGTTTCATTGGCTATACCCGCACATCATTCAGAACAGGTCAATGATAACAACTCTTCCAGATTATAGCGTAGTAAAAACAAGTAAAACGAAACGAAATAGGATCTGTGTTTTTATCAGATTGTTATAAGAGACAGATTTGGGAAAATTTTTATATTGTTAAAACGAAATTTTGAACTACAAAAATGAAACGAAATAGGATATGTGTTGTAATCAGATTGTTATATTAGATACAGATTTGGGAAAATTTGTTATTGTTTGTTATTGTTAAAACCTTTGTATCTATTTATTAATAATGTAATGTAAGTAATTTGTATAAACTGTGGACAAATAATTGTAGATATCTTGGCACTATATATGTATATACAGATTGTTGTGTATATTGCAAATAATATAATAACTAATATTTTTTTATATCAGAAATGCATTGTTATATATTTTAACCTATCCATGGGCTTTAATTGTTGCTTGAGGTAACTTTCTTGTAACCTAGTCATTCGGATGGGACGAAAAACCGAGGTCCCTTGTACACATTTGAGTGCACGTAAAAGACCCCTTGACTGTTGGAATTCGATATAAGAGTAGGCCTTAGCGCTGCTGCTTGGGCAAAATTTCCCTCATAGCACACTGTATGGCGTATGCCCTTCTTTAATTAGCTCAGGTTAAGTGCATAACAGCAGGATGTTAAACCCCATTTCATTCATTCATTCTATTGTATTGTAAAAGAAATGAATTGGGGGTTAACATCCTACTTTTCTGCACCAGCCAAGCTATTATGAAGGAGGGGCATCCAACATGCATTGTGTTATAAAATGGAGTTTAATCTCCTACTCCTCTGGGG